>CM044548.2:16116840-16812465 GCA_024416835.2 Perccottus glenii | reverse complement strand
CCAGAACCTTGTTTTCATGGGACTACTGTCCTTGACTGAGCCTAACCTGAGCCTAGCATTAATTTAGAACAATATGTGCAAACAGACCTGGACAGTATTCATTTTAATTGTCTCTTTATGTCTGTTTCTTTTAGTGTGTAGACCAGACTGTCTAAAAAATAATGTAATGTTTACCTCTAAATAACAAACAAACATTTGTGCATTAATATGTTTGTATACACAAAATCATTTGCACATTTGTACTGCAAAGAAATAAAGAGCGTGTCTGTGGGACAAATGCTCAAAAAGTAATTGTGAGCTTAAACGACAATAAAAAATGTTTATCACTCAGCTGCTGTGCTGAGAAGTTATGAAGCAAACAGGTTTCCGCCACATCTTTTCTGAGCATCATCATTGGCACATATCCATTATGTTCATTTAGACAACCAATGGTTTATTTTCCAGACAAAAGTCATGTTATAAGTGTTATAAGATTTCTTTATCCATAATATCCAGAGAGACACGTAAACAGAGTATAATTTAGGAAGGAATGATCATGTTTAATTCTTGCAAGAATGAAGCAAAAGTACAAGCATGACACAAGTGGCAGGCTTAGGTTTGCTTGCTAAAGTAAACAATACATGAGATTTTATATCCCAGGTGCAGAGTCCTCCAGTGGCAAGTTATGTCTATGTCTAGTCATGTCTAGTTCCTGCTTGGATGAGCATGAAGGACATGACATGATCAGATATGACATGACCTGCAGAGAACTATGAGCACCCAGTAATTCATTCATTCATTCATTCATTTTCTACCGCTTTGTCCCGTTAGGGGTCGCAGGTGACTGGAGCCTATCCCAGCAGCTTTGGGCCTGAGGCGGGGTACACCCTGGACAGTGGCCAGTTAGTCGCAGGGCTAACATTTAGAGACAGACAGTGACGGACAATCATTCACTCTCACATTCATTCACTAGGGACACTTAAGATTTGTCAATTAACCTGTACATGCATGTCTTTGGACGGTGGGAGGAAGCCGGAGTACCCGGAGAGAACCCACGGTAACATGTGGAGGACATGCAGACTCCTCACAGAAAGACCGGAGTCGGCCGAGAATGTTTGAGTCGGCCGGGTTTTGAACTCACGACCTTCTTGCTGTGAGGCAGGAGTGCTAACCACTCTGCCACGTGCACCCAGTAATTATAAACAATATTAATATTACAATTATAACAATAACAATAACAGAATGAATGCTAAAGTAAATTTCTCTACAAACTCCAAATGCCAAATATTTTGTCTTTGATAGTGAGGCATTTGAGGTCCTTCAGCACATGGCAGTGCCGTGTGATCATGAGCACAGGCTTACTTTTTAATTATCACGGAATTAGAGGGTAGCATTGGTTTATTTGTGTACCCTGTGTTAGAAGGAAGCAAATCTTAGAAAACCATGGCTTTGTTGGCATAACTGCTGTTCAGTAAATTCAAAAACACAACACAATACTTCAAGATCCACAAAGCAGAGGTCTGATGCTGAGGATATTTTTGAATGGCATTGGAAGAATCCTGTATTCTTACTGTGACCACTAACCTCTCACCAGCAACAATAAACGTATCAAACAGAATTCAATGAAATGATTATATCATAATCATTTCATTATTTTGGAGTTCTGTGTGGTTACATGTTTCATTGAAATGATTATATGACCATCTTAAAAAAATACTTTTTACAGTTTTTTCTCAAATCAGATGTTTTTTTCTTCAGGATTTTAAACCAGTTATAGTAAATGTAGAATCAGCAAGTCGACTTTAGGGCACTGTTGACTGTGGACTCTAAACTTTTTGAGCATTACCATAGTAATTTACTCCAAGCTGTTGTAGACTGAAGTGACAATGAAGTGACTACCTTTGCCCCTCCCAGGCCCAGAAAGTAATGAAATGACACCTTCTTCTATGGGTGCACTTGCAACACATCCTGCTTTTCTTCCCTTATATTTCTTCTCGTGACAACAGGGGCATAAATATAAACACATACTGTTGCATATTGCCACATATGATGCAGCTGATCAAATGCCTGGGGACATAAAAGCACAATTTTCTGCTGAAACAAATGGCTACACAGATAGACAGACACACTGGATACACACACTCTCTGAGCAATGGCAGGGTAATTTTAATAATCTTCAGCATGCATGTTTAATGGTGAGGGCCCAACAGGAAATGATCGGCAAATGAAACGAAGCAGCAGGTTATTACGTACCACTCTGGTGTCAGTACGGCCCTCTCACCATTAATTTTATTGTACCTCATTTCTGTGGCCAGAGTTGAGCAGGATTTAATGTTTCCATTCCCTTCTCCTGTTCTGCATGACAAATTGTTTTAATAAACATATACTGGGCCATAATAAAGTAATAATACTCCTCCCAGTCACCTTATATCACTGCAGTTAAATTTTCTTATAAGCCGACACTTGTTACAGTGACAATTACATGGTAGCCAATTCTCAGTAAAGTAAACACAATGGGCAGATTTAATATAGTTTGTAAATATGATTAGTATGCTGACGTGTTATTGGAGTCTAGTATTTACATTTCTCTTTGGGCCTTTTTTCAGTAGAGGATCAGTATTAAATAAACAGGCTCTTTCCCGTTGCCGCTCTTTTTCCTCCACTAGAATGCCTTCCCTCGTTCCCCTTCACAACTTAATGAAAAATACTGTTGACCGTTAATATTCCACGGATCAATCACCATTTTTAATTTTGTGGATAAATGTTCTATTGTGAAACTCTCAAAGGTCTCTCCCGTGGTGAGTAGAGGCTTGTGCTCACACATGCATAATGTTTTTGTGTGTCTTTGGTTTGGTTTCTTAGTGAAGGTGGAAAGCCTGTGTTCTCATAATAGCTCATGGTTATTTGCAGGGGCAATTTTATGCTACATTTCAATTATTGCCTAAATTTGTTTTTAGCTCCTGAAGTCATTGCTTCTACTTGCAATTTAGTTGAGACACAAACATTTACATTACACACAAGCAAGAGCAGCCCACCTTTGTGTGAGTTTGAATACAACAGTGTGCAAACCTTTTGAACAACCTCATTAAATAGAGAATGCACTCTGCTGATAGACAGTTTTGATTTAATTGCCACAAGGAACTAAGTCTGTTTTGTTTGTTAAATATTACAAGTGCATTTGCTGTCTACTGAAAAGTGTGTTTGAATACCTTTCAAATAACAGCAGAAAACCACTCGCCTAGTTTTTGTGTAGTGGATATATTTTGATCAAAGTCAATAAAAAGGCATGAACTTTTAAGCTTGCTTGAATAAAGAAAACATTTTCTCTGTACAGTTATTTGTATCTTGTGAAGCTGCGCTATATTTGAGTATGCATAGCTTTGCAGTCAGTGCCCTGTAGTGTCACCCCTGCCTGTAAATGACGAGACAATGTGTCGACTTCTGAATTGCTGTGAAGTTTAGGGACTTTGTGTGGTATATTGCCCTGTCTGTCACTGCTCAAAGCTGCAGTACTAATTGTTGTCAAACGTCACCCTAGATCTGCTGGACACTCTCAGGAATCATGCGAAGAAGAGAAGAAACAGCTCACTCACCGCTGTTAGCCTTTAGTAGCCTCAATTTTCCTCCACACAAAGTGCTATCCCATCCAAAAACCACAGTGACATGAAAGGACTCTCTCCTACCACATACATGCCATTGACAATTGACAGTTAGATGAAAAATTCATTTATGAAATCGAAAAACATGTATTCACCCTGACACTAGATTCTGGGAACATTGACTTCTGAAGCACCTCACTGTCAACATAGCCTGGCCCTGCAGTGAGTCAATTATGATGGCTTAAAGGAATGTCTGCCTCACACTTCAAGAGTCTACTTGGCCCTAATTTTTCATCTCAGTCTCTTTTCATCTGATTTGGGGAAAAAACATAAAAACACTCCTTTGAAATTGCACATAAAGTTGACATAGGGCATTCTGTGTTGCCACCCTAAAGCTCCACTACCTGAATTTCTGCTGCCGTTCCTGTCTCAGACTCCACTCTCCCCCAAAAGCAGCCTAGGGCCCTCTCCTGCGTCTCCTTTATTAAAGAAATAAAGCCAACCTATTTTCTTCCACAAAGTACTAATACATTACACCAAACTGAAGTTTAGAGCTGAGCGTTAGCTTAGTGTTAGCTTAGCTGCAACTTTAGCATCAGGACAGCGATTATCTCCACCACATTAAACATTACTTGATTGAACTGATAGTATTTATCCAAGTTTTACATTTATCGGCAGCTATTACACTTCCTAGAAGTCACATCACAAGCAGGTGTAGACCATTGGGAGCGCTCCTTTTTTGAGCATGTGAGTGACCAAATTGTTCCCTTCCTAACTTATAAAAGCCCCTTTAATAAACAGTAGATGGGATTATAAAGCTGTTTTTTTTTCACTAATGATTTACAATACACTATTTGGGGTTTAAACCATTTTCCCCAACTAGAAGAAAAATTGATTAGGTACAGTTTGTTTAGGTTTTTTCTGTGTAGACCTTCTTTATTACATCTGTTCATCAGGCTCACCAGGTTCACATGGTTTGTTGAAATCACTCTTGTTACAACAAAAATATATCTAAAAATGGAGAAATAATTGCAAAATAAAATTCTCTACACAAAATGGCAACAATTCACAAAATGTAGAGTAATATCTGTATGCAAGAGACAAGGCCGAAGATCAGTATTGAATGTTTTGTGATCTTTGGGCTCTCAAGTGGCACTGCATTAAAAACAGGCATGATTCTGTTCAGGAAATCCCTGCATGAGCTCAGGAACACTTCCAGAAGTCAATGTCTGTAAATACAGGTTGCCGTACCATCCACAAATATAAGTTAAAGCTGTATCATGCAACGAAGAAGCCATTTGTGAACTCCATCCAGAAACACCGCCATTTTTCTGGGACAAGCAGCGAAATGTGTTCAAAGACATTATGATCTGGAAGTGTGTGGAAGATTTCTAGAACAGAATCAGGCCTGTTTTTAATTTCTCGACAGTACTTTTCTTTATCCTAATGTCATGAGTCCTAGAGACCTTGCACACTACAACCTTATCCGGGCAGATCTGTGTGAACATGTATTTTTGAAAATCTAATTTTCAAGAATACTGATGTTGTGTTAAGGTCCAAAAACAATTTCAGGATCCACATTTGACTCAACTTATGTGCTGGACACGGTCACTGTTTTGGATGGTTCCTATAAATCATTTCCTGCACTGCAGAAATTAGTCAGAGATTCAAATGAATAGGAGAACTTACAGAAAATCAAAAAGCATTGTGACATTGAGATCCTCTGCATAAAATTACCCCGTTCTTTCATTAGATGCAGAATAAACTCCACACTTCCAATTTAATCTGCAGGACTTTAAACTCAGCATCTTGACATTCATAAAAAGAAGCGGAGGAGAGGCTTTAGGGACCTCCCTGAAGGGCAGCCATGAAGAGAGGTAACCAGATATCGTAATGTAGCTGCGTGAGGGGGGTGCAAAAGTACTTGAAGCAGTCGAGAACTCTTTTTAGTCCCAATCCTATAACCCTCTCAGTCACTCAGTCATCTCTACTTACAACTTAATGCTAAGGACCTGTGGGTGTCTCTGCTTGCTGCTCTATGTAACTCTTCATTTTCCTAAAGCCAAATTCAGCACCATCCCTCCTCCCTGCACTGACCCTCAGTGGTACAGCAGCGAGGGCCCTCAATGTCATTGCTATAGTCATAAACCCTCTCCCACTCTGTGCTTTGCAACACTGCTGAATGTTTTGTGTTAGTTTAAGTCTCATCTCAACTAATTAATAATTTTGCTTATAGCTGCTGTAGTTCCCATGGGAGACCCCTTAATTAATCATTTATAAATCTACACAGCCTCCCAGTTTATTAGTCTCTGCCGTTGGCATTGGCTGACTGCATTAGGAAACCGCAAATGATTAGTTACAGGAATGAAAGCTTTTCCCCCCTTCTCTTCCCTTCCTTGTTTGCAACTGATTAGAGCCTCACACAGCGGTACTTCCACAGTACTGCTCTGCACTTTAATTCATTTGGAGCACCTGACACATTACTCATTCTACCACCTCTCTGATCCTCTGCCTATTGTTTGAGTCGATGTTTTTTTCCTTGGCTGCTGCGTTGATGTATGGTAATCAGTTAAGGTTCATTCTCAAAACAAAAAGCCACAACACCAAACACGGACAAAGAGGAGGTCCTGACAGTGAATCAGATTACTCAACCACAAGCTGTTCTTGCATGGGCTAGGCCACTGAAAACAGGCTGGCCCTATTTTGGGATCATGTTTAGCTCATAAGCACTGACAACAGAGGCATACTGGTACAATAAACTTGTAGAAGGCCACTGAAGCAGTTGAAGTTGGCAGACAGTGAAAATGGTCACAGTCTGGAAAACACAGTCTGTTGCTATCTAGTGATGCTAACGCCTGGAAAGCATAGTTGAACTTCATAAAGCAAGAGTGGAACACACAGTAATAAGTATGGTGTTGTCCATTTTGTTCTAATTACTCTCTTTTTTTTATGAAGAAAGTAATCCGCCAAATTTGTGGGAAAAAAGCTAGCCTTTAATCACACATCAAATATCCCCTTGTGATATCTTCATCTCAAAATCCTCTGTAATGGATCAAAAATATACTGACATTTGAGTGTTCAAATTGAATCCGGCAAATATGTATATTGTTATACTTTGCTGTTTCTTGCTGCACATCATAACAGGCAAAAGTTTCCTTGTCAGAAATTAAACAAACCTCTATTCCTTTACTGTATATGGGCCAAATGCAATCCTGTTTATTTTCTTAGAGCTCAAGCCATGTCAGTGCTAAAGCTATGAAGAGTATTGGGAAAAAGCAGTAGTTCTATCAGTTTAACAGAAATATAAATTAATTTGATGAAGTGAAAACAGCGTGGGAGGTTTTCATAATGTCTTAGCGCTCCTGTGGAAGAGCACCTCATGCCACAGGGTTCCTTCATCCAATTAGACCTCCGCTGGCTCACACCAGCATTTCACTGCTCAACATTCCACCTTGTTACTGCTTTTTTTTATCCCTTTTATCATCAAAGTGACTGCAGTTTACTTTGGCATTATATTTGAAGCTCGGAAAACTCTCCCAGAGAGATGGACTAATTACATCACAAGAGTCACACTGTGTCACACTGAATGGCCTGCTCCTCTTGCACCAGCCGGCTGACTGGTGAGCTGAAATGAGGGGACTTGAATGCTCAATTTAAAGCTTAATGGATAAAACAAGATTATTTTGATCCTAAATATAAAAAGCTAAATCTCTATCAAAATGCTGACCATTCTTCTTGGTCGTCACACAGTGATGTGTTTATGAGCAAAGCAACAACAAACTTTCTCATTACAAACACTTTAATAAGGAATAAGAGCATAATGGAGGAAGAGAGTGTCACAGGCAAATTACACTTTCATTTGTATATCTGTCACTGTGGTTATTTTTCTATACTTTTACTGAAATGTGATGCCATTTCCCTTTTCCTCAGTAGTAATGGCCCTATTCCAACGATATAAAAACCACCTACACACATTCTGAGACATGACCACTCTTAGGACTCCTTAAATCATCATCATCATCATTGTTCATACATAATGCTCACACAGAGGTTGTAGTATAGGTCACTACCGGGTGAAAAAAAGCACACACATTAGTGAAACTAATGGTGCATTATTTATTATTGCATGGACAATTGAATCCTCTATATCATTATTTCTAATCCACAATGCCATGGCTGTTATGTACTTATATCAAACATGAAACTTTTGTATATGTTTGCATTATAATAAACAATTTTCAGGAAAAATCTAATTCATGCAGATCTGATATGAGGCACTGTCATATAAAAATAATACCTAACACTATCAAAAATTTCATTTTGCAGAAACGGTTTTATTGTAATAACTTC
This sequence comes from Perccottus glenii, assembly GCA_024416835.2. NCBI lineage: Eukaryota > Metazoa > Chordata > Actinopteri > Gobiiformes > Odontobutidae > Perccottus > Perccottus glenii. Next base: position 16,804,537 of record CM044548.2, on the reverse strand, counting down.
ATGTTGGTAATTATGATCTTTCGAATGTAAACCATGCTAACTGAGCGACCCTCTGTGCACTGACCCAGGAAAAATGGCGTTTGGTTTGTAATCATACTACACAGAACATTTTTTTCCACTTTGTATTTTTTAAGTACTGTTTGTTCAGTGTTTACACTCTTTAGCAAGTGTTTTTTATTGTATTAAAGGTAACTGAATAATATCAAGGCTGTAGCAAATTTGTACTCTACACCTTGAACATTAACCTCGCTCTGCAGCTGAATACTCGCGAGATACTTGTGAGATTACAAATTTGCAAAAATACATTTTTAGGACAATATTTTGTCCTGCTCCAAGCAAAATATTAACGGTCTGAACCCTGGCTTTACCAGCTCTTGTGTCCAATGAGGTGGCTGACAGTTGCCATTTACCGTTGCAAACGCAAACAACATGATGCTGCTCTGATTGGATAAAACTGCGGGTAAATCCAATCACCAACCAGGTATTCATTTTAAGTATCTGCCCTTTTGCAAACGCTTTTCACAAGAGCCCTCCCAGATGGTACTGTGGAGCAGTTCTATCTGGCAGAGTCAGGTTACTCGAAAATCAGATATGACCTCAGAGCTTAAAACAGTCATGCATTGTCATATCCCTTTGTTTTACTCTGAAGTTATTTGAATTTTTATTATTAGTTTTGGGTACTTTTTGAGTTTACATGATAAATTGAGCTTTGGTCATTGTGGTTGGCTTAAAGTTAAAATAACTGCAAAATATTATTTTGTTCTGGGCTGTTGTACACCAGGGCTGGCCGTTTATTCTCAGTTTGTTGTTTTGATTAGATTTCATTAAAAAAAAAAAAAAAAAAACACTACACAGTGCATTGAGCTTAACACACAAGTAAAATAACTAAAAGCAATATCCTCTGGACTGCAGCTTTCATTGTGTAAAGTTGTACCCATCTTCTATATTATTTCTTGCTCTGTCTTTCTGATCTGTGTTGCTTTGTTGAACACCTAAATTAAAGCAGGTGAAATATTGAAATCTGTGAATGCTGCTCCTTGTTGCCTTTGATTTGTTTGTGCAGTAATGAAACTCTTATCATGCCTGTGAGCTATTTGGTTGTGAAATTGCTGCATCATAAAACTGACACATTAAAAGCTATAATGTGATTTGGAGATGTTCAGTACGTGAAAGTGTGCTATTCAGAGCACTCAGAACATGGATGGCAAGGTTGTTTCAGGAAAATATCTGAGCAATATCAGGTTAGCTAGACTGAATAAATCATTTTGGAGCTATCAATGCAATGACATTACAAAACTAATGGATAGAAGCTTATAATATAAGATCTATCTCTGACCAAGATTTATCAGACCAACATAGTGAATGAAACTGAAGCAGTTTCTGGGGAGACCGGTGCTGTTGATAATTAGCCACTTTTATCCTTCACAGGCTTTCTTTAAAGATATGTCTGGCTAAAGTTTTGATTGAACTTGTCATGTGTTATCACTCTGGTTACTCCCAATCCTTTTAAGCAGTAACTAAACTGCCTCTTGTATATGGAACTTAACTTAAGGATGTGGTAATCAATAATCTATGATAATTTGCAATACAATGTTTACAGAAAAATGTGTTTCGGGAAAGACCCAATCCCATTTCATCTCCTGTAATGACCCAACCAAGAAATGAGATGCAACTAGTGTATTAACGTCCTTGAAGTTGTTGCAATTGCTTGGGTTATAGACATATTTTTGTGATTGTCAGCAAGACAAAGAAATTAAAAGAAGCCAAGATATCTTTTGGTCATTAGTTTCATGTTTTCTCTGGCGTCCGTGGTCACAGACATAATCAATGGATATTATAAAAAAAAACAGATGGTGGTGTTATGGACTAATAGACGAGCAGTTAAAAAGTCCTGCAAATGCAAGACTGTTGTGACCTAGCAATGTAACGCCAACATAGCGTTTCAATGAGGAATAGATTAGTACAAATGAGTACAAGATAAAAGCAACATAAAACAGGACGACATATTTTTTTTTTTTGCAGCCATGATGCCAATAAATGCAAAGTATGCTGGGAAATTTCTTCTACCCCTTTGCTTCAAGTGTGGTCTCTGAAAATCTTTGTTTGGAGGAGTACTAAGCCCCAACCCTTAGCCCTTGCCCTTGGTCCAAAAGAGACACCCCTTTGTCTACTGTTGCTGTAGACTGGTTTGTCTAAAACAAGGTCAAACAGCATTAATTACAGGCTTTGTTATTACTGTTTCAAATATCTTCTGTACATTCACTACACAAATGAGCTTCTCTAATGAGTAAAAAGACAATCCTAGTCAATTGTTTAAAATGCTGGCATACAGTTAAATGACACTATAGCTACACTAAGATAGCAACTTATAACTGAACCTTATAACTAAATGTATCTTTTTGATAAACGACAAATAATTGAATTATATAAAATGAATTATTATATACATCAAGTAAAACATATGATCAATAAGTAGATGTTGTTGTAATTTCCAGTTTGACTACAGATTAAATACTGTCTTGAATAGCTTTATGGTTTCTTTCTTAAGTGGTATGTCCATACGTGAGATTTTATTTAGCATGTAAATGTATATACCATTGCAATAACTAAAAACAAACCACTTCACTTACATATATCTGTACCTCTTTCCAGGATGGAAGAAGAATCAATATTTGATTTAGCTTCTAAAATATGCAGTTAGAAGGATGAGCCATTTTGCACTGCAGCGCTCCTCCATGTAAAGCAGGGGCTTTTCACAGGACCTTCAATGCTTTTTGTGGTGTCATTGTGGCCCATTATAATAGCATCAGACCATTTTGATAATGGATTTCTATTAGTGACCTTGGATAAAAGAATCACATAAAATCTACATCTAAACTAATGTATCTTGTCCTCACAAGGACAAAGAATTAGGTTTGGGAACTGGCACCTTCCCAAATAGAGGCATCATTTCATCAGTGATGCACACATAGGCACACGTATAGGATATGCGTCTACACAATGGGATGTCAAGGAAGGCAGAGCAAATCACCCTCCAACACCACAACAAGACCTTGTAAAACACAGTTGCTTGGGCCACACATTTAATGAAATAAGCTAAAATACTTGGCATACCTTTCACTTAAGGAACAGCCACGTCTTAACTTTAATGGTATTTACCCACCTGACTAAAGTATAACACCGATTTGGCACCTATGTCCAGATTGAACTGGAAAATGACTTGCTAATCTGTTTAGGTATTTGGAGTAATTGGGTCTGGTGCCAGTGAGGGGGATTTCCTTGACTGTTGAAAGTATCTGCGAGTAGTCCATTCCCAGCTCCTTGGTATAATTACTCTGACAGAGCTGTGGCCACAGGGCCTGTAAGCAGGGCTGCTTTTTAAACTGTAAATTATGAAGGATTAGCATTTATGAATTTTAAATCAGGACTGTGGTAGGAGACACTAAAGCTGCTTAGTGATTGCAAACGGCAGCGTCTAAGCAGGCAGCTCTACACCCCTCACTCTCCAAGCTGTTCACTGTGTGCCTGTTTATTCAAATGTGGCTATGCATAAACTCAAAATGTTCATGCTGGACTCCCACTATTTGCCCAAAGCAAAAACGATCTAACATCTTAACATTAGCCCTATCCCAGTCCTAACTGTATGAGGAGAGGACTACTGGGTCTACCAGTTCATGTAGGGGGCATCTCTCCTGTCACTCTTTCTCAGGCTGAGGTTCAACTCCTCACTTGCATGTCACACTATGCAGAATATCCAATGGGTGATTATGTAAATGTGGGACTTGATCCATGTTAAATTATGCATAATGGATTTATGTGACACAAAGTCATCAATTAGATGGATATCAGGACTAAAATGTGTGACACAGCATAATGTTTTTTTTTCTTCTTTCTAGTTTTCTGCTGTTCATTTACAGAGATGATGTAAACGGCAAGTTAAACAGACATTGCCTCTGACATGAGACTGTCTACTTCTGAGTTGGTTTCTAAATGTTTATGCAGAGTACATGTGTCTGCTCCAGGGCTGACCTTGGTTTGTTTCAGATTTACAGTTATCATGCACCTCTGTGGAGGTGTGAGTCTGTAGCTGGTGTGCAGTGGGTGTGTGATTCAGCTGTGGGACCAACACCACCAGAGGCCTCATATCACACCTCTTTGAGCTGTCTGCTGGGGTCGCTGAGCCATGACCTCAAACCCGCAGTGTTAACTACTTTAGCCAGGTGGCAATAGCAGGGGGTGGAGTATTTGGTAGCGGATGTGCTTTAAAAAACCCATGAGCTGATGAACCCCATGTAGAATATACAACAACACTTTCCACTCACCAGCAGACTTCTAAACCCAACTCTTGATAACTTCAATTTAACTGAAATACAACACTGCGTTCAGAACAGGTTCCAGCAACATTAATCTGCTTAAATGATTTTCAGTGCCAACCCAAATCTAGGGTTATGTTCACGTTGTGCGTGAGTGACAAATTGCTTTACAATAATTCAATATACACCGTTTTGATACAAGATCATATCAAAACATACACTAAATGAGATTCACTGAAGGAAGCTGTAGGGGGAGCTTCGTAATTCTTATTTAATTCTGCTTTAACTACATCACAAACTCACTGTTTATATGGGGTTGCAGGTCACTGAATTGCCATTGGTGTCATTAGTAAGCAAGAGTTTGTTGATTTAAAGCCAGATTAATACATGGAATATATATTTTATGTGTTAAAAGTCAACTTAAATTTTTCTCATGCCATTAAAAATTATTAATTTCCCAATATTCCTAAGGCACTACATTATGTTGCTATCTGGCAATACAAGGTCCTAAATTAAATTGTTGTTTCTGCATCTAAGGCTGGTTCCATGCACTCTGGAGCATAAGTTGACACATATTTTATTGATTTTTTTTTTTTTCAAACTGGATTGCATTGATTGCTGCAATTATGGTGGATGAATCCAGCTGGTTGTGGGTTTAGTGGGAACCATATGTGCAAGATGCAACTGGGCGTGCCACTGCAGGGGGGCAGGCTTAATTACAGCAAAAAAGAGCCCACTAACACCATCACTGACCCCCACCCTAAACACACTTGCTCCATCCGCCACGTATCCCCAAATTAAACTGAGAGCTTTTTAATTATTCAACAATACCATACACTCTTAGTGGATCAATCAGTGTGAATGTTTTTTACACATAATGAAGGAGCCTGCACTTGTGGAAATTGATTGTAATCTTTGTCATTATGGCTTAAGTTAAGATGAGCTGCAATGACAGCAGTGTTGGTAATTTGGGATTTGGGCAAAGATGAAGTGTGACGCCCCTGGAGTTCTCCCCTGGTGCAACAAAAGTGTGCTTCACTGAAGGCAAACAGTATCTGAGTGGAGAGGCCATCTCATCCTGTGCCATTAATCAAGCCCTTAAACAGGACACCTCATCTTATCATCACATCACAGAAGAGGGCAGGCCTCTTTTTGGAGCCAGCAGCACTTCAAAACCTCCTCAGAGAACACTTCACCGAACAAATTACACAGGTCCTCACCACTCCCAAGGTTTAGTAAAGCTTGATTCATTGGACTTCTAAGGCCTCTGGGTGAACCTCGGCAACCTTAACTTTCTCTCTCTGCCTCTATATTTCTCTAGGCGCATCATGTCAAGCCAAGTCAGGAGCTTTTCCATCTGGAATTATTAGCCAGACACAATGCAATCTAATTTCATAGCACCACATCCAATCACTGTGATTCAATGTCGCAGAGGCAGTAAATAAGACATGGGTTGAGGGCCATTCAAAATGAATTTATACTCCACATGAATTTCTGTAACTGAATTTGATGAAATTAAAAAAATATCACCTGCCGTTTAGTTGTCTGTGCATAAATCCTTTGATATTAAATTCAGACAATGAACAAAACAAGCAAAACAAAAAACAAGCCAACAAAAAGGAGGACACTATAATGAAATTCTTATTTTATCCTTTTTCTGGTGATGGCAGAATTGGATTATAGGAGACTTATTTGTATGTGATGTTGAGCAGTGAAAAATAAATTCACACCTATTCAAATCAGACCTAGGTGCATCAGATAATCCTTTTTAAAGATAGTATGAAGTGACAGTCCAAGCCCACGCGCTGCAATGAAATAATCTGTCCCGAACAAAACAGAGAGATAGAGCTTCCCTTGCCAAAAGCGTTCCAAGATTTTTTTCCACAAATATTTACCAGTCAAGTACAGAGTGTGCTTGATTTTTCTTTCTACTTGAGGCATTAAAAGGAGCATCCATATTCATAGGGAATTGGAGCCTGTCTTCCAATCATCATGTCACAAAGACTCTTAGTGAAAGCCCCTCCCCAAAAGCTCAGTTTGTCGCTGGATCAGAAAACCAGATTTTGTTTTGGATCTAAGAACCTTTTGAGACGTCAGCCTGTATCAGCAAAGAAGCCTGTGATGGCTCTGGTTTTACAGCATGGTGGCTCCAGCTCCTCATGAGCCCTTTTGAAATAGCTTATTTTTGAGGGAGTGTTGAGACGTAAGCCTGAAAGAAGGACATGGTTTAGTGTGAAGATGAGCAGTGGGTAGCTAGCGCTGTCGGTGTTGGTGGCTGTGGTAAAAATAGTGTGAAGCTCAAATATGAAGGATGATGTTCAAAGACTCAGATCAGAAGGAGAGGGGTGGTGGTAAAATTGGTCAGATGCTGGATACAAGACAACTTTAACTTGCACCCAAACTAGATGCTCGCCTCAGACACATTTGTCCCAGTGCAGATGGCTAAATGATGACTCAAGAAAAAGGACCTGAATATGTCCCCTCTTACCACTTCTCTCTTTTGGGGCTGGACAAACTCAATCAGTTTGTTGATTATGGAATAAATAATTATGTATTATAGAAAACCAAATAGATAGAAAGTTGACATTAATAACCAGCACAAGCACTAGATGGAACTACCCCCCTGTTTTTCTAAGGATAACCGCAAAGTGGTCAACTAATAAGGCTATCTTTACTCCAATGAAGATTATTTTGAAAACTAATTTACACAAACTCTTTACATGTGAACATCTTTGGATACAATCATCTGATTTATTTAAGGTTTAATTTTAACATACTTATTGTAGCCCAATTAGGAAGAGGTCAAATAGAGGTAATCCGGGTCGTACCATTGTCCACTTGTTGAGTCCGGTTACGGGTTTGGCTCTAAGAGGCTTTGTCTTTAAACTAACCCTTTTCATGTAAATCTGGACTCATCTTCAGGCTGGGTCTCTTGACACAGATGGAAGAAACGTGCACCAGAGACAAAATCACACAATACTTTGACATTATAAGTTAGGGTTTGCATTATGAAATGATTTGTGTTTTTCATAGCTATTATTAAAACACAATAACAGGTCAGCATAGTGCATGCCAAATACACGGGAGACCTGGGTTTAGATCTTGCCCAATGTCATTCCCCTCTCTCTCACCCTGGTTCCAGGTAACAAACTATCAAAAATACATCTTTAAGTTTATACATTACATTATGTTATTTCTTTCTTATTTTGCAGGTATTTTCTCATAGTTTTGTTTTGTTACTTCTTGTGATCACAATGTGTTTTCTGGAGCAGATTGTATCAGTATTAATTTCAAATACGCTGTTGGAGTGCATAAACCTTAGCACAGATGATCCTGCGTCTTTATTTCTAGTCAGTTTTATACTTCAAAAGTCCTGGGTACGCTAAAATCAAAATGTAGCACTGTTTTTGAACTAAAAAGTCTGATCATCAAAAAGACAGAGTTAGGGACTTACAGAATATTACTAGTAAGAATATAAGTCAGACACTTTAAATATTTGGCATCTGCATGGGGGTTTCTCCTGAGCCCTCTCTTAAAACGCAGTCCCATATCACAGTGTGAAGAAGACAACAAACACTTTCGAGGAGCTCACACCGACAGCAGAAAAAGTTATTTGGGATGTAGTGAGTGACCTTTCTATGAAGAAGCAAACATGCATTTTTATGCCAGGGCATAAATAGCTGGGCTACATAACAATTAAGGTAACCTTTCTGTTTGAATAAGAAGTAATTGCTCAAAGAACTGAAATAACATGAATGATAAATTATTTTTGTAACCTACTTCACAGACGGAAGAGAAGAAGAAGAAGGAACAATGGAGTGGGGGAGGGAAAAGTAGAAGAAGGGGCCTTTTCTCAATTGTAAATCCCAGTTATAATGCCTCGTTAAAAAGATTTGGGAAGGCGCAACAGAGGCAGACTCAGTCTCTCTTTCTTAAAGGTAGACAGGTCTCAGTGGGATTCATTAATGTGTGTCCCAGTGGTAGTCTTCCTCTTACAGCACAATCGCCTGGGTTAGCACCAATCCTGAAATTACACCTAATTGGACAATTACTCAAACTCAGAAACCCTCTGCAATAAGCCAACAAGGCCCCTAATAAACACCTTGTCTTCTAATAAAAACAAGGAAGTCATTTGCGTCACCCAGGAGGCTAGATTTTTTTTTTATCTGTGCTAAATTTATTTTTAAAATAATTGCAAGAGCTACAAATGAGAATATTAAAAAGAAATGGCCTGGGAAAGGAGAAAGAAAGAGAATGTGTGATGGAGTGAAAAGAAAGACTGCAATGCAAGCCATACCTTAGGCAGTGTTGCAGTGTGCTTTCCTTGGGCTGAGCTCATTTGTTCCACAGATAAGCACACTGCACCACTCTAATATTATTGCTGTCATGCCATAATGAAATAATTACAGTTTTGTCTTCTTTTCCACTTACCAAGACCACATCTGTATCTTTGTAGCCCCTGCCCTATCAGGTAATGGGAGGGGTGCTGTCAAAGCAGAATGTTGTCACAAATATTATTTCCATGTGTGAAACATTAATAGAATAATTACAGCATTAATAGATTTTCTGGGTTTAGTCCTTGATTGTTCTTTGTGTGCAGTTAAGTATGTACTACATCAGAAAAGTGCTTTTAACAGGACCTTTCAAAGAATTTCTGGTTGGTTAAATTTGATATTGAGACAAATAACAGGGCTGACCATCATAACTGACCAGTCTTGAAGATGTACTATCAAAGACCAAGGGAGTTTTTACACCTTCAACAGAGCGCTGTTATGTAAAGTATAAAAATGACTAGCCAAAACCCTAAAAGTATCTGTGTAAGAATTATGTGCCCAGCAGCTTATTATCGAAGTCAGTTTAATCCACAAAGGTGCTGTCATTTACACAGTTAGGCCCGATCAAGGCCATTAATGTGTCATTGGAATCCACTTGGAAGCAGACCAGGTGGACTTTGGTTTGGTATGGTTTGTTAGTCCACTCCAGAGTTTAATGGACTGCTTTCAGACCAGCTTAAACAAACCATACATAGAAGCGAACTGGACCAAACACATCAGGTGCCCCTAAATTGTAGTCATTGATTAGCAAGTCTCCAGGTGTATAGTGTTTCCAAAATGCTTTGGTGGTACCTGGGTGTTAGCATCTCTAGCTATGGTTAGCATAGTGATGTCTGAAGTCTCATGAGGTCTGACTGTATCTCCTTTTAAGCACATGCAGACAGTGGTTTCCTCTGACTGATGAATTTATTGAAATTAACTGTGAAAAATACATCAAGCATATGGACAAGACAATGGAGAGGGATAGAGCTGTGACGTCTTAAATAATACATTTTTTAATACTTTTTAACAGAAATAGTCTATTATTCTATAACAGACAATAAACACTACAAAATCCAACCATTCTGGTAGTTGTAGGTGTCCTGTCAGCTAAATACAAGACGTTTGTTTTTACATTGCACTCTATGTTGAAAAGGATCATAGGATTTTTTTTCTTTGTAATACCTCAAGTGGCCACTAATCAGATTGGCTGTAGGGAAAGAGGGTGGTGCCTTATTCAGATCTTATAATACATCCATGGTTGTTACTTGTCTCTGCCTCTTCTTCTTCACACACACACATAGCTAGAGCGCCACCTCAGGCAGTACTTAAAATGACATAAAACAAAACCAATAGTGCAAATAACAAGAGGTACAAACATAAATATGGCAGTTACACAGACAATACTCCTAATATAATATGTTTTATTTCTTCTGGCTCTCATGAGGGCATATTAAAGCGGCACTTTGCAGGTCTGATAGTGTCTCTGCTGTTTTTGTTCCGTCTTTTCTCTACAAAGCTCCCCCTAACAGCTTCGATGTAATGTTAAAAAACACTGTCGTAAAACCTCACTGGCGACGAGTGTATCCGTGCTCTCCTGTCTAACCCCCGTTTGACCATGAGCAACGGTTTTCTCTGTTTTTGCTTCCTTTTTGCCGGCTCTGCCATGATGAATGTCTGAAACTGACTGGGGCAAGTGTTTATGTGTTTAGTGCAAGCCTCTCTCATGGAACCTCTTAAACGGTCCTCGAGTAAAGGCGCCGCCATACTGCGATATACAGGAAAATACAGCGATATACCTCCGTCCACCAGAGGGCAGGCTCCAAAAGCTGAAATATAAGGAGAAACCCAATGGCAACTTTACAAGTGTAAAACTCATGTTTACAGCCTGGAACAAAAGATGGCTCCGGTCTCTAGAGCTAAGTTTTTACTACGGGACAACTCTGGGGTTGATTGATATGTCCATTTATGCTATCTAAAAACGAATGTTTTTATATGCAGTAAAAGCCGAAAATCCCGGCATTTTATTACCCTTTCATAATGACGATATTGGTGAATAGGGGACCAATGGGCGGATTACATCCATTTTTTTTTACAATGGTTATGGTTGTTTTTACAATGGTTTACAATGGTTTTTCTATGGTTTAGTGTCGTTTAGCAATTTGTTTCTTGTGGGACCCGAGACTCCCTCAAGACTTCTTGACTTGAAGGGACGGCGGGTCGCCGGCGGGTCGCTGGCTGGTCTCCGGCTGGTCTCCGGCCAATTCTTGCAAGGGTGTTTTTTCCCAGTTGGGACAAACCCCATCCACCACAAATTAAGTCATTAAGCCATCACAATGGCTTTGAAGCTGTTTTTGGGTGAAAAACGTGCGTAACATTTAGCCAGTAGCACTGCTAACTTATAGCCCAAAAATATATATTCTCATAATCATTTAATGGTTCTTAGACATAAAATTGTAGAATTATGTCTATCTTACTGACACAGTACCCTCCTGTAGCTGGGACGCAGACTCATTTCAAGACATTACGTGAGTGACACACTTAGAGACAGAAAGAGCAGAAGTAGGCCAATACACTGGACCCTAGCAGAGTTTTATTTGTACAAAATACACTAAATTGAGCTACCGTTTCAGAAGACATGTTTCTGTTTTTGGTTTTTCCAAACTATTTGAAAACAAACAAAGTCCGTAAAATGACGCAGCTGTTGAAACAACACAAAGGTCTGTAGAGGGATCTGCGCCCTCTACTGGCTAAAAGTTACATAGGACTGCTTTAAGTGACATTTTGAGTAAAATTCAGATGTTTATTAAATTAAACTCTTAGTAAGCTGATACAAACAACACAATAGCATGTTTAATGAATCTTGAATTACTGATCACAAACCAAAAGACTTAACTCTGAACTGACCAAATCAGACACAGAAACCATTTCATGCATTCAGCTGCTATGTTGCGGTAAATTAAACATCTCATCTCATAAATCTTTAATATCTCCATTTCTTAGTTGGGGCCTGTTATTAAGTCACTGTTTTACTATTGTCAAACATCAACCAATGCTGTTCCATGGTTGTTTTTTTGTCATTTAGCTGACGCTTTTATCCAAAGCGACTTACATTAAGGTTCTTTTTTGTAGTATTGTTTTTTTCTTGTTTTATCTCGGAAACAAATACATTTTGATGATTCATTGTGTTTAAATAAAAAATTCTGAAACTATTGGTGCCCTATTTGTATATGTGTATGTACAGTATATTGGCTATTTACAATGCTACATGTTGTTTTTGATTCATTTCCCCAAAGCCTTTTTGTGATGGCTTAAGTTATCTTTGACCCTTCATTCACAGTTAATGCCTCCTCATTCTGACCAGTGTGTTATGTGAACTACTCTGTGAAGTTGGTAACTGTTTTCACATCAAACCACTAACAGCATACAAACATAAAAATGAATAAATAACCAGTGTTGACCTCGCACAAGCAGGGACAGCGGTCTAACACCTCCAATGGCAAGAGTTCAACAAAAGCCACTCTGCTGCCATTACTGAAAAAAGGGATAAAAACAACAGGATGGGGGGATGAGAACCCACTAGAGGTGGACAGTGACAAATGGTGTGGAAAAAACAACACAGGCAGCCATCTGAAAGGAAGACAAGAGTAATACTCACAAATAATTAACTGGGTAAATATTGGAGTGCAGACTGACTAATTACTTCACACGTCTCACTGCGCTCTCATTATTGTTGCTGTTGCTGTTAACCCTTTCCCACAAGGATGTGTGCACCGGGGAGACCGCGTGAATCACTTATCTTTTTAGATTTTGTTCACTCATGCAGATGGAAAACAAAAAAGGCCACAAGGGAGAGACATTTTTTGGCACAATTAGAACAAAGATCAACCAGGTTTCTTAAGGATGGGATTCATGGATATCAACATTTTTATACTATGTTGTTGTAAAACTAGAGAGCGAGGTGAAACATTTTACATTTAAAAAAATCCAAGTTCAATATCAAGAGCTCTGCCAATTGCAGACAACTCAGATTTTCAGCCGTTTCTGCATGACAAGAGGTTTAAAAACTGGGCTGTTAGGTTTGGTGACTGTGACTTAATTGTGCATTCCCAAAACTGGCTGGTTGGCGGTTCAATTCCCGCTCTCATCACAGTTTATACTGTACTTGGGCAAGACACTTAACCCACCTTGCCTCCAGTGACACAGCTCTGGTGTATAAATGTGTGAGAATTTTGGGACCATAGATGGAAAATTAGCCTAATGCTACAATCTGACATTCATACATTTTGATGGCATCTAGAAATGATTTTTTATTATAAAGAACCAATTTATCTAACAGCCCACAAATAAGAGATTTAATGCAAAACACACAAAAAGTAAAATAATGAATAACTTGTGAGCTTAAAATATAATCTGCTTGATTTATGGCATGTTAGCTATTTCTGGAAGAGCTACAACTATATCAAAACATGCAAGCAGTCTTTGGTGGAAAGACAACAAAAGAGTTACGACCCAGGAACAATGTGAGAATCTCTGTACACAGTCATTTGATATTACATCTCTCACAAAAAGTGCTGCAGCTCAGTATCTCAGTCCAAACAGACTGCTGGTGCCACATTCTGTGAAGGACAAACCAGAAAACTTTTACAGCAAGTTAAGTCTTCAGGGAGTGAGTTTCATACAAAGTGAAAGTGTTGCTTTAAGACTAGCGTGTGTTTGCAGCTCAGCTCTGGTTGCACTCCTCAGGTAAATGGTGAAAGTGCTCACACAAGGACGTTTCTCCAATAATCTGCAAGGCACTAGTTAATGACAGCAGCTGTGAGGCAGGCATGCACCACTTCCAAGCTGATTTAAGTTTAACGAGCCACTCCAGAGTGCTATTGATTCAAATCTGTATTTGACAGGACACACCGTCTCCATGAGCATATATTAAATGGACAAGAACACCTCTTAGACACTCAGGGACTGTCGCAAAGTAGAAGAGAAGGCATTAAGCAAGATAGGTTGTCTTTTGTTGTGTGATCACCACCGTGTTAGTGAAATGCTGGGAATTGAACTTGAGTGTTTTTGACATTCTCTTTTCAAAGGTGGAAAAGTAAAATGTAAAAACACTTGTTACAGTAATTCACACCATCACGCCACCAAAGGAAATGATAGTGTTTTATTTTTTTATATTATTCTATCAAGAGTTCTTTTCATCTTTCATCAGCAAATTGACAACACTGAAAATATTATATACAGTATAAATATAAATTTAAAATATAATTGTAAAAGAAGAAAGAAATGCCATTTTTGGGAAGGCAAAGTTCAAACCTCAAATTCATTCATTCATTTTCTACCGCTTAGTCACGTTAGGGGTCGCGGGTGACTGGAGCCTATCCCAGCAGCTTTAGGCCTGAGGCGGGGTACACCCTGGACAGTGGCCAGTTAGTCGCAGGGCTGACATTTAGACATAGACAGTGACAGACAACCATTCACTCTCACATTCATTCACTAGGGACACTTTAGATTTGCCAATTAACCTGTACATGCATGTCTTTGGACGGTGGGAGGAAGCCGGAGAACCCGGAGAGAACCCACGGTTACACGTGGAGGACATGCAGACTCCTCACAGAAAGACCTGAGTCGGCCGAGAATGTTTGAGTCTTATCTTATTAAATCTAACAAGTGTACAATACTGATGAGTTTGGGTGAGTGAATGACTTGAGTCTACTATCAAGTAGATTGATATGGATATACCCCTTGTAGACAGTAGGCCAATCCTGGGCATAAAGGTCAAGGGCAGTATTAGCAATCTCAGATCTCAAATGTTGTTTTCAAGGCTTCTGCTGAAACCTCTCCTCCACATCTATTTCATGTCTTCTCAACAGGTGGATAAAAGTGTCTGCAAAATGACTAAAATGTAAATGTAAAATATCACAAATTTTAAAACAAGACAAGTAAAACACAGCCACACACAGAGCTAAACATTACTTATTAAAAATGATCAAGTTAAAAAACATAGTGCCATTTAGAAACAAAAAAAAAAACTAAAAGTCTTCCCTTAATGAAAGTGGTATTTATCAAACATGCCTATCATACTGAGTTTCAGAATAACAATTATTTATTAGTTGTGCTGATGTACAGTTGACAAGTCAAGCATTGGTGTAATCATTGGAAGTAGCCCTGCTTTACGTAGCACTTTGAGAAATTGCACAGATGGGTCAATAATGTGGGGACTACATCTGCATCCAGCACAAGAACTGGGCTACAACTTCCAACCTGCTCCAACACAAGCTCAACAATCCCTAAGACTGCAGTGAGGGCTGGGAACATCTTAATTTCCTGTTTTGAATCATTGCTCATACAATGTTTAAACTCTCATTGCTTGATGCTACATCATGTGAAACCAAATTAAAGATGTCTGCTTTATGCGTTTTTTAAGTGAAAATAACAAATGTTTTTAAACCCTGCAATGAGTTGAAATCTGTTTTCCCCACCAACCTAACTGACAGCTTCCTAATGCTGCCACATTAAAGTGGTTTTCCAGCGCGTGTGATGCAGCTTTAACTAGGTCCCGGGGGCATTGTTAGTTATCATTGCCTACTGCTGGAGTGAGCCCCGGTGAAAGCAATTTCGTCTTTCCTCCCAATCAGTGGTGCACCATGAGAGATGGCCAACGAGAACAAACGGGCCGGCTCACCACTTCCCACTGCCGATCTTATCTGAAATGCTGCTCCTGTCCCGAAAGGGCCCACTAACGTAACAAGCCGCCCCCTCCCTTAAAAAGACATGAGATGGCTTGCCCCAGGCCCTCCCAATTCATGCAGATATCCGTAAATTAGACTCATAGAGACACACCAAAACGTCCTCTGAGGGGTTTTGACGTAAGCACTTGTATGCCACAGAACATGTGAGGAGCTTGAGGAGTAGGGGGGTATGATCAAAATACATGAAAATGCCATCATGAAGTCCCACCTCAGCCAAGGCTTTACATGTATCTATTCGTCTTGTTGTGAATGTTTAGCTTTGACATCAATTCAGTCATACCCACAGGCAAGGTAAATTCAAATAAAAAATAATGATTTTTCCACCTGCCGTCTGTGATGTATTTATTTCTTATAGATACAATTTTCTCCAAGAAGATAGCCTTCCAACTGTGTATCACTTAGTATAAGGCAAGTTATTTGGATGAGGACCAGGAGAAATGTTCAGTTGTAGTAATCAGCCAAAATGATTGCTCATAATCATTATGTTGGTAGTGATTACTAAGTAAATGTCTAGACAATAAGACTAAAGCTCTTCATGTATATCCACTATGTGCTTATGTAATATGTGTTTTTTACCACAGTTCAATAAGTGAGCTACTGTCAAAACAACTCCTTTTTATGGTCCTCTGAACTGAATCCAAATGTGAACAAATCAATTAATCTTAGTGAGGACAGTCATTTAAGTGCGTTATCATCACCCAGCGGGATGCGGGCAGCAGATGCTTTAACAACTCTCCAAACCAACAGCTGCTCACATCATTTTTAAAGAGTCCCTGTCATTTCTTAATATTACTTTACACCACTCAGACTCAGATGTTGCTATCACCCATTACTCATTTTGTATTACATTTACAGTATATATTTCTTTTTTTACATAAACAGTTGGCAGAGGTAGAACTATTATCTCAATATCTATCCACTTTGCATTTTTTAAATTTATCACAGGAACCTTTCTTTTTATACCTAGACATTCTAACTGGCTCAGTGGCAAAGAAAGGTCCCTTTTGTGTTGGACTGAGGGTATTTAGGGGCTGAGGTCCACAGTACTCATGAATCCATCTAGTAGTATAAAGTGATATAACTTAATACAATCACAATATAATACTACTGTTTTCACGCATTATATGTACATATTTTCAAAATCTTACATTCTTTAAATGGTCCGCAGTCCACTTTAAATACTAAACATTCACTTGACCGAACAGGACGAATGGTTAAGTTCAGATAATTGCTATATATCTTGTGACACTTGCATCATAAACCGCCATTAATCAAGTGATCTGTAAAATACACTTGTTATACAGACTACATCTCTGTGGTGTCTTCACTGTGAATAAAGATCTTAATTCGTCTCACCAAGCGTCACCTGCTCATTTTCCTTGTCTTCCTCTACTTCCTGTTTGTCAGAGTTCCTGGAGTTGTGTTAACATCAGATGTCAGACAGCAGGTGGAGGAAAAAGAGAGTGGAGACTCGCAGTGGAGACAGGCTGAGTTATGTGGCTGTCTGAGGTCTTATTACCAGTGCACTGCCTACAGGCTGCTTTCCCATTAGGGAGCATCGCTCATACATTAACTCAAGTTAAACAGCTGATCAATACAGGATATTTGGTGAGTACTCTTGGATAGAAATCACAACATGACACTTACTGTGTGATAGATACCTCTGCCACTCACTGTTGACACATTCATCTTGTTACATGTTTTACTCTTACATTTACTGTACATGTTATCTGAAAAAGCTGTTAAATAGCTGCACATTATTTTGTTATTTATTTATTTTTTGTTGATTTTGTGTGTATCAGAGAAACTAAGGTTTTCTTAGCACAGTGGGTCACAATTGAGTTAGTACAGGTTGATGATTAAGATAAAAAAAACATTGCAGTGCATTGAGGTAAGTGACCTGGCACTCTGTTCTGATAAGACTCCAATTAATCCAAGCTGAATTGTAGTAATGTAAAATAAAGATAATTACTAAATCACCAGGCTACATTGCTTTGATAGATTTTTGTTACTCAGTGTTATTGCTGCAAGGAATAAGAAATTAAATGGATTATATCACAGCATTTTCAGATGGATTACAACTGCTTTTAAATAACCGCAAGAGCAATTTCATCAGCCCTGCTATTCGAGAAGCCACTGACAGGCACCACATGATTCAAATTGAACTTGCTCTCATCATTTTAATAAAGCGCTTCAGTCTTCACCCCTAGCAGGCGCACACACAAACTCACATGCATAGACTTTACAAATAGTGCCCAGCACCGAAACATTAAACTCTATAGACCGCACTTCCTTTTCAACAAGTGCTTGAATGTTTTGAACGAAATGCTGAAATGTGTTTAAATACAGTGGCCATGGACTTTGGACCATCTTTTTCCTGCCTGAAACGTTTCTTGTTTCCTGCCTGTGCTCTGCTTTTCTTTCCAAATAAATGTGCAAAAGGGCCCCAAAATCTATTTTAAATGAGTTGATTGATTCCAATTTAGGATTTGACAACACAACATTCCATTTTAATGTCCAGGGCTTCCCAAAAAGTCAAGCACAAGAGCCTCACGCAACATCAGGACACTTTGTTGCCAGACATCTTCAATCAATGTGGCACTATGGGGAATTGTGTTGTATTTGCAGTGTTTAAAGTTCAGGGTTTTTAAAGCAGAAAATAGTGGACAAGTAATCAAAGACATCTGATGAGAGATTTCACGCGTGGTTATCTCCAGGTCCTTGCTGCTGTTTCTGTGTGCTCTGGGAGATTGTGGAGAAGTCACTGTGCCAAGCGCCCAGGGCTGCTGCGCTGACTGCTCTCCTTTAAAACCATGCTGGCACAAAGCCCCCTATCGAAGCCAAGGCCTGACTCTGTAAGCATTCATTATGGCATCCATTAGAATAAACATCTCAACCTCCCCCAAGACCAGCTCCCCGCTTTTAAGTGCCGTTTGACAAGGCTGCATCCATGCTGCAAAATGAGAACAGTGCCCACATTTTATTGTATTTATTTATTCATTTCTCTATTTAGAATATTTTTTTTTCCCAGACAGTTCTCCCACTGTTTTTACATGAAGAGCTTTTAAATGTTTGTCTCTGAGTGTTTTCTGTCTCTGTGGAAAACTGACAGTGGTGCCAACAAAGAGTGGAAGAGGGCCTAATTGCTTATCTGTGCTCCTCTTAAGTGCAGCAGGATAATGGAGTAGGGGAGGGGGTCTACGGGTCAACCCCCAAACATATTCATGCAAATACATCAGCTGATCCAAGGTGTGTATTTTCAATTCTAACTGCAATGTAAACAATTTTTAAACAAAATATTTTGATGTGTATTATATATTTTGGACTACATCTGTTTTTGTGTTTTAATCTGAGATGTAATTTGAGAGAATGTATTTGAGGCCAGGCCACTCAATGCTTTCATTGTTGAGTTCTGACAAAACACAGAAAGGGAATCTGAATAGACTCATAGTTCTCTGCTGCCGGGACGTGGGGACAGATCTTTTAAATCTAGAGTACAACTAACTTTGCGAGGTGCTTAATTTTTCATCTAAACTTTTTAAATTTGAAACAATCCCACTCTTCTATGTAAAAGTCCTCAATGTGAGAAATCTGCCTCTTTCCTGCTGCTGCTCTTCTGCCCACAGACCCATGTTTGGGCAGCACACCAAAGGGAGGCACATAAACCAAACACCATTATCATCACCATTATTGACAATAACCACAGCGGTAATAACAACAACAAAGGGGCATTCTGGGATATCAAGTCACATTTGTTTCCCCATTTGCTGTATGAAACACAGAATAATAAGGCTGCCTTTCCACTTTGATTTGGAGTGCCATAGTTGTCAGTGGGCCACGGACAGGAAGGTTTCATCAGCTCGCTTTATAGCCAGCCAACTTCACTCTGAAGCGAACTAGGCCAACAGTTCTGACACTTTGCGTCGGAGTGGTGAGTCTCACATAAATGAAATGCAGATGATTGGTAAAATGATACGATACACAAAAGCAAGTGTCATCAGGCTGTCACATCTGCCTTGTTCGCCATTACAGTGTAGTTGCTCGCCTAAGGGCCACATCAGCCTGCCTAACCCCACACCCCCACACAGCGTGAGATCCAGGGACACTGTCCATCCACAAAAATGACAGGCAGAGGCACAGAGGAGCTGCTCTGGCTTTACAGGCCCCTTAATGCACGCAGAGCAGAGTAAAGAGAGCCAGCAGTCAACAACTCAAAAAAATGAAGTAGTAACCTAAATTGTGAAACTTTTCCCCAACACCAAAGAGAATAGGGAGCATACAGGACAGCTTTGCAAATGATGACACTGTTTTGTCTTCACTTATAGTACAGATATTTTTACACATTATTTCAATGTTTTTATGTCAGCATTTGAAAGTGTTAGTCAGGAAGGAATTTTTTTTACTAAATGTACCATCACCAAACCAATCCCCTCAACAGATCTAACATATCAACAGACCTGTTAGATCAAAGCTACTCTGCTCATTCAAAATGGCACTATTTTAATGGAATACAAACTACAACTATTGACTGAAGATGGGGAAGAATACAGACAAATGTGATATAATGTGTTCTAGGTAGATAGACATGCTTTCAGTGTATATTGAGAAATAAAATGCTTCCTATGTTGGAAAACATTACCATAAGGAAGCTATGTCTGTGGTTCTTGTAAGACTTCTCCTCACAAACAATAGAGGGAGCTGTAAGTAGCAAACAAATGGTGAAATTAGGCAAATTGGATCATTTGCTGCTTGGATGCAGTAGAATGATGTTCCTTCTCTTCAAATTTACAAGTAAAGTACCTAATAATGCCAAGCAATTAGAAAGGACTGCCAGTACACAACAGGGACTGGAGTGATTACTAATGTGGATTAGGCTGCATTATCCAGCCACTGCAAGGAGAGGGGTCGGCAGACGGCAGTGAAAGGTGCTGTTTTATGAGCACCAAGGACAATGCTTTAAATACCACACTTCACCAGCGAGAAGGGATTTGTCTCTAATTAATTTCCAAAGATTTCTGCTGTGCATGTTCTGAAGGCCAGTCTGCTGCAAACTCAACTGACGAGTGGCCTCCAGTTGGTAAAGCCCAACAAATGTTCACTGTCATTAAAAATATAAAGTATCTCTTGCTTTGTCCTCTACAGCACCACATTATCACCAATAGTTCTGTTTTTTCAGCCAATAATGAAAACACTTTAGTCTACTAGTCTAGTAGTGCTAAATCATTTTATGTCCATAAATATACAAATGCTGCGCCCTCATAAAAACTGGGAAGAAAAAATCTAGCAACCTTTCACTTACAGTGTTACGTGTTTACTTTCTGTGATAACTTTAGACCATTCAAGGACAAAATCGGCCATGTTTTTAATCTATATGCTATTCTTTCATCAGGAAAGCAGCTGCAGGACACTTTATCTGAGCTGTGCCATCTGACTAGAGGGTTTAAAGGCGACGAGAGATGTGGTTCTGGATGACAGATTTTAATTATGGGAACACAGGCTAGTGACACTTGAATGACCAGTTGCAGCTTACCATCAGCCAATCACTGCTGATAACCAGATGATGAGCGCACAGCGACCAATTAGCAGCAAATGGCAGTGGTGCCACATCAGCTACAGTCGGCTGTGCCGGTGGTCATTGTTGGTGCAAATCCCAGGCACAGACATCGTGTCAGTAAGTGTTTGCAGATATCAAATGTGTATGTATAGTCTTGGCTTAATTCTTTTAGTAAAATTTCCTGTAAAAAAGATGTTTATTTTATCCACAGCAGGGGAATTTGTAAAGTAAGAACAGCAGAGACCATACTGTAATTAAAAAAAGGCAGGAATCACTTGATAATTAAACACAAAGAAATTTCACTATTGACTCAAACTTAATACTCTGTCCACGCTGAAGCATGATACACCCACAAACACTGAACATTGTCCAAATAACAGAGAAAATATTTCCTAAGAGTAAAAAGTTCCAGAAACTTTGAAAAGTATTTGAAAAGCCAGAAATATAAAAAAAAGAAAAGTACCTGGCCAGATTTGGACTTTTCTCCATTATTAAACCTTTGTTTTTTTTACAATAATAATAAAAAAAGAGTAGAAGCTAGTTTAGTGCAAGCAGGCACGTGTATGCATGCCTCAGAGCTTGACTGCTCATGAGAGTGGATGTTGTAGTGACTGTAGTTAATATCGTTAAGTGTGATCATATTTGATGTGCCCCACTGGGTGCTCCGCTTTTGTGAGTGCGTGATGCTCGGGCCCACATCAGTGCCACAGAGCCGAGGCTTTTCCTGTTTCCCCCTGAGCATGGAGTAGAACCTTAGCAGCAGAATTTTGCTTGTAGTCGCGGCCTGCTGGTCTGGAGGTACACAGGGGTCTGGGCGAGTGGCTGAGAGAAGTGTAGTGTGAATGGTAGCACAGAGGACAAATTGCACAGAGGCCTCTACCCCGCTGAGCCGTAGTGGCATCACAGGGGCGGAAAATGACAATTCCTTGGAAAGGTCATACAAGACAGCTGCACTGTGATACGAGCTTCCAGCCAATCTGACAATCTTAATTCAAATCATGACACCCCCTTCCAAAAAGTGGAACGTTTTCATCTTGATGTTCAGAACAGCCATGTGACCTTTAGCATGTAAGAACTTCACCGGGTTTTAACAAATGCTAATCAGTGCCCTTCATTAACAGGTCCCTTGCATTGGCCTATATTCCACTCCAATTTTTGAAGAAGCAATGGAAATTTGAATTAATTGAGCTATCCAAATGCATTTTGACTTGTTCAATTTCTTTAGTTTCATTTTATTTCCATTCACACACACACTCACACACAGTGGACGCTGGACATTACAGCACACCCACTGTCGCAGTCTGCTTCCTGAACTGTCTGCTTTCTGTCCTACTCTCCCAAAACAATACTGGTTTTGTGAATGTACTTGTTATTGTGTGTATTTCTATGTTGTTTTCAACTGTCCTGGACACATCTATTGCATGGCCTGTCCATCCCGGAAGTGGATCCCTCCTTTCCTGACTTTAGTTTTTGTTTTGATGGAGGGTCTAAGGACAGGGGATGTTGTCTGGTACAGTCTGTTAAGCCCTTTGAGGCGACTGTTGTTTTGATATTGTCATAGTCCATTCCAGTTTTTGTTTCGACCCCCCCCCCTTGTTTCTCTGTTTCTGTTACTTGTCCTTATATGGACTCATATCAACTCATCACTGCTGCAGTATTTACAGTATTTACCTCTGCCAGATCGTCTGTCTGAAATATTACATGTGTGTGATCACTATTTGATTATGATTATTACTTTTTAGGTCCAGCATTGGGGAAACACAACAACAATGAACTCACAACAGGTTGAAATCGTGTTTTGTGAAATAATGGTCCAGTCAGTCGAAGAGTACCTGTGACTGCTACTTTCCTAAAATGTTGAGGGACAATTTGGGGGGAAAATCTTTTGGTCTAAGGAGATGGTATACTATGGTAAAATATTTAATTTAAATTGTTGTAATGTTATTTATGTAATATCTATGCATTCAGTACCACACTTTGGATGGAGGAAAAATAACAATAATATGGTAATAACAATGTCCTTTCAAAAACAATTACAAGATGCAATACAGCCTATGTTTAAAATCTGAAGAAATTTATTCCACAATGAAAATATTTTAGAAAATGTCCAGTATTGCTTCATTGTGGTGCACTGATCTGTGCTTCATTGATTCTTCCTGAATGGCAGATGAAATCCAAATATGTGCCACAAACCCATTGGTTCTCTGTGTGGACTAGACAAGATAGAAGCACAACGCCCTCCTCACAGCTGGGTGCCCAGATTAATAGGCAAGATATATGTAGTGTATGTGTTTACTCATCAGTCTGATTGTGTCAACCTTTGGATAAAAGGGCTTTATTTGAACAAGTCTAGATTGTAGATGACTGTACAGTTCTAAATGAAGATATGCTTCTTGCTGCATAATGGTATTCATTCACTTCTATCAAAGCACACAGAGCAATGGCCTTGTCTCTGGCACCTTTGCCTGTTAATATTTAACAGTATCATACAGAGTTCCCAATTTCCCTTTCAAACACCAGAGAGAAAGAAGGTTTTTTCTATCTGAAATGCCGATGGTGGGAATACAGGTTTTACATGGAGCACCACTTTAGGATGTGACATGGTTGCAGTGCATTTCTTCTTCGTCTCATTCAAACATTTATTTTGCCAAGGTTAATGAGCTTGACACTGGCTGCCCTCTGTCTGCTCAATAGACAGAGTAACCTTGCACTCACATTTTTTTCTCTCAGCACACTGTCAATCAGCACCACTTTAACATCTCCACAGTTGAAAACAGCCCTTTCACTTAGTGCATGCAGAAGTAAGTTATCGTGTCATTGACTGGTTGCCTGCATTTTCAAAGCTATTCACAAGGTCATATACTTCATCAGCGGAAATTTAAGATTCAGTAATGCCAAAGAGGCCATGTGTAGTTTTGACATTTGAATCTTCCAGTAAATTTACAGCAGGGGGAGTAGTGTCCAAATACCTCAAAGGCACCAGTAGAAGAACAGCACATTAAGGTTGGGTGGTAATACAGTATAACCTTACTTAACTGACCAGAATGTCCAACACATCAAAAAAAGTCATGACTAAGCTCCTGTAAAGGATGTGGGTTTGATTCATGAAATAAAACAATGTGAAGAAAATTCAACTTTATAGTAATGACATGCTCTCTACTCGCACACTACGTGACACAGAATAAAGATTGCATGGTGAATACATTAAGGTTTGCACCAAAAGATGCAACTCCTAACGCTTTTGGGGCTTTAGCCTAACAACGAAGGACAGGAGAGCAGCTGATCTCGACAAGGATGCGCTGAATATTCATAAAGAAAGTGAGGCCAGAGATAAGAGAGTGGCACAAATGCCCAGAATTTAGTCACTCATTAGAACTAACTCTTTCTATGTATATTCAAACCAGGCTTGAAGATTTGGATGACAAGAGTACAGTTAGGAAGAGATCAGGGTTTTTCAAATGAAGTACATACAGCCAAAAGCAACTAAACAGCCATCAAAAATCCCTACAGGCCTTGACTCCCACTTTGTTTTAGTTTGAAACAGTTATTAACCACAGTGTTCCTTTTGTTGGTTTCACTTTTGAGCTGAGACCAGTTCATTGCCATAATATAAATAATATTATCACTATGCTAGCACATCTTTGATAGTTAGCTGTAACAAGTTATACATTAGAGGGGTAACATCTTTCAGTATGTAAATTGAATAAACAATTTGGGCTTGTACTTGATGTGTTCACCCTTTAGACAGCAATTCAATACAGCCCAATATCACAACTGTGATAAAAAAAAATGTGCTCAAAACTTCTGTTTCTCTTGTGCATTAGACTTTTTATCAATCCTAATTATTTAATGTCATGAAAACATAAGACCAAGCTCATACATTTTTAATTTAACATGATTGTAGCATTACCAACTGAATATTCAGCCAAGCCTTTCTCACATTTGTCTCAGCCATAAGTGAAAGTGCTTTAAATTAAATGGTCATAGAAATCAATACTAGCGGTGTCCTATGAGAGAGCACATGTCTTCGACAGACTGTCTCCTAATGCATCCTTAGCCATATGCTTTGCTCGTCTGTCTAAAACCACTTAATGTGCACTAAGATGTCGGTCACCTCAGATGTTGTCCAATACTTAGGACTGCTTTTCGGTTGAAGCTTAAAAGTTTGCGACCTAATGGTTTATCAAACCCCACCTTTTGCAAGACCAGGACATGAAATGTGGCATAAATGTACTTAATGGAAACATGCTACAACAAAATTGTGAATAATGTATTTAGAGATAGTCTTGTCCATTGAACATATTTCATTATACATATTAACATTATGGAACATTATGGCTGTGGTTTTATTAATAGTATTTTTTTTGCCACATCTAATGACATTTATGTCAGAAAGAGCTGTCTGATAGCGAGAATGTAAGGCTAAGCTGACATATAGAGTCTGAGCATTCCACTCTAGGTCATTTCCACAAAACAATTTATTACCCATTTCTTACTTGTAGGTAATTGTCCTTCCTTTTCAACGGTGCAGATGCTTACTTAGTATGTTTTCCTAATCTTCCCTGAATTGGAAACTTCTTCCTATATACTCAGCCACTCAGATTTACACAAGCAAAACAGTGAATCTGCAGCACCAGCAAGCGAGACTGTGGAGGACTGCATGAAAAGATCTCATTAAAAAGTGTGACTCACACTCACACAGACTCTTTGGTGTTCAGACAGTGAAGATAATTTGTGAGTAGGTCCAACAACATATTGCTAATTGCCCCTTTGCACACATTGTGATTAATTCCCACCTGCACACAAACATAGATATAAACTCTTTGTGGTTAGTATAATCTCTGCTCATACAGTCAGAGTCAAAGCTGAAAAATAGATGAGATCTTTGTCACTCAAATGGCTGTAGGTTTCTTAAGTGCTGTCAGAGTAAGGATGAGGCCGACATGCATTATAGAAGACAGCGCCTCGCTAAGCGCCTCTGCTCCCTTCCTGGACCACAAAACTGTCTAATGGACTTGAAGACATGCAAAATTCTGTGGCAAGCTCACATACTATAATAATATCTAAAGTTAGAAGTTAATTAATCTCAGAGGTATGCCACAGCCTTAAGGCCTTTGTGGACATTCTGAGGCTGCTAATTCCTTCCATCTGCAGCATTGAGAGCATTTATTGGAGTTTACCAGATTAGTAGCAGACACAGGATCCTTAAAGGGAAGTGCTTGTAAATTCTGATCAGAGATGTGTCCTCAATGCACAGGGATAGTCTAAAGCCCTATTGTACACTGATGTCTGGTTGAACTTGAATTAAAAAATGGCTTTCTGGTTCTTGGGAAAGCCTTTCTATTGAAGTGTAAAGTAGAACATGTGTGATCTTCAACTAAATCCATGTTGCTCTTCCAATTACACTGGTAGCGCATATTGCAATTCAGCTCTTAACTTTTCCGTAAGTAGCTCCATTGTTGGTAGATACAAATCTTTGTAGATTAACCAAAAGCCCAGTATCAGAACATTTGAAATGAAACTTATCTGAAAATACAGTTGGGGCTGATTAGATAGCAGAGATCAACACTCCATGCGATTTGGTCTTGGCTAAACTTAAACGCAATTGTGTATGTTCAGCACACATATGTAATCGTACAATTCTTGCGTGTTTTGGCAAGATCTGGGCCTGTCCTGATAAGACCAAGGTCATCTATAAGAGGTGTCTGCATAGGAAATGAGAACAAGCTCCCAGCAGACTCAGCAAGAAGGGCAGGAGAGATGAGTTAATAGTGAGTCTTTGGTAGAACTGGTTGAGTCTCAGTCTGCAGAGAGTGAGACGCAAAAAAGCAAGAAGACAGAAGTGATGGTGAAATAAAAGCTGAACAATAAAGAATATTGAGTCATCCCTCCCTAATCATTTTCAGAATCATCTTCACTTTGTGAGGCACAAGTTTCCCTCCACATTCACAGACCAGAAATTTAAATCACCCACAGTCCTGCAGAGTCGACTGTGTTAAGTGAATTTTCCCATGTGCCATTTTGGGTGGGCACCAGCGGCTGTCTCACCTCTAGTTTGTGTCAGTCAGAGCTGGCACTGACAAATTATTAAGGTAGATTTGACATAAAATGTTGGACGTAGTCACCCTCTACCTTTTCTCCACACATTAGTCTGGGAGAGGGGTTCTTGACGAGTGCCATCAGCCCGCATCAGCGCCCGGCAGCACTCCTCTTTCCACCCCCGCAGACGCACCTTAGGCCTGCGCTAGTCCCCTCCTTTTCTTTGTTCGCTGCATCTGTTCAGCGTCAGATGACAGCACTGATTAGCCTCACTCTGGGTCTTAATAAGACAACCACAGCACAGGAGAAGAAGCTGCACAAGGCAAACACGGCCTCGCAAATACACAGGTAGTAATCACTACATGGCAGCCCTTTGTGCTTCGGCTCTCCTATGTTTAACCTTAACTACATGCCTGTCCTTTACCATAATGAGGTCTGGAAAATGTCCCCCACTATTGGTAATTTGTCAAGAAAAGAACAGCAGATCACATTTGTGCTGCTTTGCTTCCACACTGTGCAGGTCACAAGCTATGAGTGACTCTCCTATTTTTTTTTACAGCCTTACTTTTACATTGCTATGAGTCTATCACCATCATTTCAATTCAGTTTACTTAATTATACACAAATTCAGAAAATGTTTAGTTATACCAGCTTTACTATAAGACATCCTTTTTTTTCACAATGAAAGGGCTATTCCTGCAAATAGAAGAAAAAGCCTTCTGATAAAAGCTACACAATTACCATGTTCCTCCAGATAGAGTAGTTCATGGTTCATTTGAGCTCTTACTGGACAAGGGTTGTAGTGTAAATATTAAAGCTGTTTTTTCTACAATCATAATGCAAAATTATGTTGATTTAGAGGTATAGAATATCACTTAGGTTTTTTTTTTTTTTTTAATATATAGTGCTTTTCCACCTACTGTAGTAGGCACTCACAGCGCTTTCCAACCACTAACCTTTGTCATTTTTTGCATTGTTCTTTTCTTTGGGCATGACAGCTGAAGAAAAAGACTATAAACAGTCAAGTTAATGCGTGTGTTGCTGGTCAAATCTCAATTGAACATTTGGGTGATTAAATCTAAAGGATGTTTTCCACTGAAGAAATCAATACAGTGTTGTTTTTAGTGGTTGTTGTTGTTTCTCGTCAGATGCATGTATCTACGAGTGGGTGTGCAGCCTCAGCGTTCCTGCAGGGTGAACTTCTCCCACTCGTCCCTGCCGTCTCCCCCAGTGCCTCCTGGCGGATGCTCCTCACTCTGATATGTGTGTCCCAGCCCACCTGTTCAGGCCTCATTACTGTCAGGCCTGTGTTAATAAATATCCAGGTGTAGAGCGGTCCTCGGTGCCTGTACTTCATCACCAATGGAGCTCAGTCTGCTGGGCCCCCCTCCTCTGCTGCAGCAAGGCTGACAGGAACCATGATTACACTGTAAGCACTGTAGTTATTCACCCTCTGCCCAAACTCCGACACTGCACTCCATCTTATGCGCCGACACAGATGCCCCCACCCGCACGGCCTACACATGCACACCTCCTCCAGGAACACACACTGACAAACAAATACTTACCCATATTTGCTCTTTCACTCCCATTATTTTTCCTTTCACTGGAAGCATAGGTGTGCAGCAAACATGGATTGTACTTGGCCGTTTGCTCTGGAGCACTGCCCCAACAGCAACGTGTGACATTTACACTGACAGTGACAATTACTTTATATTAAAATCATCTATTGGTATGTTATTACTAATGCTGATATAAAAAGGGCTGGAATGTGATTCTCAAGCACTTCACCTCTTCATGTCAAGAGACTAAAAAAATCCCACATCTATAGTTGTCTGACAAACAGAGGCAGTATTCATTGTGTCATAAAGTCTGACTCTATTGAATGTTTCATGAATCAAACATTTCAGATCTCTTTTTTTTCTGCTGATAGTGTGTCTTTACTTTTCTGCTTTGGTGCTCAAAATACTTTGCATTTAGTGCATCCCCATCTGTCATAGACTACTTTTAAAGTAAAGCAGTATGTTGTTCTGCTTCTCTTTCATCCCCACTGTGTGTTCAGTTTGCAGTGAGTAGTTTATAGTTACTTTAAATAAATGACGTGTTTTCAATGGTCAGCACAATGTATTTGTAACATACAAAGTGATTAGGCCCTTATGAAATATTGTTGCATTTCGTTGTTGCGTCAAGTGTACTGATTCAGCAAATTGTGAGTTGTGTGTAAAGATGGATAAAGTTATGCTGCTTTTTAGGCCAATATGTTAAATTATTATTTTTTATTCCTTACCCTAGGTTGCATTTAAGAAACAGTAAAGCACTCATATCCTCATTTCCTGTCTACAATCTTTTTCACACACACACAAAAGCCACACAGAAAACAGAAAAACGTGTGTGGTGACCCATGAATAATCAACTTTATATTATCACAGCCAGGTACCAATGTAAACTTTAAAAACACCAAAAACCTTTACCTCTAATGTGTTTAATGTACATTGCCCTTGTGCTGTTAATAGACTATTCCTGATGTGTATTTTCTGTATGCATTATGTACATTTACTGTGATATATTGTCCTGGCTTATGTCCAGGGTCAGTGGGAAAGGTGAGAGCAGTCAACAGGCCTGAGTGTTAGAGCTCTCATTCGACCGGATGGCGATGATGGTGGTCAGGGAAATGACAGAAAGGACACAAGCACTTGACTCTTGAGAAGCAATCAGACACTAAAGGGTTTAATGCAATGCCTTGGGTCTGAGCCACAGCATTTGGGTTTGATAGCCGTGTCATTATGAGAGGAGGGCGTCTGGAGGTCCGGGGATTAGATGACAAGAGGGGATGTAGAGAAGTCATCGAGCAGAGGGAATCTCCGAGCCACTTTGGTCCGTGGCCTTTCCCCCCTCGTCGACGTCCTGTCATCATCCCACAGCTTTTACTGATTTCCCTTCACTTAAGCAGCAACAAGAGCAAACCCTGAAAAAAGAGGGTGCTTGAGGTCACTCCCAATTTGTCTCTTTGGGGACATCTGTGTTTCTGAGTTTGTTTTACATTTTAATTTACTGCCACATAGACAGTTGTTCATTTCTTCACCTATAAGATGAGAGGATATCACTGACAGTGTTTTAAAGTCTTTTGTAAAGTTAACGTTTCAATAGTTTGCGCCCAGAGTACAGTATATGTTTGAGAGTGTGGAGTGAGACTGAAGGAAGTCATTGCCTGATGGATGCGATGGCAGATGCTTGGGTAAGAGTTGTCATCAGTGTTCCCGGAGCCTTATGGAAGAGAGCCAGATAGGTGTCTTTGATTGGGCCTACTGTGGCTGTGCTGTTTGCCACGGCGTGCCTTTGATTAGTGCCTCCATGAAAATGTATGCCCTATGCTCAAAGAAAACCGGGGGAGTAACTACCTGTCAGGAAATTCATAAACAAGGCTACTTAGAGCCCAGGGAACTGTATATTTTAAAGTCTAATATTCACCGCCATTTCCTTTCATTTCATTGTGGGGGGCCTGCCAAATCCCTGCTGATATCTCACCCGGCCCACTCTTGCCAAAGCTCCCCAGATAAAGAAGAGGTATGCAACTATTCCCCTCAAAAGAGTTGTGGTACTCTGCACAACAAAGGCGGTCTGCCAGATGCTGTGAATACCAAAAATCCCCTCAACACAAACACAAAATATATAAATTAATCAAAGTGCAGGTAAATAAATAAATAATGTATATGTGGAGCTAATTAAATGTGTTTATTCCTGTTATCATATGCTGCCCTCATTTCCACCACTTGAAGTCATGAATCATTAAGTGGCTGCTAAATTGGTCTCTGGGGCCGTCCTAGTGGCAGGGGGCGGTCAGATCCTGTCTGGCAGAAGGCAGGTGCGCAGCGGACGGACGGATGGCCTGTGCTCCAATGGTCCTCGGACAGCAGCGCGTGACAGAGGAGAAGCAGGCGTCACGCTGGGAGGTGAGCGGCCAGAGGAGAGCCTGTAGCGAGCCGGCTGACAGCGGCGCCCGTCACCCGGGCACCACCGCTTTGATTAATGAGGGCATTTGAAAGACAATTAGTGAGAGCAGATTTGCCTTCAACTACCTTATCAATCAGAACTCCTTTAATTCAATGTGTAGCACCCGGTGCGCTGAAAACACTGTGTAAGCATTGTGTAAGCATCAGGGTAGACAGTCAACAGTGCACAGGAGATGAGGGCTGCTCTGTGAAAATCCATACAGCATTACTCATTGATACAGAGGTTGCTATTGAAATTGTACACAATCACAAAACTTTGCCCAACATGTACATCCCTATTGATCTCATGATGGAACTGGATTATGGCTTTGCCCCCATGGAGGTGTTGCCAGTCCCAGCAGTGACCTGTGGCGATATAGCTAAGATGAAAAAAAAAATGGAGTAGGAGCTGGGAGTGCGATCAGAGATGTATAAAACTGAAATGAACACCTTAACTCTTAAAGATTCATTGTGATGTTTTTATATATGTTTAATTGATCTTTGTTATATATTCAAATTAACTTTCCCTAACTTCTTGTAAGAAGCAAGCATGTGGTTGTTTATTCTACACCTCCTACATTACAACAGCAATGGTGAAAGCATGTGGAATTCTAACAATATATATTTGGCTGTATGATACTATCAAAGAATGTAATGACATGTCTTGCAGATCAGAAGAGCTCTAGAAAAATATATATAATGACTTCACTTAACTATTACAGCTTTTTATCTAATTTCATGCAGCCACCTTCTCAGACAATTACACATGTCAATCATTTCAACTCAAATGTTCTGCACCATTGGAAAAAAAAAGATGTAAATCTGCCAGTGTGCTTTTGAGGCTGAAATATGTTTTCATAAAGCTGGAAACAAGCGAGTAAGGAAGTGTCTCTATTGATCCTACAGCCTGTAAATAAAACAGGGGCAATGGGCAAAAAGAAACAAACAACTCTGGCAGAGTGAACACAGGGAGTAAAAAAAAATCAATAGGTTTCCTCACTGGTGGGTCTTCTCTGGTCAGACTATTCTCTCTGGGTTATGTTGTCTGCAGACAGGGAGGGGCAAACACAGTCAACCTACTCTTGATTTTCAAATTTTGTTTCCTAATGGGCCTCTCTTGGGAATTCAGCCTGTGACCATTTCACCTACACAGCTACATGAAATGATGAAAGTACAAAATAGTTTAGCTACAACTGGAAATAGCAGCTTAGTCTTACTGTTCACTCAAGTGACACAATATTCAAATTCTTTCATTTTGGACTTTCTTATATAACTTGTTCATGTGCTATTGATCTAATATTTTTAATTGTATTTATTTTTTTATTTAATTTATTTCAAACATTTTAAACAATATAAAATAGACATTTATATGTAATAATATAAATGTCCGAAAGGGAGTGAGTTGAAGTGTAAACTTATATAATCCAATCCCCCTTACAATTTATAATCATTAAATCAAATATCTAACAAAAAAACCCTTACCAATATCTCTACAGGAAAACAAAGAACCATTACTATCAATAATTTATCAATTCAATAACAACTAACAACAAAAACCACAACAACAAAAAAAATAGAAAAGATATCCAATGTCTACATTCTACAAAGCTTCATTAACTAACAGACAAGGTACTATGTATACTGTTGCAATTCTCTTTTTTGTGAAACATCTGCTCAAATATAGGAAATAAGGAAAGTAAAAGGTAGATTGGGTTACTACATTTGCCAAATTTGGCTTTTCTAATTGGAGCAGAGTGTAATATGGGGTATTTTTAAATAGTTTTGTCACTTCTTTATTTACAAAAATAGATGACTGACATTCTCATTAAGACAGCTTAGCCTGGTCATCTACTTTCTACGATTTAGGTACACCAGTCTATTTCATAACAAATATCCAGGCGCTCTGTTCTTGACATTATCTGCTCTTTCAATAAAAATGCTACATATAGAGCATGTAAGAGACGTGTATATCCCCTCAGAAATCCCTACCAACATAGTATAGTATATCAAGAAGTGGCATTATCTTGAGAACAAGGATAATTAATTAACATGTGTGACGTGTAGGGCCACAGTGGGGTAAAAAAACAGGCCAGCTGTGGACATCTCTTTCTTTTACTTTTTCACAGTGCCACTTTCCTTGTTCCAGCTAAGGGAGCAATAAGGAATGCTGCTTGCTGACTTCCATTTCCCATTAGTTGTTTTATTTCACGGGAAATTTACTTCCTGCTTTCTGTAATTGGTATGTAGCACCTCCTGAAGTGGGTATTAGGATTTTTAATACAATCTTTTACACTAGTAGTCAGAATGTGCATATATTACCCTTTCAATATCACATTATTTGAAAATTGTTCACAATCATTTAGACAAAGTTAAAGATTGTGGTTAATAGCTGAACAGAACATTGTGCTTTTGTTGGCATGTTCATGGGGGCCACATTTATTTTAGCGCCTAAAAAATCTACACAGCCCCAGTATTCTTAATGAATCTATACTTTTGTGGAAGTCGGAGTTATTTATATCCGCTAGTAATTAACTCCACTTTGGCCCTTTTAATTCTCATTTCAAAGCGTTCTGTGACTGCAAGTTGTTAGTCATCTGTGTTTAGAATT
The DNA here is from genome assembly GCA_024416835.2 of Perccottus glenii. NCBI lineage: Eukaryota > Metazoa > Chordata > Actinopteri > Gobiiformes > Odontobutidae > Perccottus > Perccottus glenii. Next base: position 16,770,972 of record CM044548.2, on the reverse strand, counting down.
CAAAACACATGTGATACTGAATGTTAAAATTGCAGCTTGTCTTCTTTTTTTTTTTTTTTTTTTTTTCAGCAGAGGCCAGAGCTGGGTGCCATAATGATATTCATTTTCAAAGAGGAGAACATTCTAATGGGCAATTAAGATGATCAAGCCTGCCAAGATTCACGTGAAGAACGGCGCGGTGGTGCCAGTGATTACATGTCCTCCGCCCCTGCCTGCTTCCTGTGCTGGCCCGGGCTTTGTCTTATGTGTGTGCATAAGTAGCAGGGAGGGAAAGAGGGAAAAGGCTCCAAAAGCACAATATAATTGAACTTTCCACATTATTTCTCACTAATATGTGCTGCCACTTGGTCTCATTAGTGGAATGATGTGCTCTGCCATTCTGGAATGAACTCTTTGCCCGAGTAATTAAGGCTCCTAAAGTTTCTAGTCCTTTGTTTAAAGAATTCGTCCTTGTGCTCTCCATGCCCCATCAGCTGCCTAATTAGCAGGGCCTTTGTGTGATTAAAAATTCTCACAGAGATTTCATTGGATATTTTCCTCTGTTAATGAGTGTTTGTGGACAGCTGGGAACGGGTGCGGGTTCCCTCTTCATAGGACCTCCTGTGCATTGGGCAGACCTCTGTCAGGGCCCAAGAGTGAGAGCTGTCATTTCTGTAATAGGATGAAAATTGGTCAAAACCGACCAAGGCCCCTGCAGAGATGGAAATGCCTTGAAATATAAATGAGGATGAATATTCATATTTCTACCACTTAGATAAAAAAAAAAAGTGCTGAGTATTTATATACTGAACATGTCTGTCACTTTGAGCAGCACTATAGGAACTCTAAGTCTGCCCATTAATGCAGCCCTTGGCTTCATTGCTATTATCCTCAGGTTCTTTTTTTCCCTAAAGTTGGGGTCAAACTCTCCAGTGAGAATTGCACATTGGAGGCTCTCCTTTTGTTACAATTCTCCTACTTAGTGAATGTCTCAGAGAGAGAGAAGGCCCTGAAAGAGCCAGAAAGACATATAATGAAGCCCACTCGGAAGTAAGGTAAGCAGGGGTCGAATCCAAATGAAACGAGCAAGCCAGCTATGTGTGCAGTTAGAGCACAGCGGAAACCCTGAGGGAGAGGAAGGCCTACACAAGAGAAGTAGACTGCATTGGTTTGCCTGACAGGGATGCCCTTCAGCCTCACAGCCAGTTCTTCTCTATGACTCATTTATCAAAACAAGAAAAGATGTTAATGCACTTGTTCATTCCACAGTACATGTTTATTTTTTTATAACATGCGGATTCTGTTGCAAAAGGAACAATCTAACTACTGCTTCAACAAAGTGTGCTTTAGTAAGGCCGATAGAAAACGTATGTAACAAAGATGGGACAGAGAAACAAAGCAAGGAATATGTGAAAGAAATTTTCAACCAAATACAAAAACACTAAACACTAAAGACCTAGTTATTTATATTCAGTCAAATCACCATACACCATATGAATAAAAAGTATTAGACAAGGAAAAAAAGCCATTTAATATTAAATGATAAATCAAGATGTAAGTGCATCTTTCATAAACAGTTAAAGCAATTTAATAATAAAATGGGATGTGACATTGGCCCATGTCACAACTACCACCAGTGGTCACTTGTGGTAATACAAGGAAATCCACAACAGCACAGAGTATGATAGAGATTGATATTTTTCTGTATTTTGTCACTTTTTATTGGTTGAATATTCTCAATTTGACCAATAATTATTAATTCATTCTAAAGTGAGCATTCTGTATAATTTACATACCATAACAAGGATGTAAGAAAGACATTGTTTGACACACATGGAACAGACATGGAAATATAAATAAAAATGTGGCTTACTGACCAATGTTATTTCTTGTTATATTTCAAATGTAAATCAAGAGATGCATAAAAGTGTCAAGTGTTTTTACAGGGTGCACTCTGAATTCATTCCACAGTTAAAAGTTGGGTCTTATTTGGAAGAAGTTGAATTTGCTAGGCGCATGGAGCTTAGGGTAATTTGTTTGTTTTTAATTAAAATCAAATGTAACTTTCTCAGGGCCTGGCAACTCACTCTGCTCTCAGCTCTGCCCACTGACTGGGGGATATTTAATAAGCTGCGGTGCTGAAAGTTGTTTCATTAGGTGTGAAAAGGGCTGATAACTCAATAGCCAACAGCCAAACATCCTCTCTGTGTCGTTTCCCTGACTCTTTAATCTGTTTTTCATTCTGCCTGGCAAGCTAGAGCCGTACAGGCGACAGGAAAAGACATTCATCACCATCGGGCCTCCTACAAATGAGGCAGACAAAGCCAGCCAGCTAGTTTGGCTAAAGAACAGGATTATCTGAGTGCACAGTGTGACAACATGGAATCAGTTATAAAAGTGGAGTCTGTCTTATTTTGTTTTCTGTTTTAAACTGATTTTGCTTTTCAAATTCATTCATTTTCAAATATAAAATAACAATAATTTTCTCATTTTTTAAATTTATTTATTGCATTGCATTCAAATGTTCCATTTAGTGTAACTTGCATATATGTTGGAAAATACATTAAAGTCAAGCAACATACACTATGAACACTCACAAAATATGACTGGTAGTGGATTTGAAAAAAATAAGACTCAAAACTGTGGCCTTGAGTAGAGTAGTAGCTAACAAAAATACTTTACAGTCTTGTTGTTTATTATGTATGGCATCTCTGTAGCATAAAATAAAATTGTAGTTTAATGTCCCATGCATGTCCCCTGAATTCAGTGATTGTGATGTTGCATTCTCACTTCATCACAAAGAATATCATTAATGTTATTTTTCTCTACCTGAAAATGTGTCACGCCAAGCATTTCCTACTATGTGTCTCTTTTTACCACAGTGAATGGATAACACAGCCTCTAATTTGCTAATTTTCCAGAGATCTGTGGTGCAGTTGAGTGTGCCCCCTCCCCTCCCTCTCTCCGCCAGGGAGGACTTCAGAAGCTCTTACAGTAATAAGGCGACAAGTATGCCTTCATGTGTTTAACTACATCAAGCCCACTAATCCTTGTAGATTGAAGCCACCTACTGATTTAGATTGCCATTATGTGTTTCATAAATGTTCCACTCAGAGGTTTTATATAAAAAAAACTGAGGAGGTGGAATAGATGGCCTAAATGGCTCTTTCATTGCTTTTCATCACTTTGCATGTAGAGTTTAGACCGGGCAGCATAGCCGTGCAGCTCTGTTCCACCTGAGATGAAAGGCTATTTACCATGATGATGATGATGATGATGATGATGATGATGATGTGAAAAGCAGCGTTTCCAGGCGACCGGCTTTCCCTGCTCACAGTCATTTGACAGGCTTTAAGGAGCACACCCGTAAAGCTGGAGACATTGTGACCATCACGCCTAATTGACTCGAGTGGCTGCGCCTTAAATGAGACACAAGTATAACAACTCGAGAAACGAAGCCCTTCTCGCGTATTATCCCATGAAATGACAGGACAGACAAATCACAGGTCACTACTTACTATGTGCAGCAATATAACTGTCTAATTTGTGATATACTCAGCGTCATTTTTTCATATTTGAACTATAAGAAAATGGACAATTAGAATGAGCCTAAAGCCGCAAGGAAACTTTTCTCTTGTCAAGCTCTTATTATGCAGCAGTGATAAGTCCAATGCTGATAAGTGCTATTCATTTCATTGAGCAAACCAATTAAAAAAGAAAAAAATATATAATAATTTTATGGACATAAAATGTAAGAGTTTAGGCTGAAATTTCTTAGTTAATAATGTGCATTAATTAAATTTTCCACTTCTTTTTGGGGTTTTGGATTAACAGGACTGAAACGTTGTCTTAGCATTTGCGCAACTCTATTGAGCTATTTAATTAGCCATTCTGCTACTCAGCCATGTGCAATCACATAACCCAGAAAACAAATGAATAATTAACCTAAAAGGTATGCTTAGAGGCAATTGAAGTAATAACTGCTAGAGCAGCTACATCAGTTTTTTCTGTGTCCTAGAAAGTGCGCACACTGCTGCTGCTGCTGCTGCTGCTGTTGCAGGTGGAAAACTCCGCTGATGCAAACGAAAAGTAGGAAATGGAGCAACTGACACAGTTCCTCAATATTTTATGAATAAGGTCACTTATCAGTGAATGTAATGTCACCAAGTTCTCTTCATCAATTCAATAACAGTGTGAAAGTGAAAAAAAATACTTGGCTCATTTCTCTGTAATACACCTCTGGGCTTTATATTATGACTTCATTTCCCGTTGTAATATTGGAACGTCTATATAATTGTAAAAGTGTAATAGACTCTAATATAATTTCATTTTGAACCCTGAATGGTCCATGCCCTCTCTGTTCAATTTGAGTAGAATAATGATTTTTAATGTCCACACATGGCTTCCTGTGACCTTATTCAATCTCTGGGCTGATCAGAAAATATATTGATTCAATTACAGCGCTGATGACAAGTGAATGGAGGAGAGGAGGGAAAAAAGGTCAGCATATATTTGAAAATGTAAATCTTAACAATGTCTTTTGGGTTTGCTGAAAAAAAAAAGCCATTATCAAATGCCATTTGGCTCCAGTGGCATCTAGCCTTCTGCCTTTTTCCCCCACACCGATGGGAATAGTTCAAATATTTAGGATATCCATAGTGGATTTTCCCTTTGTCAGCGAGCAAAATGTATTCACAACATGTGTCTCCATTTCCTGTGATTGTGTAGAGCATAATAGCCTGCATTATTTCTTAACACAACATATCCAGATGCAGGTTTTTACAGACTTCCTAATGACCTTGAGGTAATGACTCCAGTGCTTTTAGACTGTAAGAGCCATCCACTTTCTCTGTTCTATATGCTGCTATAAGGAAATTAGCTTCAGTGTACATAAAACAATTTTTTCTTCTCGAATGACACACACACCACACCAGACTCTGCTAATTATTTGTTTGGTCATTAAAAAGTCATTAAAATTAAATTGTTAATTTGCATACTACTATGTGTTACACCATAAATTATTCATAGTCAATAAATAAGTGAATTCAATTAAGAAGTTAAGTAATGTAACATATGCACAATCAGAGCTTGTGCGCTTGTCTTTCTTTTGGTAATAATCATCATTTTCATTATCATATTTATTGTCTAATTTTTAATTTGATATAAGAAAGGGTTTACAGATAAGAGATATTTTGCAAAAATGTAAAAAATATGTTATGTAATGTTAGCAAGGACTCATAAACCGTGGAAGTTTATGAGTCAGCATCCAATACCATAATTCAGAAAGAGGTTGGAGTTAACCACAAAACATCAGTGTGTCTTGTGTTAATCAATAGTATTTGAAGCATAGCTGTGTGGCCCAGTTGAACATACTGGTAAATGATTTCAAATGACAAAAGTGGAAATAATTTTGTTTTCTCTTCTGTTACACATTTGACTAATTCACTTGCTGGCCATGCCACCCCTGGTGTCATTGTTTGACTTGATGAATTTTAATAAAATAACTTTTTGTTTTGTCTTGCTGGCAAATATTTCAGCAATGCAGCCAAAGAAAAGCATTTTTCTAGCTTATTTCATTACTTCACATCTATATATGGGCCTATGTTACTGTCCTCTCTGACTCTCATGCTTGATTTTGTGTTTTATCATCATAACTGGCTGTGCTGGTCTTCAGCTGGCGTTATTTGTCTTACTTCATGCCCACTCTTTTCCAGTCCTGGGTATTGGTAAATGTTCGCCCTTTTTAAAAATCATTTCATTAATTAAATGGGATTGGGAAAGGTTTGGAGCTAATGGATTAGTGGGGATGGCTGGTTCAGTTCTTTTACCAGAGGTCACATTTCATTTGCTGCCTATGTCAAGCGACCAGCAGCAGGGCCTCAGAGGCAATCTAATCAATGTCTGTGCGCCGTAGCCCTTGAATGAATCCATTAAAGTTATGTGGATGCATCCTGCACTGAGGAAAAAAGTCTCCTGATACCTCTGATAGAAATTAGCCATGAATTAGGGGAGAGGCTGGGCTCATTCTGGATGCACGCCAAAGCAGAATTAATAGGGCATCAGGACCTCTTGAGTGTTAAATCCCATTTGTTCGGCCGTGGTTTGGAAAGGGCCCTCCTCTGTTACTCCCGAACACCCACTGCAAAACTTCACTTGTTAAATAAGGTTCTGGGTGGAGAGGAAGCTGGGGGCTTGCAGATTGGGGACAGAGCTATAATTTAGAGCTATAATTGAGACTGTTTGTTGGGGTTTAGATGGATTTAGACAAGAGTGGGTCTAAGTGAACTAGCTGTAACCTGGGGGGGCAATAGTCATTTGGGGCTTTTCAACACAAACTTTATCTCACCAATGCCCACTTATTCCAAAAATTGATCTTTGAAGTTTCTCTGTTTAAGCAGCAGAAATACTTGGACCACATTGGAAAAGGATGTTTGGAATAACTAAACCTATCAAAGACTTTACCTCTGCTATTTCTATGCATAACTTTCTGTATACATCAGAACATGCAGCATAACATAAGCTGATTACATGGCATATGCTTTCCTCAAGAAGTCAGCACTTACAATAATACAAGCAAAGTATTATACATTATACATTGGACACAGCAAGAATTTTACTGATTGTCCTTTGTTCAGAGTATCTCGTTCCTCTAACATTTTGTAAATTATTTCATGTATTAAGGCTAAACGTGGCTTTTTTCTTTACGACTTTCATTCATCTTTTTTACAAAACCTGCTGTTTAACATAATAAGAGCAACAGAAGCACAGACTCACCTTGACAAAAGCAAGGATAACCTTAAAATGAACCACTCTTGTTCAAATCATGCAGTGGACCAAAAACAACAACTGTGGGGAAGTGCAGCTCAGAAGGGAGGCCTCAAACTGCTGTTGTACTGAGAAAGTTTGCATATGAAGCCACTGGAGGACCATTACAGCTCAACTGTTCTCTTCACTGTGCTGATAAACAACAATTCCCAGAGTCAGGGCGTCCTCCATTGTCCAAATTTACATAAGGTTTGGGGTTTTACTGCATGTGAGGATAGAGGTCAGAGCAGGAAGTATTCACAAACCCACACTCTCACGCAACACAAGGAGAATTACAAGCAGGAAAACTTTTAACATCTCACAGTATTCTGGCACCAGGGTGTAGCCAAACCAGAAAAAAGGTGCTAGGAAAGGTTTGTTATTTTCACTGAAATGGTATAGGTTACTCACTATAAGTATATGTCCCCAGCATGGACACAAACTGCAATTATGTGCAATCTTTCTTCTTATTTACTCAATCCATTTATCTATACATTGCTATAGAAACGCTCTATGCAAATTAGATCTAAAATGGCTCTCGTGCCTGCCCTCTTCCTCCAATGGCAGAGTCACGCATCATTGTCAGCAGTCGGCAAAACAAGATGAAATAAAATTCTAAGCCGTCCTGGCAGTCAAGGACACCATTCCCTCACCGTAATAGCCTGTATCGCCTAGCCACTCCATGTGTAGCTTTTCTTCATTGCTCTGGGCTTTTATTCCTGGCAATAAGCTCTTTATCACTCCTCAACACAATTCATTTAAAACCACCGTCAAGAAGCAATCAAACCTTAAGTAAGAGGATTCAAAGTCAGTGCGTTATTGTTAAGCAAAGTAGCATTACTTCATTTCCATAATGCACTCGGACAGAGATGCCAAAAAGGTAATCGTAAGGAACAGTGTACAGGCAAATGAATTGCTAACATTTTCTCATTTTAAGGTTCTAGATTTAAATGCTTTATTCATTCCTCCGCTGTGTTTTTCCTTTTACATTTGCCTGTTTTTGCTGCTAGAATGACATTATTTTGGGGTTAGTTGTCTTTCTGCCTTGGACACCTATGATTTAGCAATTCTTGACATATCCATTACACCACATAGATTGGCTGTTCTCCTTTCCTTGTGCCTTGGCAACCCATAGCAATGACATGTACCCTTCCATTTTTTCCTCAAATGTCCTCGATTCACAGGTGGCACGTTTAGAAACGTTGGATTCTAATTCCAGGAGTGTTCCCTTACTATTAACTATAGCTACAGGAAAGACATCAATCTTGACAAGCTCTTTTGGAACACTGGCTAAAAATGTAATACTATTGTGTATTTTTCACCTTTTTTCTTAATGGGCTCTCAACTGCTGTCTTCACCATTTACTGTGTGTATTGGTTTATTCTCAAAAATGGTTGTAAGAACCCAGACTCCTGAAAACTATCATCTGCGTTCACTGAACAAGTATCTTAAAAGTCTAAATGATCTGTTCAGAACACCTATTGACCTGCCTATTTGTCAGTTTCCCTTTTTCAAATTGACGACCTAACACATATAAATCATATAGATATAGACATATAGATCTATATAGATCATATATAGATCAGACATATAGATCTTATCTAATCCATCTGTACGGTACTGCGTGCTAATTAAATTTTAAGAAGTGCTACAAATCTATGATTATCAAATGCAGAAATAAGTGGTGCTGTTTGTTAAACATGGTAATAAGGATGATTGTTTAATTCCATGTCCACTTTCCTCTTCCCTCTGTGCCTTCCATTTAATACACCAACTTCATCACGAGGGAGATTAAAGCTAATGCCTAAAGGAGCACAGCCCAAAATTGAAAAGAATTAACTGTAATTAGTACGCTAACAAATGGCTAATTTGATAGCAATTGTAATATTTTATAATGTAACCTGTAATCTTGCTCATGAGAGGCTCATTTCAAATTCAAGTGCAAATTGGGCTGAGAAATCATTTTGATTTCAGACAATTCAATTTGGTAAAAATGAGAACAAGCACAAGGTAAAAATGAAACATGCATCTTTATGTCACATCTTTGATCATAGACATGCCCCGATCTTTAGCTTTTATGCTACATCCTTTAGTAAATGTGTCACAACACAGACAAAGCCAGGTAAGTCCACATCAAGCCCAGCATCATTACACCAATACCATAACCACAGAGGGGAGTGCAGCACATAAAAGAGCACACTAACTGTTCCTTCGCCCTGTAAACTCAGCTAATTAACGCCTATATTTCTCACATTGCCAGCTCTGCTTTTTCAAGGCCACAGGATGTAAACCCCACTCCAATCTGCTAGCCAGTTGTCACACAAAAGAGAAAAAAAGCAAGATGGGCCATTTTGAGAGAGCATTTATTGGCTGTGATAGTTATTGGATGGAGTGTTTTCTCACATTGGGCTTGTCACTAGTGTCTCTCCACACCAGCTGTAATGAAAATAATCAAAATGATAAGAAAAGCATCACTTCAATCTCACTTTCAGTGATTACATTGTTTCACTCGTTTCCGTTTCTGCTTAAATTATATTTAACTTCATCTGCTGTGGTCTGCAAACAGGATTTGTGGTACTTATCTGAAATGAAAGTGCATTTTTAACACAGTTTAATAATGAGAGTGGAAAATCCAGTCTATGGCAATAAAGCTGAAACTAATTCATTTCAATAGATGAGTGCAAAGTGTTTCTATTATTCCTCACATGCCCATTTCACCTGTGCTAATGTGTAATAGAAATGTAGGAGGCCATTTGTGTAATCTGCCACAGAGGAACATGAACAAAGTGATTGCAACACTGACCGATCTCCTTCCAGCCTTTAAGAACCTCTTCAAAAAGCCACTAAACAATCAACTTAAAAGCAAGCAAGATCATCACACTCTCCAACTTTTCCTGAGACTCTTGAGCTGAGTGGTGGGTGCAGCGCAGCGCCGAGTACTACCGGACAAACTGTGGTATATCCTTGTGCATCTTAAGTGGTCAGCAGTTTGAGCCTGTCCGTGCCTCCTGTTCCATTATGGAATAGTAACACCAGGGCTTGTTTGTTCGCCAAACACAATTAACAAGGTTTCTGCTGCACATCAATACTGCTATTTGCATAGGGTATTGATCTCAAGTCCTTATAATCACAAAATGTTAATTGCACCAATTAATTCTCAATCTGTTTGTGCCCTTGTCTGGCCGCCTTGAGCCCTGAAGGTCAGTGTGAAAATGAACTGTTCTTTGATTCTCCTCCAGGAAAAGATTTTTTCCCAAGACAACACAGTTTGCTACTCTGAAATCAAAAGAGGCAAGCATCCTTTATCATGATTATCATTCCCAGTGAGTAGCAGCTAATGGGTTTGAAATCTTGTGATCTGATTTGTCCTTTTAAACAAGGTTTTTCTTGTCTCGTTCATTAACCAGGACTGGCTCCTCTTCTCTGCAGACCCATAGCTATTTACACCTCAAAGACACAGTTTCCCTTTGTATTGACTAATAAGTCATTTTCTGAGACAATGCATTGTCCATTTGATTCATGGCCCATATGCTGTATACGTGAGTTTCCCTGTGTCTCTGGTCGCAGTGCACACCATGTTATTACATGCTGAAACATGACCTCCTACTTTATTGTCTGTTTGCGATGATCAGAATAATAAGTCACGGCTGTCTACTCCATACTCCTCTCACTGTAATATGTAGGTAAAGGCCAATGAACCCTATGTTATATCATGAGTGAAAAAATGCAGTTATAAGTACATCTTTATAAATATTTAAGTGTATGGCTTCTTTTAAGGAGTTATATTTCCTCACTGTGTTTGCTGCTATCGATTAGACCAGTGCTAATTGCTTTTCTTTCTATCTTGATATGGTCAACAGCACAGAGGCTATAATGGGTTTTGCAGAGTGTTTTGCTCCCTGGTATCTGTACGTATGAGTGCAGAAAGACCTCTCTTCTCGTCCCCGTCATCCATGCCTGAACACAGCCAAATGACAAATGAGCCGCCCTGTGTGAAAGATGAATTTCAATCCACTACACCTGTGCCACCCCACCAAATGAAAGGACTGATTGCCTCCAATTGCATATTTAAAATGCTTAATTCCTCCATTAGGAAAGCTATTTACATGAATTAGGGACAATTAGCATTTTCAGACCCACTTCAACTTTGTTCGCCCCTATCCATTAACATTTGAAAGTGTCGGCTGCCAGACGCGAGAAAGCCCCTCTATCTGATTTGTGCTGACCCATATGACGGTTGCATATATGGACTTCTTTTATCTATCATACCTTACTAAAGTGAGGGGCTGGCCTTGGTCTACACCAGTGCACCTAATTATGGTTAATCAACAACAGCCAGTGAATGAAAGACAACACGGTGAAGGGCAAAGACACATTAAATGGTGGAACCTATGATCTAAGTTGAAAGATTGGCTGTACAAGCAGGGGCTTAGGGCGTGTTCCTCATCTAATATGTTTGCATAAGTACTAGAAATAGTAGCATAGACATGTGTTTTATGTGCTCCAGTATGAAGTTTACTGACAGTTAGCATCGCTAGCTATAGGGTGTTACAAATATGGCAATGACTATTTTCCAAATCACAAAATCTAAGAAACAGATGAGTGTCAGGGCAAGCAACTGTTGGAGAATTATCCATTCTATATATGATGCCCTAACCCAATTTAAGATCTGTACTTTAATCTGTGACAATCTCTGTTAGAACTGTGTGTTCTTGTCTTATGAGGCTTCTGTCTCACCAAAGTTGTGATTACAGTATCTATATAGCTCTGTAGCTCTGTAGCAGAACTGGGAGTCCAGCTCTACTGGCTGGACCCCCTGCCTGCACAACTAACCCTCTGCAGCTGATCCAGAATGCAGCGGCATGAGTGGTCTTTAAAGAACCGAAGAGAGCGCACTTAACTCGTATCTTCATTAGGTTACACTGGCTCCCGGTTGACGCCCGCAAGTTCAAAGCTATGCTCTTGGCCTACAAGACCACCACTGGTTCTGCACCCTCATATCTTCACTCACTAATACAGACCTATGTTCCTACTAGATCCCTGCGCTCTGCAAATGAACACCGTCTGGTGGTACCGTCCCAAAAAGGTAAAAAATCCCTCTCACGTACCTTCTCTGGATCTGTTCCACATTGGTGGAATGATCTACCTGCTGCTACAAGATCAGCAGATTCTGTAACCATCTTTAAAAAACGCCTGAAAACACATCTCTTCCGTCAACACCTGACTGACAAACACTGAGTTCTACTTCCTTTCTATCAATTCCTTTTTAAAAAAATAAATAAATAAATAAAAAATTATATTATCCTTAGCTTTGTATACTGCGCTGACTAGTTTTTGTGCACTTATGCTTTTTGTACCTTGTTTTGTTAAAGTTGCTTCCATTGTTTTCCTCACTTGTAAGTCGCTTTGGATAAAAGCGTCTGCGAAATGACTAAATGTAAATGTAAATGTAAATGTAAATGTAAATGTTTAGCACAAACAAGTGCAAGGTTAAACAACATTGCCCAATCAATGTCATATATAATACAATACGTTGTTACATAGGCTTTTCCAGAAGCATGGGAGACTTGTGTGTTCAGTTTTACACTGTGAGTGTCCTGTCTCTGGGTCCCGTATTGAGGGTCAACAAACTTCTCCTGCCTAAGACATCCAAAACATCGCCTGTCTTTTCTCTCGTTTGACTCTCCACAGCTCTGAGGGCAACTCAAATATTCTCTAACAGCAACTATCGCAACAAAGTATTGACTTCCAAACCAAGAAAAAAAGAGGCCTTTATTATAAACTGTGGGTGTTTCTCAATCGCCAGGGTCTCTCTTTTGGAGGCAACTTAAGTTAAGAGTCAGGTCCTCTGAAAGCCAAGGCTTGAGTCTTGGCCAACTCACATGAAGAACTTACATAAAGCCTGCCCTCAATTTTTATTTCTATTTTTTTCTGTTTGTTGTGATTAATAAAAAAATACTATTAACCTAATTAAGTATGGAATATAAAATATGCAAGTATGGAAACCATTCCATTCCAATGTCTGTTGAATCCCAACACAGGCACACCTCGTTCTACTGATTAGGTGTTTACCTGAACCAAATCTTATTTAATAAGGAAAAGTATAAAAAAACACTTCTGTGGTCATCACTATCCTCTTGCAAATAAATGCTCTAAATTACAATATTTTTATTTGGAATTTGGGAAAAATGTTGTCAGTAGTTTATAGAATAAAACAAAAATGTTTATTTTATACAAACACATACCTATAAATAGTAAAATTATTAATTATTAAAAATATTACAACAAAAAAACAAGCTGATTATTTTTGGAATCACAGTCTGGTTGTAAGGATCCATGGCTTATGAAAAAAGACTACTACACGTCTAGTTTGTGAAATGTAAGTAGGGGCCAAAAATTGCATGTGTTCTTCAGGATTGCCTTTTTAAAGCCATTTAGGCGTTGAAATATTCTGTTGAAGTTGATCTTTTTTATCAGCCTCTTCAAAAGTCCACTACAAAATGTAAAATATTATTACACTTGCTTAATATTTCAAACTCTACGGTCAAAGCTTCAAAGATCTAACAGCATTAAATAGTGGCAGGTAAGCTACAAACAAGGTTTAGATCCTATTCAGGCAAAATCAAAATATTATTATTAATGGGTGATTCTCCTGTCATTTCCCACAAAAACATACTCTCTCAAGTTCTAACCAATAAGTGTAGCACCCGTCCCATGTGGATATGTGATTAACTACTGTGTTAATGAGGTTGCAGAATAATGGGGGGCCCATTAGTATATAGAAGAGTATACTTATTAAATATTATTGGTAAATATTATTTAGAACTTTTTATGGATTTAAGTTAATGGTTGTGCCTCCACTTAGTGCGAAAATGTATGATTGACCACTTTTTATCATTTAAGAATTATAGTCTCCATTTTCTTTTGAAAACTATCAACCACTCATAATAAAATTAAAATACCATGAGGCAATGTAACTGTTTATAATGTAAAACTTTTGACTCAAGTCAATGCAAATTCCATTCGGATTGGAAAGTTGGAAAGTTTACATCAATAGCAATTGACATGCAATAAAAAAATTAAAAAAGATTGATGACTTAACCAACCAACATTAAAAGTGGAGTATGTGATTTAATTACCATCATTATTATAATATGAATCATCTGTGACAAAAGTGACCTTAAGACTTCATCTAGGATTTTAATAGATGATAATGTTCAGCACATACTAGAAGCTTAGCCCAATCACATCCTCAAATAGAAGGGGAAATGCTGGTTGGTCTATACTGTTGGTCAACATTGAATCAATGGCTGCTAAAAAAAAAATACTGAAAAATGTAAATGTAAAATTACTATTCCATCACAAACTACATCTGAAACAGCACAACAAATAAATGTTTTAAGATAATTTGATTGAATTTAAAACCTAATTACAAGACAATATTTATAAGGAAATAATTAAGCAAATTAAAGAATTAAATCCACTAATTATTGGGATAGCCTACTCTAAAAAGCCCTGACAGTAACTCTTTCTTCCATTCTTCCTATAATATTTTGTAAGCTGGCATCTTTACAGCTCTACACTCTACACACATACGCCATACATGATAAACAGTTACAGAGACACCACTATAAATGAGGGTAAACAACTGTGCACCCTGCTGTAAAAACACAATGCTGCCTGTTTGAAGGCCTTCATTGTCTCTATTGCAAGGACGTGTCCTACGTCCTATCATAATTGTGCTATTGATTATACATAACTCACTTGGTTTGATTATGATTACAATTTAATATTGACTTTCCCTGTGCAATGAATTCACTCTGCTCTTGTCAGTCTTGTTGACTCGTATGATCTATGATTCATCAATACAATTGATTCTCCCAAAGTTCATCCATCAGTATTTTACATAAAAAAGATTGAGAGGAGGCAATCTGCATGTCAGCAAAGTGTCACTATAATTGAGCCTGGCTGATGTTATTGTCCCTTGACAAAGTTGGGACTGTTTTATAAACAGGTCTGGGACACGAGGCATCTGTCATAAGGGACACTGTTAACATTACCAAAGACACAAGCTTCACACAGTGAACAGGAGGGGCAGGAGGAGCTCTTGTTCATATGGAATGTGGAATTTGAATACCTTAATTTATCTAATCTATCAATGTTTTTGTCCGTTACTGAACAAAGGTAACCCAGCGAGGTACACCCCAATGGCAGCACACTGAGGCTAATTGAAGAAGGCCTGCCTCTGATTACAGACATACCGACACTCTGTAGCTGTGTGTGTCTTGCATTGTGCATGGCTATTCAGGCCTTACACACCTCTGTAGCTCTGGCAATTGCTCTGCTGCTGGCCGCCGCAGTGACAGCGGGCTGCCCTCGAAGGTCTCTGGATATCCAGTGTAAATCCAACCCAGTGGAGCTGTGAAAAAAGCTAATAATATGTTATTGCATTCTGGGTCCCCCTGTCGCCTCTCCATCAGAGCAGCACTGTCACCTTACACATGGACCACGGTGCGATAATGGACAATAATGCGCAGAAGCTGAGAGTGAGAAGTCCAATCTGCCTCCTCAGTGGTAAAAGGGCTGGGTGAAAGCACAGTCCATATGCTGCAATCATCATACCATCTCAAACACCTCTGTCTTGTTTAATACATTTCGGATTATGAACTTATTCCTTTAAATGGTAACTTTTTGTCCTGATGAGAACCATTCTGTGTGGGTTTGTAAGCACAACCCGACTCACTAATTACATCCTGTTCCACTGAGAAGTGAGGCTAATTTGCGTATCATAACTTAAGCTTTGTTTTTGTTTTACATTTTTAGGCATCCAAATACATAATCCCTCTACACAGAAGACCGTTGCCTAATTGTTTCATCATGATGTGTTTATCCATTTTTAATGTAGATGCATTTACTCTTCCAAAAACACAACCATTAGTTGGAGCTTTGTGGAAAGAAAAATGCGTAAATGTGTTGTGAGAATATTCAAATCTCTCATAGAGAATCTAAAATCATGTTATCTGTAGTGTCTCCGGGCATGTTTGCAGTTAATGAAGTATCCACGGCACACACTGTGCTCATAAACTATTGTTCTACTCGCTTGTTTAAAAAAAACTTTTGCAAAATAACCCTCACAACATTAGTCTGTTTTCAACCTAAACATATTAAATATGCATCCTTTGATCAAGAAAATGCTTCGGTTTGGCTTGCAGTGAAATGTTCCTCACTGAAAACACAACAAAACAGCAGTAAAATGTTCACAGAAAAGTATTAATTAAAAACACAATGCCTTCGGTGGCAATGGATTGAAACATTAATTACAAACATAATTAACGACCAACTAATGAATGTTGACTTCATTAGTTTGTATTAAATGAGCCGATTATAAGTATATTGTATGTTTTTATTTAGTTTTTACTAGGTGTACTTAAACTTTGAGCAGTATTCAGTAGTCCCATTGCCACTCCAGAGCTGCAGTAAATATCAGATGTTAAATTGCATCTCTCTAATTATTATGATGTTGAGAGGGCACCAGGGCATTTTATTTTCTGTCTGATGATTGGATTTATGTCCAATTGCTCCGTTGCGGGTTGTTTTGATGCGTGACTACATGCTTTGTGGTTTTCGCCTCATGAGACCAATTCCAAATATTTACTTGACTGTGACCCCATATCATAACCCTTCAAATCTTTCATTCTCTGGAAGCCTACTTTTAAATTGCCCATCTAATGGCAACTTGCATTTTTACTCAACTGTAATGAATGCTCCAGTTGATTTTGAAGGTGATGGGGACTATTTTCCTATCACAAAAGATGCAATAGGACCTCCCACTCTTCATTCGTCTCTCTCTGCTCTTCAAGTGTTGCCACAGACCTATGGTCAGCTCTAGCAGCAGGGGGAAGCTACTTTTACTAAAGAAGCCCCTCAGAGCTCTGCCAGGTTGTGCACCAATGAGGTGCGTAGAATTAAGTGCTTGTAATAAATGAATTCATTCTGGCAAAAATGTATCAAATGACCTTTCTGCTGCTCATTACACATGGCGCACATTACACCAGAGAAATGCTCCTGTTGTCTGGGCTCCTTTGGTTCTCCTATCCTCAGTGTCTTGTCAGGGAATGGTAATTAATTCAAATAGTTTTAATGTGTACCGTTGAGTAGATGAGTCTTGAAGGAGTGCACAGCTCTTGATTGTCCTCACATGTTTGTCATGCTCGACGTCAAAGTTATCTGCTTCTGGTACACTGATGTGACGCAAAACTAAATCCAGTGTCAGTGTGGACATGCAAACGTATATCATTCGACTCTATGCCTAGGAGAGGAAAACTTATACTAATGCAGCAGCAGCTTGCCAAGGAGGAATGTGGCTTTAAGTGGCCAGTACATGATGTTGATTAGTTTGACTGAGCATGTATTCAGAGAGCAATAAATTAAATATGAATAAATTAAAAATCTACTCTAGCAGAAAATTGTTTGGAAAACAACCACCTCCCCATTAAAATATGTATAGTAATGCCATTTATGTGAAGTAACTTGGAATTAGATATCGTTATAAATTAACACACCATCCAACCATGGTCGAGAACTTTTCACTTTTAACAAGGACTTGTAAAAGAGGTATTTACTCCAGTGTGTTCAGTAATTAATTTTATATTCAAAAGAGCTATGACTAAGTATTATAATTGCAAATAACCCAAGTAAGTGCAGTTTTTAAAAGGGGGTTGTGTCAACAAAGATTGATGAGGTTTGCTTTGAAATTGCCATCTGTTTCAAATGTTTACTTGAGGTCGGTCCCCCTCCACTCCTCCCCCTCTTCTGGAAATAGAGGCATCATGCTTTCCTCCTGCCATTTGGCCATATGTATCTGTAATATGTGTGTGTACGGCGTGGGCGGATGAACACACACGCACAAACACACAAGGTAACTTAAACATTGAAGGGGATCAGGAACATCAGCATGTGTGATGAGCTCCCACAGATAACGTCTCCGCAACATTTCCATGACATTGTAGCCGTGTTACCTCATTACCACAATGTCACAGCAGCCGAGTGGGGATGTTGCATTTGGGGTAGGAGGGAAGGGGGCTTCAGCTGCAGGTATCGGGCCTGTGCAGATGAGCCGATTAATTAAAGGCAGTGCTATTAACGGTTTTGAAAAGCACCTCCCCTTTTTCTGGCTGGCTCTGCAACAACCTCCACGATCCTAAAGGTTGGATGAACCGCAGGTGAGGGGAAGCATCCTTGGTTCTTTAGTGAACCCCTACATCACGCTCCCCGCCATTCTCTCCACAAGCGCCTCTCCCCATCTTCATCAGCGTGACACTCTCTTCAGGCTCCAAAATGGGGGAGATTTTTTTTAATCCCTCCGAGCTCATCAAACCACCCACCCTCACTTCCATCTGTCAGGAGCACCGCTGGAGGAAAAGAGGGGAGTGTTTTAGGACTAGGGGGTAGGGGGCATGAACAGGGAGCGCATCCCTTGTTCCATCTCGACGAATTTTCTAATTTCCTTTGCGTTCCATGCTTTGTCCCAAATTCACGCCCCTAACCTAGGCACCATACAGCTTTCCATCCCTTCTCAGCCCCAACTACACTATCTCCTGTTTTTGGACACTTTGGAGATTTAGTACAAGTGTGCTCAGTCATCACATGCTATAAATGTATTCAGTTTTGCTGCTTTAAATGAGTTCAACCCTAAGGCATTGTATGATTCGCTGTAGGTAACATTCAACTTTCACAAATCAATTTAAGGATTAGTTTGCCGCTACATTCCTGTATTTAATTAGAAAACCGGCAGAAAACAATCAGGATTATAATGTAACGCAATAAGTAACAATAAGTAAGTCATAAACAAATATTTACTGATACTAAGAAATTACTTATGCTTAATAGTCGATACTTATTTTGAAGTATGAACAAATATGAACTTTTTCCAGTTTCTAGATTTATTCATAATAGACCATCAAGATATAACTTACCAAACCATGACAGTTTTAACATTAACTACATACAATTCAACTATTTACTTTATCTGAGTAAACCAAGGGCATATGTCAAAAGCAGTGCAGTCTTTATGCCAAGCATCTTATATTATCATAACATTTGTTTATTTTCATAGATCGTAAACCCTTCAAAACCATTTCACACACAGTCTGAGTCTGATAGTGAGAAGGTATATAAAGCCTTGAGCAAACAGATTTAACAGACGTGCGCAGTCAATACACAAAAATACAGTGCTATTGTTGGCACTCATTCGCTTCGAGATGCAAATAGGTGGATTTGAAATTCAGCCTCTGTGTGTTATGCTTGACTACTTTAATGTTGTATCTATGCTGGGGATTATTCTCTTTACAGCAGAAAAAAACCTGTGCTTGAATGGCAGTGCCCTCAAAGTAGCTCCTACTGCTTTCAGTGGCCTCCAAACGAGATTAGACCCGTGGCTGCCCCCGGTCCCAATCCTCTGCATTCACATAGAGCATAACCAGTCTGTGTGACAGTTTTCTGTTTTGACACTGAGCGGGAGCAGTCGCTGCTTTTAGGGCATTTTAAAATTGAGAGGTCAGAAAAGAAAGAAAAGCATCCTTGCTGCTTACTATTGGGGGGAAATATTCAATAACATAGCAATTTAGGATGTAACTATAAAATAAGATATAATAAAATCAAATATATTAGTTTTGTGGATTGTATTGTACACAATTCATAACCACCTACTGAATGACTGCACATTTAAATATACATTAAGTGGATGTCAGCATTCAGTAGGATTTAATTTTCCATATTTAAATTCCCTTTCTATGAATTATATGTTGACTTTACCATTACCTCTCTATAAATCATATCCAACAAGGAATGTAATGTAATAAGAGATGCACATATTTTCATGTGACAAAAGTGGGAAATCTGTTGCCAGATATTGTGCTGTGCTTAAATCTTAAAACAGACTTGAGTACTTTATAATAATCAGTTATATTCCCATTGACTGAAAAACATACTTTGACAGAGAACACTCCGATTAATATTTGACATTAAACTTAACATAAGAAGTTGCCCTATAGAAACAGTGTACTACCCTTAAAAGAATCCGTTTAGGGCCTAACATCATCTGCTATTTCAGCCCGAATTAATAGCACTTGTAATGGTAGCTTGTCTGAAACGTATGCTTGTAGTTGAGTTTAAGTTATTGTTGTTACCTTTATTCAGTGACATATGACTTTAATTAACTTTTATGTATTTTTGTTTACATCGTGGGCTTGCTATGGATGTAACAACAGCTAAAGTCACTGTACAGCTGCTAAACTATTAGATGTTCCGGAACAGGTAAATCTGGCACCATCTAGTGGGGCCTGGAGGGGAAGGACATATAGACAGAAAGATTAAAATGCCAAATAGAAATGGTAAAATATCTTTTATGGCTACATTTCAGATAATTAAAAACATATGCACATAATTAAACTATGGAATTGTTGCATCCAGCGTATTAGTACAAAATACTGTGTATCAAAGAAGAGAGACAATAGTGGTGGTGAATTTCAACAAGTACTCAGCTACTCTAGAGATGTTTCAGTGTCATATTTATATATTTATATACTTGTCCTTCGGTCAGAGGTCATTGTACTTTAGTCCAACACAAAGATAATCTGAACAAGTAACATACAGAAACCTAGGAGACCGATTGGGCTTAAACTTGAGACAATACAAGCTTGCCTAACCATATGGTCATGAACACAGATGTTTGTTTCTTTAGTTTAATTATTTCAGTTGTGTACAGCCTACTGTGTTACTGCGTGACTAAATGGGTGTTTAGTAAGTCAGGAACATGAGCAAGACTGTAAGAAAAAAAGAAAATTCAGTGATTTGCGCTGGTAAATAAATGAATCCATAATGAGCAAAAGTCTGCCTTATTCTGCCTTCTGCTGAAAACAACCGCACATAGCTGGAAAGTGTCACCCCAATGAACAAAGCACACAATCTTCTGTGACTCCTCGGCTAAATTTAATGAATACAGCTGGAAGAATTAGTGTCCCATAGTCCACATTTAGGAGACTGTCTTATTTTTAGAAATTATTATTTGGACGATTTATTTAAAGCACTGAAGTAAAGTAGTGCTAACTCTGTGAATCAGACTGCTCATCTTTTCAACACGCATTTGTTTGTGTTTGTACCTAAGTGGTGGTTTTATACGGTCACAGCATATGCATAATGACTCCAGGCTTCACATGTCACTTTTGGAGCCATAGCCACTCATTTCAAAAGGTAAAACACCAACAACATTCTTCCATTTACTTTGATATGAACGTTTAGAACTAGATTTTGACATTAGTGCGTTATTTGTGAAGCTCAACAATGTATCAGTGAGCATGTTATAAACTATAATCTTTAAATTGTACCATAACAGCACAGCAGCCGCCTGAGAACATGTAGACAGTGATGCTTGTTCAGTGTTGGAGGCAGTAATAAGCCATAAAATGTATGTAAAGTAAAGAAACAAATCAAAAACAAAAGTCGTGGCCTCCTGCCTGTGTATTAATAAAATAGCTTCATTCATTCTGCAAAATGGCACATGTCTTGTGACCAGTTTACTTTTTTTTTCTTCTGCTTTTAGTAGACACTAAATGTTCATTTTTAATTATGGTCCACCCATTGACAGTTTCCATATTAATAAGGGCTCTATTGGGATATTAAGAATTAATTTTGTTCCCTTATCTGTCAATGGTCAAATAATTGGTTACACCCAAAATGTCTGTGAAGGTTCTCAGTCATCCAGGACATCTTGAAAAAAAGGTTGAAGTAAAAGCATCTGGACTCAGTTTTCAAGGTACGTTTTGTCTCTAATTCCAAGAGACTTTAATCAAGTTCTGAGATCAACTGGTAAGAGAGCTGAGCTTATATCTCTAGAGGGAGGAGTTTCCCCTGTTACACTCTAAACTTGGGATTGACCATTAAAACTACACTATGTAACATATAAATACGTTGCCTCAAAATCTTTAAATGTACAGTCTCCAGGACATTTTTACGGTTCTCACAATGAAACAGAACTTTGTTTCAATAGTACTCATCAGAAACTAAACTAAGTCAGGTGATTTTTCTACTCCATGTTATACGTACACGATACTAAAAAGTTACATAGTGTGGTTTGAAAATGCATTTTGGTAACTTCTTTATTCTATCTGTTCATATGAATGGGTATTAGTCCTACAGATTGTCCTCATGTTTTCAATTCCAACACCACCTGTCTTCACCAATAATCCAGAGTTTGTCCCCTTCAGGTGGAGGACAGTCAGTAGAAAAGGCAATAGAGACAAACAAGCTATAGATGTACAGTAGAGCCAATATTAAATCCTTTGTTTAAGGTGTTTTGTCGGGAAAACAAGGATAGAGCTTCACAACAAACACTGTCGCTGAGGCTTTACTTGTACACATATTTGCAAAAGGATATCACAGTATTACAGAAGCAAGAAAAAAACAAAGAGGGGGGAGTACTGTCATTTATGTTGTGCTATGACACTTTCTTTTATCACATATTAGCTTATGCTGCTGTTTATTTGTGTGTTTGAGAAAAGCAGAGAGAAGACACACACGTTTGAACTGTTTACTCTGCGATCTAGACTTGTTTTAGTTTGCAGGTATCTGCTTTGGCTTGCTCCTTGTCAAAAAGTGCAACATGCTGCGCTGGCTCATAATTTGTTAAAAATACAGTTGAGTCTTTCTGTGTAAAGGTGGATTACAAAGGAGGCCCAGAGAGAGTCTGTTGTAATAACCTATTTTTAAAGAGTTGTACATGATGATTGAAGAAGTAGTGAGGGAACACATTTTTACTTTGTTTCTTCATCTTACCAAGACAATCTGATCCTACTTTATTCTTCTTTTTAGACAAAGTCTATCTATTTCTGTCAGAAAGGGGAAAAGATAAACACATACTAATGTTCTTTACTTCACTTAGCATCATTTTACCATTATCACCAAACAGTCTACAATGGTAAGTATTTACTTTCTATTTTCTCTTCAGAGACTTTGCTTCTGTAGGCTCAAAAGCAGGTACAGTAAGTGGGAGACATGTTTTGTATTGCAAAGGGGTTCAAAAAGGCATACGAAATTAAACAAAAATAAACGGTAAATGGTAAATGAAACTATAAACTGATCTTGGTTACAAGTAGTAAAGATCAGCATGTAAATGTAATTAGAACAGTTGTAATTGAACTGAAAGCACACAAGGAGAGAAGACATTTTGTTATTGCAGCAATGAGAACAACTGTGTGTGTTAGATATGCTTAATACAAAATGTAGTGTATAGAGTGTTTGCAAGATCCACTCGCAGAAGTGACAAATGTCTGATGTCTTTTCACAAGGCTGGTCTGTGAATCTCATTAATGGACTACTATGTGGTCCCCAATCTCTTTCCAAAGGTGTACATTAGCTGAAAGGAATACACAAACCCAAGAATATTATAGTATCTTAGTTTTTTTTTAAAAATCTCCAGTCTCCGGTGCTGCACAATATAGTATTTCTAATCAAGTTACAAATGATTAAGTTGCTGCTGCAGTTCTTTCAATCTCAGGTCTAATTAACTTGATCATTATCTGTGAGCATGCAAGGCTGAGCACTGACTGCTTTGTATTTGGCAAAGGGAACAGTCAAATTCCCCAACAAAGGAGGCCTATACCGCAGCAAAATAAAGTTTGCTTCTGGTTCTGACCTAATCCAACACCACTGGTGTGGGTCACCTAAAGATTAAAGGAGAAAGCAGTTCTGCAACATTCCTTGGGAGAAACAATATTTTTTAAGAGGTTGAAATTTAAGTATACTATATTCATGTTAAAACATAATGGAGAATTCCAGGTTGATTTGAGTAAAAAAATACTGTTCAAATTTAAAGCAATTGCTAAAGCAAACAGAAATGCTGATTCTTTGCTGTCAGCAGCTTATGACCAAACTGCTGTCTGTCTGTGGCCATATTAACTTTAGGCACAATTTACCCAGCTTGAAAAACAGTCTCCAAAGCCAAATTAAATGTAAAGCAATTACCAAGTGATGACTAGGAGCGATGAAGTGGATCCACCACACGCACAGCAATTAATTATTAACAAGGAAGCAGTGTCTTTAACCTCTTCACTCTGATGCATTATTTTAGCCCTGACAGGCCTCTCATAACAGGCCTGTCGCTCCCATTATCCTCTGTCTATGTTTTGATCAAAACGATTGTGACAGCCGCTGGAAATTCCAATCACTTCAATCACAGCTCATTTATAAAAGACAGAGGCATTTGATAAGTGTATCACTCAAGAGTTTGAGCGCTAGACAATAAGGTTCCTTGGCAAATAAGGAGGCTTTGTGTCCAAAATGCTTGGTGCAGTGGACACAATATTAGCAAAATCACATTCAGCTACATCCACAAGTAAAAATAAACCTTCAAGTTATCTAGTGAAGTAAAGAAAGTCGAGTGAATGCAACATAATAGTTGCTGCCCATGTCTGATGTAAACAGGGATTTACACTGCTATTGAAAGTGTAAGAACACTTTAAATAAACAACTGGGATGATCTTGTGACTTTAAACCGTCACAAAACTAGGCATCATTGTATGAAGGCACATCTCACACTAACACAGTCCACCACAGAACTCCAAATGAAAATCATTTTTATACAGTTTCTTGCAAGGAACACCTGTCTTTTGACAACCAGCTCTTATTTGTGCAGAAGCTCATGACTCTGAGTGACTCTGTGAGTCTTCCTTTGATACCTCAGTATCAATATATATCTTGGATAAATGGATGTCTTACGTGATATTTGTAATAGGGATTCTCGTGATATTTGTTAAGGGATCATAACAAAACTAACACATTTAATCTAATACACCCTCATTACATCGCAAAAAATCTTCTGGGATACATTTTTCACATTGTGAACATAAGGTGGAAACATGAGCATCCACTCACTTTAACTAATGGCAGGACCATGCAGTGATCCACTTTACAATGAGCAGCCCCCATCTCCAGTTTCAGTAGGAAGTAATTAGAGACAATGGTTGATTGCAAGTCAAGCCTACACCTGCCTCGTCTCCATCATTCTGTCAGACAACATTCCTGTTTGTTTTAAAAAGTTTACTCAACTAAATTGTGACTAAATGATTTGGAGTAAAAACTAAGCAAACAAAACCAATGTCACTTTTTAACAAAGACATTATGGACATTTAAGAATTTTAGCACTGGGACAGTTGTTTTTCCAATTTAGAAAATAATGCAAACAGCAGAGGTTAATCTATGCATACAACTCAAGTGAATAAGACAGAAACCTTTTTCCGCTTAAAAAATTGTTTCACTCACCAAATAAAACCTTGATTGCGGTATTCAGATCAGACCACCAGACTTTTAATAAAACTTTGTTTGCTTACACAAAAGTTGGATTAATTAGGCTTAGGCAGCTCTTTAATGACAGCACCTCCAGCTGTAACTAGATGTCAATCAAATACAGCCAGAAAATTAGGCTAAAACAAACTGCAATTAAAATTTACACTTCTATCTGTCTTAGTGTAGCATAAACATTACATTTTCTTCAATGTGAAGCTTAATCGTTTATTGACAGCTTGGCTTTGATGACAAATGATAAACCTCACAGTCCTAATGAACCGTGGAATTACATTACCTGATGAGGCAAGAAATTGCATGTTTAGAATGCAAATACAGAATGCCACTAAGTTATGAGGTGAATCCTAATATTATGCAAAGAAATTAAGCCTTATGGTCTAAATGTAACAGATTACCATTAAGTTATTAGCTGTAGAAGTATAGGCTACTTTACTTGATGCCAGCTCCACTAAATGACAAAACAGGTTCTTTCTCAGTAATCATTCAATGCATGGACTGTCCCTGTAAACAAGCCTTCTGAGGCCCTTAAAGAATTCCCTCTGTCTTCAGTGACCATGTTTGATAAGCGTCTATTGGCATAAAAACATGCTTTGCCAAAAGGAAGCAAAAGATCAAATTCTACCATTTGCTCAGAGCACACCACATGTTGCTAAGAGATAAGGGCCTACAAATTTAAATTTTCTCATTGGTTTAATCCTGGTTAAAGCTAATCTCTGCCCTTTGCTGGTCGCAGCCTTGGGAAGCTATGAGGGCAGACATCTAAAAAATATAGGCCACAGCAGAAACGAGAGCAAATTCTTTTCAGTGAAAACATAAAGAGACACTACATTTCTGTGCGCTCACCTGCTGTTATACTGTAGTCACAAACACACAATCAATTCAGTATTTTTCATGCTGCTTCAAGATATTTATCCCGAAGAGATGTTGGTGTTATTCAGCATACTATATCAACCAACTACCATGTTTGAGTCAGCTCCAAATTGCCTCTTTCATTTAGAATTTCAGAGTTTTCATGTAGACACAGAATTGTAAAAGTATAAATATCTCCTTTGTTTCTTTCTCAATTTTGTTAGGTCATTGCCTCCATCTGGTGGAGAAAATTGTTACTGCCTTACTTAGTTGCTCCAATACTATAGTCATCACCCTGTAAATTAAGTAAATACAATCTATGTCTTAGGCCTACTCATAAAAACAATGAGAGTTTTTTCCTGTCTGGAGTCTTTCAAAAAGGCCTTGAAATTGTTATCAAATAACAATTATATATTTGAACATTTATTGACCATATCTGACAGGTACAAAATGTTTTGAGTATCCAGACATGTTTGGTTCCATCCATTACTGTAACTGATTTAGTCCCTGAGACAGACTCCGGTATTTTCTCAAAGACATTATTGATGAGCTTGGCCATTGATTTGGAGTCACTGTGTCGTCTGCAGTCTGCTCTGTGCCCAAGCTTTGCATCACATGAAGAATGAGTTTTTTAAAGATGTTGGAAATCTCCAAATTGTCAGTTCAGTGGCAAACACCTCCTGTAAATGGCATGTCCTGCGTATTCTGGACCAGATCCAATGATCTCCTGATCTAATAGGCTTATTAAAAAAGGATATGAAAGGAGCATTTTAAATTTGTACAGTATATAATACATATGAATGGAGCAAGATTTAACCAGAAGTGCAGAATGCAGGAAGAATAAGGAGCTTCAGTGATTTTACTGTAGAATAATGTGTTTACTGACCATATATGGAATTGTTAAACTGAGCAAAAGCTTTATAGAAGTCTAGAGCAGATTGTGTAAGTCTGACGCATGTAAATGTGTTTAATGTGCTTTTACAAGTGTATTTTAATATGTATTGAACTAGATTAAGTTTCAGCACATGCATCCCTGGAATCTTGAATCTTCATCCCATTACTTTTCTATGTCAGCTCAGCATTGTTCCTACCAGATTCACCCATTTGAACATAATTTAGGTGTGTATCTTCCAATTAAAAGTCAAGTCATGTTCTTTGCCATGTCTTTTATGAAAAATATTGCTTAACTGTCAATAACATCAAGCACAGTTTTGAACCTGGTTTATCCATCTCTTCACCACAAACACATGTGTCCATAGTTTATCAAAGGTTAGTTTTTTTGTTAGTGCCTTAGAGCAGATAATGTTTACAGTATGACCCTTATAAAGTGTATAACATAAAGATGTAAAAAAAAATCAGAAGCATATCTTTTGTCTTTATTAGATTTTATTTGTATTATTGATATTATGGATAACAGAAACCACTGACACTGCCAATACTTCAGGTAATCAGTCTTCCTTTAAACAATAATAACCTTTGCATTTATGAGTTGCAATGAAAGCAGCATTACATACAATGGCATCAAAGTGCATGAAGAACTATGTGAGTGAGAAAAAGCAAGTACTTTCTATAAAGTATTTTTATGAACAAAAAAAGCAATATTTGAGCAATATTACACAAATTATAGAACAATTCTAAACATGAACAGAAAATAAAATAAATTGATGATCGTTTAAAGCTTAAGACACTTGAGACAATTTTTGTAGGATAGTTATAAGAGGGTGGCTTAAGAAATGCTGTTGAGACATTGTAGGCATATTAAATCATAAGGTACAATAGCCAGCAATCATTTACTTTCTACCACTCTAAATTGCAAATATAGTAAAAAATGAACTGTCCCAAATATGACTATATTAAATATTTAGGAAGGCCATCTATACTAATAACAGCAGCTGTTAACAAATACAGACTTCTAACAACTAGGTAATTAGTCAGGGTAATAATGATTTCCATTAAACCCATCAAATGAAAAGATGAACATATAATAGTAAAAATTGTGCTGCAGAATATTATACAGTAAAGCATTGCAGTGTGGTTAAAATGGCAAAAAAAATAATATGTTACAGTATGAGAATCACCTCAATGCAATCTCAAACCTTATTTACAATAATCTTCCCACCTTCAGAAATTGTTTTTATGTCGGTCTAAATGTCTCGGGACCTCCACAATAAAGGTTTAAGTTAGAAGTAATTTGGCATTGTTAAACTACCATCAGAGGGCAGCATTGCGGCATAGATTTCCCTTTAGATTGCAAAACATAATGGCGTAATGAAAACCAGAGTCTTTGTATTGTGTCTGTGGCTGTGATCCATTGTAACCTCGGTTCAGAAATGCTGTTTCCTAGACTTCAAAGAGTGTCTTCTCTTCCTCTTCCTGTGGCACTGCTCCCTCCTCTCTGGCCAGGGGAAACCACCCTCTGCAGACTTGTATGCTTCATCGTACTCATCGCTGTCAGAGTCTCCCTCCACCTCTGGGAACACTCTGTCTGGGAAGACTTCTTTCAGCTTTGAGTTGAAAAATGCCTCCAGACTTTGGCCAGCTTGGGCCACCTCAGAGTCTGGCTGTAATCAGAGAGAACGAGATTGTCAGGTTATGTATATTGTTGACTCAACAAAATATCATGAGACTTACATAATTAAACTTTGCACAGTTTTGGAACATAAGGTAGACATCAGCCACAAACTGGTCTGGAGAGTTGTAATGTTTGCTGTTCCTCTTCTTGAGTTTGGCCCTAATCACAGACAGGTCCATTGGCCTCTTAATGATCTGGTAATAATGACGAGCCTGCAGTAAAACAGTAACATCAAAATTTCAATTTCATATATTTTTCCACTTTTGTTTCTCAAAACGTTTCATAAATGCAAAAATATTTTTTTTTAATCTAATTGGAAGTGAGAACTCTGCAAATAAGCTGTCTGCATGTTCAAAAGTTATGGCAGACCAGACTCTATAGTAGCTACATGAAGGTTTGTAATTTTTTTAAAGAACTGTAATATGTCTTTTTGGTACAATCCTTAATAAAAGAGAGTTAACTCACAAGTGGACTGACAGGTTCATGGAATGGTGCGCTCAGCATATTACTCAAAATCAGAAGAGTCAGTTGTTCACATTTCTAAAGACAAATGTGGAAAAACAAATAACAATAAAGATAATATCCATGATCATCATCTATATTTTGGACAGTATTTTAGCAAATGTATAGACAATGTCCTACTCTCAGGTCACATGCAGACAGCCCTTGAGTAGTTGTGTCATCACCAGATAGTCGTTCATTCTCACAGTCATACTGGACCTCTGGCTGCTCCACGTCTCTGCAAAGGCTGCATACCCAGTCCCCTCTGAGCAGAAAATTGTTTATCATTACACAACAGTTGAAGTTTGAAGTAAATATAGCAGATGAAGTCATACTTACGATGGGAAGCTAAGCAGAGGTGGAATATGACACGACAGGTGGTAGACTTTTGGGCAGCAGTCACAGCACAGTAGATCTCCTCCAATCAAACAGACAGCGCAGAAGTCTTCACTCTCCATCGCTGCATTGCCCTGTTCACTCTGGACATCCTCGGTCCCATCCCGAAGGACTGGGTTGGCAATCAAAAGTGGCCTTTCACCTGGGCCAATGTGGGAGTCATCTTCGAGGTCTGACCGAAGCGGCTGGGGGTCATCATTTATTGTTTCAGTTTCTGAATCTACTTTGAAATCTGATTCCACAGAGCCTTGGGATTCTGGGGCCTGCTCAGACCCATCATCTGAAACTGACTCAGCCTCTTCATAATGAACTTGGTTGTCTGATTCCTCCTCTTGTGAATCTGCATCAAGGCCATGCGCGTCCTCAGACGCTGTGGTATCAGACTCTGGGTCTGCTTCATATTCCAGACTTGGCTCTGAATCTCCAGTATTATCAGTTTCTCTGCATGACTCCACTTCTCCAGCAGCCGTTGACTTCTCATTCGGCAGACATTCCAGTTCAGCCTCAGATGAAGACTCTGCGTTTGGCTCAGATTCATCAGAGTCTAGGTTCGGGTCACAATCTGGATCAACTTGAGAAACAATAACTTTATCTACACCTGACCTGAGATCAGAGGCAGAATCCTGTATGGAGTAGCTTTGTGGCATGTATTTGGATGGTTTTTGAGAACCTTGATAGTTAAAATCACTCTTGTTTAGTTTGGAGTTTGACTGATTACAAGTTTGCTTTGGAGCTGAGAGTGAGTAGGTGGCCCTTGGGGACTCAGAGTTTATGCCAACTTCTGCCTGTGTTTAAAAGGAGGAAAGGATATTTTAAAAGCATGTGAGGTTAACTGAACAGTCTTGTAAATAGACAATTCACAGTGTTTGGAAATATATCTCTGTGAACAAATGAATGAATGATGGCAAACATAAAGACATACTTTATCATTCCAGGTTTCCTGATGAGTTACATTTTCACGCTTGTCCATTCCACTGGCAGGTAAGGGGTCACTCTGCCTTCGTCCATGTGGAGGGATTTGAGAAACAAGAATTTTGAGCCGCTCTAAGCAAACCACTGGAACTTTGGGCTTTCCCAAATCCTTCTGGGCCTCTCTGTTCACACCATTGGAAACTCTGCATCCCCTTTGACTTTAAAGTCCAACGTTTCACTTACAAACGTACAGGACTGGTCTGTCAAAAATAAGAGGTGGTGAATGCACATTGACAAACAAGGTTATCCAAGATATACAAATTAAATAAAATGAAAAACAGCTAAGCACCTGCTTCAGTCTTATAGGTGAGTAAAGGAGAGTGGCGACTTCTGGCAGGAGGCAAAAATGCTGAATTCTCCTTGACAACACAAAGCACCCCATCTGAAGCCCTCCTCTGCCTGGACTCCACTCTGGTGTACTATCAAACAAAAGAGCATTGCACTAACTTTAGCTTGCAGTTATTTGAACCAGTTCATATTAAATATGGGACATAAAGAGATTGTGACAAAATAAAACTCCTTGGTGGAGAACATTATAGTATTTCAGGGTATTGCAGTTTCAACCCAATAAAGCCTCACTCAAGCCATTACAAAACCAATACAAAACCTTCATAGAAGTTTATGTCCTCATAGAGATCACTGTAAATTATACAGTGCAATAGCATTCAATATATATTTTCATATTCTGAGATATAAGTGTTATGTTAAATTTACATTTACATTTAGTCATTTAGCAGACACTTTTATCCAAAGTGACTTACAAGTGAGAAATACAATGGAAGCAATTTTTAACAACACAAGGTAACAAAAAGATAAGTGCACAAAAACTAGGAAGAAAGGAATCGATAGAAAGGAAGTAGAATTTAGTGTTTGTCAGTCAGGTGTTGACGGAACAGATGTGTTTTCAGGCGTTTTTTAAAGATGGCTACAGAATCTGCTGATCTTGTAGCAGCAGGTAGATCATTCCACCAATGTGGAACAGAGACAGATCTCAGGTACGTGAGAGTGATTTTTTCCCTTTTTGGGACGGTACCACCAGACGTTGTTCATTTGCAGAGCGCATGGATCTGGTAGGACCATAGGTCTGTATTAGTGAGTGAAGATATGAGGGTGCAGAACATAGCTTTGAACTTGATGCGTGTCAACCGGGAGCCAGTGTAACCTAATGAAGAGAGAAGTTACGTGCGCTCTCTTCGGTTCTTTAAAGACCACTCTTGCCGCTGCATTCTGGATCAGCTGCAGAGGTTTAGTTGTGCAGGCAGGGAGTCCAGCCAGCAGAGCAGTGCAAGCCTGGACTAGGATTTCACTAGGAGTGCTCTGATAGTAAAGGTCTATTTTTCCTAATGTTGTAGAGGATGAATCTACAGGACGGGTGGTACTGGCGACATGACTTGTGAAGTTTAGTTGATCATCAATTACCACTCCCAGATTTCTGGCAGTGCTGGACGGTGTAATCGTTGATGGGCCTACTTGAATGGAGAGGTTATGGCAGGTCCCTGGTTTGGCCGGAATCACAAGCAGTTCTGTTTTTGCAAGGTTCAGCTGCAGGTGATGGTCCTTCATCCAAAGTGAGATGTCACTCAGGCATGCCTAGATGCTACTTAAACATGCCATTTGGTACTCTCTGGTCTTGTCTCCTCTCATGTCTAGTTCATATTTTATTTATTATTTAAAAAAACAGCTAAAGAGAGAACTCATAGTCTGAGAAGATATGGAAGTTTTACATTACCAAAAGTGAGAACCATCCGGAAGAGTTTTTGTGTGTCTGTATGTGGGGTGAAAATGTGGAACAGTCTGGATCTCCAACAAACAATGCCCAAATATTCACAGATTTAAGTCACTTTACAAACAGACGGTATGGTCACAGTACAAGGAGGGCAGAGCTTAAATGGCGTTACGTCATGGTAAAGTTGGTATGTGCTTTCTTGTTTCCTTATTATTGTTGGTATGTGACAGTGTTGCAATATTATATTATAATCTCAAAAAAATGAATTATTTGTTCCTGTGGTAACATTATTGTGAATGTATGTGTGAATATATATGTATATATATATATATATATATATATATATATATATATATATATATATATATATTTATATATATATATATATATATATTTATATATATATATATATATATATATACATATATATATATATATATACAGCTCTGGAAAAAATTAAGAGACCACTGCAATTTTTCAGCTTTTCAGCATCTCTACAAGTATGGAAAACCATTCTATTCCAATGTCTGTTGAATCCCGACACACCTCGTTCTACTGAATGAGGTGATCACCTGAACCAAATCTTATTTAAAAGGTTAATAGGAAAAGTATAAAAAAAACACTTCTGTGGTCATCACTATCCTCTTGCAAATAAATGCTCTAAATTACAATATTTTTATTTGGAATTTGAGAAAAATGTCAGTAGTTTATAGAATAAAACAAAAATGTTAATTTTACCCAAATGCATACCTATAAAAAGTAAAACCAGAGAAACTGATAATTTTGAAGTGGTCTCTTAATTTCTTCCAGAGCTGTATGTTGAATGTGAGATGGTGGTGTGATTAAATAAGTTTTTCTTCTTCCCACTCTTTTTTGAGCGAATATTGTTTGCGTGATTTGTTGTTGAGGAGATCTTATTATATTTGAATATTTGGATCTTTAATATTTGTGTGACAAATGATAAATGTACTTATATGCTAAATCCTGCTATATTGTCCAAATCCACACAGCTGTGTAATATTTGGTTAATGCCAGCAGTCAATCATATTGATATTTTTTGTCTTTGTACATAGCTGCGAGAACATCACCTGTTAACTTTATAATCCAGATTCTCTCCTAAGTGTTACCTTATCAGTGGCTCCTGCCTGTAAACTCTGAGGGCAGCCCGGGAGCAGTTCTGTGTAAGGGTTAGTGGTGGAAGCAGCTGCCAATTCTGTCGGGATGCTCTGGGAACGCTTTTCCCTCCTTGCACAAACTGAATTAGGGCTGAGCCTGCCCCGCTGTACATCAGATGCACACTCGTGGGCTGTCATAGGCACCTCTAGGGAAGTGGATCTCTGTCAGACACACATTTACATGACAATATGAGCAGAGTAGACTTCAAGCTGAATGCACACATGCGTCTGTCCATGCCATTAAGTACAAAAAGCAGAGAAACATGTTTTCAGAATCATACAAAATTACAACTATAGTTTTAGATTTTAGCATCAGATGTGAGGCATGGCAGTTTTATTTAAAAAAAAAAAAAGGTTGTTTTTTATTTCTCAGGAAGAAGATGCAGGCTTGCAGATTTTAATCTAACCCTAACAAATAATAAATGTATTTCTTTTAGACATTTATTTTATTGTTCACAGTTTATTATTATCCAAACCAGATTTTAGAAACACGATGAATGCTCCACACAATTATAAACTCTTATAGTATAAATAAAAGAATTGGTTAGTCCTCTATTATCACATCTAAATTCATCTTTAGAGGTGCCAATGCTTTGATTTAGTCCTGAACTACACAATGGGAATCCTTTTACTCTACAAAATTATTTCACTAATGCAAGTGTCCTCTTTACACTCTGTGGTTAATGAAAAGAGGGGGCTGCTTTTTGTTTCTTTCTCTTCTGTGCCATCATACATATTCAGGCAAGGCTGACACCAAGCGTGTGCTTCAAAGTATTATGTGATTAAAACACTAACCTGATCCATGGCTCTTGGGAAAGGTGTGTAGCATTCTGGCTTTGAGGGAAAATAGACTAATCCTTTCCTCTTAAGTGAGGTGGGGTGTAAAATGTATCTGGGGTGCTAACCATAACTGGCAGCCTCCGCAATTCCCTCAGTGACTCATTAATAACAGGTTAAGTACATAAATGAATGCACCCAAGTGGTTTAATTTAGTTTTATGATCCTGTCACGTGAAAATGCATTAAAACTAGCTTTTCTGCTCATGCATCTTGGTTATTATGGTCAAACCGCTATTACGAGGAACACAAGAGTTCCTCTATGAACAGACTGGCTTTTAAAATTGTCAGCACAGCTCTTTGTTTTCCCATCAGCCCTTTCTTCATAAAAGCAGGAGCATATTTTTGTCACACCATCTGTTTTCAAGCTAGCTGTCAACCGTGGGAGGTAATCATTTTGGCATTAAAATAAAACAAAAAGAACGTTACTTATTCTTAGACATAAATTATAAACTGCAAGCACTAGCACTGAAAAGACGAAACCAATATTTGTTTGTGTTTTTTTTCTCACGAGGTCTCATTTAGTGAAAAAAAAAGTTTGTTTTTTTAGAAAACTGACCAGTAAATTATGGTTTGTGAAACAGAATTTTGTGGTTAACTGTGTAATGAATTGTGAGGCATTTGAAAAGTTTTATATCCTATCAAAGCATAGCAATGCAAAACCAAGTGTGAAAAAAAAAAAAAAACAGACATGCACAACACCTCAGTGCATGCATCACTTTGAACTTTGAGATAGGTCTGAAGAGTTGTACCAGAAAGAAATACACAGCTGCCTTCCTGTAGGTTGTCTGATTAGTTCATAGTTTCATTATAACCCATTTTATCAGCCAAATGGCAGATAGGGCACAAAAAATGAAATTTTACTTGACCTCATATGGAAACAAACATTGCTGAGGTTGATGAGGAAGTACCACTTAACACAAAATAAAATATATGAACTGTTTCTGGTGTAGTTTCCCTCACCCTGCCATCCCCGGTGTCTCTAGTTGTCAGTACAGCTCTGGTCCTCTGCAGCTCTTTTCTCAGAGAAACCTGAAAATGCTGCTGATGTTGGCCAGCAGCCTGTTCCTTATCTCTGCCTTCCACTAAGTTTGCAAGTCCACATGTCTCATCCAGCCTACATCTCTCCTCACAGATGCCTTTACTCATCATGTCTCTGTCAGGACACATGGCTCAAATCTTGCTGTAGACTGGTGCAAATAGACAGCTTCCTTTGACACTGACTGTGGGTTAAGATGTCTGTATTTACTTGATTGTCTGGAAGAGATTCAACATGATGTTGCTGATGCAGATAAGGTGTAGTAACTAAGTGGGGGGCAGCAGGTTGTGCATGGACTGCAGTGCCATGTGTGCACTTAGCCTGGGTGGCAATGAAGGGCACAGGTGATGAAATGGGAGGACAGGGTGCAGGTGGCGGCAGGGCGGAAGAGCTGTCTGGGTCCCAGCATCTCTGCAGCACGGGGCCCGAGGAGATAACACCATGGCCAGGGGATGGGTTGGGGACACTATGGAGGCAACACATCTGGGGCTCGCAACAGGTGTTATAGCCGCAGCCTGAGTCTTGTCCTCTGTGAAACACAGGGGGTAGGGCCAGGCAGGAAATAGGCTGGGGGTGTAGGATACTGGGACAGGACAGAGACTGGCTATATGTGCAGTTCCCTCCCTCAACAGTCAGCTGACCTAAAGAACAAGGACAAAAAAAAAATACATTTACATTTATTCATTTAGCTGACGCCTTTATCCAAAGCGACTTACATTGAGCTTCTGATTACCAGTGTTACAGCCACTGGAGGCAAGATGGGTTAAGTGTCTTGCCCAAGGACACAACAACAGTATGAACTGTGTTGAGAGTGGGAATCAAACCACCTACCTTCTGCTTGAAGGACAACCACTCTACCACTGAGCCACTGAATATTCCCCCCAAATATTTGGGGGAATTTGTATAAAATGTATTTACACAATATTATTATTTGTCATTTTGGACTAGATTTAAACATTTTCACAAATTACATGTGTTCTGGGTGTGTCACTTTAGTCTTGTGTTTTTCTGGTAAAAGAGTATGAGGCAGACTAAGAGCTAAAAAAGCTGAGAGAGAGTGTTTAACAAAGTGAAAGCAAGCAACAAAGACTGGAAAAGCTTGGTAAACAAAATAATAGCATAGAATGCTTCTCACATAACAGTCACAGACCAAACTGATTATTCTACACAACAAAAAGGGTTTTATTTTACCTAAAGTGGAAATCTGCTTTGTCCAGTAACTAGCATCCCAGTTAAATCTGATCTTGACAGGGCTCAGGGAATCCAACTGAAGTGATGGCTCAAGCAGCTGCTGCATCTGGAGTGAAATCTTAAAATACACAACAGTAGAGAAAACACAAAAACTGTTAAAGGTATCAACTAATAAAATATTTTTTTCCTAAGGTTAGTTGTGAGCTACTTTTTTTGTCATACCAGCTCCCTGCTGAAGAGGATTGGGTTTGTAAAGTGGTGAGTCGTGGCCCAGCTGATGAACTTCTGCACATGGTCCAGCTGGCCACACATCTCTATTGCCCCCTGCAAACAATCCTCCAGTTGCTGCTGCAGGTCTTCAGTAATTTTCTACCAAAACAGACATCAAAATGCATACAGTTACATTCACATAGCTGCACAGTGAGTCATATGTATACTGTGGTTTTTGACCACAGTTGGTTCTGAAGCTGCTCTGACAAGCTATTATTGTCCTTTATTTGCTCACTTTCAGAACTGATCACATCACAACTGTAGCGGCTTCTTTGCAATCTCACGGGTGCCTCAAACATTCAAGCTGAGAAAGAGACTCATTACCTCCAGTTGCTCTATTAATAGGTTGGCTCGTTTGTTAAGTTCGTTCATCATTATCATCTTTGCCATTTTAATCTGGTTCTCTGCCTTCCTGTGTGCAACCTTTACTCCATGAAGTCTACAAAGAGAGAATAGGAGAAATATAATATAATAATAAAAGATAATGTTCACTCATAGCAATAATCAAATTTGAAAACCAACAATAGAAGCACTATTAACTTATCAAACCAGTATAGACCTACAACAAGTGGTTTATTTAAAAAGTTACATGTTCTGAATCTGTGCTTAAACAGACCTGTCCTCTATCTGTTTGGCATTATTTTCCACTGCAGATCTTCTTTCTTCCACCTGCACCAGAAGACTCTCAAACAACCACTGCTGGTCCTGTAGAGCCTTTTCGATCTGCACAACTCTGCAAACATGAGAGCCACAAGTTTACAGCTTCCCCCAGACAAATAGTTCCCTAATATATTCATTTTGCATGAAGTACACCAGAATTAAACTGGAATCCCTTTGGGACAGGGCATTATGCAGGTGACCTCAGAGGCAGCCACTGTTCTCTAACATCACTGAAACCAAAGCATATGAATACTTAATAGGTATTAGGCAGGCCAAGGATAGTGTATGCAGACACAAAGCGATAAAAAGTGTCAACAGTGTTCCTCAGGGGGAGTTTTTTAACCTGCAGTCAGGCCTTCACTGTAGTGTCCTTGCACCGTGTATTGAAGCACTGACCTGTGGTTTTTGTGGGAGGACAGGTGACAGCTGCTGCAGCACAGGAGGTCACATGACTCACAGAACAGCTCCAAGCGCTCCTGTCTGTGAGAGTGGCACATGAGGAGGGGGCAAGGATATGACCCCGGGCCTAAAAAGACAGAAGGACAGTCATGGAGGGGGTGGTACATTAGCAAAAACCACAGAGCAATTCACACTCACATTTTATGCACTGTGGTCAGTGTGTTGCAGTTAGGCACACAGGCAGTGCAACAGTATCACAGTATATGAGTCAGTGGCAAACAAATGGTACTTGAAAACAAAGGTGATAACAGAGAACTAAAACTAAGAGGTGAACACTGCAGCTGAAAATGTCTCTAAAGGTGTCACTGTAAATCATGGTAGAAAATGAATCTAACAATATGTAAATGAGGATGATGAAGACTGTTGACTGGCCACAATACCTGAGCCGACCCCCATCGCCTGCACTTGGCTCCTCACTTGCTCTGTGGCAAGAGGAGCATCATTATGTGTGCACAAAACCATTGTGACTGACCACATCCTGTCAGTCAACAAACTCACACGGCTTTTCACACAGGCAAGCAGCAACAAACTAAACAGTGACACTCCCAACTCACAATAAAAGTGTAATAAATAAATTCAATTTTATGTTTAGTTATGAGTTCTTTTAGTAAAGCCCTGCAAACGTAGGTGGCAACAAAGCTTTCAGGCCTATGTGTGTGTCTTTAAATAGTACAATGCTAATATTAGTTAGACTAAAATCATGGAGTATGTTGAATCTGGGGCACAGTTAAAAAAGGGGCAAACATTACTCAAGCATCTCTAGGAAACATCATTAACATTACTAATATAAATTATTAATAGCAGCTGAGACACAGAGCCCACATTTGCAATCCAAACAGGCTAGCATCTGACTAAGAGGTACACAAACTCCAGTAATAATCTGTCACACTGACCTGGAAAGCCCAATTAGCTGAGTGTTTTATATAGAAACTAACTGGCTGACCTTGTCCTGTGGCAGGCAGGGCACTAGCGCTCCTCTGATGCAGATCGGGACACTGATTGGCACTGGTCCTTGCAGGCTGGTATTGGGACGTGGTGGAAGGTCTGTAATGCTGATGAACATCTGTGCACTGGTAACACAGCCACTTGTTGCACAGTGTACACAAGCTTTGAGCAAGAGTCGTCTCTGAGCACTCCGAGCAGCTCTGGAAACACACAGGGGAAACCTGTATGTTTAACATCTGAAACCAGACTGTGTGATGAAGAGACAAGGAGACATATGCCAGCAGCATTTGTGTTGTCACCTTCCTCTGGTTTAATCACACTCCTCAGATTTGTTTGTTTGTTTTCACATCCATGAATGCATCAGGCGGTTTGCTCAATATTCTCTTGTGTGCTTCATCACCAAATTAAATGTAGTTTAACACATTGTAAAGTAAATTTGACAATAACAACACAAAACATTTTTTTACTTGAGAGAAATTTAAATTGTTTAAAGGGAACATGGTTCTTCTACTTCTTCTTTGTCAGCCCTGCGACTAACTGGCCATTGTCCAGGGTGTACCCCGCCTCAGGCCCAAAGTTGCTGGGATAGGCTAACGGGACTAAGCGGTAGAAAATGAATGAATGAATGAATGAATGGTTCTGAGCTAAGGAGTATGATTTATACTTTATTAGTTCCAATGGGGAAAGCTATCTCGACCTGTATTAAACATTTAGATACAGAATCTGGGAATGAATGGAGAATGGAGATTTAAAAGGAAATGGAATATATTCTATATTTTAAGCATTGCATTTAAACACAGGACCTGTAAAATACAAGAAACATGCACCTACATGTAAGCACATCTCCTGCTGGTTAAGAGTAAGTAAAAAAAGAGTAATAAAATTATCATCTGCACAAAATGTAAATAAAATAAAAATTTTAAAAATGTATCATGAAAAAAACTTCCTACCTTCTCCATTTCAGAGCCTTTTGGAGCAAGGATGTTTGAGTGGAGTTCTCAGCGGGAAGGAGTGCGCAGCCCAATGCCTTCGTGGCAGAAACACTGAGACTTGTACCTGCGGCAGGAAGCAGTGCACACCAAGAGGTGGCCCCAAAGGAGACGGCTTACATGACAGCCTCAGTGTGCTCTCTCCTCCCCCGGTTCATCCATGTGTAGGACTCCCATATCACTGCAGAGGGGAAAGAAAGAACATTCTTCTGCTACTCCTACAAAAAGACAAAATCTCATCCTTTTTCTTAAATAAAAGCCTGTGCATAATAATTGGGAATTAGGGAGATAAGATAATTATTTTTTGTAGGGCAAAATATTGCCAGAAGCTCATTCCAAAATGAAGAAAGGAAGACTAAGTGACCTACAATTGCAATGGGGGAAGATTGGTACATTAAGCACAGGTTGTGTAGGGTACTGCTGCTAAGTCCTAAGCTTCATTTCTTGAGATACACTGGGACAAATGTGGCCTTCTTCCTCAGCCCTTTGTCAGCCCAAGGAGGGGACAGGTCCCTGGGGACTAACGAACTAACGTAGCTCACCAAAAGCGGGTCAGTCTCTGATAAGCTCCAGATGGGACAAGGATACATTTCTACAATCCCCTCTCCACTTTGAAATCAATTAAGATTTTAACATAGTGTCAGAGAGATAAAGAACACACAATGTGTAGGGAAATAAAGTGGTTGGATCTGACAGACTGAGAAAAAAGAATAGGATAATATATGAGAAAAGCAACACAAAAGTAAGGCTTAAGGAATCAAAATTTAATGCAAGTAAAGTGAGCAAAACATCAAATCTGTGTAAGACCGTGTCCACGACATAATAATATACCTCCTTGCTGGCTTTTCTTCTCTGCACTACAGAATAACACTGATTCTGATGGTTCACAGTCACATTTTGCAAATCAATACCTTTGGTTGATGTAGCACAGAGCAATAACACAATAAAGACTGTTTTATTAAATGTAAATCTGAATTATTACCAAGGGAATCTCAATTATTGCAAGTTGTATACAAAATTATAACAAACATTATCAATTAGGTGAATATTGAACAAAAATATTTCAACTATGAACAAACTTTTTAAGACAATAATTCTTCATGGCATTATGCACAAAAAGTCTTACCAGCATGACATCTGGAGCTTAGAGCAAGTCTGCCTAACAACAACCCCTACAGCTTGACCTACAAATCTGACAAGTTTCTCATTGTTGGGTGCTTCAGTGGGGAGCTCAGAGGAATCCCACTCCTCATTGTGTGCTCAAAGACCCAATTTGAAACACAATTAGTGAGCAGTAGTTGTGCACCAGTGCCTTTTATAATATCACTAAGCTCTATGGCAGTTTCAGCCTCTGCGGATGCGCTTGTGTTTTAAAGTGAAGCAACCTGCCAGGCTCCTAGCTAAGCAAAGCTGGCACTAGACACATGTCATCTCAGGAGATCTCACAATAATAGAAGCCTGCATGGAGGTGGCTCCCTTGAAACCACCTTTATATAACAGCTATTAACACCATCACGCTGGGATCACACAAGATGGATTAAAGTCCGACAGTAACTCTTTAGTTATTAAGATATTTTAACTTAGCCATGATAAAGCTATAGAAAATGTATTCAAGGAGAAAACTACAAAACTGGAAATATTCACCTAGGCATTTGATGCATACATAAAACAAGAATTAAAACATAATAGCACACAGGACCAAATATTGGTAAAGCAAAGATCAAAAGTTATTGTGTCACTTTAAAAAACACACACACACACACACACACACACACACACACACACACACACACTTATCACACAATATCTTCTGACAATGACAACTGTACGGTTTCCTTCCTGTGAGTTTGCAAAATGGACTGTGACAGAATAAGACTTATTCTTATTGTGTTGAACATTGCTTTAAAAAACTAAACTAAACAGGAATCAATTCAAGAAACAGAAGCAGTCAGTATTAAGTGCCTTGGTTCTGGTACAGTTACAGTGTAGGTTTTCACATGAGTATTTAAGGGTAAAATTAATCTTAAAAAACACACACATTCTATATTGCAGAACACTATATGGTGCTATCTGTATTTAACTGTTTCTCGTTGTGTACTACTCTCTAAAAAATCCGTGTCCGTCTCACTGTACTTTGTCGATGCCCGCTCTAAAAACAGTGATGCGAGCACCGCGTGATGCTCACCTACAGCTGCGCATCACTTGCAGCGCTGCTTTGCTTTACTAAGTGCGCAACGGATTACGCCCCTGTCAAGGCACCGCTGAGCGACCCACAACACGCGGAGACAGTAAAGCATGGAGTGAACACAAAAACGCAACACTTTTAGCCCCTATGCAACGCGTCCCGGGTGCACGGTTCATACAAGGGATCCTACCTTAAGAGTAAGCACTGAGGATGTCAGAGTGATGCGTGGAGCCAAAGGGGGGCTTAACCTGAGTCTTCCGGTCAGTCCTGTGATTCCACTGCGGGTCCTGTGTCACGTACTGTTTACCTTGACCTGTGTAGCTTGTGTGGCGATGCCCCTATCC
Organism: Perccottus glenii; assembly: GCA_024416835.2. Taxonomy (NCBI): domain Eukaryota; kingdom Metazoa; phylum Chordata; class Actinopteri; order Gobiiformes; family Odontobutidae; genus Perccottus; species Perccottus glenii. The sequence goes on along the minus strand of CM044548.2, from coordinate 16,728,723 downwards.
GATGACGCTTTTTGGCCGGCTAAAGATTTTGGAGATGGCAAGTCTCGCAGTTAATCGTGAGATTTGATACACACTCTCATGCAACACTTCTGACGTCTCTGAAAGCTGTAGTGTAGCCTGAGAGTAACACTTTCCCGAAATGAAAGTCAGGAAAACAGTGTGCGAATAGGGTTTCTTTTTATTTCTCCCTTTTTTCTTTTAGGGGTAAACGTTGTTTTAAGTTGTTCTAAGGAAATATTCTCTAAACATAAAGAAAAAGTTTAGGGTATTAAAATATAAAATTTACCCTTATGGGTCTACAGCTGCAAGCAAATCTTACATTTATATACAGTTTAATACACAAATTTTAAGAAATAAATGCATTGTCCCTTATTCACACACATCAACACCACTTTGTTAAAATAAAAATTGAAAATTAAATTTAAACAACATGCTCGAGAGCACTGCCTTCAGTGGTTTTATCCTAAACTGTGTTTTAACGTCTCAATAATATATCAACATATAGCTTCAAAAGTATAAAGAAAAGAATGGCATCAAGCATTCGTGTCAGTCAGAGCAGTTAATAACAGCTCAGCAGTGACAGCTGCCACAGTGATGCCTCACACTTAATTAGGTTAGCAGCAGCAGCATGTGGTAGCTGGTGCTAGACCAACACAGCCTTTTGGGATTCTACTTTCTCCTAACACAGGGTTTTGGGATAAAACTGTCATTGAGATGTCATGTGAAAAAGAAAGTGGCAAAAATGTGAATTACATACTGCTGGTAAGATTATAAGTAGGCCTCAGAACATTATCATGTTGTAGCAACCTTTTCATTGTGGATGGATTTAAAAATAATTAAAATTGTAAAATGACCTTCAAATGACATAAATAATTATCTCATGATATTCAATATTAATCTCATTAACCTTCACATTGGATTAGTTTCAATTACATTTTTAATAAAAGATTGCAAAAGGCTTTATGAACAGTTACAATAATTGTCTTCATTGTGTCAATTCATGTACAGTTTCCAATAGGTTTAATACCGCTTCAACAGAGAACCATGTTGTTGTAAAACAAACAAAAGACAAAATAACAAGTATACAATCATCACTCACTTATTCTGATAACGTTCTTCACAAGAACACTGAGACATCAGTGGTTAATTTAGGATTTGCTCACTATGTACCATCACCCTAGAGCTAAGTATTATTAACATACACTGAGTATCACAGCCAGCTTACAGTTGAATATGTACATTTTTACATTATATAAAAAAATATGAAAGAATCGTATAAAGGCATCATTGTGAGGAGGCCTTGTTCTGTTGTACATTTGCAGATTAAAATTAACACAGGAGCTCTGGTTCTTCTTAGTTCTTTTTGTGGAGAAACTTCATTTTATTTCCTGAAAAAAACATATTTTAAAAACATAATACAAAAAGGAAATACGCTATACTATGGAATACTATGCTATACAAAAATTACACAAAAAATTCTAAAAACATCAGTGTATATCTGCAGTAAAACTCACCAAGGCCTTTAAGGAACTTGTTGACTCCACTCTGTTCACTATCTTGCAGCTCCTCAAGATACTGATCTACCCTTTGCTCAAACAACCCTAGGCCCAGAAAAAAGCAAAGATAATTTTTAAATATATATTACATTATACATTTTAGATCCCAGTTATCTTTACCCTGAGATGTTACATTATCCTTGTCAGAACAACCACCAACACAGTTAATAGTTTATGGATGACTTTCACCCACTAGAGGTCAGTATAAGTGCATGAAACTAAGCTGCAGTAAGCATCCAAAGTGGAAAATCAATTAAGTGCTCAGAGTGCCAGTGAAAATTTGGTTGGTGGAAAAAAAGGCTTTAGCAGAAACTTCAGGCATCTTTGTAAGTTGTTTTCACCTTTAGCACGTGTTTTCCTCAGCTCCCGATCTTGGATAAACCCTGCAAACATCTGAGACTCCATGAAGACACCCAGGAAACGACGGATGCTTTTAGATGCCACAGACTTTCGGAAAGCTTCCCTCTGGAAAATGCGCTCCCCACGCTCGCTTTGAGTGATAAACAGTGAGTAATGGCCGATGGTCTCCAGGAAGAAGCGGATAAATGCTTCTGACACCAGGTTGTTAAGAGAGTTGTATTCTGTAGACACAAAGGAGAGAGGAACGTTTACATCCGCAGTTATAATAAAGTCATACACCTGACCCATCACTGTGCTTGGTGTGTTGACCAAAGACAGAGAGTGGTATGTGTAATGTAGACTGAGCGCAGTCAAAGTTAGATTAAAGGGGAATATGGTTTGACTCAGTGTGGCAGCCACATAAGCAATAAAATGTAACCACTGCTATTGTTACAGAATGTAGACTCAGGGCTATATCTCATAACTCATGATCAATCAGTTTGAATCACTTTGACCACAAAAGTAAAAAGACACTGAGAATAATAATGTGGTCATACTTTCTTTTTCCTTTTCCTTTTGTTACCCCAATACAGGTCCAGCTCCATGAACCGGTTAAATCTTTGACAGATTGATACCTCTGTAAATAAATGTTACTTAACAACACAATTAACTACAAAACTAGATGTTGTGCAAGTGTGTGTTTTGGTCTGCAGGTAAGTTTGAACAGCTTGGAAGTGGCTGGAACTCATTTAAACTACCATCAACATTATTATCCGCTCCATAAAGGAATTTGGAAAAGAATGCAGACAGAGCAGGGACATTAATTTTTTTTCATTTGACAACCACCAAAACAGAGCAGTAAAACTAAATACCACATATTTATTTAATGTTTTAAATCGATTTTCTTGAGTCTAATGTAACTCCCCTGGAGGTACACTAAAAGTCACAGACCATACGAAACCAGTCAAACCCAGGCCATTAGAGTGATAAACAGAAACCCTAACCACTTCATCATACAGGAGGAATGGTGTTTTTTTAAACTCACCATTAGTCTTAGGAAACTGTGGCAATGCCACAATTCAGAGAACAAATATGTTTAAATAACAAGCATTCTATTTAATACATTTGTGTCAGCAAACCTCATTTCAGGATAAACCTTAGTGACTCACTGTTGTCTAATGACGTTATTTCCCAGAGGTTCACTGGGACCAAGACTGAACACGCATGACTATAGAGTCATAGAGACTATAGACTACAGACCTTTAACAAGGCCAAACATCTGTCCTTGTGGTGAAACACACATCACTTATTCACCTTCGTCTGACTCGCTGTCAGAGTCCTGGCTGATGATGTCATTTCTCTGTTCCAGCGCTTGCTCAAGAGCCGACTGGAGTTTCCGAGGCAACAGAGAGGCTTCATCGTCCATCTTCAAACAATTACAAACACACAGTCAGGCTTTTATAAACAGCATTGTTTACAGCCTTGATTTGAAAGCTTACGGCATGGAGCCAACATCATACAACAAAGTGAAGAGCCTGCTCGCTGCTTGTTCTTGTTCAAATAGATTTGAACTAACCTGTCGGATGAAACGGTCAGTTCCCAAGTCAACCATTAAAGCCTATGAAAACAAGACAAAAATGTACACTTTTATGTGATGGTGGTATGGTATACAGTGTGAAAACTGAATGAAAAAACGTAAAATTTAAACTAAAAATAAGTGAAAAATCCCATCTGTCTCACTCACCTCTTCTACAGGCAACTCTTTGAGTTTGGGCAGTGAGCTGGACAGCAACCCCACCAGGAAGGGTGTGGGACAGCAGACAATATCCAACATGGAGCCAGGCAACACAGGGATGAAGGTGTGCTGCCACGAGAAGGGGTAGAGCAGCGCTACCACAGCAAGCATGCAGCTGGACAGGGTGCTGTTGAAAGGAAGCAAAATATAGATGAACATTATTATCACAGCCCCATTTTCACAACACCGCCCTGTAGAGGCTACACCAGAATAAGCTGCACACAGTGCAGATGGCCCATAAGATAATTAAAACTGTATTACAAAGTGGATGGTTGCTTGGCATGGCAACATTTTCCTGAAAAACACAGTCATTTGTATTCATCAGACATCAAAATTGCCCTCTTTACACTTTAAGTACCCAAAATATTCATCTCATGGCTTTCTCTAAGTTTTAAAAAGTCATGTTCTTTTCTTATAAAAGTTACTTTTATACGAGGTTTAAAGCTACAGGCTTTGGCAGATTGCACCGTTCATAAAAACCGGACAATATAACTAAAACACCTTCTAGATAAAACGATCTTCTCTCCCAAGTGTTTAACGCCATTGAGGAGTAGAAACCAAACCACTTTGATTAATACTGAGCCACAAAAAAGCGGTTTTATTGTAACATAACTCAGCTATTTGTGCAGGACTGGTGTGATTCGGACATGTTTCTGTAGTTGAGTTGATGTCTTGTTGACGCAATGCTGACAAGGACCGATACGGTTTGACTTCGACAGCTGCGGTATAACACAGAGATTACAAATAGCAGCCTGTCTTTCTCACGATCCATCGCTTGTTGACAGTGGTTGACCCTCCTCCCCCTTCTGTCCTCTACATACTGTCCAATCCATGTACACAAAGGGAGTTAAAATAAACGGTGGGTCCAGCCAGAAACACACATAGCAGAGCACTAAATCAGTATGGATCAAAAACAAGGCCAGGGATCAAAAGAGTATGCAAATGCCATCTGACTGAGAGATATACACTTAATAAGTGCCTTTTTTATGATCAGCAGAGTACCAAGGTAAATCAACTTTTGGATATAAATGCATTCAATGTGAGCAAGTTTGTACTTTCAATGAACATAAAGAGTACAAATTAGTGTGCTGACATAACTTTTTTTTCCACCGCATGTTTGCCACAAGCCTTTTCATCTTTACTTCCCATGAGTCAAAGATTATAATATTTTTGTCTTGACAGGGTAAAATAGAACAACTCCCCCAAAAGGGCTACGATAACCACAGTCTTTTTCCAAATTGCTCAAAAAATGAAGCACTTGCCGCTCTGCTTAGGTCTGGTCTGATTTCCATTTGCCTGTGGAGGGCTTTGTAATTCCTAACAGATCCCGTCTCCTGGGTTTGACGAGTTCCAACAGGGAGTAAAAAGGGGCACTGATCTTGGAAACCTTCGCCACAGGCTACACATGGCCCAACACACCACTGATACCAAAAGGATCTATTACATCCATTCTCCAACCACACACTCCTGGGAGAGGATGAACTTGCAATGAAAACACTCCACACTACTAGAGGTTGCCACTCATGCTTGGAAAAGAATGTGTGACTTTACCCTAAGTTCTCAACCCAAAGAATGCTTTAAACATCAGCTCAAACATGGAAATAATCAAGGAATAAGTAGCATACATGAAGTGACAAATTAAACAGGAAAAACTGAAGACTGAAAACATCTTTGCAGCTGATATCTTAGCTGTCCTGTGTTTGCATGCTCTGACATTATGGCACTGGTATTTTTAACACGTGCAAAAGAATAATATCATTTTAAATCTACAAGTAGAGTTCAGCTTCATTGTAAATAGTATAGTATAAATTTAACAGAAACACATTGTGATGTTTGGGGACACCCGTACAGACAAAATGGAATGAGTTTTAAAGCAGAGCTCTGTGGGACACCAAATGTTAAAGGGAAAAGAAATTAATAAACTTTAAAAAATATTGGTTCGATTCCCACTCTCCTAACAGTTCATACTGTCGTTGTGTCCTTGGGCAAGACACTTAACCCACCTTACCTCCAGTGGTGTTCCAGCTGTAACACTGGTGAATGGAATGTAAGTCGCTTTGGATAAAAGCGTCTGCTAAATGACTAAATATAAATGTAAATGTGAATATACTGCATGTAAATTAATATTCTGATGACATAAAGTAGGAGTGAGTGGGGAGTTTCCTTTCTGTTTCTTGTGGTTAAATCTAAATCAGATAAAAAGGGGCAGATTTCTGGGCAGAGCTGTGCTGTTAGATTGTTGGAAAGTTAATGTTGACATGCTAACTCTCTTAATTAACTGCCAAGTTTAGTGTGTGTGGGGCTAAACTGGCAGATAGTCCAGGAAATATGGGATTAAAAGGCTTAGAAACAAACTCGAAAGAGGGGAGAAAGTCAGAGACCAAAACCTGTTCATCACTAATTTACAGCTCTACTAAACCGTGTCTGATAGTCGACACGGTTTGATTTTGTACATATAGCAGACAAAGAAGCTAAAGGCTATTTAACGTAAAGCTGAAAATAACACTTACTTAAAATCTTAAAATCACACAGAGGCAGTAGAGTACATACTGTAAGATTTCTATAACAAGCTCTTGTTTCTGTGCTCCCTTGTTACCTAAATGGTTTTCCTCAGTTCCTGTCTATAAGAGCCACCGTCTCTTGTTCTGAGCGCTTTGGCTCCACACAAGGCCTAGCAAACGCAATTTTACAGTGAAAAATGACTTCCCGATGGAAAACCCTACACATCAACTAAATTACAACTGTTGAGAGAGACAACAAATGTGCGCATGTGTTTGTGTGCGGGACTGTCAACATGTGCATGCATTTCCACAAAGTTGTAAACATTCACGACAGCTACAGACTAATGTAAAACTCAGCTGGTGAAGCTCTGACGAAGGCCCATTCAAACAGAAACATTCCACCCTAATTCAGAGTTTAATACCACATCGAAACCAGTAAGGTTGGGAAAAAAAGTGTCCCAGCATTGCAAACCATCAAAAAAAAGGTTGAAGTAAAAGCATCTGGACTCAGTTTTCAAGGTGAAGACGTTTTCTCTCTAATTCCAAGAAACTTTATCAATTCTGAGGAAATTGATAAAGTCTCTTGGAATTAGAGACAAAACTTCTTCACCTTGAAGAGTCCAGATGCTTTTACTTCAACCTTTTTTCAAGATGTCCTGGATGACTGAGAACCTTCACAGACACATTGCAAAGCCTGTTACAGAAATGCTTTAGTCTAAGAGTGGTCTGAATTAAATCAGCATCTTGCCATATGCCTTGATTAGAAAAACAGCAGCAGCTGAGGTAATAATTCTACCTGTCAGAGTTACAGCCGTGATCGGTCATAATAGTGCAGCTGCAAAACCTGTTACATGCATTAACTCTCAAAGAGCAATATTAGAGTAAAACAGACGACCACTCACTCCACAGTGAACTTTAATGTTGCCTCTTAAACAGTTGACTGCAGGCTAAGATTGGGACCAAAACAACGCAGATAATGTCTAAACAGAAACGTTTTTTTAACTGAAAAATAGTTCCATTTGCCATGAATAGCTATACTTTTCATAATTTAATCATCATGTAATTTTTTATTCATCTGGCAAGTCTCTGTCATGAACTGTCTGGCACAATTTAGTCACTGTCCTCTATCCAAGCCCAGAGACTGACAGAAGCCACGACGCTGGCAAAACTCATTCAGTATCCCAAGTCAATTAGGTTAAGCAATTACAAAGTGACATAGTAGATGATGAATTCATGTGATTATGTATTTGACATGTTATTACACGTGAATGATCGCTTAAAAGAGACCATCTCAGCTGGAAAAGAACTGTTAATATCCCAAAAAAAGAGGACCTCACAGGGGCCTGCTGCCAAACATGGAATTTCCTCTCAAACCCTGCTTGTGTTGGATATACATTTTAAGAGAAGGTTGCATACATCATGTTCAGCGGGAAGTATTTTGGGAAGAGATTATGTACCAAAGCTCCACAGGGAGAAGCCCTTTTATCATAGATGTCATTAATGATGCAGTGAGGCCCTGTCAGTGTTTCCCAAAGAAACCCAAACACAGAAGCTCTGCATGTCTGCACACATTCACATTACAATCTATACACAAGCCTCAAGCCATTGGGTTTAAACTGAGGGCACCAGATATAAGTACTGAGTGTATGTTTGAGCCACAAGATTACACTGTCCATTTCATATTTGTTATTTTCATTTTTTAAGCTATTTTCTGTAATGTAATTTGCAGTTTAGTTTTAATCTATATGTTTAAGTTCAAAATAATCATTGTGTCATGGTTGCTCTAAAATATTACCCTTTCCTGTGTCGTGACACCAATACTGCATGTGATAGTGTGACTTATTGCAATGTAATTCATGATTCCCTCCCAGCGATTCCTTGATGTTATCACCTCACATAATGAGCGGTTTAAATGGTTTCTCTCAAGAGACGTAAAGTCCCGTCACTCAAATTTAGGGAGTGAACACAGGATTCTAAGTCAAATGGTGACAGTCCGGCCACATATCACTGAGGGCAGAGTCGCACACAGGAAGTGCATTCCTTCCCCTCGCAGTCACTGCCCCCCACTGCTGTTTGTTTAAACTGGGCCCTGATACATGTAGAGATTACTTGTCCACTCCAATCTCCTCCCAGTCCACCCTCTCTGCTCTGTAACCAGCAGCAAGACTGGGACGCTTGGTCCTTGGAGGTTTAAGGCCTTATCAGCTCCACTCTTTCTCCTTTAAGTTTGTTTTTAAAACAGACTAATGCACTAACTTTTATAATTGCTACTGTTACAGAGAAGTAGATCCCTACCTGAGTTTATCAGCCACAAAGATGACTCTTCGTTCAAGCAGCAGTGACGCAAAGACCCGTATCACCTGCCGTACACTCAAGCATTTGAACAGACTTTCAAAGTCAACGTGCTCCAGTCGAGAATCAGTGGGTCGTCTCAACTCAATGACCTACACAAAAACAAGTAGCAAAACTTCAATCATAAAATGTCTTTGCTTCAATTGGAACATAATGTACAAAGTGCTATCAAAAAGCTCTGACCTCATTTCCTGCACCAGGCAAGAAGGTCTTCACTTTAATGAGCTTCCCCGGAGCAGGGAAGGGCGACTCCATCAGACTCCTCATGAAGGGGTAGACCAGGGCTGCAGAGATACCTCTCCGTCTCTCAACTTCATCCAGGATCTAAAGCAACAATAAATTACTCTAGATCTCATCCCTTTGACCATCAGAGATCTGACACAAATAAAGGTCAAGCGTCTGTATCCATCACCTTAAATTAGACCATTCAGACAAATAGTGCTATTCAAACAGAGTAGCATTAACAGTTGTTTTAAATAATATTAATTAATATACAGATGTCTGGCACAAGGTTAGCTAAAAGTTATTATACTCACTGTGGAAAATAAGTCAAAACAGCCCAGTCTGCTTATGACACAGTAAACCTCTGGAAGTCTGGGCCCTTTCCCGCTTGGCTGTATGGGAGAAAAAAAGAAAAGCAAGTTATTAGCACAATATAAAGCATTTCCTTTTTTAAGTATAAAGACAACAACTAAAAGAAAAAGACTATTTAAATAGTGTAGTCTTTAATCTAGGATGTAATCTAAGGTGAAAGTCTTTCATGTGGGTAGACAGTTCCTAAACAGAGCTGGTTTATCTGCTTCTGCAGATCATATCGCCTCCTTCAGTTCACTCAGAGACCATTATGTGCGCCAGGACACTAGTGGTACATAGACAGAGACATTCAAACACACAGGCAAATGAACACAAGCACTCAAGAAAAGTCAATTCACTTGTCCATATTAGGAATACAATTTTCTCCCCTGCTTTTCCAAATGGATGATTAAATCAACTATGTGCAGCTTGATTCAAGTTCTCAGGAATTCCTTGCTGCTGCCAACTGCTGGACAGACAACAGCAGGGAGGAAACACAGTTATTGGAGGAGAGCTGCAGCTTGATGAAAACCTGTTTCTACTAAGCTGAAGAGCGCATCAACTAAGACAATCAAGCTGATGATGAAAAAGAAGGCATTTCAAACCAAAGCTTTTTGACATCTGGTGCCAACAGACCGTACCCCCTTGTAAGAAAGTACACACTGTAGTACTGTAAACATGCTTAGAAATACCAAATGGAAACTAAATAGCCACCACAAAAATCCCACATAACCACAGGATTGGCATAAAAACATTAAAGTACCTCAAAATAAAAAGTAAATGCCATTGCCCAAAGCTTTCAATGTTTTTACTCAGTCTTTTCTTCCTCGAGATTTTTTTTTTTTGGAAGTCACTCCTATAGAAGTAATATTTTATGCTTCCATTCAACATTTTGCTATTCGGAATAAGCAGAATGACATTTTTTTTATATTTTCTTTGCTACTCTATTGCCAAGGGTGTCATGCTTTATGAATTCCATTAAAATGTAACAAAAAGGCCCTAGTACAGGACTGGGAACAATGCAATGGCTTACCAGTAGACGTCTGCAGTAGCCAAACCTCCGGCTGCCATCTTCCCCGGTCAACATGAAAGAGAAGGTCTCACTGTAGAAGAAACCAGTTGTACTTCTGAATTAAAAACAAACATTACTCTTTACATGTGGATTTGATGTTCATGTTAAATGTTGGACTGCTGCTAATACCTTGTGTACTCAGAGACAGGACTCCAGTCTTTTGCATCAGGGAAACAGAACTGAGGAATAGCTTTGAGTCTCTGCTCAGCCTCCCTCATCTGCTTGGTGGGCCTCTCTAGCTAAAAGTGAGAAGAAGAGAAATTTTAGTTGGCTCATCTAAGTGTCTCTTTTTCCCAGATCCAAGATGCCAATGAGACAAAGAAATGATAAACATTATTTCCATACAAGGTTACAAACCTACTACAAATGCCTCGTTTTTTTATCTGCACATAACATTTAATCTTTTCTGAAAATATCTTTTCACACTGGTAATGTTTAAATGTCAGCAGTATTATATATGGCACCCTATGACCTCAAACACCACCTCTTACAGTAATCATCTTGACATAAAAACACTACAGTAATAGCCTCTCTGCACTTAGAAACATTAAACATAATTATATTGTAGTTTTGACCTTCCAAATTACAAAATGTGAGCAGTAATTGAATAACTATTACAGCGAAGCCTGCGTGAGACTATGTTTAAGGGTTTAGTTTACGCAAGCATGAAATAAAAACAGCACAATAAAAGACTAGAAGAAATCCCAGTCCCCAAAAAAACATGTTTTTAATCATGATAAGGTGCAAGAAATCATGTTAGGTGTAAACATTAGAGTGAACCAGCAACCAGGCTTTACCTTAGGAAACTGATAGGTGACCTCTGGAGTGTATGAGTTTTTGCTAAGTTTCTTTTTTAGGGAAACAACCACAAAATACTCAAAGAGTTCTCTCTCCTGCCACTCAATGAGCTGCAGCTCCAATGTGCGGTAGCTAGGGGCCCGTCGGAGGATTGACTGAAGCTTTAACAGCCTCTGAGTGTGAGCTGAGGGCAGAGAGGTGGGTCAGTAACTGCATTGCTGTCAATAATAATACTACTGCTACTGTAAAGCTGGTACAAAGAGGAAAACCACCAAACATGGCTAAGGCAATTACAGCTTTGCTGTTACAACCAAAATGACATTAAGTAGATAAATAAAATACATAAAGGCATCGTGACATGAGCCCTTAACGTACAATGAGTGCTGTGACCTCTCACCTTTGAATCTGTCATCTGAGTCACTCTCACTCTCGCTGTTGTCATCTAGATTAAGACATTAGACAAAGAAAAAAGTTTTGACACGGGTCTAATAACTGGTATAATATCAAAAGAAGAACCTAAACATTTATGTAGTTGACTGTGTGTGTACCTCTTAAAGATGTTGTCTCAACATTGGTCATGGATAACTTTTTAAGCCTCTTTTTTCCACGTTTAGTGCAGTAAATAGAGTTAATTCTTTGAACCAGCTGAAAAGATAAGAATTTTGGAGAGGTACTGAGAATGCACAGAACCAAAAGTGTATAATATGTGCTTGGTGGAAAATTCAAGGCTTCATAAAAGAATTTGGACCGAAAGCACCACTGTGAACGTAAATACAGAAAAAAAAAAATTATACATGAACCTCAGCTTACAACTTTGTCGGTTTGGATCTGTGAGTAGTAATGTTAGCCGGTCTTAGAGACAGAGAATGGAGACAGCAGTGAGTTAGTGAAGGTGCAGGATTCAGCTGTGTGTACCTTGGGAATCCTCCAGTGCCTGTGTGAACCCAAAGTTTCGCTGGTACCACAGAGGCTGTTGTCCAGCAGCCCACAAGGCGACTGGGATAGAAGCAGCATGTCATCATGGCTGTGCCGTTTGGACAACTGGGACAACCGGTGGCTCTTTCTGTCACTGGAACCAGTCGAGCGCAGGGACTGGCTACTGGGTTTAGACGGCAACTAACAGCAGAAGAAACAAAAATGCAGTTTAGTGTCCAAGTGTATTAAGTCTACAGATTATATTTCGGGACATGGATGCTATTCTTGTTTTTAATAATGGAAAATTAAATCCTTCTTCCAAGTGAGAGGTTCCTCAGTGTCAGTGTACAGTAAGTGAGCCAGTTCTGGCCTTTCTGGGAAACATCAGTAGGTGTAAACATATCAAAGGTTTCCTGTAGCAGCACAAAAAAGCTTCTAGAGAATCCAGAGGAACAGTTTTGATTAATGAAAAAGAGCAATCTGACAAGAATCTATGTGAAATTATAAACCAAACATTGTAGAAAATAAAATATTACATATTAAATACTTTGTATAGGACAACTCACTGACCCAGGAAACATATGTACAAATCTTTTACCTGAGGAGGAGTGTTAAGTTTCCTGTCAATATCACTCCACGATCGGCTGCTCTCTGACAGGCCTGACTTTCGACCCAAGCTCTTCCGCTTCAGGTCAACGTCCTCATATGGATTCTCCTTCTCTGTTGGGAAGACAGAGAGGTTCAGTGTGGCTCAGATAGATAGTATCAGGGCTTGCATGAGTCTACAGACAGAAGTTGTTTATTGAAGAATGCAAAGACATCTTGGCTCAGAGGGGTCAGTTTAGGAGCATTGAGAGTAAGAGTTTTTGGGCATTACAGGCAATAATCTAATAAGAAATGAAAGGTAAATCTAAGGGTTCCTCTCCTTGGGCTTAAGTAAAACAGGTTTTGAACAGCTTTTTTTCAAAACAATTACTGTTGGCACTGGGCCCCACAGGCCTCAGCGGGCTTAGCTGCAACGGCTGGACACAACACTGTTGGTGAGTCACTGTTCAGGCATGCATCTGTCTGCTCAAACACGTCAAAAAAGAGGGTCATCTTTCGGGAAATGAGGCACTAATAAAGCCATGTAAAATGTGAAAGGTACAGGTTCTGTAATAAAATGCTCGCTGGTATTATTTATATGATCTTATGATCTGAAGCTTCAGGGATTTTCTCAATTATGGAAAATTCAGATGAAACATATTTTCTTACTTCCAGACAAGTCAAACAAAGGCCAATTTTACATTCTGAAAAAAACAAACGTAACCTCCACAGTTTGCTACTGTTTAATCTATACACATACGGTTCAAATCTCGGTTCTAAGTGGTAGAATGGGAAAGAATAGGAGCATAACAGAGTACACAGCTCCCACTGATGTCACCTGGCAGACAGCCAACTAAAATATAGAGAAAACGCCACAGTCCATGTCTATTCAGACATGTGCTCTGAGAATAGCTTTTTGGCAGGGTCTGAAAAAGGTTGTGAGAAAGTGAAGAAACCACAATGAAGTACAAAAACAGAGCCAGATGGTGTTGAAATGCATATGGGGAACTTTTAAAGTTATCTGCCTGTAAGAACAAGAGAACAAAATCTGTTCGGTAGCTGTGCCCTTTCTTCCTGCACTGTAGAAAACCCACTGAACTCAGGATTTAAACCTAAGTCTAAGTTAAGTCTGAGTTAAATAATTAACTTACAAATAAACCTGCACTCTTAATAACACCACATCTTATCAGAGAATCTAAATGTACCCTGTAATGTGACACAGTCAATGAGATCTGAGATCAGCAGTGTGATTTTGTGTTCATCATAAAAGGTGAGGCGGCAAATAAGATGGCATAGTCTGACCCCATGTTGTGCTGCTACTCCAAGTCAAGTACTTCTGTAATGAGGGCCTGCTGGGAAAATGATATGTCTGCTTATGTACTGTAGGGTACTAATCTACTGCTCTGATTACAAGCATTTCTTTAACACACTCCCAGACACACAGCATTATGTTGGGAGTGGACACGCCTCAACTGCACACAGGAATTAAAGGTTTCTGTGAACACAATAGCCTTCCTGGGAACAGAACAGGCTACAGGACAAACTACAACAATGTCAATATTGGTTTACCCTTTGAGGTAGAAGCAAGGCCAAGTGTAGGTGCACTAAAAAGGAATGTCTGATATTGGGAAATGACCAACATGCCCTGAAAAAAATGCATATTATTATTTTTTATATTATTATAATATATTATTATTAATATTATTATAATATTTTTTTAAAAGGTAGAGACATAAGTTTTTTTCCTTTTCTAATTGTAAGTAAATGCAACAGTGTCATTTTAGCCTAGTATTACCCATAATGACATGCATCAGTCAGACATAAGCATTCTCAAAATAGTACAGTGCTGTACGGTGTAAGATTTAGAGAAACTGGCTGCAGAATCAAGGCTCTTCTGCAACCATAGTGATTGAGCGGTTTGTAAACAGTATTGTTAAATATAGCTACAATGTCCCCATATCACATTTAAAGTATCACAGGTAACAGCTGCATTTCATGTAAACACATTATGTAAAAATTAAGAGTCTAATAAGAACACTATCATTATGTTCTCTCATAAAGACAATATGTCATATGGTATAGCAGAACCTCTAGTTGTCTGTAAGATGCTCTTATAATTGCACAGAAGGACCAACTCCTTCCTCATTTTTTACTGTTTTTTAAAACAGATGATTTGATCTGTAAACCACCAATGAAATGAAAAGCACCACTCTCCAAAATAGCCGGGGCACTCCTTCAAAACAATGTCTTTGTTATGAACACAAGGCCTCTTTGGAGAAACTGTCCCTGCAAACCCTTTACTCAGTGCTTAAACAAAAGGGTCTTTGTATGAATTCATATTAAATCTGTCAAGCCATCACACTCACTATACAGTTGGAGTATTAATAAAAGGTGATGAACTCTGCTCTGAATACTAAGGTATATTTGGCTATACCTAAATAGTGTGTGATACAAGACAGTATATGTAAAAACATTTGTTATAAAATACTTACATTAAGTATTAACTGGGGCACATAGTCATTGACATTTCACAGAGTTAAACAGAGTTCATCAGGTTTGAATTAAAAATGACATAGTTACAAACTCTATGACCTTGTCTTCTGATAGCTATGATAAGTAAATAGCATATATTATGAATTATCTAAAGGTTAAATAAGAGGCCTAAGCTTTGACACAAATCTATCAAATACAGCCAGCAACTTTGTCCTTACCTACTATGTCCTCATATGCATTTTCTTCAAAAGTGCTTTTGGAGTTGGGACAACTCCTTGTCTCTGCAGTTAATGTGCCGTTCTCCATAGGAGAGGATGGGTATGAAGATGGCAGGCCAGCAGCATCCTCAGACTCACACGACTCCCTGCAGTGAAATACAAAAAGTCAAATCAAGACAAAAGCAGCACACTGTTTTATAGGAGCTGAATTTGAGTGAGTCGAGTGAGTCGAGTGAAACACCCTAGTGAATCGCCAAGAGCCGTGTAATAATTTGTCAGCATCTACAATAAGAGATGTATGTTACTATATCAGAGTGGACATGGACACATGTGAAAGCACAGCAGAAAATCTACAGTATGGTTGTGTCACGCCTTCGACTGTAGGCTTTTAAGCTTGGTCTGAGATTTCTTGTGCCACAGGAATTTTAAACACAGCGTGAGGGGTGAGTGTTTAAAGGTTTTTGCCCCATTTAAAAAAAAAAGTGACATTTAGACATGGCCCCACCCTCACTAAGATATAAAATCCTTAAGGCATAAGTTATTGATATAAATACAGATAAAGTAACAAAGAGCTGATATTAACTGTGATATTGAAGTACTTCTTTGGTTTCAAAATAAAATACTTTTCTGTGTGAATGTAAACTCTTTTACATTAGCGTCGTTGTGTTACAAGCCTTCAATTGTTAAAAAAAACAGTGGTATGCAAAATAACAGCTCAATAACATTATCTATTATATTGGATTAAATGATGATGCAGAAACAATATACATGTCCATCACGTGGTGCCAAAATGCCATCCTCTTCTATAAAAATAACAGAACATATTTAAAGCTGTTCTACAATTCTAATCGTACACAAAACAAATGACTCTAGTGCTTCAATAACACACACTGATCTGGTACTTACTGTAACTAGACCAAACCAAATACTATGATCCAAATTCCTCACAACAACAGTCAAGATGCTTCCACAGAAAATAGAAAACCACAATTGTGGGTTTCCTCAGAAATTCCCAAAGATATTTGTTGTGTTTCAGAGAATACTGAAGTATGCTGCATGCTTTAAAAAAATACTAAATTATAAAAAGGTACACAAGAAGGAAAACACTCTTGATTATGACTTGTTCATCACTCTTTAACTGCATATATAGCCATGATTTTCATGCCCCACCTGTCCTGGAGTCTTGTGATGTTTCCCTCCATCTTGACCACACGTGTCATGCTGGGTGCAGGAGTTGACGGGAGGGGTGGGGGCGACTCAGAGGCTTGGTCTGGAGGTAGTCCATTGGCTGGCAGCAAGCCCTTCTGGTCTCGTTTAGCGTCATACTCAAAAGTGCGTTTGGGTTTAGGTAAAGGGTTGACCGTTGAGCCAACAGGGGTCTGCTGACTGGTAGGCTCTGGGCTCACAGACCTGGCTGAGCTCAAACTAAACCTTTGTCTGAGTTTTGAGAGAGATTTATCAGGCAGTAGAACAAGGTCTGGTTCAGTTGTGACAGAGCATATACTGCTGCGCTTACTGCCGCATGTACTGTCCAAATCCTCACCTAATACAAAGGACTTTTGCTTCATCTTATCTGAGGCATAGCAGTTACTTAGATAACGTGGAGGTGCTGTGCTGGGATTCTCCTTCAAGGCCTGCTC
This sequence comes from Perccottus glenii, assembly GCA_024416835.2. Lineage (NCBI taxonomy): Eukaryota > Metazoa > Chordata > Actinopteri > Gobiiformes > Odontobutidae > Perccottus > Perccottus glenii. Next base: position 16,711,886 of record CM044548.2, on the reverse strand, counting down.
AATCTTTTGTATCCTGTTGAGGACAGCAGATGTCTCTTTCCGAGCAGACAAGGAACGTGCAAATGTACTGGAAGACTCTGGCTTGCCAATTCTTTTCTGGAATCGGCCGACACCATCTTTGTCAGAGACCCGCTCGTCGTCCTCAGTCTCTGTGTAAGAACATTCAGAGAAAGCTGTGCTCATCCTGCGAACCCCTTTAAAGTCAAAAGTCTTCTCACTGCAGGGGGAAGAGAGCAGACTGGGGCAACCCTCACTGCCCCCTACACACTCCCCTACTGGCCTTTTGTCCAGACACAGGCTCATCTTAGGCAAAGTCAACCGTCTGCACTCCCATTCTGAGATCTTTTTTCGAATTGTAGTGGGGGGGGCACCTGCTACAGAGCGACTAAGAGAAAGGGTGCGCTTGTGGCCTTGGTTGGACTGAGGCCCCAGAGATACTGTACTCCAACTCAAGGGTCTACCATTAAGCTGATTCCCAGAGCCAGGATCTTCTTGTTTCTCTTTTTGATTTGGGACAACTTGGCTGTCCTGACTGACCTTCGTTTGCACTGGGGGTTTATAGATGGAGAGCCTTTTGTCTAAGCAACTGGTACTCTTGGACTTAGTTAGGCGGCCTTGAGAGTCAGTGTCACCCGCCAGAGATGCACCACTGCACAGAGTCGCAGCCTTGCTGTTCCAGCCAGCTCGCACAAGAAACCTGCCGTCAGTCCTGACGTAGCGACTCTGCTTTCCTGAGTTCTCACCGTCGCTGAGAGGTGTCTGTTGGCAGTGACTGGGGCTGGTGGAGAGGACAGGTGATGTAGTCTGATTCCTAAAAACAGACAGAGAAGCATTTAACCCTCCTTTAAAAGAGTAAGTCTATTAAGTATAATATCAAAGCTGGCTCTGAATCAATATTATTGCAAAAACATTACCCGGAAACCTAATGCGGAGCAGATGAGAAAAGCTATAAAATGAGATGAAAATTCAGATTTCTTTGCCAGGATCAAAGACAGAATGAAAACCTGAGCTACTTATTTAGAATAACCACAGGAAAGTATTCTGTCTTTGGCAACTCAACATCTAAACTTAGGCCAAAGGAAATAGAGACTGCATTAAAATGCCAATGTGTACTTTTCCACATCAAACTGAGGAGAATCACAGTGGACCTCACACAAAAGCACAGCACTGATCAGAATGTATTACAGCCGCCTCACCTGTTAAAGTTTCACTACGTCTCCAGCACCGACCGCTCTGATCCCAGCAGTTAAGTCATAATAGTACTAGTCCTACACTCACTGATCACTACAACCCACACTGCGCAGACTTTTTCCCACAAGGATTCCTGCTGAAAGACAAACTTCCTCCAGACATCTTACAATTTCATAACTTGGAAGCAGCTGCTAAATCTTGTGAAAGGAAAAGTCTGAGACATCTGATGTATCAGACGTGGTGTTGTAACAAGCATTTGGGAGGAGAAAATCGAAAGATGTGACCTAACAATGCAGGTTAGAACACATCCCGCCTCACACCTATTTGCCCTTCCTTGATTTTACATCCCTCAAAGAAATATGAGATCTCCTGACAACATCTCCTGTCTGAAAGACTGAGTGGTTTATAACTATAGCAGAAGACATGATACCACAATTAAACACAATAATAGTGAAATAGTTTAATATTTTTAGGTTACTTTCAGGTTTTTTGAAGACACACCTACACCATATTCATATTCATTAAGTAGCATCTATATTGCTATCTTTTCAATTCATAAAAAGAAAATGGGAGGAAAACAAAAAAACTGTTTTGTATTATTATAAAGTATGACATGTTACATCTTAATGCTTCATGGCCAGAAGTCCTGAGTTGGAGTCAGAAAGCAGCAACTTATTTTCATTGGAACAGTTTAAATAATCCCACAAAACATTCAATAATATCATTCTGCTGTCAGGAACAGAGAAGATTAATGGTTTAATTGGATGATTGGGTGATTCATTCCTTTGCCCTTTGGCTTATTCCCTTTGGGGATTATATTTTCTTCCCATTTTGTAATTAGAAAATTGATATAATTCAGCCTTCTGTCTCCAAACTGGACTTGACAAATATGTCAGTAAATGAAGATTAACACCAGTGTGTACAGATTATGGACTTTTCAGAGCAGGGTCATTTTGTGTTTTACTAATGATTCTAAGATGACCCAAACATGGTCAAACAACTATCTGACATAAACATTTTGCCTAAAAAATTAAATATAATAGCATAAAGTTCTTGACACATTATTAGCCTCTACATTGGAGAATCAAAGAAATACATGCTCATACTTTCTGTCTGTTTTGAAAGCTTTTACAGTTGGTATATTGCAAAAATAAGGTAAATTTAGTGCTCTTCAGCTGGTTTGCCACACATATAGAAGTGTAGGCAGCGTTAGATGCCAGTGGCCTCTGCCTTTCACTCAGGATTCCAGGCTCTGCAAACCACAGCAACTTCCTGTTACTGACCAGGAAAACCAAAGCAGACAGCCCGAAAGTGCCCTTTAACTAGGACAGTCCAATTTATATGAGCTTGTCAACATTTTAGCTTGTTTAAAGATCACACATTCACACAACAGACTCTCCCTTGGGACTATTCAATGACGTCCGTCTACTGTATATTACTGTGTTCATTGAGGTGAAGATATAAATATTCAATAATAGAGAATTGGCTTCAGATTTTCTTCATTTTAAATTACGGCTCCAAGTTACATTCCCCTCAAAAAACGAGAACAGAGCAATGCTTTATAGCCACTCCATGTTTGATGCATGTGTGTGGTCCTGAAGACTCCAGTAGTTTAACCAAAATGGCTTTAGATAGTCTTTATATTAAAATAGTTTACAACAATTTATTAACTATTCAATGGGTGCTCTCTACTGCACATGTTTTCCAAGATTCTTATCAGAACAGAAAATCTAGCTTCAGATATGATATGACAATGACTACCATGAAAAGTACACCTAGGTTTGGTATGGGTTAAGGCAATATTCTAATTTAGTTCTTTCACGCACTGTAGCAAAGGGAATGTTCTTGATTACACATTAACAATATATTCTAAACACAGTAATGGTAGCAGCACGACCGAGATAGAATGTTCAAGACTGAACACGCATCTGTGTTCAATAGCATTGTTTTTTATAATGACATTAAGATCAACCAAGAACAAATGTTTTAATTTGATTGTGGTTGATTACTTGGAAAATGCTCTTATTTAGGGCGACTGCTATAGATTTACCACAGACAATATAACGTAAGTGTGGTGACCTTCTTGGTGACACTTTTTTTTCTGCTCTGCTGATACAATCATCCATTAATAACAAGGTGAGGTGTACTTCATGACACATGGTGAGAATGAGTAGTAAACATATCTAATATCATTCGTTCTTGTCTGTTTGACCAGGGCACTATCAGCTCTCAACAAGCTTACACAAGCTCACTCACAGTTTGAAGTGGGATGGGGTTCCTGTCCATGATACAGGATCAAACTTGCAAAAGCATTAAAAGTCCTACCATGACTGCTTCATTGGTTCATCTTTCACAAGAGTCAGAAATAGCTAAAACAACTCAAAGGTGTTCAGTGTTCAGTTGAGTGAAACCCCCATGAAAAGAGTATAACTGGATGACCAGTCAACCCATATGTCCCTGGTGTCACTAACCTGTCAGCGTTGTCCCGTGGAGCTTTACCCCCTCCTGTACAAGGCACAGCTTTGGAACTCTTGTTGGCAGTCATGTTTGTGTGCAAACTGACCCCTCACCTGATGAACAAAAACAGAACAAACAAATGATGTAAATAACATGCCCCTTAAATCAAATTTAACTTTACCCTAACTTGAAACATAAAACCTAAATTTGCCTCTGGGGTAAAATATAAACATTGGTCTATATAGTGTCAAAATGGAGAGTTTTGTGAAAAACCTAGTTATTAATGTAACAAAGATATTTCCGATCATGAGCAAGTCATCAGATACTGTACAGCATAAAGTCTTTTCCAAGGCTATATCTACAACCAGATGGTCAACATATTTTACAGCAACAACATAAAGGGGCTCTGTGTGAACTGACCAACTCATATTACATGACATTCAACATCTTGGCTCAGTCCTTGAATTATGTCACTGTCATAAAATCGTTTATGTTCAAATTTATAATGAGTAAAGAGTATGTTTCACTGATTTTACTCACTTTCAAGAGCATTTCCTTTAATAGTTAATGGTGAATGGTTTTAAGATTATATAAACATGGTAACCTCAAAGAGCAAGAATTATAACCTTGATCTGACACATGTTACAACAATAAGCCATATTTACATTGGATTACTAGAGATGGTGAATTATTGTACTTTTTAGGCCAGATCAGAAACAAATCTTGTGGCTTCCTACTCAAACACATCGGTCATGTGAAATCACCTGTGCAAATATTGCAGACAACTTGAATAGGCTCAGCATGAGTGGAAAAACTAACACGGCTTACAATGAGACAAAAAAAATCCTGGGTTAGCTAATGCTTCACACGGCCTTTTGAACATGAGACAACACAAAGGGCTGGGTACTTCCCCCAAAATATTTAAACAGGACTTTAATTTATGTGTCATAGCCAAAACAAATGTGGAAAATATAGGATTTAAATGTGTGAAATCTGTCCCGTGTCATTATAAATTTAACACCAATTAATTATGATAACAATAAAAACTTTTTCACATTTATTAGACAGTAATGTTTCCACCTTAAATTCACACTCAAACTGATGGCCAGTAACCCTGAAAATCATGTTGACCCTAGCAGGAAGGCACAAAGGGATTGTTTTGTTGCATAACAAGGTCAAATGGAGCTCTCTAGAGATCAGAGGTGGAGGATGGGAGGGTGCTCAGGGGCCTAACTTGTTTACAGGAAGTTGTTGTATGAAGAAGCCAGCCAATCAGTGGTGGAGCTGAGTTGTACAAAGTCAAATGAGAAGAGTGAGGGTATTCCTGTTGTCAGCTATTTCCTGTAGCTATAGACTTCTACAAAGAGAGCAGCTCATGTGTCAGTTCATCATCATGCATAAAGGTGGTGTTTCCTGTTGAATTTAAAGCTATAATACACTCCTGTTGTCACTTTCAGTCTTGGTTTGAAAGCAATGTCAGACACAGGCACGAGGCCAAACCTGTAACTTTGCGCTGAGGCTGGATTACCATGAGATTTGTGAGTTTATAAGCTTACAAAAATCCATCTTAAACCGATCCAAGCAAAGTATTTACAATCCAAATCTTGGTTTTATTGACTCGTTGTAACCAATGATGTAGAAGTTCTGACAGGTCTTGGCATGTTTTAGGTTTTAAGATGTAGCCAATCTAATCCAATCACCAAACGAGTATTCATTTAAAGTACCTGACCTTTGCAAACGCTTTTTATGGAAGTCCTCTTAAATGGTACTGCAGAACAGACCATGTACTGTGGAGAAGACTATCAGGTAAGCAAAATTGTGTCTATGTAATGTTTTCACATCTCATTAGAAAATATTGGTTAGACAGACAAATTTATTAAAAGGCCAAGGAAGTTAGCTGTTTGAAGAAGATGTTGGAGTATAATAAGATTTCTTTGTTTCTTTGAAATCTTACACACTTCTAAGCACTTTGTACAATGTTTTTGAATTACTGAAGGCTTTAAGTAGAGCAGTTGTTATCAGCTCAACCAAAATGTCAGTTGTTCTCATCTAATTGGAAATACAAACCTCTAGTGAAGTCAGACGTCATGTTTGTATTCACCATTTATTATTTTATTCTTGAGGTCTGAGAAAGCCCCATTCAAAGAAATGGGTCAGAGAAACCCAGGATGGACTCGACAGTGAAAACATGAAGGCGTTAGCTAACTGACTTCCCGAGAGCTGATACAATCTCATCACACAGAATCAGAGACTTATGTTGAAGAAAGCACCCAAAGCACCTTTAGAGTGCATTCAAGCAGACTGCAGACACTGTTTCTCTTGACATGTTAGGCCCAAAAGGCAAGCTAAAGGTCAGGAGAGAAAAGTTAATTAAAAAATACTCCTTAAAACACCCTGGCCTGTCTGAACATTGGCCAGGATTGGATTTTAACTAACCCTGAACAAACTGGCCTGGCAAGTTTGATGTCTGACTTGGGTTATTAACTCTCTCTCATTTCCTGTCTGTCTGTTAAAATAAAATATGTTATCTTGTTAGGTTGAAAATGCAAATGACCAAGCGAATTTAAACACAAAAACTTTTATACTGCAGTGATAATATGCTTTGTCATATTTCAGGAACTTTCCCAGTTTTGTCATCAGGAAGTATTATGAGAAGCATATCAGTAGGGCAACAGTTGCTCCATTAAAATATGTGGCCAAGAATAAAGAGTCCTTTGTTTGGTCCTGTCCTTGAGAGGTAGTTAAAAGTAAGTCTTTTATCTAGACAGTGGGTGTGTATGGGTGTGTAAAAGAGAGAGACTCAATTAGGTAAAAATTTGCTCAAAGATGGATCCACACAACCTTGGCCCTGTCACAATTTACAGATTATCTGATACACACAGTCCGCAACATAGGGTGGTATGCACTAATATTTGCACTATCCATCAGACAACGGTCTCCTTCAAAATTTAAAGAATGTTTTCAAAGAATAAATAAAAGGAAGAGGGGCAAAACACCTGAACCTGTAAGCAGTGGCCTATTTACCTTTTTATTAATAATAATAATCTGTATTATGAATGAAGTGCAACTCAGTCAAACTGCAATGTAGCTTCTACATCAATGCTCCTCCTTGTCTTCAGAGTTATTCCTAACTTTTTCCGCTGATCAGCAACCTGTCTTCAACAATCAAAACCACCATAATCTGCAGCCAAAGGCCAATGGCTAAAAGAAAGAGTATCTCTGCAGATTTTCCATTTCAGACATCGTAACTCATTGGCAAATATGAGAGCAGTAGCCCACACACATGTTTGGGATTGTTTCAAAATGACCAGTTCAGTCCACAATGGACAAAGAGACTGGAGTCACATCATTGCGGTTATAACTTCAGTCAGACTGCTGCAACCATAAACTATTTATTTTTCCTCATGGGTAGCCAAGACATGTTTTGTTGATCGCTGAACACCAGATATGGTCCAGATATAGTCTTCACTTAGAAACAGGTGATTAAGAATATTGCATGCAACATTTATCATTGGCAGCAGCAACAGTTACAGGACCGCACTGGAAATCAGCCAAACAGACCCAAACCATAACCACAGAAAATATTCTAGGCCTATGAGTCCAACCTGAAAAACTCTGGGACAACAGAGGTATTCAGTATGTACAGTATTTGGGTGACACTAGCCTATTGTCAGCTCACAAATGCATAAGCAGACATAAATAAAACCAATTTGATGAACCAGCAAAACTCCCCAGCTGGAGGATGTATGCGTTTTGTACATGGTTTCAGTCTGACAGCTCGCCAGACCACTACAGCTATGTAAAAGAAACCATCATGGTTGAAGCTACTGGCACCAACACACTGCTACACCTTTAATTACACATGCCACAAAGCTTGCCGTGCTGACACTCCTTTGGCCAGGTGGTCAATGCTTATTTTTATTTTATTTTTGCTATTTCAGCTTTTTAGTAAATTAAAATTGAATTGTTTTGTTTTTGTTGTTTTTGTGGGAAAGGTAGAAAACACTCTTGGTGTGAACATGCACAGCTGAAGAGGCAGGCATGTGGAAAACAGGCTTAGATCTATCTGAGCTGCAGAAAGGAGATGGGAAATTGTGTCACAGAGCTGACCCTTGCTGGCTCATTGTGATCTTTAGTAACAAGAAAGTCCTCTGAAAGACTGATCAGGCTCACTCCTATGGCTGGTGACTGGGGACAAAAAGCAGCCTCCTCCAGGGGAGCTGATGGGAATGCTGGGGGGGTGCTTCTATGCTTTAGTAATATGGACAAAATTATAGGGGGGCTCTGGTTACAGGGTTTGTCCAGGGGCTCATCAGATCTGTCAGCGGCCCTGGCCTCCTCTATAGCTTTTTGTTGACAGTGCTGTCCAGTGACATGGGAAAGTCATTGTTGGCATTAAACAATAGAGAGTCTAAATAAACCTTTCAAACTGCCATAGATAGGACTTATTTGATGACATTTCAAGATATTACAAGAGTATTAGTAACTGCAGTTGGTTATAAGGCATTCTGGGACACTGAAGTTAAATGTGTTATGATCCAAACAGTAATTATTGCAATGTACACTTCAAGCATGACACATTTGTGACTATGAAAATATGCTCTTATGTCAGATTTTTTTAACTACATTCCACTTCTGGTAATTTAATTCAACTTTATTCTGGACTCTAGGTTCAACTTAAATACAAACAAACTCCAGGATCAACAAATTCAATTTGGCATTTTAAAAAGACTATACCAGTGCCTCCACAGCTTGGACTGATAACGGACTGCACTAAATCTAATATTTGTTATAATAATTATTTCACTCTCAGATTTATTTACCCTACAGATAAATCTTTAACCTTTGCATAGTTGCTGGTAGAGTGTTAGAGCTGTGACAAACATTTTTCTCGCACTAGTCCTACAGCTCATGACCACACTCTTAGTTGCATTATAAATTAGTAGAAGGTCATTTTTTTATGTAACTACACATAAAGCATATAGCCTAATAATGTTCTCAACAGTGTAACCAATGTAGAGAGCTTTTGTCATCTCAATAACCTTTTAAGCAGCATTTAAACATAATGCAGATTTGTATAGGCTAATGTCTAATAAATGTGTGCTACATTTAGCCTACTGGAGAGCACATCTGATTTGTTCCCACGTTTTTGTACTCTGTCTTCCAAGACAATAAAGCCTCCTTTTGTGCTACAGGAGCAGCAGCGAGGACACAGTGTCCACACTAGTTTGGATTTGACCAGGTCTGTTTTGTTACTGTGCTGTTTCACTTTTGGATGCGACGCAACATTGGACTAATTGCTTTGTGCCAAAGTAGGCTACAGCCCGTTTCCGACGCATTTTTAACGATCAGCTGAAAAAGTGGTCCGGAGTTTAGCCAGATGTTCTGAGTTTCCCATGTCACTGACCAAATATGGTAATGTGGAGATTTAGACATTGGCTTTAACGCACTTTTTGACTTTTTGACTGCATGGTGGCATAGTTTGTAAGGGTTTTTTCACACCCAGTTTGCCTTGTCCCCGTGTTAAACTTTGTTGCGTTGAATAACAGTGAAACTAGTAGGCTAAGCGGCTTTTACCTTGCAGTCTCTGATCACATCCATGACTTTCTTCATTTTGAAATCATATCCCTTTGAGACGTACAGATCCCACTCGTCAAAACGTTGAAAAACGTATATTTTCCTTTCTCCATAAACTCCGACTTATATCTTTCCAAGCAAAACCGTAAAAAAGAAAAAAAATCTGCCCCTCTCATACCCTGCTGGAGAGTTGGAGGCTGGACTTGTTTCCACGGGAACGGATTGTTTGCCCCCCGCTTTTCTTCGGATTTGGCCCCATGCCCCTCAGCCAGGCATTCAGACGCTCTCCTTGTTTATTGTCACTGTGGGCCGAGGCGTTTGGATGAATATTCACGAGTGAAAGTAGGGCTAGCTGCTCACGGGAGGAATCCATGTTACCAGCATTGGAACACACTGTCATGCTGAAATACCCAGAGACCTGCTGGTCAATAGGAATAGCCTACATTGCACTAAGATGCTTTTTATTGTAGAAAAGCACTGAAGTTGTTAAGTAGGCCAAGGCTACTTATTAAATAGTGCAGACTATTACAGGTAGGCATGTTAATTTGTGAAACTCATGTGACATTGTAGCTAGGCCCACATTTATCATCATGATGAGTAGGCCTACATTAGCCCATCAATAGCTCAATTGGCAATTTTTCTTCCGGGCAAACCCATGGTGACAAAAGGAATAACAGGGATATGTTGTAGAAACATGCAATAAAATATCAAATGTAGGCTAGGCCCATTTAACTTTTCAAGATTTTGTACCCACTAAAGGACTCTATTTGCCAATATACCACTGCTAACAAAGCATCTAAGCAAAGCATATATTAACATAATCTAGAACAAAAAAGACCCTCTTACTGAGCATCTGAATAGAAAAGTGTGTTAACCTGCTGCCATAGTAGTATGTCCCGTCACTATTTACATGCAACAAATGGCTTTGTTGATTATTTTCAATGATGTATTTTTATGATCAAATGTTGCTTTACTGGGCTAAATTGCTTTTTTTAAGTAGGCTACCCTAAGTTTCTGTGATCTAATGGGTGTTTACAAGTTATCTGGCTGTAGAATGCATAGAGTAGAAAAAAAAAAGGCTACATATCTGTAATAGGTTGTTTTATTTTGTTGTCAAAAAGCATCATGCCTCAGAGTAGGCCTAGAGTAGAGCAAACCAAAGTATGTATACATCTTCACAAACATGAAATACACATCTAGGTTTTAGTAAACCTCAGCCAAAATGTGGCCTACACACTGTGGCTATGCAGCAATGAAAACAGGCTCACAATAATGAAAACCTTATAAATGAATGTCACTTGAAGCTGTCTCAGACAAATGTTTGTTGTTTTTTTAAGACACACAAAGCCTGCACTCATATAGATAAAAACAGGAACAATCTTTGGAAATTACCGCAAGACAACAAAAAACTTACAAAGGCAATGTGCAGGATTCAGAGATAGGGATGAGAGCCTACAAAAACACCTTGACTTATCAACCCAGAACCACTAAAGCATACCCAAAATGCATGTATAATTATGTACAAGTAACATTATTTTGCTAATATTGATATTATTAATATTACACAAAGCACTGTGGATAAATGGACACTCTACTTTACTTAACTACAGCTCCTTCCAGTCTCATGAGATGGCTTGTCGTCGGACAGACATGGGAGCTGAGGAAGTCACACAAGGCATACATCCGTCACCACAGTCTGTAACATTAAGTCAGAAGGAAGCCGCCAGTTCTGCCACTGTGCAGCTTTTCTCAGAGCCCGACTCAAAACCTTTCACGGTCTCATAAAGCGTCTCCTTCTTGGAAACACAGTAAATTCTCACTGCCAGAGCAAAATAGACAGAGACTTTTTTGTGGGATGTTCTACCAAAAGTGTAACCTTAGCTTTAACTTGAGGAATTCATTGTTCCACTGATTAAAGTCCCATCTGGATTTCTCAAGACAAGCCACATCCTGACTTCTTTAATGGTCCCAAATCCTAAAACATTGGTGGGATTCACAGGTCTGTGAGGCTTTTGCCACCTACACAACAAAAATGCAGCCTACCACCAGACTTGGTATTCAACCTTTGCAAAAGTTAGGGGTCAACGGAAGTATGAATATTATAAATGAATATCAGTCCTGAAGCCTGAAGTAGAAAGAGAGTAAAATGCTTTTTGTAAAAAAAAAGGCTGGTATCAGATTTTAGAGACAGACCTCAGGCAGCTCTTTAACCTGAGTGAGGTTGACATGTCTAGTCAACACTCTTAGATACCTTAGATATGGCACTAACGGAGGACACATGCTGCCTGGCTACCTGTTAAATACTATTTTAGGCAAAATTTCTCTTACATATAGATTAGTGATAAATATATTGTCTACTTTTTGTTTAGTTTTTTTAATTCATGTCCTTTTCTAATGACAAGCAGTTAATATGTTCCAGTGAGATAATGCAATGTGAGAGCCACCTATATTCAGAGTCAACTGACTAAAGCTATCAAACCAGTTCCAATGTCCTTTTTACACTTCAGAGACTATCATTTCTCACTCTGAGGATGTATGGATTATTAGCAACAAGAAACTATTTCGGTTTATTTCACTTGAAATAGGCCAACAGGAAATGGCCAATACTTTATCTAACAATGTAAAGTTGATTGCGCACAGAACATATCCAAATGCTAGGGCGCCCTCTGTAGGTATGCCACCACAAATGCAGCACTGAACGTGAGAAAGACTGGTCAAATTATCAAATTCCCTCTGTCGTCCAAATTCATTATCTGCAAGTCCTCAAAGAGACCGAACATTAACGACACAACTAAAGGGTTTCTTTTACTTTGTCTTCTTTTGAACATCAAGGATGCCAAACCCAAACAGAGAAACTTCCTTAAAACATTTTAGTGAATACAGCAAAAGGTTATATTATTTTTTTTGCAACATTTCAGAAGTTGAAACGGTAGCCTACCTGCTTTGCTGAGTCGTAAAAGTCTCTTTCATCAGTAACCCATGTTTAAGAGAAGCTCCGTCGCTTTGTGTCTGTGCCTCCCAAAATCTGTTCCTTTCTGAGGAAAAAAGTTTCCTCCGTCAGACTGGATGCAAAAGGGGAAAAAAAATGAAAAGTAGACTATGCAGGAAATGATGACGCAGCTTCATTTCAATCACTTTGTATAAGATGTAGGCTACTTTAAAAACGAATGCAGCCACTCTATTTACACTGCAAGGTTTTACCGAGTGTCTTTTCCAGGGGCTGGCATATGTTTTTGTTTTAGGAAAATTAAGTTAGGTTTCTTTGGTGCAATAAATAACACGAGGGAGAGGGAAAGAACTGACTGATCAATTCCAGCAGACGATTCCTTGCGGATGATGTAAATATAACAATAAGTACAAACAATCACCAATATTGCATACGTTTATTTTAAAGTCAAAGGTTTCACAATATACAATAATCAACACTTTTGTCATTCTTCCAACAGCAGTTAATTACTCTAATAAATTTAGGAACGACACTATCATATGACTGTTGTATCAAAACAAAATTGCCAGGGACTGATATTTGAGACACCACAAATGTCAGGAATAGTATGAGTCCAAAGACTTAATATGCCGGATTCCCATTCAAAATAATCTCAAAAAATGAACATATTAATCTATGGAAATAAAAGATTCTGAATATTATAGCTAAACGTAATAATTTGATCATAGAGGATTCATTTCACATTGGTTAGAAAACACTATGGTTGAGATGAAGGATCAAAAACATTTAGAAAAGGTTTATTATAAAACATGCATGTTCAAAGTTTCAGCTTACACTGTCATTCCCCAGGACCCTAGTCCCACCTCCTACAGACCATTAATGCAGTGGATGGGTTGGTCCATTTATCCAGTCATGTTGTCAACACACAACATCTGGGTATTAACCACTCAAAGCCAGTTTGGCTTGTTAAGATTTAAAACAGGTCAAATATAGACTAAGCTGATTACACACTGCTATCATACAGAGAAGAACAGAAATAATTTTATAAAATTTAAGATTTATTTTAAATAAATGATGCCTTTTTGATAAGTTTCTGGTTGGTTGGCACTTTTGAAAAATGGGCAAACCATAGGTTAACTTCTGCTTGTGTAATTCAATCATTATTGTAATTGTTTGTAAAAATCAAAGTAGTTGCTTGCAAAATCTCTGTAAACCCTCAAAGCAAATTTTACATTTGCCAGGGTGCTTGTGTTCTCAACAGACCCTAGTTTTCTTTGTCGCTCTTCAACTTAGAGAAGTTAAATTGAGAAAAGGTAGAGATATGAACAGAGGGCTCTGTCACAGTGTTTTTGCTCTGCTCTAAGAGCTGTTTAACTGAGAACAACATGGCGGTCAAACACAGATTTCCTCTGCTCCTGGACCTGCCTCCTCCATCGCTGCTGAGCATGCTCCACTTTGTTGAGCATGTTGGGTCTGGAGTGTGAGCGGGACAACACATTGTGTGCGTTGGCAAATGGCTGCTGGTCCTAAAAACAAAACATAAAAACAAAAAATAAATGACCAGTGATATAGAGGTAATATCTCACCATTGCTAGTGTGTGTTTCAATAATTTAATTGTTAATAAAGAACAGTTTTCTCTCAGTTTTCTCTCTCCGAGGCAACTCTTATCACTATTTAGATTTCTACATCAAATACATCTAGATATTCAAAATTACACTAAAATGTAACTAAAATTAAAAGCATATATAAATAATAGAAACATCAAACATGGAAAATAACTATGCCATTATACAACACCAATTGATACAAATAGAATAGTTAGAGTATGTGTTTCTGATAAACCTATTCCTCAATTTAATTTAAATTCAAAATAACCTTATTATTCCACATGGGGAAATTCAGTTGTTAGGTCTCTCCAATTAATTTAAAGTTTGTGTGGGATTTTTTTGTTATTTGATTTTAACTATGATCAAATTATTACCCACATAAAATCTTATAAAGCAGTGCATCTAAAGTTGACCTTACTTTATTGGGACTACACAGCTGTTTCATCAACCTTTCTTACTCAGAAGGGTTTAAAAATTATCAGCGTTATAACTTTGTTAAAGTTTACACATGGAACAAATCTCACATGACATTTTGAGAAGAGGTCTTTATGACTTAAAAACAACATAATAGCATTGTTTGTTTTAATATAAAAGCCATTATTGCAATAAACTATACAAAGAAAGCTTCAGTACAATTTCATTCTATGTATGAAAAGTAGTATTATGTGAATAACACCTACCCCAACATCATCTTCACTTTGGATAAGCTGGGAATGTCCAAACAGCCTCCTCTTTAACATGGGCTCCAACAGAGTCAGGTAAACCATGTAGCAGAGCAGCAATCCCAATATAGAGAGGTACATTATAATAGTAAACTAAAGCATGAGAAAGAAAGAAATGAAATTTACAATTAATTGCATTATTAATTTTTTTTTTTTTTTTTTTTAAAGATTTGGTGTATTTACTAACTTATCATATTCCAAGCAATAATGTATTCAGTCAGTTTTTACATGACATGAATAAACAAATATCAAAATGTGTAATAACCTTAATGGTCCCAGAGCTCCTTTCTTCATATTTACACTCACACCGTAAACAGTATGCCTCCACATCTTTCCCATCAACAGGCATTGGTTCAACTACATGAAGACAATTGCTGACAGAAACACAGAATTAAAATAATGAATAAGAGTCCAACATAAACTGTTAATCTGTGTATGTATGTGCCATTTTGTGTAAATACCAGTCTTTCAGAGAAACATTTTGTTTGTAGATTTGTCCCTCTATATCTCTGTAAGGTGGACAGATGCATTTACAGCGAATGTCCTCCGAGTTCTGTTAAAGAAATTAAATCAACCAGATTCAATTTACAAAAAGTGAACAAATATATAAATATTGCTAGCAGTAGTCCTACAATATGTACAGAGGAATACTAGTCAGTATGTAGAGTAGCTAATGCACAATATGCACAAAGAAAAGTGGAGTTTCATTGCAACAGTAGGCCTATGTGATGATGAAAACAAAAACTATTTCAAGGATTGAGTCATGATTCTTGTGTTGCTAGCTTTAAAACTGGTGTTCCTTATGATTTTGACACTGGTTGAAGATTAGTGGAAGGAAATTACACAGAGCAACATTGTAACCATAAATAACCTGCTGTACTCTGAAGTAAATTGTCCTTAAGGATTTTTTTCGTACAGTTCCATTCGCGGTTTTACTCGGTTGAGCTAAGCTTAGCCTTACCTTCGCTGTCACTGGAGAAAGCATCACACAACACGCGAAGAAGAAAGCCTTCAGAAGGATTACAGGCTTCATTTTTACAGTGCCGCTCTCGCCTAATGATGTTTAGTCAGTAACAAGCGTAATAATTGTAATTGCAGGAGCGTAACAACACCTTAATGATAATTGGCGATAGCCATTAAGCTAACTAACCATAAACAGTTCCCAGCTTCCGAGCAGCTGACTCGTAGTTTCCGGAGATGGCGCTTGGTTTCCGGACAGCGAGACTGCGTATGCGGTTTTAATGGCACAATCATTTGCTCTTGTCGTATATTCTGGGGATCCAATATTATATGCTCAGTTAGACCCATACGTTTTAAAATATGACATCTAAAACCAAATTGGTAAATTCAATATTAGTTTGAAATAAAGTAACAGCTAATCGTCTACGTGGACAAAAGAAGCGTCACTATGATTTTCAAAATAATACAACTTGTAGGCCTGCTAGGAACACCTAGGCCACCTACAGTACTGTATATATATTGTAAAGAGTGTAATTAAAAGTGAATTCATTATTAGCAATAACACAACAATACCCAGCAGGGGTAAAGTAATAAAATTTGTTCAGTCATCTGGTTTTCATTATGTTTATTTACAGTGTAAAAGTCAGATGTACAAAACGATAGAAATATACACTAAAGTTTAATGGTTCAATTGTACTTTACAAGACTCATTTGATCTATCCTTTTATAACAAGTTATGAACTGAAGTGTAGCCTATGCAGACTGAGAAGTTGTCCTTGGTTGCTGTTTCGTTCTCCAAAAATATCAGATAACCATTGTTGAATATGTTTGACTAATACATTATCAATAATACCCAGTTTCCTTTCAGCTTTTCTCAGTAAACATTATTCTCAAATAAAAAGGGCAATCAGGAGTTTGCATTAGTCTAATCCTAAACTCATGTAACTACGACTTAAGCCTCTTGCTTATTTTTTTATTATTTTTTTTACATAATATACAAAGGAATTATCAGAATTTTATTGCTTTGTGGTAGCACTGCTTTTTTAGTAGTGCTAATGTTTCCAAAAAAAACAATTGTGCTATATTTTCTCCTTACATTTAGCCATTTTTCTGGCAACCCTACTGTGAGCTTGTAGCCTATGATGAAACTAGATACACACTCTATACAGTATTACTGGAATTCAGCATATATCTGTTTAGCTGCTATCAAGAATAAACAAAGTTGTTACCATGCAGCACTTTGGATTAAATCCTGAGATGGTTCATTTACATCTTTAAAACACAGTGAGGACATCCATATACTGTTCC
This sequence comes from Perccottus glenii, assembly GCA_024416835.2. Taxonomy (NCBI): domain Eukaryota; kingdom Metazoa; phylum Chordata; class Actinopteri; order Gobiiformes; family Odontobutidae; genus Perccottus; species Perccottus glenii. Next base: position 16,695,116 of record CM044548.2, on the reverse strand, counting down.
ACATTTCCATGTTTCATTGTGTTATTCTTAAAGCTCCATGTGTCTGCTTTTTCATAATGACCAGTGTAACAAAGTCTGCAGTCCATTCTGGTCTTGGTCATACCTATAGAAGAACTATGGACTGGTCAGTAGAGAAAAAACAGTCTATTCTATGTCACAAAGTATTCAAGTCAAAAATCCTCCCTAGGGACGAAGGAATCTCAGGACTTTGGACCGCAAGAAGCGGATGAAAGATTTGGGGAACATTTCTCTTGATTCTTGTGCTGTGTAGTTAAAAAAGTTTTGTGGATGAGCCAACACTTCGAACAGAGCCTTCATGAGCTTCTTGTCCTGTTGGGCAAAAAATACATAATGCAATTAGCAAAGTGGAATAGCGTTTTGTGTAATTCACTTCAGTACAATAGATGGCTTTAATCACTAAAGATAAAACATCACATACAAGGGGCTAGAGATTGAAAGGCATGATTTACAATTTACTGTTTGTGGAGACACTTGGCCCATGCCCCATCTCTTTCTTTAGAATGCACCAGTAACTAAAGTTAAATCCAGGTTTACTCTGGTAGGGGCACAGTGTAACTAGACGGTTGGCACTTAGATCTCCTGCTCTCCTCAGTTCATACTTTTATTGTAACCTTGGGAAAGACAGTTAACCCATCTTGCCTCCACTGTATGTGCCACACCAACAGCTGGTAAAGCACTGGTGTATGAGTATTGAGTATTTTTGGTGTTGGTCGGAAAGGTTGTAGGTGCAATATGGCTACCACAAAAGTACAAAAGCAAAATAGTAGCTTACCACCAGCAATGATAATGGAATAATGGACACTGTAACGCCTTAAAAAGCATTGGTATAAATCCAATCCATTATCATTATATTATTCTTGGGCACTCAAAGCACTTTACATCAAGCTTACATTAACCTATTCACACACACAAGCACTCACACATTCACACTGTGGTGATAAGCTACCACTGTAACCACAGCTGCCCTGCAGCACTAACACCCGGTGAAGTGTTTTGCCCAAGGACACAAGAAAAGTATGAACTGAGGGAGTGGGGATCAAACCGGTTATTATTTTATTATTATTATTATATTATTATTACTTATAGCTCCTGAGCCACTGCGCCCCAATGTAAGTGACATTCTTTTGTAAGCTGGCTCAGAGCTACACATTAAATATGAAATGAAGAGAGGGTTGATGGTTTACAAATATATTAATCTACACAATGTTCTTGAGGGCCATAGGTGTACAGTAAAAGGTATTTCCATTATGTGATAATCATTTTATAAAAATACATATTATACCTTTAAAGCAACAATGTTTTAACTACCTAATATAAGCATAACCAGCAGACAGAATGTAGGTTTCTTTTGTACATACAGATTTGTATTTCAGGGTGTACTTGAGTGTTTCCTTCTGTACAAAAGGTCTTACTTTAAGAATTTCTTGGTGATTTTCAGAGGCGTAGAGTCTTCCATCTCTGACTATGTCTTCTATTAATTCCTGATAGTCCTCTAAAAGTAAATCAATAAAGAGTCTTTTATGTGATTAATACATTTCATTCATACAGTATACACTGGATCATTGTGTAATTCCCCCTTACCATCATAAGTCACATATGGGACCTGGAAGCCTTTCCCACTGTTGCCCTCATTAGATCTAAATTGTACCCAAAGTCTTTTGGAGCGAGAGGTGAAAGCAATGGGACGTTCATATGTCTGACATGTCTCATAGGTTGTCACGGAGTTGGAGAGGGCTGTGTAAAAAAGTCACAAAGAATTGAAGCCTGTGACAGATATCAGTCTGCTGTGACAGTATGGATGAGAGGTGAATAGACACAGAATAGGTAGAGACTTGTCGGTTTAAGAGGATGTATTACACATGTGGAAACACTTTTGACCAAAAAAGGAATGTTGATTAGTCCAATTATTAATACATAAAGCACTTACAGCTTTTTCTCATGACCAGATAGTCTCCACACTCATCTTCAATGGGCAAAAAGATTTCCGGGACAACAATAAGGATTCTGCGTTTAGGTGGTGGGTTGATGATCCAGGTACATTCAATGTTCGCTGGGTAGTTCCCTGGGTAGTTAGGGGACTCAATGTATCCAGTAAAATCTCCTAGTTCTCCACCACAATGTCGGTCTGTAAAATAAATACAGGCATTACCATTCTTTGTCATGTTGTATCTGATATTTGTGTTATACGCGATACATTTAACGGCATTATTGTATGCACACATACTTTTGCACTGCATGATGTTTGTGGAGCCATCAAAGTCTGTGGTAGTATTTCCCGGGCAGGCAACACAGTAGTTCTGGCCAAACTCCCCTTGGTAAGTTCCCATGGGACAACGAATACAGCGGTGTGTGGTGGTGTTATAGTAATGTCCTGGAGAGCACTGAACTGCACAAGACACAAATCCATGGAGTAGTATTTGTAAATGTTGCATTACTTACTGTATGTGTAATGCAATGTGATTATTGTTGTACAAACAATGTGTTAACTGTAGAGGGCAGCAGAGTTCCCATTGATTGCTATGGTTAATGCCCATGAAGGGTACCTACTGTACATTCAAACAGACATGTGCATATGTAAATGTAAAAGTTTAAGTTTAAGAACAATCTCTAGCATTATAACCCTGACTACAACAGATGGTTCATGTTATTTATTGAGCTTGATAGCATTTTGTAAACTATTAGTACTGTATTTATATGTACTAAACAACAGATAAAAAGAGAAAAGGATGATGTCACACCTTTGGTCTCACACTCCTGAAAAGTGACAGCACCATTATGTTTGGTGACCAGGTTGCCGCCACAGGGGAAGCAGGTGGTGCGGCCCACATCTGGCTGGTACGTTCCCAGAGGACACGGCAAGCAGGTTAATGCCCATGAAGGGTACCTACTGTACATTCAAACAGACATGTGCATAAGTAAATGTAAAAGTTTAAGTTTAAGAACAATCTCTAGCATTATAACCCTGACTACAACAGATGGTTCATGTTATTTATTAAGCTTGATAGCATATTTAAACTATTAGTACTGTATTTATATGTACTAAACAACAGATAAAAAGAGAAAAGGATGATGTCACACCTTTGGTCTCACACTCCTGAAAAGTGACAGCACCATTATGTTTGGTGACCAGGTTGCCGCCACAGGGGAAGCAGGTGGTGCGGCCCACATCTGGCTGGTACGTTCCCAGAGGACACGGCAAGCAGGAAATAAAACCATCATGAGAGTACTGACCCGGAGGACACTGACCTAAACATGAATGCATTTGTATGAGTCATACACAAACAAACACTGAACAGAACAGTTTAGATTTTCATCAACATTATGTTGTAGCATAATGTACACAAGTTTAAGCAAAGGCAACGGACAATGCCACATTTTAGCTGACATTCTAGAGCTCCTGTGTGACTTATCCAAACTGCATGTTGGTGGGAGTGTGCAGATAGCTCTTTTTGTTTAGTCTAAGAGAAGATGGTATCTGAGTCCCAAAAAAAAAGTAACCGCGATAAGAGCAAAAAGTAAGATCCAAACATGGTGGCTCCTTCAGCTTTTATTCTACACAAAAAAAGCAGTGTTCAGTTTTCAACACATAACATCTTAAGCATCTAAATGTAAGCATCTTTGGTTTTACAAAAAGCAGAATGTATGAGGGCAAGATCTTTACCAAAGCATGAAATGCTTCCTGTGTGGCTCATTCTTAGAAATATCAAAGTTCTGGGTCTTATTTTTTTCTATTCCTCTACTGTTTATTGGCTCAAGAACACTAATGTTTACAAACAAATTATATAGCAGTGGATATTAACAGATGAGCCTCTGTGTTTGTTGCATCTGTACACCATCAAACCGTATCTTACCTCCACACTCTGAGAGATTTCGAGCACCGACCACTTTGGAGATTTCTCTACCGACTGGTGCAGGACAAACCTCACAAGACATTTGTCCTTCTTCATCCTGATAGGTCCCAGCTGGGCACAAAACACACCTCCCCTGATCTCCGTCATAGTACGTCCCCACACTGCAGCTCACTAATAAACAGGTGAGGAAAGACAACAGAAAAGATTCTGTGTTATTAGTCTCAACCCAAAAACAGCTGCATCACAGTGTGCATCGTTTACCTCTATGTGTTTGTTTTCTGTCTCCAAACGCTTTGTATTGTGGGTATGGTGAAAAACAAGCTTGAATTAAGTCTTTCTGTGCTATGACAGAAAGTAATGTAAATACCCAGACAAAGTGTAATTGGCAGTTTCCGGGAAACTGGAAACAAACCTTTAGGACAAGAACTTCTAAACAATAAGTTGTGTGTGTGCTTTTAATTTACTAGTACGAAGCAGACATATGACTGTCAGGTAGGATATAACTACAAAGACCATTTGAAGTATAGACATGAGTCATAAAAAGCAGCTAAGTATAATCAAACAGTCTAAACCACAATACAGATTTACACTATAAACATGACAAGACCATTAAAGTGAAGGAAGCCAGACTTTACCAGCTGCCTCTCAAATGAAATCACACCATATACTTAAAATGGGTAATGCAGGAAAAAGCAGTGATCATTAAAACATCAAAGCTATTCAGATCTATCAATCAACAATTTACAATGTAAACCAAAAAAATACCACTTATTAAAGTTTGGAATAAATTTATGAAAACCACTTTCACATATGACTATGTTATAGTTTTTGAATAAAATAAATTAGTTTTATGAATTCCCCTTGGTATAAGAATGTAGACTGTATTTCCATTAATTTAATGTATGGCTGCAAACACACTCAACACTCATTGTGTAAATAAAATGTATGGCTTACATTACAGCCACAAAAGAACAGAAACACCAGGCCTCTGCACAGCTGCCTTTGTGACCACTTCATACAGTATCGGGACAAAACTCTTCATAACCACATACACACACCTTAACCATAAGCACACTAGCAAATCAAAGCGAGCATTTCCCTCTTATCTCACAAAGCACACTACCTAATTTAAGAAGCCTTTGCACTTTTTTGCTCTGGTTGCCTGTTGCCTGTAATCAACATACAGGTTACTGCGTCTATCTGAACGTCTTAAGAACTTGACTTAAGATTGAACCCGATCTCATACAAGAGTAAATCAATAATATTCCTTCGCATATACTGTTAAATGTTCCTTAGTGGTACCCTTTAAGCTGCTTGTTAGTAGAGCACCTCCAAACGTTTGCAGACAAATACTTTAAAACACATCTATTATACATTGCTCAGCAAATTGTAAGATTTTCCTTTAGAGTAAGAAAATGTAATTCTCTCAAGAGCAGTTCATTTTTGGAAGCCTATTGTTTACTCTGAAAGACCATGAAGAGCCATCACTGCATTGTCCCCTAACAGCTTTTTATTTGACAGAGGAAAGCAGTGAGAGAGAGAGTGAAAGAAAAAAACCTTGAAGCCTTTCAAATGCAAAAAACAGCTCTTTAGAGTCCTCGAATTGATGGCCCCAAAGAGGTTTAAAAGACCTTTCACCTCTATTCAAGTCCTCAGTCTTTGCCTGCTTGATGACATAGGAAAACACTACGGTATCACAGTGGTTAGGAGCTGAACCCAATAAAAGGGGTCAGGTTTCTCAATCCCCCCATTCTCCTCGGCCCAATCACTGCTCGCACCCATCAAGCAGAGGCCCAAACAGCTGATGCTAATTGATTCCCATGGTGTGGCTGAAGTCAATTCTCTTTAGCAGTTTAGTGACTGGGGGTCATGCAAAGCAGCCCCAGCTGGGGGCAGGGGGGACACCGCACTCAAAATGCCAGAGAGAATCAACAGCACTTCCTAAACATCTTCAATGTTAAAACAAACATGGTAACAAGTCGAGAACAAGTGTTAAATGGACTTGAACGTGTCAACGCGCACCATTGACGGCTTGATGTCCACTTTGTCCCAAACACCCTATGTTGTAAAAAATCCAAAAACTTTGAACTGGGTAAGTCAACACAACAGCCATTAAATAATCATTCAACAAAATGATCCAAGCTAACAAAAAATATGAAATATAGGATTCATTTTGGAGCATTTAAAACACCATTAATAAACTTGAATTGATTTATGCATAAATGTATTTTCTGTTTTGTCAAAGAGGGCCACACTCTATCTGAGGCAGTGAGAACAAGCCCCAAATAGGGTTTTTCAATGGACTGGGCAAATTGAAAAGAACTAAACTGCGCTTAGAGCTAAGCCATAGCGGGAACTGGGGGAGGAGGGAAAAATATAGCCCCCTTTAAAAAGCTGGAGGTTAAGAATGCTTTTCAGCTTCCCTCGTCTCCCAAATTACATGTCTACACCCCTGCCATGGCCAAGAGTGAAAGTGTAGCAGGGAAGTTAAGAAATCAAGACAACTTAAGTCCTTTAATAGTAAATGAAGAAAAAAAACTTGCTAATATTTTATGGGGAGGCCAAACACAGGAAACCTGGAAAAACGATAAATGTTCTTTTTTTCTTTCATATAAAACTACGTTACCTCAAACTGCAAGTTGTTTTTATTAAACCACTAAGATGTCGATAGCCTGATCATATGTTTAAATTAAGTGGTCGTAAGAGTAAAGGGAACAAAATGCACATCATCTGAATAAATCTGACATTTTAGCAGAAGAAAGCCATTTCTCTGAATAATATTAAACGCAGACAGAAAACTTACTGTGAGGCCCATTACTAGGGGCACACCTTCACATAGGCCAGGGAAAACACAGGCAGCCTCCAGCTCAGACAGTGTGCAGTCTCAGTAACTAACATTTCTGCCATTGTAGGTTGTATATAAAAACCAAAGCACAAGGCAGAAAAGCTGCCGTGAGCCCTCATATTACACTCTTATCCCGGAGAGATGCTAAAATATCTCACAGCTCTAAGGAACAACAACAGCCTTTCTGTTCTACACACTGCAGCTAGCTCATTACAACATGTCTGCAAACCAAATATGGTACTCATCTGGCCAACACCTGCTCCAAATCCAACTATTAAAACAGCTTGTCTAAATATATCTCACTGGCATGTTAGTTCAATTACTTAAAGCCTGACCACAAATCTACTGTGTGTGGAGCAGCCATTGCTTTGTGGATGATGACTTACTGACTGGTAGGGTAATAAATTCAATCCAAACTTACCACACTTCCTGTTCACAAGCACCTGACCCGCCACACAGTGTCCTGGCAGTTCAGCAGGTTGGACCAAGCTCTTGCCTAACTCATAGTCGGAGCCAGCAAAGTGGAGGTGAAACTGTTCCCGGTTAATCGACTTCCTCAGGGTCCTTATGGTCTTCCTCAGTCTCTTCTCCGAGCGGCGACGCACACAGTTGAGGTCACAGCTCTCTGCTGAGAAAAGCATTCCATACTACAACTGTCTACAGAAGTTTCCTTTATTACAAACACAAATGAAACATGCAGTTGAAAATAACAATCCCAGCCAACATTCAAAAGTCTCAACCCAGAGCCTACCACCACAGCCAAAACAGGAGATACTTTAATAGTTTGGTTTGATGTGTGAGTGACAAACAGCAGCCAAAGTCTGAAGAAGGAAAAGGATGCAAGCAGCGGGAAGACAGGAAGCGCAGAGAGACCAACCTGTTACCTCCTCTGGGTTTACGTCTAGCACAAACTCTGCTGTGATGGAGGAGCCGTCTTCCTCGCTGGCCTTCCTGCCATGGCGGCTGCGAGTGCGTTGACCAGACGATGTGCACCGAAGACTCACGTAGCTGAACTGGACATTTTCAGTGAAGAGAAACCGGCTGTCTGTGGAGATAGGATGCAACTGTGATAAATACACCACACAAGAAAACACAGGGCAATGGAAAAAAATATTAAAATGCAAAAAAAAACGTATTTATTAACCCTTGAGTAATGTATGCAGTTTATAATTTTGTGTTTCTCCAAACCCCAAATATAGAGACATTATTACACATACACTATATGGCAATAAATAATTGAAAAATACTATCATGTCTTTGGTGAACAAAAAGAGTCTATGATCAAACATCTGTTTAATTGATGGCTTGGTCAGTCACAACTGAAAGCAATGCTATGACTAACTACATCCTGCGCTGTCACCCGCTGACCAAACAATACACTGAGACATTCAAGACATTAAAAATTAAACCACTTTTCCACTAATGTTTGCTTTTAGTTTTTGGTATGGTTTGAAGCAGTCTTCAGGTCTGCTTTATTGTTTGGCTTTTAGATTTTGTCATTTCTTGGTAAACCCAAACACAAAGGAGGGTTAATGTTAATCCATGTCTATCTGTAATCTAAAGCTTGTGTTTAGGGACATCTTGGAGACAAGATTGTTCTGTACCTGAGCGTGCCCAGTTTAACCTCTCTTTCAGCTTTTCCTGGCTTCGTTTTAAGTTACACTTTGCAGTACCAGACTTGAATGTGGCTATAGTCCTTATACGTGGAACGCCAGAGGTTTCTTGACCTGCAGCAAACACAAGATTACACATAAATCAGATAAAGATTATGGATTGACCCCAATTTAAGGTTGTGTGTTGCAGCGAGTTGGTGTGATTCTTGGTACTTGCCTAAGCAATATAAGCCACTGTTGTCCTTTTGAGAATCAGCCAAGCAGGGCAGAGGCATTCCACAGGTCACAGTGTAGGAATCCTCCGTCCCTGAAAACATGTAGGTAGATGCTCCTATGTTTTGCAAATTATAACTTTGATCATTTTAACAGTCTATAGTCCCCTAGGATTATTTCCCTTTACTTTTGGAAAACGCTTTGTTTTTATTTTATTATAGGATTAGAAAAATTGTTAATAATTAATTTACATGCAGGTATGGGATCATACACTCACCACTACTGATGTGAACTTGTGACTGGCATGTTAGGAAGCAGCGGTCTCCTCCCTCCTGTTTACTACAGTTCAACGTAGGTTTAGAGAGAGGTTTTGCAGGTGGTAAACCCTCAGTCTCTAAATGGAAACCACAATACAACTTCGAGGTTAAGTAGAAAACCTTTGATTTTTTTACATGGAGGATAAAACACATTTGGTTTTAATGTTCTGACAGCATCATAACATGTTTAACCAAGGTGATAGTGAATAAAAGAGAAAAGAAAAACAAAGTTCAAAGTATCTCCTGTTTTTGTTACCCCTTGACTTAAATTGTGGAATACAAATACTTTTCAAAACAATTTTAAGACATGGAGTGGATTGGCCTCTAGTATATGAAGAGGCCCCATCTTACCAATGCAGTCCTTTTTGTTCCAGTGCAACTTATAGCCAGGGTGGCAAAAGCATTCATATCCACCCATGGTGTTTTCACAGCCCTGCTGACAACCGCCATTGTTCACACTGCACTCGTTTATATCTGAGAGACAAGAAGAAAACTATTGTAATACAGTCCATTCATGACTTCACCGTGTTCACACATTTGTAAGAATGTTACGCTCAACTTCTTATGTGTAGCCGCCTCCACCCAACATGGTCTCACCTCCACAGTGGGCCAGTCCATACATGGTGTAGCCTTTGTTGCACAGACACTGAAAACCACCAGGGGAGTTCACACACGTGTGATCACATGTCCGTTCAAAAAAGCACTCATCCATATCTGTAATCAAAATCAGTGGATAGCATGATAGCAGAGCAGTTAGGTACAACATTCATCATGAGGGATTTCCCCTCCACACACTGTTTGTACTTGGTGCTGATGTAAAATCATGCCTTGAATGCAGGGCAGTTTGAGGTCAGCTTCCTTACAAAGGAAGGACTCATACAATGTTCAAATATGTAATCACGTTATCACACCAGATTAGATAAAGCCCACAGTGGACATGGTATTTTTAATTATAAAAAAAAACCCATTGAAAAGCACCAATCCTAATTGCCCAGAATTCCGAGAACAATTTTGTGAAGACGTTAGAGAAATCTCTACCTTGACACGAGCGTTCATCTGTAAGCAACTTAAAGCCCTTTCGGCAGTTGCACTCAAAGCTCCCAATGGTGTTCCTGCAGAAGTGATCGCAGCCACCGTTATTAAGTTCACACTCATCAATGTCTGTGGGGGACAATAGCAATTTTATTAAAAAACACAAGATACGCAAAAAAATAACATAACTCCTTTTGATGGGACTTCCTGTCTAACCTTTGCATGTTTTTCCATCCGGCTGCAGTGTAAATCCAACTGGGCAACTGCAGCGGACACCTGTAGATGTGTCTTTACAGGTGCAGTCACACCCCCCATTGTTCACAGCACATGTCTCTGAAACGACAGGAAACAGAAAGAATGCATTACTATGATACATACTGTATCTGCAAGTGCTTGAAATTGTTGCCCAATGTCAAATAAAAATATCTATGTAAAGTTAAATATGAAGAAAAGGTTACAGCAATTTTTCAAGGTGAAGACGTTTCAAGAGACTTTATTAAAGTCTGTTTGATAAAGTGTCTTGGAATTAGAGACAAAACGTCTTCACCTTGAAAACTGAGCCTAGATGCTTTTGCTTTAAGCTTTTCTTCAAGATGTCATGTGCTCACCTTATACTCGCCAGTGATGCAGTATAGTGTTTTACATGCAAGAGTGACCCAGAATCACACAGGAAAAGATTCACACTTAGCCCTTCCCAAATAGAAGGATAATGTGAAATATACCACACTGTCACAAATGCATTTTTTTAAAGGAGGATAGAGGGAACAAGAGAGCGGGTCTGTAGTCATTTCACAGTTTGCTCAAAAGGCCCAGGAATGTGTTGGTTTATTAGACATTGCCTGGCTGTGCTGTTAAACAGCAAAGCACAGGTGCTTCCTGGTGGCTTAGTACTCTCCTCAGGTAGAACATACATTAGAAATTATATTGACAATTTTAACATTGTGAGTCACTTAATTCTGTTGTATTACGTGACAAGTATTACCCATCAAGAGTCTTCGTTTAACTCGTTTATCCACCTCAGTGAAGGATGTAGCATTGTGGTCTGAAGACTCAGTGGTGGCTTCATCTTGCTCTGTGACAGATTGAATCATACAGTAATGTTAGCACAGAAATAACACAAGAAGTACTTTCAAATGCCTAGAATAATCTTAACTTGACATGTTTCTGTTGTCGCAGTCACATGTAGGATATATTCCTTTTGCATCAGATAATGCAGCAGATCAGCAACATGAATCATGGAGACAAGTGTGTAGTGATATGGCAGGACCTCACACACACTGTCGCTTGTGGAAGAGATGCAACCCAATATGAGACAGCTGAAGATAACCATGCAAACAATGATGGTTACAACGCAAGAGGGTTTAGGGCTCTAGCACACTTGCTTTGTAAAAAATGTAAAAATATACTGTAAATACATAAATGTCTTTAGTAAATATTTGAAAACCTTTTCACATGCACAAATCTACAAAATAAACTGCTTGATCAAATGAATGACAGTTCTCCTCACAATGATTAAAAAAGATTAAAGTGGTGAAAGTGATGAGAAATTATTAAATGACTTGTCCGAGGTTTAGTGAAGTTTATAGTCAGTTTCCTTTCTGCTTACCTACACAGGACCTCTTGTCAGATTGCAGAGTATATCTGGGGTGACACTTGCATACAGAACCATGCTCTGTGTCCTCGCAGGTGTGCTGGCAGGCCCCATTACCATGATTACACGTCACTGCAGAGTAAACAACATGCAACCATAGTTCATCATGAATTCAAATAAATGAATTAAGTGTGTCTCTGGGTGTAGGTGTGTTGTTGGCCACTCAGCACTTACAGATGCAGCCCCGCTGGTTTTTGGCCAGCTCGAACCCTGGACGACACTCACAGGCCACACCCCCTTTGGGTGTCTCTTTGCAGATGTGGGCGCAGCCATGCTCCTTATTCATACAGTTGAGGCCCTCTGGGATAAAAAGGGAGAGAGGTACACAATGCAGCACTCCTACAGTGAGTGACCAGCTCCACACAAAAGAACTCATACTGAGAGATTAGTCTGGCATCTTAAAAGACAGTGATTGTTCTCACGCCTTACACAATCCAAAACTATTAACCACTGTGACACTTTTAACATTTCTCTAGAGGAGTTTTTAAAGTACAATTTATTTAAACGTTTGCCTCCTATAAACAATGGGCCTCCACACTGTTAACATAAAAATCATAAAATGCAAAGTGAGATGTACTTTTCCATTTATTTAAGCAACTAACAGCTTAGTGGATAAGGGTCCCACCAATAAATAAAGATGTCAAATCCAACTGGAGGTTAAACCCTAACCCTTAGATAGAACAAACAAAATCACATTATCTGTGATACATAAACATAATATGAACCCTGAATATCAGAGTCGGCTTGTAAGCATCACCCTATTGTTGTGCTATTAATTAAATGTATGAGAAAAAAGGTACTTTGGTTTATTTTTCTATCAATTTGTAGCTGAAGACAATCAATTGATACACAAGTCAAGATTTTGAGAAGAAACAGATATAGATGTGTACCTACCCACAGATCGATGGATGCATGTGTGTTGGTTGTCACTGAGGAAGAATCCTTCTTTGCAGTGGCATTCATAGCTGCCCATGGTATTGACACAAGTGTGTTGGCACCCACCATTGTTGAACTTACATTCGTCCACGTCTATAAAACAGCAGACAATAAACTTTTCTACATGTCTTTCAACATACAATATTTTTTGTGAATGGCTATTTTTGATCCAATAAAATGTAGTAAGTATAAATATAAAAATCTTAACCACCATTATTCTAGATATAGGCTTATATTTCTCTATGTGTTACATTACTAGGTAAATAAAACAGGAATTTAAAAATGTAAATTAAAAAACAAGAATTTGTGTCAGAGTATTTGATAAAAAATTTCACAGCTGATAAAGAAGCTTCCTTTCTGTCCATAGGAAAATGTATTTACTAAGTTGCTACAAAAATCTCTCTTACCCAGACAGTTGTGTCCATCGTGGGCCAAATGGAAACCATCATAACAAGTGCATCGGTAATTGCCTGGTATGTTGTTGCATTCATGTACACAGCCACCATTGTGTTCCAAGTCACATTCATCTATGTCTAAGGAATAAGACACATATACATTGTGTTTATTTTCTGACAATTAAACTTAATTATAAACTGTAACCAACATGTGTTGTGCCAGTAAAGGCCTGGCATTATGCCACACTACAATTTGGTATAATGTGTAAATTATCTTCTAATGAATAATAAATTAATTGAATATCAAAACTCTGTCTCAGAGCCTCTCTTTTCAACAAAAACGCAGTACCTTCACAGTGTTTTCCGTCTCCTTTGAAACCTGCTTTACACGTGCACTTGTATGAGCCTTGAGTAGTCTGACAAATAGCATCAATGTGACAGCCATCACTTCCCTCTGCGCATGGATCTGCTGAAAAGGTCATGAACGTCACAAAACTGAACGTATAGCCTTTATCGAATGTTACACATGTTATTTATACATGTTACACTGCAAGCTTAACATTATGAGCATGAGTTCAAAAAGGTTTGTAGGGAAATTGATACTTTTTCTAAGCAAGTCAGTTTAAACCACGGTAAAAAAAAAAAAATACCCACACGTGATTTTCAAAAGGCTACACTCAAACAGAAGCAAACGTTTGTAACGTAAACATGTCTCCCAAATGTGCAAAAAAGTCCAGTTAACACACAAATTTAGACTCTAAATAAAACATTATTCACCAGAACAAGAGAAACAACAAGAGCGCACCAAAGCGTGCGTAAAGTAGCAGTCCCCTCAGCTAGAAAAATACACTCACTCACTACAGTCCCACCTCGATTCTCTGGAAGTGCTGCGCTTTGGCTACTATTTAACAAGAGCAAAAACAAACAAAAGTCCCTTCCAGCCCAAATAGCTCCCATGGTGATATGATCCAAGTTTAGAGGTCTTCTCAAAAGGACGCGTACGCACTGAAGTCGTGAGCGAGCGTCCGCCTCATTTTCATTCTAGCCTGTCAATCTGCTTCACAACGGGCTTTTGAAAAGAGAAAGGAGTAAGTAACTCTGTGTGTGTGTGTGTGTGTGTGTGTGTGTGTGTGTGTGTGTGTGTGTGTGTGTGTGTGTGTGTGTGTGTGTGTGCGCGCGCGTGTTTGAGAGAGCAATTGAGTGCGCGTCCATGAGTCAAAGAGAAAGCCCTTTGAAGCAAAGCGGTGTAAAGTCAGTCAGACATAGCTCACAACCGGAATAAGATTATGCCATCACACTTGTATTTTTTTTTTTTTTTATCGTGAAAGCCAACACCAGAAAACTGGCGCTTAGTTATAGCGTTAACTTTACAGTTTAGAGTTTGCCAACCCTAAATGAAATAACAAAACGGTGACACCTAAAATAACTGAATGCCTGAATCTAACATAGCACAAGTCTAAATAAACTGAAACAAAGTCTAAATTAGGCCTACAGTTGACCTGAGTGGGTAGTTTTTGTTCACTCTGTAAGCTACAAAAATCAATTCAATATTAATTGAATTGTACATTAATATGAGGAAAAGTCTTGCACATGCCAGGAGAATTTAGCTTTGAGAAAAACTATAAGTTTAATATAAAGATGAAGACCACTTTAATAGCAAATATGATCAATGGCTTTCAGAAAACGACTCCAGTGCACGACAAAGTTGATCCGTAAGTCATCGAGTGCAGTGTGGCATCTTTACTGTAATTCTGCCTAATGCACATAACAGTCTTTATTGCGGCCCGCGTTAAAAACATTTTGTTAGTAACAAGCCAATTTTTCTTAGAACACCTTTCTGCTATGGAGCTATTGTACAAGAACATATTGACCATGCGTTCTTCAGTGGGCTTTCTTCGTCAACTCATACCAATATAAGGCTTTTGGGCTCCATCTAGTGGCTAAGATAAGAATTACAGACCACATTTTCTTTGACATTTTATTACAGTAAAGGTCTAATTTGTGGCACAGTATACAAAAGCATTAAAAAAAAACATCTACATTGCATGTTTAATAGAAGTGCACAAAATTAAAAAGACGTTCCAAAAGGCTCCACACCAGTTTAACATTTCAGTAGAAAGTCTATTAATAAATAAATATAAATTACATGAGTTCATAATAAAAAGAAAGGGTAATTCCTAAGGCACATTTTTATACAAATATGTACCTTGTGAAAATATGGCAAAACCCTAAGGACAGAAACAAGCTTATTTTCCAGTTTAAAAGGAAGCAGCAATAGTCCTTTTAATAAGAAACATAAAACAAGTCTTAGCACTTTACCCTGCCGCAGAAAAGCTTATAAACTTCATAGAAAATTGTCAATTTATGTATTAGTTACTTTAACGGTAAAAAGAATGAGATTACAGTATTCAAGATGTTTATGCACTGTAGCTAAAACTGTACAATTTTAGTATTGGCTTTAGGGTCAAATATAGCGTGAAGAAAATGTGTGTTATTGCTGAAATTAGTGAAGCTTTGTACAAGCAAATTTGGTTTACAAGAAAACACTTCAGAGTGAAAAGAAGCCCCAGAACACTTCCCACATTCAAAATGTCTGCATAGTTTAAACAATTGTTTCATCAGATTAATCACTAAACAGATAGTAATTAGTAACTAAACTGTTTACAAGAAGCAACTATAGTCCCTGTATTTTGTATTTAAGAGGATAAAGTAGCAATATCCTACATAAATGGCTTTAGAGAATAAGATGTAAAAATCTGTTGTAAAAAGGTAAAGTATAGCCTAGAATTAAAAAAAAAAAAAAAAATTTCAGCTCCTTCCATTTAAGAGTTTTACAGAAGTAGTGGTTTGCAATTCCTGATATTCAATAGTTTCAGTGTACCAACAGCCAAAATTTTACAATCCATTAAAGACATGCTTTACAATGTGCATTGCTATTTGACAGAAGGCTGTACAACCAAAATAAATAGGCAGGGGAATATACTGCATGCATGGTTTCAAATTGTTTAACAGTAATTAACAAACAACTGAACAAATTAAAATCGGGGTGTTTACACTGGTTGCTTATTTAAAATGAAAAGATTTACATGCACCACCATCTACATTAAAAGCTCAATAAATTCATTAATGCTTAATGTACTAAATTCCTGGTGTTAGGATTAGCCCTTGTGTGTACTAAAATATCTAAAGGAGTCACATGTGGAGCAAACTTTTATGACAAAAACACAGTTGAAGAGCCACAGAAACTGGTATAAAACTGGAAATAGCTTGTGACTTTTCTTATTCACACATTTTGACAAACAAAAAACAAACAGAACAGTATTGATATGTATAAAAACTGGTAATATTTACAAAATGTAGCTCATTTACTAGAAAAATAACAAAAATCTCAACAAAATTTGTTCTCCTATAAATAACACTAATGCCCCAATTTTTTTTCCTTTCTTCTTTTTGTAAAAATAAAAATATACAAAAGTAAAAAAAAAATTTTTTTTTAATGGAATATTACTTTGAGAATAAACTAAACTGTTAAAGTAAAAATGCATGTCTGCCACTGGAGACATATCCAGGTGAATGCCATGGATAACCCTAGAAAGGTATACAACAAAAGCCATCACCAGGTCTCTTTTATGTCTTCTGGTAGCTGTGGAGGAAGTGACTCTGGGAGGTGTGTGGCCACCTGCGTGGACACCAGTGTCTTCTTTTTGGAACTGCAACAGGGCTTAAAAATACGAGGATCAATAATAACTTCACCAAAGCGCCCTTTGTAGACAATCCCACAGCACACCTTTTGCCTAAAATGAAATTTAAGAGTTAATATCTCTTTAACAAACAACCGATTGTGAATGTTCTAACTTACCTTTTCCAGTATGAACGATCCAAAAAAGAGTAGATGGAAGGTGATGATCGTCTTTGTTTGGTTTCGATGTCTGAACCATCGTCTGACTGGTTGCTGTAACTGGGGACTGGGCAGGAGACACACTAGAGGTAGTGCTGTGGGCATCAGAATCTGTTCATGAAAGACATGCAAGAAATAAACAAAAATAACTAAGCATCAAATGTAAAAATGACACATATTTGAGCAAAGTTAAAAAGATATTGCCTACTTTGTCTCTTTAACTTGTGAAGCTTTTTTAGCTTGCTCTTCTTCTTTCCATCACCGTTCTTGATTTTCCTGGGTTTTGTCATTTTGAAACCTGGCCCTGCCCTGGCATCAACTACCTACATTCAATCAATCACAAAACAATGAGTCATTTTAGAGACAATTTATAAGAGCAATTGATGAAAAAAAAAATTAAACACAGATAAAAGACAATGAAGTGCAAAAGGAGCACAAAACATACATGGTTCCAGTTCTTTTTAGACCCATGAGGTAGCTTCTTCCACCTCTTCACCAATAACACACAGGCATTGCAAATGTCTCCAACACGGTCCTCTGCCAACCTTAACAAATAAATTACCACCAGAATTAAACTTGAAATTGTTACCATTATAATCACAAAGAAACGTGAGCTACAAAAATCTCCATTAAAACGAATGAGTTAGAAAATTACCCAAAACATAGCCTGAAGGTTTCCTCATATCGACTGCTGTCTGTGAAACGTGAACTGGAGGACTTGGTCTTACAGATGCAACAGCCGTCGTTACTCCTGTATATCTTTGACTTGTGGAAGCCAAACATGATGCTGGTGTAATATCACAAATCTGCAAAAATAAAAGCCGGTAATTGTGGCAGCCGCTGTAATAAGCCCCGTGGTTGTCTGCAGATGATTAGCCTATTTACTATTGAAAGGGGGCGGTACCAACACGCACACAAAAACACAAGCAAATGTGTCCCGTACTGCTAATATTTAAACGCACAAAAACAACATAAGAACATACAACTATTCATTCTTATGACATTGGTTTAACGAAACGGGTAAAAAACAAAACCCGTAATTTTTTTTTTAATTTGCGCCTAATCTCAGAAAAGCATAGAACAATAAAAACTGTATATATAAAAAAACATAAAATTACACTGAAAAGCGGCAAATCGTTTAATATAAAACAATTTAACGCTCACTTGCTGTTAATTGGGTCACAAAAAAACGCACTGTTGACATTTTACGCAGATTTCATAAAATGTAAAAAAAACGCATACAACGAACGACCTTATTATGCAAAAACTCTAAATCTGCCCAAAATAATGACAAAGTTTAAAACAAAATGTGAAATTAATTAGTTTAGTATTTGGTTGTATTTGCTGGTGGAAAGCAGAAACAAAAAGCGGTCAGCTCGTCTTTTTGAAGTGAAGAAACAAAAAGCTACGGAGCTACTCTTAAATGTGTAACATTAGTAGTAACTTATTACACGTGAATTTATTTGGGAACATTTACTTACGTTTTCATTATTTAAAAAGATTTGCAAAAATAGAGAAGCGCTCACTTATCCCTTTAAATTCAAACTTTTGCCCTTAAGAGCGCCAAATACGGTTCATTGTTGTTAGCTTTTAGCATGTTAGCTTAGCCAGTGCTGCTAACACAACCACGCCACGCTCTCATTGACTTCCACGTTATCCCATTGTCGCGTCGGCTTGTCTTTTGTACATCTAGCCACAACAGCTACTATAACGCAATCGTCAGGTTACAACTAAAGCACAAATAGATCACTCACAACATACACAGACACAGTATGTAAAAAATGACAAACGTAATTTCTACCAATAAGACATATAAGAGGACACTTACTGAACTAAACTTTGAATCTTCGCCGTATTCTTTACACACAGACTGCGCATGCTCTTACTACTACTGCATACAGCTGTGTATTAGAATAACATTAGCATAAAAAGCCCGAATGAAAGGGTCGGGCTAAAATGACCATATAAGGAGTGTAGCCGTTGAGTTTGAACAGTGGTTCCACCAATCAGCGTTATCCTCACGTTCCTCTCGTAAATGTTGCATGGTGGTAAGGGTAGTCAAACAGACAGCCAGGACTGCAAGCACGTACGGTGAACTGCTCTTCTCTCAACTCCATATCCCATAATTCCTTTGCCCCAAGCCTTTAAAGAAAAACAGCTAATAGACATGGCGCGAACAAGTTTGTTTACATTTTTTCTCAGCTGAAGAAGTTTGTAGTCAGTTATTTCAATCCACAAGAAATGAATAGTTTTTCAGTCTTATGGTAAAGCTTAAACAAGTACAAGTTAACTGCCACTTTATTAAGATATTTCCCCAACACTGAATCATTATCAGTTTATGCATTTCAGAAGCTTTATTCTTAATATATTTTTACACTGTACATTTAGTAAACACTACATTACACAGCTATGTCAATAAATGTACAACAGCATTGGAAAACAAAAATATAAATCTCCCAAGATGCTCATGTGGACTGTACACAGATGACTACAACAGTCATTCCAGACATTATTGGCACAGAAAATAAGTTCTTAACATACCAAATCTATTGTTCTGTACAGTTTAGTTCTTTGTAACACAAATGTTCCAGCAGTAACACACGCATGATGCCATGATAGGTTGGATTTCCTTAATAGATTTTGCATAGCAAGAAACCTTAATGGTGAAATCAAGAGAGGAAAGAGCAATCTTAGTTTGTCACAAAATATATGGTTCTGAATGAATCATTATTTTCTATTTAGGTATGGCTGGGGATAGATGGAGATTAAGGAATAATTGTGACATGAGTATAATGGTTGGCTGTAGGTATTTACACACAGGCTGTCAATGCAATCCACAAAAAAAAAAAAAACTGGGTCAGGTGACAAACCTTTTTAATTGGGGATCTTCTCTTTTATCTAACCAAATACAATGTCCTTCTGTAGATAAATGCAACAATCTAAAAATCATGCAAGAATGATCATTCAATTCTGAAGGTATCTATTTATGAGATTTGCATACATTTCCCAGGAAAATGCCCCAAATAAAGAGTTTTATTCCTATGAATGTGGGTGAATCATTTTCATATACCACAAAGCCCCAGTCACACACATACTTATAAAGCATACTTCTAAATCATTTGCTTTAAGCTCTGCAATATGACATTGGAATCTGAGTTTACAACAGAGCAAGCAACATGACAGATTTAACAAAATAATACTGTTTTCTCTGAAAATATAAACTGTTTTGATACTCCCTTTCCCTCAAATAGAGCCACTGTCAGCAGTTCACAATAACAAAGAAAATATTTAGCTTTCAATAAAACATTATAGCACAAGTCATCATCAGTAATGTGAAAATGGTCATAATACAAAACATATTATGACATCTAATGGCAATATCATTCAGGATAAAAATATCAACATATCTCAAAAGGCTCATTGCACGTTATATATGGCAAATGTAACAATAGCTTTAATATAAGCCAGAAATGTCCTTTGTTCAAGTCTGATCCTGCATAAAAAAAGCTTCATTTACTCTTTATATGGTCCCCAGAAATGTTCCTGGTAAATCCTGATACAATTGATGGGAAGTTAGTTTGGTTTAGATACCCACACCTTTGACAAGTGAAGCTTCCAGGGTGATGTTGAACTCCTGCAGAGTTTGTAGTACTCTGATCAGCGAGTTAACCAATGTTCGATCTTTAATCAGGGCACTGTCCTCATACATCTGAGCAGTGATAGGACAATCTGCGAGCAAAGCAATCCAGTGATGCAGCAAATGATCCCTAAAAGAGGAAGGCACATGGTTGGTACTTTTGTCACCAATTAAAAAAGTAAATTCACATTTATTTTAATATTTGCACATGCTTGTCACACATTTTAGAGACAGTGAAAAATTATACTTAATTTATTACTTATTTTTCCAAATTTAATAAATCATTTGCTGTAGTGTAGTAAAAGCATTAAAGATCTCCGTAATGAATAAACAAGAAAGATCAATATTCAATCAATGCACTGGTTCCATGTACTCGCACTAGTGGAGCCCATTAAAATATCTGATACTTTTAGAATTCCCACAGGAGAGATTATGTTCAGAATGTAAACCAGAAAAAAGAAATTAATTCTCAGTCCGAGTATGAATGGACTGCTTTGAGGACCCACAAAAATCACATGTTTGCATCACAGTCTGACAATATTATCCACACCAACAATAAACATTATAGATAACATTTAGAACAAATGTTAATGGCTTGGACAATGAGGATAATGACTGTACCTTGCACCAAGACAGACCAGCATCTGAAACTTCCCATCTTTGCCAATATTTCTAGGTGTGCTGTTGATAGCGCGCATAAAACGACAGAAGTGACGCACTCTGCTTTGCCAGTTTTCATCTGGATTCACCTCCCTCTGCTCTGCACTTTCAAAGTAGACTTGGGATTTTTCTGTCAAAGTAATTGGAATAAAAACAAAAGGTTACATCATTAAATTTTTTTATTATTAATCTTATTTTTATTGAGTTCGACACAAAGTAGTTTGCATGAGTAGCATGGCAATGTTTTTATGCCGGATGCCCTTCCTGACGCAACCCTTTCCATTTACCCGGGCTTGGGACCGGCACAAGTAGACTGCACTAACCTCTCCACCACAAAGGACACAAAATATTTACCTAAAAAATCCCAGATGAAGACATTTTTAAATAGACGAGGTGATTTGAAACCATGCTGGAAAACTTGTTCCAAAGCCCAGACAAGGCCATATTCTCCACAGAGAAGAAGAGTCAGACTGCCTCTCTATAATGAAGACAAAAACAAAAACAAATTACTTTAATTTTTGATTGATATCAAACATTAAAAATGTACTGTCCTTATAAGTTCCTTGAATCTTCAGACCACCATACTTGAACAGACCACCAGAAGATTCTATTTCATGTTGCTGATGAATAATGGAGTAACATGTTGGAGCCTGTCTAGACATGCGTCTCTCACCTCCTTTTCCGGCTTGTGGAAATGCTTCACAATCCCATTGATGGCCTCTCCAACTCCCTCCTGGATCTGGCCAGTGTTTAGCTCTGGATAAGAACAAAGAGAAAAAAGTTTGCTGTTAAGACAATTAATGTAGTAACTTGTCATTGTTTTATATACAATCTTTTATCTTGCAAACAAAGACTGTGGGCTTCAGAAGAAAATGTAAAGAAGAAAATAAAAAAAATAGTCTCACGTTTTTAAGAATTGTACATGTAAATGGACAGTAGACCAAATGCAGCAGGAGTAAAATAACACATGTATCGAGCCTACAGTACCTAGTTGTGAAGATGGTTAAGAGACTTACTTGGTTTACTGTTTGGCGAGATGGTGACAAACCTCCTCATCATGCCAGGGGACTGTTGCATTGGTGGTGTGCGGCACATCCGTTCATCATTCTCAGTGCTGGGGGTCATCAGCTCTCCAACAAGAATTCTTTCCAGACTGCCATCGTCCACACCTTTCCCCAGCCACCGTCCGCAAGGAAACCTGCAAAAAGACCGTAGATCTCTTAGAATAACACAGACAACTTTTGGAAAATTTCACTAAAAACAATATGCCTACTTGTAAGTGTGTCCTGTGATTTCATTGCGAACCAATACACACTCCACAAGCCACTTTGCGTAAAGCCCTGAGTTATCATGACCCATCTGCACTGTGGTCAGCTTGCCAAGGTTCTGACACTGACAGCAAGAAGGAAGCATTAACACCTCAACAGTTGACTGTATGCTCACAGAAGAATGTGTACATTTTGCCACCTAAACCTTAAGATTGTCACCAACCTCAAAAGTGATTTCCAGGGTATTTCTGGGGACCTGGAGAACTCCAGTCTCAGCCAGTTCACCAGAAACACACACCCAAGGATTGGCTGTGAACATGGAGCCAGCAAGCTTCTTACTTGAGACAACCACCAAATGGTATGGGATCACTGTGCAGAAAGGTATAGTTAGAAGTTGAACTAAACACTCTAGATTTAGGTAATTAAAAAAATATATATCTTACTGATAGTAGTAAAGACATTTGTGAAACAAAAGTAGTCCACAGCATTAAAAGAAAGGAGGTGATAGAGAAACTGCTCTTTCTCATCGTCACAACGCAGGAAGGCATAGCGCTTATATAGTTTTCTGCAAGAAACACACAGAATATTAAGTACTTTTTATTATTAAAGTGTAAAAATTGGTGACGACTGAGTAACATAATGTAACTGCAATGTGTTGGCTTAAAGGGGAAGACGTAACAATGTAAGGTAGGCAGACAGCCCCCTGACCCAGTTCAACACTGAAACATTAATTATGAAGAAGCTTGTCAATTATTTATTTAGAGGTGAACTACAGTAAGATGCTTTGCAATTTCAAAGACCATGTATTATAAATGTGCAGACTGTGTGTAATGTACAAGTACCAGAGTAAAACTAAAGTACATATAATACATTTTTTTATGTGACAGACACAAGGGGCTGGAGAGACAGAGGTAAGAGTAAACAAATGTTTGTCAAATGTTGTCCCTACTTTGTAAGCTCATGATCAGAGAGCAGTTGTTTTAAATGTCTGGAAAGTAACTTCTTTTCCATTGAAAGGCGAACCCAAGCCCTGGCTTTTCCCACATCCGTCTTGATTTCACTAATATTTTGAATGTGCCTGGAAAAACAAAGAATATCAAAAGGGATTAGCACTCAGTATTTTAAAAGATTACTGTACAATAATGTGACAATACAGTGGCGTTTATAACTGTAATTATAATGATATGGACTTCAATATTAAGTACTTTATATGCTTATGTAATGTAGTAGTAATGACCCACAGTCCTGGAGGAAAAGATACTAGACCCAATAATGCAGCATTTTCTTGTGAAGTTCCAGTCCCAGAATACAGAGTCAGTCCCATGTCATTGCTTCAAGCCACTATCATGCCAGCCATGTCCAGACACATTTCCTTCCACTCCACCAGTCAGTGCCATGAGCATTTTATTATGTCACCACCTCCATCCCCCTCCCTGTCTCCACCCTCACATTAAGTAACCTAGTTTCCTCTGCTTGCCATCTCCATGGAGACAGAGGAGCATCAATTTGATGTTAAATACATTTTAGTTACAGTTACTATCAAAAAATCTCATAAACAAGTAAGCAAATGTAGATGTGTAAATTTCAGTAAAACTAAAGCAAATGATGAATGTGATTATTTAAATATGTACATTAACAAATACTGGTGGCTTGAAATGTTTACTAACATAGCATCAGACATTGGCAGGACCTACAGAGGTGGGTCAACCAATCAGCAAAGAGTACGGTTGTGTTTTTTTGCCGTTGGTGACCCCTCCTCTCTTTGCAGTCACACTAGCAGGGGTAGAGCAATTAGGCTGGAAATAACGCGCTGTTACACCGCATCACCCCACATTTCAAGCCCTGACTTCTAAACCTAGTCTCTTGTTTCATCTTGAGTTAGACTGACTTTTTTCTAATTCTATATAAAATAAAAGAGATATAGTCCTGCTAATTCAGTACAATAAAAAAGCTGAAAACATGATTTTATACAAAGATACGTTTTTCATTTACCACAAGGGGGCAATCTTATTCTAATTTATGACTCCAATAATGTGGAGATATTTCTTGAAAAGCCTAGGGTATGTGGGAATGTAATTTGAAAAGAAATGGCTCTTTAATAATAACAGCATTATGTCACAATTTTCTCACCTCATGTCCTGAATCAGAGAGATTTTAAGAGGGGGCATCGCTGATACACCACTGTCAGATTTACGTCTCTCTGTATCGTGAATAAAACCTGAAGGCCCCAAACCTCCAGGAGTTGCACTCTTTTCTTTGCCCTCCTGGTAGTGCAGCAGGTGGGACCACAAGGCAGACTTACCCTGAAATAAATAGTATCACTTTGCTTTTTACTTCTATTCATTTTGATAAAACATTCAATATATAACATGATAAAGGAAATAAAAAAATGTTATATGGTTCTTCCTGACCTGTTTAACCTGCAGCCCATGGCTCCAGATCCTCTCCAACAAGTCACAGAGACTCGCAATCAAGGTGTTTTCCTCAACACCGGTGATGCTGACCTCTCCATGACCCAACTCCACTGCTTCCCGACCCATCTTCTCTACTAACATACGTTTAGTCTGTAGGATAATACATTTGTTATAAACTGGTTGTAAAACAATATAAATAAAATACACAAAATAATAATAATAGCTATACTGTCTACTCTTACATTAATGGAAAGCCGACTTTCCTCATCTCATAGTGTGAACTTTTTTCTTTCTTAAATCGCATGTCATGTGACGCAAATAACTATGACCAAACCTTGTTCCGGCACTCCTTGAGTAACCCTTCAACAAATTTCCAGTTTGTTTGAGCGATGACAGAAGGTGACAGGTTGGACAGTTTGGGTTGTCTGATGGTTGTGCCCAAGTTTCTAGCCTCTTGAATGTACTTCTAAAAAGAAGGAGATGATAAGAATGAGATGATAGAGTTTGTTGGTGAATAGTTGGTGTTGTGGACATTTAAAGTTGTCTTTCAATTGCTACAAAAGTGCACAAGGAGTCACTAAAAGGTGTTTTAAGCCTTATTATGCAATGGTTACTAATAGAAGTCACCTATTGTACGCGACGTCAGTTATAGGCCCTCTTGTAATAGAGAAAGCTCATAAGCAGTCAACATTGGTCGACTGTTCCTGTTCCCCCAGTGGGAAAGCTATAGCCTCACATACTACAAACACATACCACATCCACAGAGACCGACTTTAAACAGGGCTTGAAGGATTGTGAGAGCCAGTAGTAGTCAAGAAACAGCAGGAGCTGCAGCTCCGGAAACAAACACTCTACATGCTGAGAGTGAGTGTGTGCCAGTGAAAAAGAAGCAGAGAAAGAAAAAAAGTGAACAAGGAGTGACAGGGCGTGGAATAGCAAACAAGAGAAAAAATAAAGCAGAAATGAATCATGCAAAATGAAAACTGTGCTCTGTGAGAATTGAAAAGAACATTGTGGACGTCTCACTTCTCTCTGGTCATTATCTAAATAAAGGTGCTCAGCGTGCTGCTTCTGCCGATCCCTTCTCCTCCACTGGGCAGGAGCACTCCTCTTAGCCCATCTGCACAAGTCAACATACACCGAGTTAGAAAGAAATAAAAACATCCAATCTTCTCTTAACCTATAGCTATACATACTTATATTACATTGGTCATTTTCTGACATAAGATTTGTAAAATATGTTTACTTGTTGCTGGTTGGTCCAGTGGAGAGAACATCAGACTGTAGTCGAGGGAAGAAGCCCTGCTCATAGCGTCCTTGTCCAATTTTCATGTCCAGTAGATGTGGGTGGAGTGCAGTGTGGTCAATCTTTTGTACTCTCATTTCAATGGATTTTTCTAAAGTGGATATATGTAAACACAGTTTCAAAAAGATAGGATTTAAAAGTTTACTTTTTGCTTATTTAGTACAAAAAAGGTCCTTTTTAGTATGCTGTGGTTGGCGATTATTTTTGCAAACAATTTGGTCATGGCTTTAAGAATGCAATTTCTTCTAGGTGATTTAGATGAGCTGAGATTAGCTTTTATGGTTACAGAAGAAGAGTGAACACCTCTCAAACCCCCTCAGCACAGACAAGACTGACAGATAAAAGGCTTAGATTAGATGTATTTTTCTTTCTAAAGAAAAAGCTTGTGAATGAGGCTTAGACAGCAATTGTCTAAAAGCAGAATAGCAACCAACCCACACAATCTCCACAGTATAAATTCACTCAAAAGTAAAGACACAAAAAAATAAAGAATTGAGACACTGAGAGAACGTATTTGAATATTTGAACATTATTTAAAGAAAATTGTCATTTAGTGCAAACATTACCGAATCACCTGCAGGTTATAGATTATTGGATCACCATTAAATTAGATAGAGTTCATTAGTTCAGATTGCCTTTACCCAGATTTAGATTCCATTAAATTCAAATTGAATTACATGGGGGTAGTTTAAGAAGGCCATTTGCTCTTGGGATTGTATAATCCTGATGCATTGCAGACACACTTCGGCACACTACACCATATGATCATAGAAACATTACAAATGTGCGTCATACTCAGGCGCAATAACAAGAGCAACAAAATATTTTCTTCACATCTCTTTTTAAGTAAGTTGTTATTGACTGGAGCCTGTCTGTCTGTTATTTATGGCCAATTATTGAGGTATGATTCATACAAGTATTTTTTTTAATGTAGGCAGTGATAGTGACCACCACATTTAAAAGGACTTTTGTCAACTTACATAATTATGCTGAGACCTTTAGATTAGAAGATGCTACCCAATCAGTTCTTCTCAAGCCATCAAAAACAAAACATACAAAACCTAAAAAGATTTAATAAAAATTCTTTACCTGCTTCTTCAATATTGGTGCATTTCTGGTACATAGACGTGCGTAGAGTAGGTGTGCGCACATTTAACATGCGGATCTTATCAACTCGAGAGTCAAACACCCTCAGTGTGTGCTCTTTCTCCTCATCGTCATGACAGAGAATTTTACTGTCAATAAACGAGGCAAACATCTGTGTCTCAAGAAAACGGGACAAGAAGGGCAGATAGGGCTCCGGTTGGTCGGACAGGAAGGAGGCCTGTACACAAGATGGCCAAGTTCAGTTTCATGATAGAAGTCATTATACATATACACATATTATTTATATATTATATATATATATATATATATATATATATATATATATATATATATATATATATATATATATAATTTCTTTTACCTTGTCAAAGTTCTGCATCTGGTCTCGGTTAGAAAACCAGGATTCCTTGTCTTGACTCGGCTGGATAACAAACACCTCATAGTCTGCAAACATCTGGGTAAATCGGTTAGCGAATACCTCGCGTACGTGGATGTTCAGCTGATGCATCTTCAGCTCCTCTTCATCACATTGAAACCGTGTGTCTTTGATCCCACTGGCATCCTCTCTAACCTCCAGCTGATGTGGAAACAAAATAGTGAAATAGGTAAAACAGGAAGGACACATAGAAGTAAGGGAAAAGGGTTAGAAAGATTTAATGAGTTGTGTATAGTTTGTAATCAGTGTATATATTTCATGAAGCATCTGGCTGTTAACATTAGCTGCTGATGAAGTTGCAAGGGCCTGAGAACGGAAGTCAAGGATATCTACTGTGATTTATGACCAACAGCAAGCTAAAAATCTTTTTTAGAATTTCAGTAGGGTAGCTGTAAAGATGCCAATACTATGGGGTTAAAAAAAAAAAAAACAGATAAGTCCTACTACTGTGGACACAAGACAGAGTACAGTGACATTATTATATGAAACAGATGTAAATAAACACTTTTAATACTGCAGATAAGCATAGTCATCTGTGAATAATGTCCTTATTGCTAGAAACAAAATAATACATTGATGGAAAGCTAATGTTGGCTAATAATCTGATCGGGTTAGGATGCATACATTTCCATTCTCCATCTTTTGTAGTCTTTCTTTGCAGGTTATTTTCTCTTAAAACACAGTGACACCAAATGATAATGTGCCACACTACTGTGGGCGGCACATACATTGTCTTCCAAATGTTACATTTGTCAGATATTGAGGAGTTAAGATGCATCCAATACAACCAAGATATTATAGGGCGCAGTAGCTCAGTGGTAGAGCAGTTGTCCCATAACTGGAAGGTTAGCGGTTCGATGTAATGTAAGTCGCTTTGAAAAAAAACGTCTGCTAAATGTGAATGTAGATTAAAAAACAGTTTAAACGCTTGGGTTCCCTCTAGTGTTTCCACGTGGTTACTGCAACAAAAAAAATGCAGCACAAAAGCAAATTGTCTCATCAAATTAGATATGCAATATAAATGGTATTCCACATTGTTAATATTACGTCATAAACTTTGTATTTTAATTCTTAAGTACTAAATTTACTATATTTATTTTAAGACATTTGCTACTAAGAAATACATAAAACAATCAATGAACTTATAATTGGCATGTTTAAAACTATCAAAATAAAACTTAAGTGAATTTTGTAAATTCAATAATTATTACCTACAGTGACTGTGAAAGCACCAGTTAGTGGTAAACAGCTGGTACAGTGTGTAAGATTACACTATTTCTCACCTTCTCCAGACTGACACCCGTTCTCTTTACAAGAGCCTGTAGTCTGGCAATAGTTTCATTCTCTCTTAGCAGGTAGGAGTTGAGTGGTGATGCCAAGTTGCCATTACGCTTGTCTGAGACCATATCAACAGATCGGAAGCCCCTGTGTTTGGACTGGCTGTCACTAGAGTGAAGATGTCCTTCTGGAGACACACCAAATGACATAAGAACCTCAGAGATTTCCTGGATGAACTCAAGTTTGTTTGGAAACTGAGGGAGCTCCTCTGGTAGTTCAATGAAGTGGTTGTCAATGTCCACAAAACATAAATTAGCCTGTAGGGGAAAAAAACAGATATGAAACATACTTGTTGACATGTCATGTCATGTACTGTTTAGTCAAAGAAGCTCACAATTACATTTAACATGTGTAACTTTCAGTTAACTAAATAAGCCAACTTTTGTATATTCCAGCCAAAAGCAAACAAGCAGTCTTTAGCGTCTACCTCCTGAGGCAGCTCCAGCTTGGTGCGGTCATCCTGTCCATTGGAGTGTAGCCCCATCAGATATGGGACAGGTGCATCCAGAAAGTGAAGAAGGGATGCTGGCAAAATGGGAACATATACGTGTTGCCACTGGAAGGGGAACATTAAGGCTGTAATGCTTTCTGCCACCGCCATCAGTCTCTGGTAATCTGTTACATATGAAAAGTAGGAAGAAATTCATTAAATGTTGTCATTAGAGTCTAAACATCAAGTTTGCAAAGTTTATTACAGGTTTTTATGTGCACTTCTGAGACAAATGAACCAATATCAAGTTGTGCAACCTAGTTCAATTAAAACAAATTCATACATTATAATAACAGAAATGCTTTGCAGTAACACTAACTGTATGTGATAGTGTTATTATGACATGTATATAAATGACCTTTCCAATTCACAAAATGCTCTTATATGTGAGGGCTGTAACCTTTAAATTATCTGAAGGCACTTCTTTCCTATCTGCTTAAGTCAGGTGCTCGTCTGACAAACATTAAATTCCTTTGTCGTGCTTATGTTTCCAGTTGTTCACGTCTGCATTCCTGCTCTATCTGCTGGCACCTTGAACAGCAGCTGAGTCTCTCTTTCTATGGTGCCAAAACAAAAACTCTTCCTTCTTTTGGTCATGTGCTCCTCCTTGGCAAGAGAATCATTTCCCAGATACAGCCTCCCCCTCGCGCCCCTTGCTCAACAGGCCTCCACTCACAGGGCAGAGACCAGAATACTAACAATGTCTGCCTTCATCTAAACCTGTCCAAGAAAAACACATACTACTTTGATACATTTACATTGTGTACATAAATGGAAGACTTACAAAAATAGTGTCAACTTTGTAAGCATGGTGACAAAAACTGATAACTGCAGATGCAGACATGAATTAGTGCACATATTTAAGAAATGTGTTTAAAATGGCACTATCAGCAGGCTTAAATTAAATTAATAAAATAAAAAAATTATAATACTGAGATTTTAAGCTTGAAAGATATATCTTGGCTTAGCCTAGAAAAGAAACATCTTGGGTTCACTATCATTTTTTGTTTTACTGCTTTCTGTCAGTGAAATATTAACAATTCACAAAAGACTTACTAGTAGCTTATCGCAACATCAAATTAACTGACAGATGATGGATTTTCCCGAGGCAGTAGGGATGGGCTCAACACACTATTGAAAAGGTGTCTTTATTCAAAAAGCTTTGAAGAAGTATAAAACTTTAGAATTGCCTAGTAGAAATGGAAATTTCTATTTTTATTACAAAACACACAGTCATCTCTTATTTGCATAGTGTCCCTTTGTTTAGTGTGTTTTTAAATGTGAGTCTTTTTCTTCTAACAATCCCTTGTTTCTTCTCAGAGGAAGACAGCCAGGCATTAACTCTCACTACACCCTTCACATGCTCTGCGGACATGAGCCTCATGGGGGGAGGCATGATGTCACTTCCAACCAATAATAATCATCCAGCAAGACTGCTATCCTCCCTGTCTCTGTGTTGCATAGCAACAGAACAGCTTTCTCCTTATGGGCTTCTCTCCGACCCCCAGCGTTTTGTACACCACTTGCTTTCTCAAGCTGTTGTAATGGATCCAATTACCACGCCAAGTCACCAACCACAGCATCATTAAACATTGTTTTATTCCTTATTCTGTGCGTTTGCATACATATGTTTGTGTCACTGTCCTTACGGGGACACCCTATATTTACATATTGCAGTTATTAACTGTTCGAACTGAATAACTTTTCCTTAGTGTAACTTTAACCATACCATAGTCTTCTTCCTGAAAAAGCAGTTTGATATTGAGAGTGCCTCCATGCCAACATAAAAACAAGCTTAACCTGTCTTTAATAAAATTTGTGGATTCCACTATCAAAGCACATTTGTCTTTTCAGTACATGTAAAAATGCACTTCATCTTGTCACCAACAGTGTGTGGTAAAACCTTGAGCTATGTTTTTTATAAAACTATATACAGATAGTGTAAAGATACATTGATCACTAGAGAAATTGGAGCAATAGTAAATCTCTTCTTATAGGAAACAATCATTAGGGATTATCGTTTGAAAAGAGATTGAAAAATTAGGCTTGTCACTTGTTTAGCTGGTTTAGTCAACTACTGTGAATACAATTGGTAAAGGCGTACCACTCTAACAGTGGCAATAAATGAGCAGACAGTTTAAGAACAGGCAGAACAGGCCAATTACTTACGTTGTGAGTAAAGCAGTATCTGCATCTCAAGCAGAGCACACGTGAAGAGCTGGAGAACATTCTCCACTCCGAGTAGATTAAACATTTCATTAATGGCAAAGTCAAAAAGTGGTAACTCAGACGTGCTTGGACGCTGGCACACCACTGGCCCGTACACGCCCGAGAACTTGAGGGAACGTCCAACAGGAGGCAGGGGCACCTCATAGAGGATATTGTAAATGTAGCTTTCAAGTGGCAGAGGAGGGGGCTGGGGAGAGGACACAGCCTGGTAAAGCTGCTCTAGCACCTTCCTGCAGGCCTGAGCAAAGGCCATGGGCGTTATCAGGCAGATGCATTTGGAGACATACAGAGTATCACGACTGATGTCATATGAGTTGAAGCGCTGCAGGCGGGAAATAACAGGAGCAGCATGAAGAACAGGCCGTGTCTGGGAATGCGGCTGTCGCTGCTCCTCGAGTCCTTTAGGTGAGGTGGGGGTGTGCAAGATGTCATACTGCTCTGCGTTGTGCATGTGGTAAAGAGTCTGCATGGCGCTGCAGATCTGCTTGCTGGTCACCTCCTCGAAGAAGGTGAGGGCAAAGCCGTAGGTCCGAGAGCCATCCTCTCTGGTGATGATAAAGGAGTGAAACTGGGGCTCAAGAGAGTCCACCTGGGTCCTGAAGGACAAACCTTTTGGCATACAGAGCTGTCGAGAGAGCAGGGACAAAGATTTGTAATCATTGCTATTATTTTAGTATTGAGAAACTAATACTAATAAATAAGCAAACCAATTTCATAGATACAGTATAATACAATATCAAAGATGTGCTATCCTAATTCCTAAACAATATACACATTACATTTGAAAGATATAATTTTTCTGAATTAACAATTGTATAATTGTATAATAACAATATTGTGTAATTGTAAATTGTGGTCTGCAAAAAAGTGAAAATGGGTATCTGATATAAAAGGTATCAAAAGACAGAAAACTCAACTAAACTGAATAGTATGCAACCAAATACAGACTGTCAAGAAAATATGTAATAAAACAACAGTATATTTCCCAGATATAAAAAAGCAAAGTCAGCTTGTACCATTCCCACTGCATCCTGGTCAAATGGATTCCACTCCACATTGACTGGATAATGTGACAGGACTTTGGATTTAAAGGTTCTGCGTAGTGGACTCTGCTCAAAATTCTCACCTGAAAGTCACACAAACAGAAAGCAAAAAGGAAGAGGAGAAAGAAAAACAGTTTTTTTTATACTTGGCTGAATATTGGTAAGATCAGAAGCAGCAGGCTTAAGGTGCCAGGCATAACTCCAGAGGAAAAGCAAGTCAGCATTTTTGTCTTCAGAAAAAGGTTGTATCATATAAAGCTGTCATGTGCATTATAAAGATCTGAGAAACAAGAAAAGCCCTGTATAATAAGCCCTGATTCAACTTATCAGACATTAAAATTTAAATGCATTTCTGGCAGCTTTAATGATAATACAAAGGAATTATAAATGATCAATGTAAGACAAAGCACAAATTGAATTGATTTGAACCCAGAGTTAAGCAGAAGTGATGCACCAGCAGTACTAAAAAGTCATTCAGAGTGTAGGGGGAGAGTAAACATCGTCCAAGCATCACCAGTGAAGGCAGCACTGGCCGAGTGCATGTGTGAGAGAAACAGAAGCAGTGACTGTCAAACATTGGCTCATTGTTCAGTTTGCTACTGAAGGAATTGAGCAAAAGGATGAGGGTGAAAAGAGAAACCAAGAAAAGAGAAATCGGTGTGCAAAAAAAAGGCAAGTCACCACACCTGCGCAGAAAATAACAGTGAAAATGTCAGACTAAAAAGGTACCAAAAACTGCAAAGGGAATAAACAAGGGGTTAAAGGTTGAAGGGTTGAAGCTGCGCTCAGGTCAAAAGAGTGGTGTGTGTGGTGGCAGGGTTACCTTCATTTTCCCCCGCCAGTTTCCCTCTGGCCCCATCTCTGAATTTAGTAGCCTCAATATACTGGCATAAAGCTACACAACAAATAAAACAACAAAAATACAGTTAAAAGCCTGGTTTTCAGTGGATGGCGCATCACTTCTCAGTCTGTGCAAACACAGCTGTGCTCCGGGAAGCAAGCTGCACACAGACAGGACATTATCATGTCTCTGTCAGGTGGCAACACTAATTTAAGCCAGCTGCTCGGGTTATGGTACAAGAGTAGTGTTTTTCCTCCTCTTCGTGATGGTGCACGCGTTTTGCATTCTAACCACAGTAAGACTGAAAACAAAAGCTGACATTTATGTAATCATTTTCTTGTTCAAATAATTTTGCATTAAAAAAAATAGGAAGTACGAGTGTGTATGCATACACACTCCATACTTCTGGTGTAGCTACATATATGAATTCTGACATTTATAAAAACATCTAGACTAATACACTATTACAGTACAAATACCCCATACCACTGCACCATATACTGCAAGACTCTAGATAACCTTCAATACATTTAAATCCAACAGAAAATAAAATGGACACACAAATAAGTACAATAAATTGTTGCATTTTTATCTCCTAAGCACCAATAACAAATGGCCTTGCAGCAAGAGAAAGCGTAACGTGAGCTGTATGACACATACTGTTGTCTAATGTAACTTCACATTAGCTGGAAGCCACAAACCCATCGGTAAGATGTGGCTTCTTTGCTTGGTATAGTTTGGTTGCATCTCATCTCTCGTGCTGTAGCATGCCTCTTATTTTTATATTTCAACAAGCATTTCAAAAGGAGATTTGAAAAGGATCACAAATCGGTTTATCTCAGGTAGAAGAATGAACACAAATGATTCACCGATTGAAAGCCTTATCTTTCTTCCTGCTAACAGTTAGGAATAAGACATCCAGTCAGCCTTTGGGGCAAGTTGAGCAAAGCAACAAACAGGTAAATTAAGGGTAGTGAAGTATCCTGGCAGTCGAAGAACAGTCTTAAAGGATTACGTGGTTTGATCTGATGTGGTAACTTTCATAGCCAAACTGACAAAGGCACTAGGTTTTGCATGAAGCTTGGATTTAACAATGTGTACAATAAAAATGGTCTGAGTAAGACAAAGATATATTATGATTATTAAAAATGATTGGTCTGTCAGCACCTATTTTAAACTTTAAATAGTCAAATCTAGATTGACGCATAGCATTGATTAAAGCTTAAGAAAAACTACAATAACAAATAGCGTCACTGTCAACAAAATAGACAATGAGTGTGGACCGGAAGCTGTGTGAGATTAGCGTCACAGGGATCTGGCTATGTGCTGTGTGCTAGTCAAGTAAAGCCAGGGACCACCCACATCACAGCACCATTCCTGCACACATTCGCCCTCACGCCTACAGAAGCACAGCCCACTCGCCTCATTGCCTCAAAAGCACTAGTCATCTACATCACAAGTTGGCTTCATTCTGCAACATTTGGTAATGGCATTGCTATATGGTATTTCAAATTTTGGTTTATTGGACAAAAATACAAAAGGGCAGTGTCTTGCGAAGCATGATTTTACCCAAGCAAACTCTCTCTGTGATGATACAAGGCATTGTCCAATACATAAAATAAATAAATAAATAAATTGCAGCGAACTGGGGTGTGTGAACAGGAAGTCACTGAACCTAAAATGTTATCTCCAAAGCTTAAACTTCCAACTCTTTAAACATCTGTTTGCAGCCATGGGATTGGAGTGGAGAGAAACTTGACTTAAAGAAAATACAGTTTCGCAGACAAGAATGTGCAGGCTTAATTACTCCGTCCTTGGAAAGAATATAAAGGCTCGCAATTTAAGAGGGACTGAGCAAATCTCATCAGCTCTTTCCAAACAGGGTTTCCCAACAACATTAGTCACAGGCTGACCATTTCTTCACATGACACTACAGAGAGAAAGAAAAAAATATGCTTATATCTAAAAATAATTATTTAGATAAAGTGTGAGAAAAATATGAGATACTACATCTTTAACTCAAACATACAAACATATTTGAAACACCAACAAACTATACATAGAAATCTGAAAGCTATTTTGTTTGCAGAGTAGTATTTTCAGGCAGGGAAAGTGCCTGCCTGAGGCATTCAAAAGAGTTTTAGCATTTGAGAGAGTAGAGCCTGTGTGCCAATGTACCTATGTCCCAGCGCTCCAGTATTTCAGCGTCGCCTGTGAGGCAGCGGGACATACATATGCTAATCAACTCAATGTGGCACTGTGCTGCAGCACGCTGGGTAAAAAAAAATATATAACATGTTATTTCAATCTACATGAGTCAGGGCTTTGAAAATCAGGAACATACAAGATGTGGTCAGGGAAACCCTCTAGAGAGTTTGCAGTGATGACTATCAGTAATGACATTTAGATTTTTATTTTTTTATAAATTGTGGGCAGCTTTATTTATTTGTAAATGAGCAAATAATCTTTCAACTGTAATTGCATAACTAGAAAATAACAGAAAGAATAAACAACTGCTTTGATCATTTAGATTTTGACAAATACGTTTTTTTATCTCAAGCTCTCCAGACTTAAAAGAAACCTCAATCTAATGTACTATAAAAAATTATAATCAATTACAGTAAAATGTTTAAACATTTTAAGAACTTTTTAACAAATTTAAGCAGAATGTTAAAATTAATGTAACTTTAATGGTTTTACAGAGCACCAGCACCTGAATTAAACTAAATAGTGTTACAGTTTTATAAAAATCCCAAATTCAGTAAATCCACTCCAAAAGTTAGATGTATTCAAACTCCTGGTTTTTAAAATACTTATGAATGTGAAAAACAATTAATATAGCAGTGAGGGAACAAAACAATTACAACTGTGCTGCACAAAGTTTAAGGCTTACTTTGTCGACCTCACATTTTATTATGACCTAGCATTTTCTGGAATATAAATTAGGACTGAGACTCTATTCTAAGAGCCAACCACCACCGTGAGGCAATTCTTTACAAACTTTTCAACCACACATGAATGCATTTTTCTTCATTTTGCCGATTGAAAACAATGTTATTAATTCCTGTAGCACACACTTACTGATATGATCAAGTAACTTATGAGCTCTAACAGTGGAATTTCCACACTTCCTTAGTTCATCTCTAAAGTAAAACACCTGATAAGGGCAAACCCCAAACTTCAAATCAAGCACTAAGCGGCTGTGACCAGACCACAAAAGAGCTTCTGTAAAATTGTGTGAAAGAGGCAAAATATTTAGAGATTTAAAACAGTTAATAGCCAAATGAAAGCTTAATCAACATCAATCCATGTTTGACAAACTAAACTAAGCCTAACTAAAAAGAGTGAACTCTGCTGTTGTTAGTTTTTTCTTTTATCTGCACTCTTCTTTTTAAAATGTTTTTAATTTTTCCTTATGTTTCTTAATATAAATCTTGTAAATTGTCTTTTATTCCTGTAAAGCACTTTGAGTTACCCAGTGTATGAATTGTGCTATATAAATAAAATTGCCTTGCCTTGCCTTGCTGTATTAGGAAACATGCCTCTTGATTTTATTTTTCTTGAGCTTTTGTTGTTAACAGGAAGAATAATGAAGAAGTAAAGATGGGAAGTACTGCAAGGATCATTTGTTGGTCTTGAAGGAGAAGGTATTACATAAACTTTCAATAACAGTAGGTAGGGTTTTCCCTGCTGAGTCAAATAGCACATGGTTACAGATTAAAGACTTTAATCTTTTAAACTGTGTTGTGACATTAGTCACTATAGCACAACTGCTATGTGGTGAGCAAAAGTTGTACTTCTGTTGTCTAAAGCTTTAAGGCCATAGCATCTGTGACTCGATCAACATGAGCTTATATATGCCTTGTCAACAGACCTGAAACTAAATCGCCTCAGAAGATTTACTTGTGAGAACAGGAAGTTAAAGTCCACTAAAAGGCATGTTCAGTAGTCCCCCAATGGGGCCAGATCTCCCCTGCAAAAGAGATTTGTAATCTCAGTGGGACTTTCCTGGATAAATAAAGGTTAAAATAAAAAAGACAACAGCCAGAAAATGTATCCATTAGAGATTCAGATAACAATAAATATTATTTGTATGTTTGGGAATGTCTTGTCTAAAACCTTATGTAATGCTGTCATCTTGGCCAGGTCACTCTTGGAAAAGAGATTTTTTATCTCAATAATATCACCTGGTTAAATGAAGGATATAATAATTGCAAAGGTTGGTATTGCTGTTGTGTACATGACATGTTTTCCCAGGAACTTGTTCTTAACCAAGACATGTTCTGATCATATTATATCTGATCATTATGTTGCTTTGGGCAAAACCCTCTCTCCACCAAAACAAATACCAACTTTAACTGTAAACTATTAGAAGACAAAATGCAACAACAAAAATTAATAATCGAATAAGTCTAATAATCGAATCGATATCCCACTTGAATAATGTTATCCCAGATGTATGTGCGAATAACATCTTCAAACATCGTACAACATTTTTATCTTTGCCACTGTCTATAGTATTTTTATAACAGGGTTTTAACGGTATTGTAATTTATTAAAGAATGGGTGCTTCTATAAGGTTACTAAAGTGCTACATCTGCGGGTGGATGATTAGTCCCCAGGTTGATCTCAGTATCCTATTCAGAACCATGACAACATCCTGTCATGTAGCTAACATCTACGGTATATTCACATACAGTGACAGAGTAAAGAAAGAAAAATACTGTGACTCTAATATATATATATATATACACACACACACAATTATATGTCACGGTTAAGCACCGAGGCAGGTTAGACATGAAAAGAATAATAAACAAATCTAATTCGTGGAACGTCAATTAAAACACACAATATACCAGTAATCGCTTGATTTACGACAAGCAGCAGAAACAGGCTGAAGAGGAGCTAGGCCTTGGGTAAATACACTAACAATCTACATAAAACCGTTTGCGTATCTCGTACCTTCGCATTTTTAAAGCATTGACAAGAGCTACATAGTTACATTATTCTTCTATTATTAAGTCGTTTGCATCCAGATGATATGTACCGCCGCATCTTCCCACCATTAACCCGCTGGCTAACGCACTTACCGGACAGTTCGTCGGGCTCCAGTCCGCTTTCGGTGTCGAGTCCGCAGATTACAAAATAATCTGCGAACCGGGAGGAACCGGAGCTGAAGCCGGTGGTCATTTTGAGACTGGTCCAGTGGTGCTCTTTTGCCCTCAACAGGAAACATATTAAAGGGCCTCTGAGAAGTGATTTGTCTCTGCCATCACGAATGTCATCTGCGTTACTGCGAACCTCGAAAATCACTACCGATACTGAGCTAACGGGTTTAGCTAACAGCAATGACACTCACATCCGGTTAAGACGCTTCAGAATAAAACCAAAATGATTATGATTTGCGAGAAGATTAACACTGGATTTAGACTATTTACCAGATCACATGTTTTAGAAAACCTTAGCTTAATACTAAATAATGCTTATTTAAATGGTCATGTTGAGGATTTGTATTAATCCTTACAATGTCTGGTCCATTTGTACGTTGTTTTCAGTGTTTATTTCATCTTGATTTCGTTAAATTTATATAATTTTCAAGAAATTTCCGCAAACTACATAATTTTTTACTTAGTATAGTTATGGTCATGTCAGGATTGTGGCATTTTTTGCATATGAAGCGTATTTTTGTATAACCTATGCATGCAGTACCATATTTTACCTTTACGGAATAATATGTCTTTGTTCTGTTTTTATATAAAACAATTTTATGATGTTAAGCCATGTTTTTCCACTAATGACTTTATACAACAG
Organism: Perccottus glenii; assembly: GCA_024416835.2. Taxonomy (NCBI): domain Eukaryota; kingdom Metazoa; phylum Chordata; class Actinopteri; order Gobiiformes; family Odontobutidae; genus Perccottus; species Perccottus glenii. The sequence continues at coordinate 16,655,761 of CM044548.2, read as the reverse complement.
ACAGTCAACACATTGTTTATAACACTCACGTAACATCACCAACAGATGAGTCCATGTTACTATAGCGCTTCCTTGCGGCAAAACAGGATTCAACGGTTTTATTTTATTATTATTTGTTGCCGTTATATGGGCATATTACAGAGCCCCGATGAGGACACGTGGGACAACAATTATCAACAATAATCAAAATAATTAGGCCACTACAAAATAATGCAATACATTGGTAATACAGTGGCCTGTCGATGGCGTTGTCACATGACATCCTACGAGTCATTTTGGAAAGTGACGGAAAGTGACAGTGATGGCAGGACAGGGCGGGCTCCAGGAGGCGGCAAGATTGGTTTTTGCCCACCAAAACACATGTTGAGCTTTTGATGAGGAGCACTCCTGTTGATACTTTAATGTTACCCACGCTTAAACAAAATCGAGGCCTCATGTTATTTTTTCTTACATGCCTTCTCCAGGATTCCGTAGCAAGTCAATTAAATGTTACCAGAGGTTACAAAGCAATCTTCCCAAGTCCCCTTGAGATAATATGAGCGCCATCCTGCCTATTTAATATCAATTTTCATTTGTCAATGTTGTCTGGCAAACGTAGTATGTTGAACCGCAGTTTAAATGACCAGTGTCATTAAGTCATTATTCATAACATTTTATATAGCAGAACAAATGCCAAATATTTGTGCAAATTAAACAGATGAAAAAAAAAAAGGATTTCAGCAGCAGCAATACATTTTCTAGATACATAAAATTTTAAGATTGATAAATTTAACTTAAAAAACACAGGATAATTTTAATTTTTTTTGTTAGAAACAAAAACAGTATAATTGAGGCACAGAAAAAGCACAAAAGTGAGATAATACTTGGGGGATGTATTTCAGTCTAATGTCTTATCAAGGGCAATGGTGAACATACTATGGCAAAACAATAGACAACATTGTACAGTAACTCTTTTGCCATTAGGGTTACAGACTTATTAAAATTATAGTTTGGCTAAGCTTTAATAAACTCATTCATTTGACAAAATAGGGGAATACTATGGAGGCGGTGAAACCAGAAATATAGTTTAAAAATATAATCATGAGTAAAGTTAATAAGATCAGTCATGTCTTACCTTTTGCTGCAATAATTCTCCCACACAAGACACACATTAAAAAGGTATTCAAATGAAGTCTTGGTTTGTTCAATGTTTTCTAGACAGTCTTAATCAATTGTAACCGTCAGTACACACATTAGACTTGACTTGATTTTAAACAGATATTAAAATAAATAATAAAAGAGTAAGACTAAATAAGGTGCCACAAATAGTAGTTGTTGCACGTAGTTGTATAAAGTTATTTACCAGAAAGCTACATTTAAAAATCAGACATTTTACATTTATATCCTATATGTAGCACCTTTAATTGACTGGCAAACAACTACAACTTACATTTAAAAATAAATATTTACAACAAACATTAACTTAACAATCAACATATGCAAGCAGTGTTCAGTTTTGTAATAAAAGGAACAATCCTCTCACTGCATGCATTTGGCAATCAGTAAGTTCTCTGTGAGTGACAGTCACCTGCCACCTCCCGCGTCATAAGCAGTGCATATGAGACAGCTGCAAAGCAACTTGAGTGATAGCATCCTGAGCCAGAGAAAAATAACATTGTGCTCTACTCCAGTTTCTTCTGCAGTTTCTTCTGGAAGCAGACTGGTAAAATAGAGAGTACAGCAAGTATGCCAAGCACTGCCAGTGAATTCCAGGACACTGCCTCACCAGCTGTGGTCAGTTTGTATAGTGTTGTACCAGCGTTGATGGCTACAAAGGATGGTGGTGCAACCCCTATGAGCAACATGGCAACAATATTGTTATATTATATATCTAAACAAATACAATTCCAAAAGTAAAAAAAAAAAAAAAAGACAGTCTTACCTAAAAAGGTACCAAGGAAAAAGACCCCTAAAGGCACATTTATGACAGGAGATGTAATATTGATAAACCAGTTGGGAAGAAAAGGGGTAATCCTTAGGAAGATGATATAATTGATTAAATGATCCCTGTGTTTGTCAACCTGCCAACAAAAAGTAAGTTTTTAAATTCAACAAGCATAGTTTCATTCTTTCAAAGGCTATGTTGCTACTATGCCATTTACAAGGCTAAAGTAAAGTGAATATAATTATTCTCAACATGGAGCTAAGGAGATTTAATTTATACAATGTACATAACTTAAATTCGGAATGTTGTTTTGTTACCTGTTGGGACCATTTCTGAGCTTTTTCTGTAAGATATTTGTATACCATGGGTCTGCCCACCAGATAAGACAGCATATAGCAGAAGGAAGCCCCCAGGCCAGAGCACTGACAAAAGACAAAAACAAAAACACATGATTTGGGCAGATTTTAAATGTATTTTCTTATGTTTAACAACTCTACTAACTAAATTTTATATGTAATTTGACTTGATGAAAGCAATATAGACGAGTCTAAACAAATTAAAATTAAATTAAAATTACTAAAAAATACAAATTTACATATCAGATATTACACCTCTTTAACTTACCAGGCAAACCAGGAATAAAGCCAGGGGGAAAGGATATAGATATCCAGACAGGATGCTAAGAAAGATAGATCCAGGGATTGCAAATGTCTGAAGACTAAAATTAATGTTAAGGTGGACACAAGATATCACTTACTTTACCCTAACTGTAAATTAATATAGTACAATTTTTTATATGTCTTGGTTATGTGATACATTAAAACCAAAGTTATGAAATCCCAATTATTAAAACAACATTGTTGTTATGCAAAGGATACAAAATATAGGTTGCAAAATAAGCAACCAACACTTGGGTGTAGTATGTGTCTTTGTATTTGGATAGTACTGTTCCCAAAGCTTTGGCATCATCCATGTCTTTAGGGATCTTGATTTTCTCCATTTCATCACTAAAAAAAAAAAAAAATTCCAAAAATAGTGTTGAACAAATGTATCCATAAACAGCAAATATTCTTGCAATATTATTTATACTCTTTTAAGCATGCGGAGTCCTGGACAGTTCTTGCATCGCTTCTCACATGAGCAATAATTGAAAATATGCCAGAAGGGAAAGCTACAGCACCATAAATCAGAAACTTACTCTGAAAGCTCCGGGAAGTTCCTATAGACCAGGTACATGACTGAGGCAGAGCATGTGAAGATAATTAGCAGAATAAGAAGTGACATGCGCGCAGATCCTTGTGTAATATGAGGAGATTCTGTAGAAAAAAAGCAGATAGTCATTAGTTATAAAAGGTTCAAAATCCATTAGTTGTCGATGTATGTATAAAAATTGTGTGAATATGTAACCGGTGTTTGTGAGGGACTTTAGTGCTAGTTGGCTCAATCGCAGTTATTAGGAAAAAACAACAGAAATAAATTTATTTATACATTTATTTATAATATATATATATATATATATATATATATATATATATATAAAACAAATACCAGACACTTCACCAGCTGTGGCAATTTGTGTAATTTCATGGATGAATAAGTCTGGTCTACAGTTATTTCTTATAATTTACTTGTTGAGCTGTATTCTGTGTAACCAGTTTGAGTTAAGATGGTGGCTCAAACTAATAACTTTAGGCTTTGAAATGTCCAACTGTATAGTAATTAAATGTTTCTCTCTAATGTATTCACTTGATTCATAATTGATCTATATCTGGCAGTTGTATTTCGCATGATCAACTTAACCTAGTGTAATTTTTTCCCTAATTACACAACTAGCTAAGCTTAGTGCTAGTGTCAGCTAGCTAAATTTAACGTTAGCTGATTACCACAGTGACCAACTAAATACCGACTCTAACCCTGTTCCACGAGAGTACAGACAGTTCCCATAGTTTGTTATTATACACTGAACTATACAATTATCAGTACAATGTAAGTGACATTGCTTTTGATGCAAATTGTTTTTTTGTTTTTTTGCTTAGCCACCGCCTTAGCAGGAACCCACCGACCTTTTAATACTTGTGAATCACTCGCATTTTCCTTTATTTCTTCTTGTGCCGAGGAAAGGCCGTCGGTTTCTTGTTTGTCTCTCCGCTTTTTTGCCATTTTTCTGTGGTGAGGTCAGTTCAGCCGGGAATGAAGGCTGGTGTGGCTGTCACCGGCGAAAGTCTCCTGTAGACGTGATCACGCGATGTAGATTGACCTTTTACCTTACAATCTAACCCTTACCCACAGAAACAGCGCCCCTGGTGGCAGAAGACACCAATGCCCGTACTGTCAATCCACAATTAAAGCCAATATTCTGGTTTATATCTTTTTTAAGGAACATTCTGGTTTATATCTTTTTTAAGGAACATTAAAGAACTTTTTACAAAGATTTCATGTATTTTCTTTTCTTTTTTCAAGGGCCACACACATAATTTACTATGTTTTGTTGTTGTTTTTTTCCTTAAGAGCTTATATATATATATATATATATATAAGGGATGAAATTATTTTCTTTTTTATCCCATTGGTGTTTTTAAAAAAAAAAAAACATTTTTATATGTCACAACTGAAGCACTTCATGTTTCAGTCTCTGGGCTGAGACAGAGTTATGAACTGTTGTGCAGTCTCTTTCAGCACCATATACTGAGAAAATATGTGCTTATGTTTGAAAAAAAAGGCCCAAAAGTCAATGTGTTAACTTAATTTAAAGAAGTCACTACCAAAAAGTGTCCTGATGTGGGTGGTTAACCATTTGTCCACTAGTATCTCTGAAAAAAAAATCAATGTAATGCTTATGATTTTTACTGTAATCTTTGTGTTTTGGTGGCTTATTTTAAATCTAGTTTATAATGAGACGTTTATAAAAGCCCACTTTTCTTAATTTGTATGTATGTGTCATTAAGGTTGTGATATAGTTACAGATTTATATTTTTTGATTAAAGTGTGGGAAAAATGTGGGGAAATGTTTGTCCCGGCCCCTCTCTGGAGGGTTTTCTGGAGGGGAAGACCAGAGAATCACAGGACTAATTGTATAAACTACAACTCCCACAGACGCAGGAGAGTGGCCGGATGTTCGTGTTGCACAAGTGTGGCGCTAAACTATCCGGGTACTTCTCCACTGCTTCCTTTCGCGCCGGGTAACCGGAGAGCTGTGCGTCCATGTGCGCAGTGACTGGGAATTGACGGACATCTGAAATATTTAATCTGAGCAAACAGAGTTCTCGTTATGGATCCTGACGCCTTGGTCGAGGCCCTTCGGGGCACAATGGACCCCAATCTACGAGAGGCCGCGGAGAGGAAGCTGAACGAGGTAAAAGTCGGTGGGTTATGATGGCAGTAGTGGCGCGGTCTCAGAGCGGGCCTCGGTTCACAACATCAAGATGGAGCGATCACCATTACCTTGAACGAACCTGCGCTGTGTCCCGCTACTCGACTCACACAAGGCAATCGGCGTATTACAGACCATTATATGTGTGAAGCTTGTGTTTTAATTTGGTGACAGATTTTATTTTCCATCATTACTTGCATTTTTTCAGGGACAAGCGCCAGTTAGCTTCATGTTGAGCCAGCTGTATCGCTAAATCCAGCTAACCGTCTCCGCCTGGATAGAGACTACTATTGCTAGTCTCTGGCACACAGTTGTCTGACGTTTACACAGCCACTAGATGTTATTACTTGTGAGCTAAGCCTCGGAATAAGAGTGTTGACTGGGTGAAATGTCCTGGTTGCTACATTTAAAGGCGAGCTAACCGTGCCTGTGGCTAAACGAAAGAGAGCTAACCTTGCTGCTTGTGGATGAGCTGCTGCTCACGTGTCACTGACAATATACCAGAAGTGATGACATTTGTGTTACTCAGCGGAATAATGAAGACATTACACTTTATATTATTTATGTCTGCTTGATATATGCACAATGTATATAAAAACAAATACTCTTGTTTAAAGTGCTTATAGTCTTGGTACAAGTTAGGAATCTCCTTAATCATCTCAAAGTGGGCTTACCTCAATTTAGTTTTTTTTATATTCAAGTATTGCTATGCATTATTGCCTTCTATTATTTTCCCTATAGTTAGAATATTAAATGGAATTTAGAAATGGACATTGGTAACAACTGGCTAATAGTATTTTGTTTTATTTAATTCACTCCATTAAGCCCTTGTTCAATGACTCGTAAATGTATTATAGTGTTTAATTTAAGTCAAAAATAAAATTTACTTGAATATAATTTATATTATCTTTGCTCAGTGTCAGCTTGTCTGTTTTTCAGTTTGTACTTTTATTTTTTTTAACACCCACATAACCATGACTGGCATAAACAATGGAATTATTTCACTTTGAGATAGTGGTAATTGTGTTGTGCTGTCCTCTGATGGCGACATTCTAAATAAATCTATTATATTCTTGTCATGTATGAAATACTTTTTAATAGAAAACTTTTTATTTATTTTAGTATACCAAAATTATTGCATACAAACTTGCTTTAAAAACTTTTTTATTTTGATTCATAGGGTCACACCCAGGTCAACTTTGTGTCCGTTCTGCTGCAAATCACCATGTCTGAACAACTGGATTTGCCAGTCAGGCAAGCAGGTAATCCTTGATTGTTTTTTTTGGTTTTGTGTTGTTTTTTTACTTGCAGGATATGTCTATGTACTTATATTTTTTATGTAATGGTCAAGGCATGATTTAGACTTGTCTTGTAAAAGAGCCACAGTAAAAAAAAAAATTTGGAGCTGGTAAAATATTAAAACGTGAATGCACAAAGAGTGTAATGCCGATTTGTTATCTCAATGACTCATCAAATTAAAATAGACCGGAGTCAAACTAAGCTTTTTAATTTTATAAGATTTGCTGCAACAAATGACTTTTCTAACTGTAGGTAATGCGTCTGAGGGTGTTTTACAAAGACACCCACACAACCTGTGTTTCTGAGGTTGCCGGAAAGAAAAACTTTGTAGATGAGTGTGAGCTGGCAATTAGAATATTTATATTTTGATCACTTATTGGAAGTAGCTAGTTATTTTATGGTATATTCATTTATTTCCCTAGATGGAATCTTGCTTATGTGCCTTTTTATATACAGTGGCATTATTTTGGAATGTTGTTGCAAGGGTATGTTTTGGTGGTCATAGGCATAGCGGCTGGGGTTTAATACTTCAGTTGCATTATGAGTGCCTTGCCAGTGGTCTGGATATTTGTGTCTGCAGTCTGACATGTGGCGGATTTGAACACCGCCAACATCCTTGTGCCACATTCAGAACATCTGTAGGAGTTTGTTATGTTGGATTTCAAGGTTCAGTGTTGAATGTTGTCATTAGTAAACATGTTGTATTTCTATGAACAGGTGTAATTTACCTTAAGAACATGATCACCCAACACTGGAGTGATGGTGATGTTTCAGTCACAGAGACGCAAGCCACTAACATCCCTGAGGTAGACAGGCAGTTCATCAGAGACAACATAGTAGAGGCCATCATCACATCTCCCGAGCGCATCAGGTAACCAAATGCCAGTTGTCAAAGAACAATGCTCTCTTCTTAACATGTAGGTGCTAAAACGTTTGTTTTAAATTGACAGAGTCCAGTTGACAACATGTATTCACCACATAATTAAGCATGACTACCCTGGCAAATGGACAACCATTGTGGACAAAATTGGTTTTTACCTGCAATCAGACAACAGTGCTGGGTGGCTAGGCATCTTGCTCTGCCTTTACCAGATGGTCAAAAACTATGAGTAAGTCAAAGTTCTTGTTCTTAATCTCAATCATCACTAGTAAGTTTCTCTGGCTGATATGAATTGTGTGGAACAGATACAAGAAACCAGACGAACGCCAGCCTCTAGTTGCTGCCATGCACATCTTCATGCCCATGCTGAAAGACCGCTTCATCCAACTGCTCCCTGAACACTCTGGTGACTCTGTCCTGATACAGAAGCAAATCTTTAAAATCCTCTATGCCCTCTTCCAGGTACAACTATACACATTGGATGTTTTATTTAAAATTTATTATATATTCGTTTTATAATATTTCTGTCCACAGTACAACCTTCCCCTTGAACTCATCAACAGACAGAATTTGACAGAATGGATGGAAATCTTCAAGACAGTAGTCGATAGAGACGTACCTCCAGTAATTAAACATTTATTATGCTGCAATGTTTTCTAAATAAATGTAATATTTTAAGAAGCCAGTTCAGATTCAGTAGCTGACCATGTCCATGTTGTGATCCAGGAGACAATGCAGGTAGATGAGGACGAGCGGCCTGAGCTGCCATGGTGGAAGTGTAAGAAGTGGGCCCTTCACATCTTGGCTCGGCTGTTTGAGAGGTAAAGCTCCTAACTCTTGACAAAAAAAAGAAATCTATACGGATAAGAATATTGGTTATATCATGAATGCTTGTCTAGATATGGAAGTCCAGGCAACACAACCAAAGAGTACACAGAGTTTGCTGAACTTTTTCTCAAAGAGTATGCCGCTTCAGCACAGCAAGTAAGACTAAGTGATCATTACAAATCTGTTCTTTTTTAATGCTTTTTAAGTCTACATTTCAGAGTTTATGAAGTTGTTCATCTGTTCTTTAGGTACTCCTTAAAGTCTTATACCAGTATAAGGAAAACCAATATGTGGCTCCTCGAGTACTCCAGCAGACACTAAATTACATCAACCAGGGCATTGCACATGCAGTGACATGGAAAAACCTCAAACCACACATTCAGGTATATTTTTTTTTAATTTAAGACTTATGTTTTAGATATGGTAATGATACTACTTGACTCTTTTTGTTTTTACAGGGCATCATTCAGGATGTGGTATTCCCCCTCATGTGTTACACAGACAGCGATGAGGAGCTCTGGCAGGAGGATCCATATGAGTACATTCGCATGAAATTCGGTAAGTAAATATAAGATTCATCAGTATTTTTTATGTCTCAAAAGAACCACAACTGTAACAACATAAATATGTTTGAGAAGAAGCAGACGAGCCAAAGCTTAATGTGAACTTTTTTTTTTTTTTTCTTAGATGTGTTTGAGGACTTCATTTCTCCCACAACAGCAGCACAGACACTGCTCTTCACAGCTTGCATGAAGAGGAAAGAGGTCTGATTTTATTTCAACACAGACACAATGGCTTTTTTTTTTTTTTGTTCTCTTGGATTACATTTTGCTTAATTCAGTGTTGGATGCTCTGTTTAGGTGCTACAAAAAACGATGGGCTTCTGCTACCAGATTCTTACTAACCCCACTTGTGACCCAAGAAAAAAGGATGGTGCCCTCCACATGATAGGATCATTGGCTGAAATCCTGCTGAAGGTACCCTTTTTTAAATGGTGTGTTTACACCGTATTTACAAATGTATGCCTAACAGATGTTTCTGCTTCTCAGAAAAAAATTTATAAGGACCAGATGGAGTTTATGCTGCAGAATCACGTCTTCCCCCTTTTCAGCAATGATCTGGGATACATGAGGGCCAGAGTAAGTGCTAATGACTTAACAACTATAAGTTAATCTGTCATTATTCTGTTATGTGGAGATTTGCACTGGTTCAATTTGTCATGTGTCCCTTTTGTATAGGCCTGCTGGGTGTTACATTACTTCTGTGAGGTGAAGTTCAAAGTTGACCAGAACCTGCAGACAGCTGTTGAGCTTACCCGTAATTGCCTAATTAATGACAATGAGATGCCAGTTAAGGTAGAGGCTGCTATTGCTCTACAGGTTCTCATCAGCAACCAAGAAAAAGGTATGTTCTGTGTGTAATATTCTTTCTGTTGATTTAATGTTTAAAAATAAAGATATACATTTGATTGTGCACATGTGCTGTTTTTAGCCAAAGAATACATCATCCCCTACATTAGGCCAGTGATGCAGGCTCTCCTGCAGATTGTCAGAGAGACTGAGAATGATGACCTTACTAACGTCATTCAAAAGATGATCTGTGAATATAGTGTGGAAGTTACTCCGATAGCAGTAGAGATGACACAGCACTTGGTAAGTGCAATTACCTTCTATTTAGTTATTAATTCCATTATTATCATTGTATCATCCTTTATTTTTTGCCAAGAAACAATTGCATGTAATCAATGATACAATGAAATAATATAGTATATAGAAATAAAGGACATCAGCTGTTAATTTCAATTTCATAATTGCTTTTTTGTTTGCTCTGATAGGCAATGACATTCAACAAGGTGATTCAGACGGGGCCTGATGAAGAGGGAGGAGATGACAAGGCAGTGACAGCCATGGGCATCCTCAACACCATTGACACATTGTTGAGTGTTGTGGAGGACCACAAAGAGGTTAGCTGCTGTTGCTCACACCCACTTTCACAGGTCATCTCTGCAAAGCAGCTCTTCTTCTCCTGCCAACACACTTCAGCCTCCCACCAACTCCTGGAAACGCATTTGTTCTCGCCATGTTTAAATGACTCAGAGGCTGAGGCAGACGCTAGAAATAGAGCTAGGGCAGGCTGCCACAGTGTCTGCCAAAACGTAGGACTGGAGATGTTGCATATTTTTATTTAAATAGTAAAAGTGAGATTTTCTAACAAATATTATTCGTTGTGTATTTAATTAGAAAACAAATCTTTAGATTTGGTGTACTAGTATGGGGACTGTTTAGGACAGAGGAAATTGCAATAGGAAAATATGACCATATCATAATTGCATATTCATACACTAAATAACATTATTAACAGCTTGATTTATGCAAAATTGTTCTCTTTCAGATCACTCAACAGCTTGAAGGCATCTGTCTGCAGGTTATTGCTACTGTTCTGCAACAACATGTTCTTGGTAAGCAGCATACTGGCTTATTGCACCTTAATGTTGCTCTCATGCCCTGTCTGCCTATAACCTGATCTATTGATCTATATGCTATTTTCTAACTCGGCTTTTGTCCCTTTGTCACTCTTCAGAGTTTTATGAGGAGATCCTGTCTCTGGCTCACAGCCTGACCTGCCAGCAGGTGTCACCACAAATGTGGCAGCTTCTTCCACTAGTGTACGAAGTCTTCCAGCAGGATGGGTTTGATTATTTCACAGGTACGTGCTTAAATGATGCCACATAAAGTCACAAAGCTCAGAACAGTGGTTTTGTCATAAGTGTGACAGATGTTTTCTGTTTCAGACATGATGCCACTCCTTCACAACTATGTCACAGTAGATACTAACACCCTGCTCTCCGATACCAAATACCTGGAAATTATATTTAACATGTGCAAGAAGGTACAATAAACTGAATATACAAGTTCAATAATTGGTTGAATGAGAGCCTTACCATGTCTTTTCACTCAGATACTAACAGGTGACCCAGGTGAGGACCCAGAATGCCATGCAGCGAAACTATTGGAGGTGATCCTTCTTCAGTGCAAGGGTCGTGGGATTGACCAGGTGGGTAAAAGTATATAGAAATCTATCCAATCTTTCTGGTGTTTGTTCCTTGTACAGTAGAGTATTGTGGTGCTTGACTAAAATATCAATTGTGTCTTTGTAGGTGGTGCCTATGTTTGTGGGTCTTGCACTGGAGCGTTTGACAAAAGAGGTGAAGACAAGTGAACTGAGGACTATGTGCCTGCAGGTTGCCATTGCTGCACTTTACTATAGCCCCCCTCTTCTCCTTAACACTCTGGAGAATGTCCGCTTCTCCAACAACACTGAGCCAATCACTAACCACTTCATATCACAGTGGCTCAAAGACATTGACTGCTTCCTTGGGTAAGATAAAATTCCTGAGTGTTTTAATGTGTTGGACATGACTGAAATAATTTATGAAGACAACAAAATCATTAAACAACTGCTGCTGTATATTGTTTGCTTTACAGGCTCCATGACAGAAAAATGTGCATTCTCGGTCTTTGTGCCCTCATGGATCTCGACCACAGACCACAGGCAGTCAACCAGGTGGCTGGTCAGCTTCTCCCAGCAGCCATCATGCTGTTCAATGGCCTCAAGAGGGCGTACGCTTGCCGAGCAGAGCATGAGAATGACGATGAAGATGATGAAGATGGGGAAGATGAAGATGAAACAGGTAGTGTTGAGCTTATAAGCTCATGTACTATAAAGTTGTTGATTGGTGTTCATGTTAATTGAAACTGACACTTTATTTGCAATGCAATTCAGCGGAGCTGGGCAGTGACGAAGATGACATTGATGAAGACGGACAGGAGTATTTGGAGATGTTGGCTAAGCAGGCAGGAGAGGATGGTGATGATGAAGACTGGGAGGAGGATGATGCTGAGGAGACGGCGCTCGAGGGTTTCACTACAGCTGTAGATGATGAAGACAATTTTGTAGACGAGTATCAAATCTTCAAAGCCATATTACAGAGTAAGACAAATACTACTAAATTAAAAAAGAAAATGTGTGGTGTGTAAATTAATGGCACTCTGGCTCCCTCTACAGATATCCAGACCCGTGACCCAACATGGTACCTGGCACTTACACAAGGCCTCGATGAGGAACAGGGCAAACAGCTTCACGATATTGGCACACTTGCAGACCAGAGACAGGCAGCACATGGTAAGCATCACCCATAGTTGTCTAAATTCAATCTTTGTCACAAAAAATAGTTAAACTGACTTTGCTCTTCCATACTAACCATTTATCTGATGAATATTAAATCTTTAATGATGGCACATTAAGTTGTGTGAAATAGTTGTCTAGGTGAAAACATTCCAAAGCCAAGCACTACTGCAATCTGTCATCACCCATGTAATATTTTTATTGGGCAACTAAAAAAATTATTCTTTGAAGTTAGAAATGGATTAAGTTCAAGCTGAAACAAACAATGCCTTCAAAAATCAGTAGTGTGAATGGGTTGTCTGAGTGACTGGGTGAAGTATAGCACTTGCAAAAGAATAGACAATTTTTCTAATTAAATGTAATTGTCTAATTGCAGAATCCAAAATGATTGAAAAACATGGCGGTTACAAGTTTACAGCGCCAGTAGTGCCATCTACTTTCAACTTTGGAGGCACTGCTCCAGGAATGAATTGAGTCATCTGTTCTACTTTTTATTACTCTGTGACTGATTGTAGTGAAGTGAAAAAAAGCTTGTGTTGTTCCCTTAAATAGTGGTTCCAGAACTGGTTCTTCTCAGTCTTTTTTTTTCAATCTGTCATGGGAAATCACAATAGAAGACATGGGAAAGCAACCAAAATGCAACCAGTGGCTGAGGAGAACAAACCAACTTGAACTTGAGCACGATGCAAGATAAGAAGCTCTGAACAACGTTGTCTTCTGGAGTCCAGTGTGAAGAGGATACCATGATGGCAACTCTTTGTTTTTTCCCACTTCAACAAAATTGGGGGATTAACAGTTACAAAGGGGACTAAATATTTCATAATCACTAAGGCCAAGTGGCCATAGATTATATCAATGTTATTTTCTGTGTAAACAAACACTCATGTTTGTGTACATAAGAGCCAAGGTTATTGGTTTTTCAAGTAGCCTTGAAAAATGACCAGAGGCATTTGTAAGGTGTCAACAGCTGTATTCATATGTAGCATATTGGATACTTCATAGCACTATGTGATGCCTGATCTCTGTAAATTAATAACTAGCACTTTCATATTGTTCAGGTCTCCTAGCCTTCTGTATTGGACTGCAATTTTTTTAATTGAAGACTATTTAAACTGAACCGCTGTGGCAATTGACTTCAGTAATCGCTGGTTGTCATGCGTCTGATTACAGAGTGGATCTGTGGGCAATTGTAAACAACAAATTCAGGTAAAAGAGAATGCTCTTGGTGTTCAGTATGGCTACAGGACATGCGTTTGTGAGCACTGGAAGTACAATTGGATACATCATTTAAGCATGTACAATTGGACTTATCGTGAAGGTCTCAAGCTTTGGTTGGTGTATGGATATATCATCTATATATACAACAACATATTAAAAAAGCTAAGGAATTATCTGGCCATGAGTCTTTCTTATAAATGTATTTGTTTCATTGTCCTATTTCAGATTTGTGTTGGGACACATTAAAAGTTGGTATAAATTTTAAGATTGTACCAGGGTAAACTTTTGAAAAGCATCTGTAAAACTAATTCTTGAAATAACCTTGACAACACCTTCAGATGTAAATTTGCTCCTAGTAGCATACTATGAAAATTATTTGAGCGTTAAGTTCTCACTAGGCTTGTTCACACTTCCCCTTATTGTGTCAGCAATATTGGCCTTCAGTGGAGAGTTGTTCATCTGGACTGGTTAAAATGTGGCAACAAGAAGAGCTTTTAAAATCAATATGGCATGCATTCACAGCCTTGGATGTGGATCAACGTGGGAAAGTGCCCAAATCTCAGTTAAAGGTTTGTGGAAAGTCTTCTTAATTTTATAAAAGAATTAATCAAAACTCTAAAAAGAACTACATTAAAAAACGCTTTTGTTCTTTGGCCTTGTTATATCGGACCTAGGAATTTGTTGAGGTTGTTTACAAGGCTAGTTTTGACTTGAGTATAAAGTTATTAACAACTATTACTGTAGCTTTTTTTTTTTAAACTTGCTGAAATATTAACACAACTAAACTTTTTTTTCAACTGGTAAACTAAAATACCTATTTTTAGTTGTAATCCAATTCTAACAGTTTGATGCACGGAAAACTAGGAACTATTTGGACTCATTACTTTCATAAATGTTACTAATAACTAGCTAGTATATAACCTTAAAAGGCCCAAAGGTTCTTGACCAAACGTAATGCATGACCAGTGATGGTTATAAATTGTGTTCAGTAGGTGGTTTGTGAAGGTTCTCAGTCATCCGGGTCATCTTGAAAAAAGGTTAAAGTAAAAGCATCTGAACTCAGTTTTCAAAGTGAGGACATTTCGTCTCTAATTCCATTTTGTTTTGTTTATTTTTCTAATTCCAAGAGACTTTATCAATTCTGAGATCAACTGTTAAGAGAGATCTCTAGAGGGAGGAGTTTCCTCTGAAACCAAACCTGATGGACCAGGCTGTTCTGGTCTCATAGTCGGTTTGGTTTCAGGGGAAACTCCTCCCTCTAGAGATATAAGCTCATCTCTCTTAACAGTTGATCTCAGAATTGATAAAGTCTCTTAGAAATTAGGAATTAGAGACGAAACATCTTCACCTTGAAAACTGAATCCAGATGCTTTTACTTTGTATAGAAAAATAGATCTCAATCACTTTCATTTTATTTTTTTACAGGTTCTGTCTCAAGATATTTGTACCGTGATGAAAATTTCATATGACCCTGAGGCCCTTGAAAGGCATTTCAAAGATGAAGATAATGGGGCTCTGTCCAGCCAAGGCTTCATGCCTTATCTTAACACATTCATTCTCAACAAGGTCGGGATATCCAGAAGCTCTCTAGATCCTATTGTCACTATCTGACTGAAAGCAAAAAAATATAATTGTGTATAATATATATACTGTATATACAGTATTGTTCAAAATAATAGCAGTACAATGTGACTAACCAGAATAATCCAGGTTTTTAGTATATTTTTTATTGCCAAGTGGCAAATAAGTTACCAGTAGGTGCAGTAGATTCTCAGAAAACAAACAAGACCCAGCATTCATCATATACACGCTCTTAAGTCTGTGCAATTGGGCAATTAGTTGAAAGTGGTGTGTTAAAAAAAAATAGCAGTGTAGTAGTAGTAGTAACTACAGTGTAATTTGATTAAAAGTTGATTGGAGTAGTGGAAAACCTATAAAGAGGTGCAAAAAATTATAGACTGTTCAGCTAAAATGATCTCCAATGCCTTAAAACGGAGAGCAAAACCAGAGAGACGTGGAAGAAAATGGAATGGATGATCAAAGACAGTCTGGAGTTACCTGTAAGTACTGTGACAGTTAGAAGACGTCTGTGTGAAGCTAATCTATTTTCAAGAATCCCCCGCAAAGTCCCTCTGTTTAAAAAAAAAAAAAAAAAAAGGCATGTGCAGAAGAGGTTACAATTTGCCAAAGAACACATCAACTGGCCTAAAGAGAAATGGAGGAACATTTTGTGGACTCATGAGAGTAAAATTGTTCTTTTTGGGTCCAAGTTTGAATCAGTTTGCATTTGTCAAAATACTTGAAGATGACATGCCCTTGAAATGTTTGTTTCAACAAGACAATGACCCCAAACACACGAGTAAACAAGCAAAGTCTTGGTTCCAAACAAACAAAATTAATGTTATGGAGAGGCCAGCCCAATCCCCGGACCTTAATCCAATCAAGGAGCTGTTTCTGAAGCAAAACCAAGAAATGCATATATATATATATATATATATATATATATATATATATATATATATATATATATATATATATATATATATATATATATATATATATGTGGAATATTGTTATATAGTGGAATAACAGCTGAGAGGTACAAGTTGGTGCCACATATGTATATGTAGCAGTTTTAAAAAACTGTGGTCATACAATAAATATATATATATATAGTATATGATTCATATATTGCTAAATCCTAGAAACAAAAACGTTTGTACAAAATAGTTTTGAAGTTTGTATATATATAGATACTGCTATTTTCTTTATTATATATAATTGCCCATATATATATATATAAGAGTATATATATATATATATATATATATATATATATATATATATGTTGTAAGGGTCTTGTTTGTTTTCTGAGAATCTATATATACTGGTAACTTGTTACTTAGCAATAAAAATATATAAATATATTATTATATATATCACATTGTACTGGTATATATATTTTGATATATATATATATATATATATATATATATATATATATATATATATATATATATATATATATATATATATATATATATATATATATATATATATATATATATATATATATATATATATATATATATATATATTTCCAATATGTATGGTACTGTGTGCAATGAAATGTACATGTTTATATAATAGGTGTTAACCGTTTTCAGTTTTTTTTAGAGAAATATCACATCTGTCTGTTATTCACAGGTACGAGAAAATTTTGATTTTTTGGAGTTGTTCAAGTTTTGTTGGACACTGTGTTACAAGAAAAACATTTCCATTAAGCATCTCCTCATCTCACTCGACGATGCTTTTAAAGTCTGGTGCATTTTCAACTTCTTATCTGAGGACAAATACCCGCTGGTTATCGTCACTGAGGAGGTGAGCACATCAGAATGAATTTTCAGCTTGACTATGCATCATGTAAGAAGGTGGGCTATTTCTGTCTAGATTAAATACTTGTTGTGGAAGCTGACCGATGCCATGGGTGGCATATATTGTGAGGAAATGTTTGCTGAATACCATCTTGAGCTGGGTTTAACTAAAAACTACATGACTGCTTGGGAGATGATTACGCTGGTTGGGATGCATTTCAAAGACATAAGGTTCCAGACACTGTCTATGGGCATCAATGAGGTTTACCAGGAACTCATATTGGACATCCTGAAGCAGGTTTGACAAGACAATGACTACTCTTTTACTGTGGATGTGTTTACAGCTCTAATTTACTGACTTTGGTAATAACTAAGTTCTTTATTTCTGCACTATAACAAAGGGCTACATGTCGAAAAAGTGCCCCAAAAGAAAAAACTGGACAGAGTTCTGGTTTGTGCTTCAACCCAACTTCCTGGGGTATTATGTCACTGAGGATCTTATGGAGATAAAAGGAATGATTGCTCTTGACAGTAACTGCACTGTGGAGGTACAGTCCCAATACCACTTGGTATTTGTGATCAGTGTACATTATATTCAGTTTCCAAAGTAATACTGTAATTATTTGCCTACCATGTACAGTATTGTTCAAAATAATAGCAGTACATCGTGACTAACCAGAATAATCCAGGTTTTTTGTATATTTTTATTGCTAAGTGGCAAACAAGTTACCAGTTGGTGCAGTAGATTCTCAGAAAACAAACAAGACCCAGCATTCATAATATGCATACTCTTGAGGCTGTGCAATTGGGCAATTAGTTGAAAGTGGTGTGTTCAAAAAAATAGCAGCATATTAGTAGTAGTAGTGTAATAGTAGTGTGGCATTAACTGAGGTCATCAATTTTGTGAAAAAACAGGTGTGAATCAGGTGGCCCCTATTTAAGGATGAAGCCACCAGCACTTGTTGAACATGCATTTGAAAGCCCGAGGAAAATGGGTTGTTTAAGACATTGTTCAGAAGAACAGTGTACTTTGATTAAGAATGTGATTGGAGTAGGGGAAAACCTATAAAGAGGTGCAAAAAATTATAGAATAATCAGAATGGCAAAGGCTCAGCCAATGATCAGCTCCAGGATGATCAAAGACAAAGTCTGGAGTTACCTGTTAGTACTGTGACAGTTAGAAGACGTCTGTGTGAAGCTAATCTATTTTCAAGAATCTCCCGGAAAGTCCCTCTGTTTAAAAAAAGGCATGTGCAGAAGAGGTTACTATTTGCCAAAGAACACATCAACTGTCCTAAAGAGAAATGGAGGAATATTTTGTGACTGATGAGAGTAAAATAGTTATTTTTGGGTCCAAGGGCCACAGACAGTTTGTGAAACGACCCCCAAACTCTGAATTCAAACCACAGTGCACAGTGAAGACAGTGAAGCAAGCATCATGATATGGGCATGTTTCTCCTACTATGGTGTTGGACCTATTTATCGCATACCAGGGATCATGGATCAGTTTGCATTTGTCAAAATACTTGAAGAGGTCATGTTGCCTTATGCTGAAGAGGACTTGCCCTTGAAATGTTTGTTTCAACAAGACAATAACCCCAAACACACAGTAAACAAGCAAAATCTTGGTTCCAAACCAAAAACATTAATGTTATGGGGTGGCCAGCCCAATCCCTGGACCTTAATCCAATCAAGGAGCTGTTTCTGAAGCAAAACCAAGAAATGTAAATGAATTGTGGAATGTTGTTAAAGAATCATGGAGTGGAATAACAGCTGAGAGGTGCCACAGTTTGTGAGTTGGTATCAACTGCAGACACTGCTATTTTTTTTAACACAACCCTTTTTAATTGCCCAATTGCGCAGCCTTAAGAGTGTGCATATCATAAATGCTGGGTCTTGTTTGTTTTCTGAGAATCTACTGCACCTACTGGTAACTTGTTTGCCATTTAACAATAAAAAATATACAAAAAATCTGGATAGTTCTGGTTAGTCACAATGTACTGCTATTATTTTGAACAATACTGTACCATAATTTGTTCTTTCACAGTCTCTGCCAGATAAAGAAGGAAAGACCTGTCTTTTTCAAATCAAGCGTGCTGATACAAGCTTTGAGATCAGTGTATCAGATAAAAACAACAAACAGGAATGGATTAGAGGTAGGATTCACAAACATAACTCTATTCAGACATTTAGATTGCTAAATGTTTAGGCTCGGCCTGTCTTTAGTTGTGAGGTTAGCTTAACCTCTGGCTTCTGTGCACTTTAACCTCAGCAATTGAAAAGTGCATCCAGCTGCAAAAGATGGGTCTGCCACCTCCTCACCGTCACGCCCGTTTGAGGCGTAGGGAGCTGCGACAGAAGCAACGCACAGCTGATGAGGAGCTGGCAGAGAGGATCAAGCAGCTGAAAGCAGCCTGTGAGAGCAAACAGAGAGAACTTGAGGCTTTGAAGAAGGTGACTCTATATCTTTATGAAGTATTGTTTTTACTTCATTTGAAGTTCAATAATATTGATTTATGATACTAATAAGTCTCTCTAAAAACACACATGCACCACCGACCAAAGCCAAAAAAAGTAGTTAAATCTGATATGCATGCAAAAAATCAAATTGGGCAGGGACATCCGTTTTTGGGCATGGGCATTTTTTCACTTCTTCTTTTTAAAATTGTTTTTTAAACTCAACATATTTCTATTTTTTTAGATGTTTGCAAGCTTTGGCAGTATTTTGAGATGTGTAATTTATTATATATTTATTTTTTAAAGATTGTTTTTGACCTTTTTTTGATAACAGACAGAAGTTTGACAGGAAACAGGGCGAGGGACAGAAGGGAACAACATTGGGCAAACGCGAGAAACACTCAAACTGGGTCTCCCAAGTACAACAACTGACAACATTTTTCCCAAATTCCAAATTAAAATATTGTAATTTAGAGCATTTATTTGCAAGAGGATAGTGATGACCACAGATACTTTTCCTTATTAAATAAGAATCTGTGCCTGTGTTGGGATTCAACACACATTGAAATAGAATGGCTTCCATACTTGTAGAGATGCTGATTGCTAGCAAAAATTGTAGTGGTCTCTTCATTTTTATTCAGAGATGTATATATGTATATATATATATATATATACACCCAGCTGGATGTTTATATATATATATAAACATCCAGCTGGGTCTCCATGCCTAGACCTAATACAGTTCTCTTGTTGAGTTTTATAGAAAGTGAAAAAAGAGAATGAGAGAAGGAGGAAGACTGAGTTAGATCTGCAAGACCTCTACAAAGTTGACCTGGAGAGAGAGAAAATGGTAACGTCACTGCCCCCATCTCCATGAATCTGTGTCTGATAAATACAGATGTTGTGATACATGTAGAGCCAAGCTATTAGAGTATTTAACATTTGACATTTAATAGACACACAGACAGTTGATGCAATACCAATCCCAATATTTTGTGTTACATGCCTTTTTATAAAATACATTTGTCATATATTACATTAAAACAAGTTATAATCCAATTCTTATGGCATTGTGGCCACAGAACAAGACAAAGAAATATGACAAGTAAAGCAAAATATTTACCAAAAATTTCCTGTCCCTCTCAGGTGCGCCAGCAGATGGAAGAGCAGGTTAAACAGAAGTCCTGTGAGCTGGATCACTACCTCCACCGTGTCAAGGAGCTGGAGGACATGTACCAGCAGCTGCAGGAGGCATTAGAAGATGAGAGACAGGCCAGAAAGAAAGAGGAGGCCATGCGAGAACTGCAGGCCAGGTTTCTCTAACACGATTATACACACACACATTTCAGGAGGCAGGCCCCTCATGTTTTAAGTGCGCCAATAATTTCATCAGATGAGGAGCGTGTGCCTCTAAGAAAAACCTCTTTCGGTAACAGTCAGCTTTTTTGGTTCATGACACTACTCTGTGGATCTCCCTGCCTCCCAAACAAAAACAGGACTGGAGTCATTTTAAATACAAACTTCAGTGTTTTATAAAGAGACGTCAGTGTTGTGACCACAACTGATCTCTGTCAACTGTGTTTTTAGGCTTTGTAAATTGTGATTGTTTGTTTGTAAAAAGCCCTTCTGCGGGCACAGTGGCAGAGTGGTTGTCATACTTATCCCTATCAAATAAACTATAAATATAATATAAATATACATTTTCTCTAGAGACATACAGTATAAACACAATTTTCCAAAACCAAACTTTTTAAAGGGGTTGTAGGTAATCACTTTTTGGAGGTAAAGTCTCTTTGTGTGACACACAGACTGTTGGAGGAAGAGGCAAAGAAGAAAGCAGAGCTGGAGCAGATTCACCTGCAGCAGCAAAGGGTCCTGTCACAGAGTCAGGCTGAAAAGCAGGCACTAATGGCTGAACAGACGGCCAAGGAGAGAAAGCTGCAGGAGGCCATACAGCAGCTGAAGAGACTGCAGAGGGAAAGGCATGGAGCAGTGAAGCAGTATGAGGCCAAGGTTCACCATCTTTATCCTACCTTTTTAAAAATGGATTGTTTTAATTGTTATGTAGCCCAATATGTTCAAATAGAGAAAGACAGTCTTTTGTTCTTAAATAGGAGGTGTCAAAAAAGAGCTTGACGCTTGAGAGAGCAGCAAACAAGACCAAGACATGGAAAGATAAAGTGGGCAGACATGAAGGACAGCCAGGTAAATGTTTCATCATCATTTTTATTCTTGTCATGTTTTATAAACAGTTTAAATCTAGACAGCTGTATTCTTTATTTTAGGTCATAGACGACCTCACTTAATCACTAACTGGGGTCCAGCTGCTTTCACTGAAGCTGAATTGGAATTGCGGAAGAAGTTTTGGCAGGAAAGTAAGACCCAGCGCTCTGCCGCTCAATGAAAGGTCACTATGCTCGTATAAACAAAGATGACTGGCCAAAACGTTGTTATAACATAACATATAAATCTTTGTAGTTAAACTGAGCCTTTTTTATGCATTACAATGCCATTCATGCTTTTCATTGTCACATTTAAAGTAATTTTGTGTATTTCACACACACACACACACACACACACACACACACACACACACACACACACACACACACACACACACACACACACACACACACACACACACACACACACACACACACACACACACACACACACACACACACACACCAGGTACATTGTGTTCTTGTGTGCTGACTTGTAAAAGCAAATACAGATGTTTAATCACGTTATCCTATTGTTAACAAAAATATTTGTATTTCTGTGTTGTTGTTCTTTTATTTGTTTTTTTCAAAATCAGAATAAACCTTGATTTGATTTTTACTCAATGACAGCACTGAAACTGAGGAAGGGGCATGGGGTCAAGTTTGTTTAGACGCATCCAGCTTGATATTATGCCTTTAAATATGAGTATCTTTGCAAAACAGAATTCAACCACCAGGTGTCATCATGTGAGCACGCGTACAAATGGTATCCTCTGCTGGTGATGCAGGAACGTGGTGCACAGCCTCAAGACAGACGTATTCTTTGATTTTTATAGCAAGGTTTGCTTTGCTTGTGTTCTGCAGACGTTTGACTGGCCTTTAACCACTGACATTTGTAGCCTAAATAACATTTCATATGCAGGTAATTATTTTTTATTTGCTTTTTAATGAAAGAATAGAGATAGTTCATCTCAGTTCAGAGTTGTTCAGACATACCTGCATTCATACACTGTCAGCACAATCTATTCACACTGAAAGTTAAGATTGCCCAATTCTTAGATATAATACTGTAACCAGGAACCACTAAATCTAAAATTTTAATTCTTTAAAATTCTCATAGCTTCTTCAATAGACCATTTTCATTATGCTAAACTGATGATATAGTGATCCCTTTATTTATTACCCTGTGATGAAAAAGCCACCATTTTGGTGTAAACTACTTTATAATGTTGTGTTTTTTCAATCCCAAAAGGTAACACGCATTAAGCTTTTGTCATTCACTGAATTACCATCACCCTCATGTGTCCTTAATGCCCTTAGCAAATTCCTGAGCGATTTAAAATGGTAACGTATTTGGGATTGTCTACAGCTGAAAAAATGTCTGACAGATGCCAGTTTTCTGGGTTAGATGACTTCCCAGCAGTGACCTAACAGCCCTGAGCTTTTCGCACAGTTGAAATGGACACTGGGTTTTGGTGTGTAGCAAAAAACTGAGGGTCATATACTCTGGCAAGTAAGGGCCTCGGAAAAATAACTAAGAAGGGCGAGGAAAGACAAAAAGCAAAGTATAGTAACCCCCCAGCAGTCCTGTGCTATAACACACTGTGGTGCTATGAGGTGTTCACATAATGTCCGGTTGATTCATGCACTGATGATCTCCCACCTCGACGTGCTGCAGGAAGCTGACATCATCTTAGCATTCTGTGGCGGGACTCGGAGATGTGAGTGGACCAGTAAGAACACTGAGCCTTAGAGCAGGTGCCTGCTGAGGGGCCACAGAGCACGGGGGCAGAGGGGGCCCCCAGCAGCTCTCACATTGCACACATTGAGGGGGCCCCAAGGAAATGGACCAATAAAATAAATCACCATCTGTCACTGGAGTATTTTTGAGGCCCTAGTAAAGCCATTGTTTTATGTATGAAACATTTTCCTGCAGCTGTACATGACATGCACAATGCATACGTGCAAAGGGCCGCCTTAGATTTGTCTTTCTTTTATCCAAGTCAGGTCTTATCAGCCAAGTCATTTCCCCAACTCACACACGATAATGTGAAATTCACATCATGCTCATGTAAGGCCTTTCCAGGTCTCATTTACATGAATCTGGTTGGGTCCAGTCTGGGGAATGCAGTCATGTGGAGTCAATAACTGAATCAAATGTGGAAAAAATGATTCCTGTAATGCCATTCTCCAAAATCCCTCTGGACAACTTCCGCTGCATGCCCTTTTCACAGGCAGCCGTCCTAATCTCTGTACCCAAAGAAAAAGACAAAAGGCTTTAAGTCCAGATGTTGTTTGTGCTGCTGTAGCCCTACACCTGCTGCCAGTTTAAGATAGCTTGGTAAAAGTTATACTCCCGTCAACCAGAACCAAGTTATCCCAGGACCACAGAGCCACTGGGGCGATTGAGAGCTGAGGGGATATTTAATTGTAGCTTTATGCAGTACTGTCTGGTCAATAAAAAATACATTAATTACACCTAATGATGAATCAGATTCTGCCTACTTTACCTGTAATCACCAACTGGACATTACTAATACTTTAAACCAATGGATTATTTGTTATTCAAAATTCTTATCCACACTCTTAATTACAAACATAGTAACACACTGAATAGGGGGTTTCAAGTATGTTTGATTTATTCCCAAAAGATTAGTGTCACCACAACACATAGTATAGATACAGTAACAAAAGGCTCTGACTTGATCTTATAGTAGTTTCCTTTACACGTTTCTTTTTTAATGAAACATATTAAAGTGGACAAGGCTGTCTAAAAACAATTGTGCCCTATAAGATTTATTTGTTTTAAAAGCCCTTAAACAATACACAGCCTGTCCGGACAAAAATATTAATATTTAAAGTTCTAAATAATGTCTGATGATGATAAATATGGAACAGGCCGCCCAGGTATTTGCTTCAATAACACGTTTAATAAAAAAGACTTATTGGTCACATTAGAATTAAGGTTAGAAAAGTATACTTATGTTTAGTAAATACAGTATATATAAAATGAAATGTACAGGAAACATAAGAACCACAATAAAACAGTTAACATTTAATATAAAAAAAATAATTTACATTACATTACGTGAGACAAGATGTTATTCAGACGCCAATACACATTCAACAAAAGAAAACATCACTTATTTAAATAGAAAATGTCAGGTTACGCTTTTGAACTGTGCAAATTCTTTCATGTATGTTTTGAGAAAATGTCTTATGTACATTGTAACATTGTAATGCCTTTAGCTTTACTGTCTGCATCTGTTAGAAAATGTCTTTATAATAAGGAGTGCATACTTTAGAAAGAAGTGCAAACAAATTCTTTTATGTAAATCTGAGTTTTTGGCGGTTCATAGGTTTGTAAGCAGCAACATTTTCTTGTAGTAAAAATATCTGATAGAAATTTTTCCATAGGTTATTTTCTATAATTTGAATCTAAAATTTAAACCACAGTTTTGAATGGCCAGTGATATTGCTTTGTACTTACAGCATTTGCAGGATAACTTTATTTGATAGTGCAGTTCCCTAAAGGATCAGCTTATCTTCACTTTATTCTCATCTAACGCCCAGAAAAGTAGGGGGCCTGCATAAACAAATGTCACTCCCCTAAGCTGACCAACAGAGTGGTGAGAGCAGCTAAGCAACAAGTGTGAAAGGTTTTAGTGTGAGTGGACAGTTCTCATCCTCCACTACCAGGCACTTTGTTCATTGGGATCCCCACAGATGTTAAAGATGTTTGTGTTGACTGGTTGTGACATTCCTTCTTACAACAACCTGACACCACCTGTAATGTTTCTGTGTTAAGGCTCCATTCTGTGCAGCTCATGCATCTGAAATGCAGTTCTGGATCTTGTCTATCCACACGTGGGCACTAGATGCATCCGAAGCACAGAAGTTGTAGACTCTCTTGCTGGTTTTCAGCTAAGAAAAAAGCATGCGAACCATTACTTTTTTATTGTTTTTGGTATTATGGCATGGTATATTAAGTCATTAAGTACATTCATTTTTTAAAGTTTAAAATAACATTTCTATCGGATGTTCATATCACAGATTAACATTTTTTGCTTTGAGTGGGAAAACAATAACCTCAAAGAGAATAACATGGTGTAATTAGCCATTTTTGTTCAATGCTTCTCAGTGTTATTGTACTCACATCAAAAAAAGCCTTTTCACTGATGTGTTTGGGAGCTCCAATTGTTGGTGCAGCAGTCACCACCGACTCCACTTCTGCCAAATCAATGTGACCTCTGCAGTTGGTGTCCTCCCCAGTGTCGTAGTACCTCAGCTATAAAGACATGAATGTTAACCCAGGAAATGCAACAAGATGGATGTGTTATGTTGCTTTCTGCTTCTTGCTGACCTGGTGCTTTGTAATGTCTAACACAAACCAGCGAGGTTTCCAGCCTTTCAAAAGTGCTCCACGTTTGTACAGGATCCCTTCATAAGATCTGCAAAATAGAGAGGACAATAAGCATTTCAGAAGTAGGACATCATTAGTTGTTGTACAAACGCGAGACAAAATGTTCAAGAACAACTGCTGCATTCTTGTACACAATGTACCATGTTCCCATTGAGAAAATATGCAAACACAACATTGTGTTGCAGCTGCATTTATTGGTGTAAAATGGATCGTTTAATCTATAAAACAAAAAATAAGTATTTTATAGGTGATAACATAAAAAATGTCTTAGGCTGGATCTGTTGCAGAATATTTATGTTATAGCAAAAATGTAAAATGTCTAGATCGCATCAAACAATAATTTAAAATACTCAGAAAGAGAATATCTTTCTATCTGAGCCAAGAATTTGTATCTGAACCTCCCAATAACTGTAAAATTACACACCCCAAGTTCACCAGAGTACAGACAATTCTCAAAAACATGATATGTAGCATACCACGGCTCTGAGTCATCTTCCAAATCTGGAATGGTCCCTCGACAGCAGTTGTAACTGCATCAAATGTGGACTTTTTATTTATAATTTATTAGTTCTGGGGATTGGGAGGTTGATGACCCACCTGTTCTCCTCACTCTTGGGGGTGAACTGGTTGTATAGCGTTGCAGCACGACGGTTGATCCCATTGGCTGTAGCAGTGCTGCGGTCCTCGCTCAGCCCACTTTCTGGCAGGTGCAGCATGGAGCGCCGCTGGAAGGCCTGCAAACTGGATGTGGGAATGAGGCCTGAGATGGACACTGCCTGTTTAGAGAGCTACAGAGTGGAACGTAGAAAAACAGTAATGGTGTTGCTTTATAAAATATAAGAATTTAACACAGTTTTCTTTAACTTCTTACATTTCCTTCTTGCTTGAGATCTTCCTGAATGCTGTTTTTGACTCTTTCCAGTGTGGTCTGCCACTTTTCAGTGCTTTGGTGAAGATTTCCTTCCAGTTTCTCAATGTCCTGCAGCACCGGGAAAACAAAACAAGTCATTCAAATGTTAGAAATTTAAAACATTTACAAGGAAATAATTCATTAAGGGTTGAATAGCTTTATATTCAAACATTTAAGTAAAAATATGCTCAGTCCGTATACTTTGCTGGTATCCTGTCCCTATTTAATCCAGTCAGGCGTGACAATTCTGCAGATAGTAGCGGTGTGCAGATTGATATTTTCGTTTATCAGAAACACAGTGGAAAGTAACTATACAATTGGTATTTCTTCTAAATGATATCCAGTTGGCAGGAACTACTTCTTCTGCCTGTTGTAGCCTAGTCATATATATGATATATACATGAGCATCGCAGCACGCTGCTCACATCAGTTCAATAGGCCTAGATTTAGTCCGGTAAAGCTGCCTGTAGAGTAGATCACTACTAGATGACTACTCTACTAGATAGGCTAGGTGTCATTAAAATACACAGAGTGCATACAGTAAAACAGCCACTGTGGGCTGCTGTCTTGTATTGTCTTGTAGCCTGTATGAAGCTATAACTTAAAATACACTACTTTTGATTTTCCAAACACATTAGGTTTTTGTAGAAAGTATCGCTCATCACTAGCAGATAGAAGATCCTGTCTACTGCCAGTGCGTTTATATGTTTTAGACAATGGTAAACACAGACAGAAAGTTACTTTTGTTTCTTACCACTTTGGCAAAGAACAAAATGCAATGTTAGCTGCAAAAACTATACAGACTGACGTAGTCACTTTATTCTTCCTTAAAACTCTCAAGAATATCTTACAGATAGGAGTTTCGTGATTGCATCAGGCTGGGCACGGCTCACGCTGCTGTAACATGGCCACACAATCCTCCTCTTACTGTTGGAGAGAGTGTCTGTCTCCTCTGTACTCTCAGTCCTCACAGCCATTGTCCTCCAGTCATAACACGGCCCAGTTGACAGAGTCTCATCTGTGAAATAAGTCCCATTTTTTCAGACTGGAGATGGAGACAGACGGCTTCAGGATTATCTAAAGACAATATAAAAAGTTTTGTTTGTTAGTAGAAAGGAAAGACACGGGAATCTACTAAAAACACCATAAACTAAAAGTATATCTTACTTCGCACTCTGAAGGGTTGTACAGATAGTTAAAGAAGATGGGACTTCTTTTGTGCATTCTGTTGACACATTCCCAGATACAGATACCTTTACGGGCCTGCTTATCACCCTTATCCTCAAACAACAAGCCTGCAAGTAAAAAATATTACATATTTCAACTTTATCAGTACTGTACAGGATCTTGTAGCCTGTTACACACTGAACCTGTGACAGTGTTTCCAAAGTGTCAGAAGAAAAAAAGTTATTCTGATTTGTATGGACGGACACTAACCATGCTCCAAGCGTTCACAATCTGAGTCCAGCAGGAAGTTCTTGAAGCGGTTAGAAATGTGATGATAGGCCAGGAACCTCAGATAATATTGATTAAACTCAAACTCCAGAGGATGTTGTTCCAAAATCTGCAAAGACAAAAATAATGATGGTTGGATATGAGGAGATCCAGAGACACACTACACACAGAGTGCCCTTGGGTTTTGGCTACATATTCCTCAAGAACATGCATTATCAATTAATTACAAACAGGAAGTGACTTTTGTGTCTTTGAGGGTGCAAAGGTTAGTGATATCACCGCCACCAGACACAATCACAACTGAGCCAATAGGACCACACTTCCATTGTTCTCGTCCAGTTGTGTCAAAGTGAAAGAAGACCAAGTGTTGAATATTTGTGGCCACCTGGGTCTGCTGGCAAAAACAACAACTGTTTTGGAGATGAGAAATTCTATTTTCAGCTCTTGTCTGAATCGTCCTTACAACTTCCCTGAGCCATGGACCCTGGCCAAAGTGTGTCAGTTGCCAAGTCCACAGTTTGAAAAGACAAATGCAGAAACTATTTGTTGATGTAAGCATATGGGAATGGGCGGGAAGACCCCCGGGACAAGAAAGAGCTACAATATTCTCTAAAGTTAGCATTTTAGATTGGACACAGTTGTCTGGACCTCAGCTGTGTATGCTTCATTTTTGACTATCTCCACTCCCACCCCAAAGTTCCCTGAGAGACTCTTAGTTGCCAAATCTGGTCTTTTCCACATGCATCTCGAAACAAGATTGAAATATGAAAGGATGCTAAAACACGCGAATAGGGAGAAGTCAGCACTGATCACTGAGTTTACAGACCATGTGGGAAACAGTCTCTGTGGTCTAATACACAGAGTATGAAGTCCAGTACAAGGAACACAAGTGCAAAGCTAAACCAAATGTATACATCACGACAGCTAAGTTGTTACTCACTTATTCAACTTTTTTTAAATGGAATGTATATTGAGCTTGTGATGAATATATGAATGGTATTGTATAGTCCATAGCAGAGAGTGCTTTATTTAGCAGCTGTAGAAGAGAAAAGCTTAACTTTACCTGGTGCACACAGTCCAGGAACTGCAAAAAGACAGGTGTGAAACCACTGCCCTGGCTGCTGGGGCTTAGGTTGCTCCGCTGGCTGAACTTGTGGCCAAAAGACAGCCACTCTTTCTCCAGCAACACCTGAAAACCCTCTAGAGTGCGGTAAAATGGATCACTTAACAGCTGCACCAAGGACAACACCTGCAAAAAAACAATGTAATGTACACATTACTGCAAAGTATTGTTACCATGCAAAAAATTAACAGTAACTGATTAGGACTAAGCAGATAACTTTTTCTGTGATGACATGCAAAAGATAACCACCCTGCAACACAATGCTAAATTGATCATCTGCTTTCAATAACGTTTATATAACTTTATTGAAGCACACTCCAACAAACACCATTTGAGAACCACACTTGTCGACACATGCAATATGCTTGGCCTGCCTCCCTGCCCGTGTCTTCTCCAACACAACTAATGAGGCCTGATGTGTGTGGAATGAGCAGGAAGCACAGTCCAAGGCTTCCCCCTGGGGTTTACAAGAACATCCAGCCTGGAGTGAGTGGTAGAGAACGCCAAACGCATCCCAGGAAATAGAGCCTATAACAGACTTAAGAGTAAATTAAAGCAGGTAGCCCAGGTGTGGTGTGAATAAAGGGCTTAGTTGATGTAAAAAAAATATATAGACAAGTATTATGATTTCAAAAAGGCCAAAAGCAGAGCTTCTTGTCTGCTGGGTGTCTATAGTCCATGGACAGGAGGGAAAGCAAAAGCATATGGAGCCCATTTGCTTGTGTGGGCTTGATGAGGACCTGGCGTGATGGAGCCAGTGGCCCGTGGAGAGAAGGGCTCTAAGGGAATTCACAAATAATCCACAAATGATGCTTTAAAACAGCAGCCTGGGGCATTAGAAACCCAGTAAACACATTTGAAGGACACACTTCTAAAGGCAAACATGTGCAATTTAACAGGTCAAAACGGAAAATATGAGCTCAGAGAGTAAACATGCAGCAAAATGCTGAGTGAAGCAACCAAATGGACACTGATCAAGTCAGAAATATTTGAAACATGCCTCATAATAGAAGAACAATAAACCCCCATTACTGAAAGAGCACCAAACAATGACATAAGGCCTTGTGTTTCACATTTTTTCATTGTACTTAGTTGGAAAAACCAGGGTCAACAATGACAAAGATGAGCTAGAACACCAGATGTGGTGATGCCTGTTTATACCATGGCATCTACTAATAAATTCAGTCTAGTACATGCCATACATGCCTAGAAACATCTGCTTCTTCATTTGGTTTGTTTGTATATATTTGGGGTACTCCCTTCATCTTTATAAACCATTTTATCATAACAAATACAGCAATAAAAACTTGAAATGAGTCTTTTCAGCTTATAGAGATATAACAACTCCTGTTCTGTTTTTTCTTGTAGTCTATTCTAGACACAACAATAATTCCTCCTTCATGTTTTCTTGCCCGATCTTTTTTTGTACATTTATTCACATTGAGTTTTTTGTGCTGTTTTTTTCCCTCACTTGTGTTGTGATGTCCCAGCCATCCTCTAGGCTAAGAAGAACAGAAGAGCCGCTGTCCAAAAGCTCCACCAGAAATGACGCCAGCTGCAGAATCTTTTGAAGCTGAGAGAGATTAACATAGACAAATGGATTAATCATCTGTGTCCATTCATTACAGTGTTTGAGCTACTGGTGATTAACTTACTTATCTGAAGAGTTTCCCACAACTAATATTTGCTGGAATGTGTATGATATGTTCAATATAAAAGGCAGCTTGACGTCATTCAAATAACCAGTATGATACAATTTGATACTGTCCAATCATTATGAAAGCATTTCCTTGTGAAAATTGCTAGCAAGTGGATTTAAGTGAAACTGACACAGACGATAAGACGTTAACATTGCTATGATTGGACTTAAAGCATTCATTCATTTTCTACCACTTAGTCCCGTTAGGTGTCGTGGGTGACTGGAGCCTATCCCAGCAGCTTTGGGCCTGAGACAGGGTACATCCTGGACAATGGCCAGTTAGTCGCTGACAGTAACACGTGGAGGACATGCAGACTCCTCACAGAAAGACCAGAGTCGGCCGAGAATGTTTGAGTTGGCCGGGTTTTGAACTCACAACCTTCTTGCAACTCTGCTCACGTGCACCCTTGGCAGAGTGCACGTGGCAAAGTTGCAGACTTAAAGCACTATTATAAAAATAAATTAATGTTATGAGTGCTTTCTTACCTGCAAGATCCACTCTGAGTCCTCCAAGGCTTTTAAGAAGGAGTCTTCGGAGTCAGATGAAGTGGCACTAGGAGCACAGGCCCTCAGCAGCTTTTTAAAACTACCTTTGACCTGTCGTGTGTCTGCAAAGTCCACTGGAACAAGTTCACAGTTCAGTGATGCGTCCACTCTCAGGCCCTGTTTATTACAAGTGCAGTGTACAATTTTAAACATTCAACTATCAAAAAGATGAATGAAAACACAGTAATAGTGTTAATATCACAGCAAACACATACATTTCTGTTTGCATATTTATAGCCTATAAAAAGGCACTAACATTTTTGTCAGAATGTTATGTTATTGAATTACTGAAGAGCTCAAATCTGGTTTTGAAATTTTTAAACATGAGAAACTGTTTTCAGGATTAATCTAGCCAGGATTTACATATTTTAATGTATTTTTTGTGCCTGCTTACCAGTTTTCATAACATATTTAAAACTGCTACATTAATTCAATGAATCAAATATGTTTGTTTTTATACCATTTATGTTGTTATTAAATCTGTATACTTTGGTCTTGGTGGTAGCGTATACCACATAAGCGACCTGGACCAGATCTAATATTTATATTGTTAACTGGCCTACTAGCCAGATGAAAACATATAATTGGTCATGACATAAAATAGTGATTTACATAATTGAACGGCTAAAATGTATTCAAATCTCCTTGTACTGTGTGGACTTCTGCCTCACCCTTAAATGGGATTTTTCTCCAAATATGTAAAGAGCAGCCTGCTTTTTGAGAAGCAGAGCCTGCAAACTGTTGCTGCCTGCAGGGGGTGCCAGATCCTTTCCTGCAAGTCTGGCCCCCACCTCTGTTCCTGAGTGGTGATGGTTGAGCTTGGCACTACCTCGGAGGCTAGCCCACATACCTGCGAATAGAAATAAAATTAACAAACAATTAACAGTGGATAAGTAAATGACACCAGCGCACACATCATGTCATTACATGCACACTTCGTGCATGCTACAGGAGTTATGTAAAGGCATTCATTTTATCAGTCCTTCAGCAAACATAATTTTACTGTGATAAAACAAAAAAGCGATTAGAGAAAGAGGTTTTACATTTCTTTTCAACTTCAACATAAGGCCAGTTCTCTGAAAACCAGCATGCAATGTTTTCCAAGCAGCACGAGTCATTAGGCACATGATTTTTCACTTTCAGTTTTTATCAATTGCATTTGAGGAACAACATTTTATTTTATGGATTTCTGAAAACTAACTGAGAAAGAAATATAACTGAGAAGTATATTAGCCTATAGTGAGAGCTGGTAGAAATATGAATATTTAATTAAATCAGTCACTTCATACTTTACAGCTTATCATTTATTGACAAACCCACTTCAAGCCTTTGCTCAGAAAATAAAATTATGAGGTAGTAAAAAAAAATACAGTTTAATGCTATGGTAATATCTACATAACTGCGATTATGCATGATTCAGAACGCAAACAAGGACTTAATAAAAAGTTCTTCATTGTATATTTACCATTTTATTTTACTCTTGTACAGACTATCAGGGAGGTTTACTACACTTGCCACAAGCAGACAGGTCTGGTGTGTGATTCATGTCTGGTCTGCCATGAAAAACAGCTTTCTTTCCTCAACAGACTCTTTACGGAGCACAGTTAGCCCTGGTGAGCCAACACATTAACAATGAAGGCCACATTAGAGAAGCCACATTGGTCTGTGAAAAACCACAGCTCCCATGGGAGCTCCCACAAAGTCAGTGAAGATTAGTACTATTCTATCAATGTTTTTGGAAGGTGGTTTGTAGCACAGTGCAGTGGAGCGCATGACCGGTTAGTGACCACTTGTGGAGGTTAGAGAGAGGTAATGGAATGAAGCGCAGCAGAAGACAGAAATTGGGCAAAGGCAGCAGAGAGGTTCACTGTACCTTGACTGTGGACTTGCGTCTTACTGGAATGTTTTTGGTTTGAGTGAGTGAATAGCTTATCTCTGTACTCAAGGACTGATTGTAGGGGTTTACATGAAGTTGAGAAAAAAGATAAGGGCAGAAACAGAGGGTAGAATAAATTATGTCAAAATTACACATCGTACCCAACTCCAATAACCTGTTCAGAGCACAGAAATATGGTCATGCTTTGTGGAACTAAGTTGAAGGTGAAAGAATGGACATGAAATATGACAGAATTAAATGGGTCTTTTATTGTCAAATGATGTGATGGCCACCCTTTGATTTTTTTTTTCTGGCATAAACTATTTTGAGACTTTTTGTCCATTTGTATTGTTGTCAATTATAGTTTGTTAAAAGTTTTATTCCAGAAAAAATAGTATAGTTATAGATGGATAAATTGAAGGGAACAGTTTGTTTATTTGCCAGTTCAGTTAATTCACTAGCGCCAAGGTCAGTTACTGAACAGTAACATCGCTGTACTGTAATCTAGTGCAATCATTCACCTACAAAATTATCTCACACTTGTGTTATCCCTGTTATTGCATTTACAATGTTTTAATGCCATCTCTTTTTGTGTACTTGTGTACTCAACTGTTTTACACTACTTTATTTCAAAATGTAATAATCAAAAATACTGAAAATAATAAAAAACTGAAGTAAATGGGAATAAAAATCTGCTTTGTACTGTTTATACACATGCTTTTCAGGACGTAGAGATCATTACATCAAGTCATAAATACATCTTGAAGGGAATAAATCTGAGAAGACAATGAATAGTGAAGCTTTTACCTCCTCTTGTAAAGCTGTTTGAGAAAGGAATATCTAAATGGACAGGGGCCATCTTTGGTAACCTGGTTTTCCTTTCAGGGCCTGAAAACAACACAGTCTTGGTATGGATCTGTATACTGATAGACACAAGTAACAATGGCTGAAAGATAACGATTCATTTGATGTGATTTGAAACCAAAGCTCTACTCAAAACCACGACTCTTATGTGGTCAGTCAGTGGGTTTTAGTGTAGCAACAAACATGCCTATGTGGTTAAGATCATTTGTATGGAGAGGAGATTTATGGGTGGGGCCTTGACCCAAGGTTGTCCTGTAATTTTTATATATCCTTTTAATTGTACATAGTTCCTTCCAGATCTTGGTAAATATCAGATTATTTTCCCCAAAGTCTCTGCTATTCAATAAGGGGCAAATATGGTAGGGTCTCTCATTGTCAAATAATTGTGCTGAGTGCACGCCTTCAGTTTTTCAGACTATCACAAGAAATGCACTCTACATGACCTTTTGGCCCCTGCAAACAAACCAACTTTTCTTCCCACGGCACAGTAAAGACTTGCTCACTGTAAATGCAGGTCAAGTAAGAGCATGCACATAATCATTACAGACTAATGCCAAGAGCTTAGTTTCATGGCTACATATAGATCAACAATAGTAATCACATTTATAGTACCTGGAGATACTCCAATGAGGGCGCGGTTGGACAGTGTGTTATCGCCGTTCATCTTGAAATAAATAGGGATGGAGTCAAGTATAGCTTGCAGATACTTTTCTTGTTCAAGGCTACTGGACGACTCTGAGGATGAAGCTGAAGCTGCAGTATAGAAAAATAATGTGAGTTTGACAGTACAGTACAGACTGCAGATTTGTCTTAAATACATATCAAAATGTTTGTTTACTCAAATGCTCACTTGTAGAAGAAGGGTTTTGTGATTTGAATAATCCTACGACACTCTTGCCATGAAAGCCTCCCGAACGAAGAAGCATTGCTTTGGTGCGTGGATGTTTCCAACACACCACTGGGAGGCGATTGTGTCTGTAACAGCGTGCCACTTTCTGTAAACTGTTGTCCTGTACAGCCTGGGGAACCACCAATAACCCTGGATAGCTAAAGACACACAAATACCCTTATTATTAACAAAATGTAGCTTCACAAATTAATTGTATCTTATGACAATCGGTTTGGAAAATATCTGGGTACTTTCAAATTTTTTTAATATATTGCAATTTTATCTTTCAACACAAAATCTAAATCCTGAGTAATGTGCTTACTTTGTAAAGCACAAAAATTTAGTGTATAGGCCTTACAAGTGCTACGCTTCTGTCAAGAACCGAAACAAATTAAGCACTGATTATGCCTTAGTACTTTAGCGTAGGGGTGTTTGATGTGACAATAATATATTGTGTTACGATATGAACGGTTGACAATCTGCCAGTTTGGAAAGATTGTAGTATGGTACTACAGTGCATTTCCATTTGGAGCAGTTCTTTGCTGAAAGACAGATGCCGGCAATTTACTTTTTCCCTCCCTCTCTCACCATTGGCGAGTCCGCGTCATGCTTTGACTGAGTGACAAACATAATTAACCAATCACAGTTAAGGGCTCTGGTCAGTCTCAGTCTGGTCTCAGCTGAGCGGAGCAAGCGCCAAATGCTACTGCGAATAGTTTCTCCTCTCGCTGCCTTCATATCAGGTTTATGCAGAGTTTAAACAGCGGAACAAATTAAACAATCACAACTTGTTACTGAGAGCGTCACAGCACAGCGTTTATTCACTTGTTAATGACGATGTCAGTTGCTCACAGTGTGTTTTTACTGTTGCTAAATAAAACTAAACTGAGCTTTACTTTAACACGTTTAAACTTCAGACTGAGGACACTAAGTCTAAACCAGAACTAAACCAAGTCTTAACCAAGACTAAACCAAGTCTAAACCAAGTTTAATCCAGGACTAATCCAGGATAAAACCAAGTCTAAACCAGTGTGAAATATCTTTACAGTCAGGATTAGACTGATTTATGCCTCAAGTGAATTTCTGCCAAATCTAAAAGACACATGCACTAGAGTAATGTTAATAATATATTAATAAAATATATGGTAAGCCTGCCTGCTTCTAATAACAGGCTGATGTGTTGGTTTGAAAAAAGCAAAAACAACTTTCTAGACACTTTTTTCATTTACAAATACGTCTGTATATAAACTCACTCAAATTATTTAAAATAAGTCATTATATGCAATTTATAGTGAATTGCCAGTAACTTGCAAAAAAAAAAGTATTTTACCAGAGGCAGTAGACTATAGTAGTAGTCCTCTGTATAAGAGAATATAGGCAATACTACAAAATAAAAATTAATTGTGATATAAGGTTTTTGCCATATCGCCCACCCCTACAGCTAAAACAATCGATAGATTGATAGTGTACCTTTGACATAAAGCATATAGTCTGTTTACAGCTGTTATCCTGAATTGCTCTCCTGTTTTAGCCCGAGAAGAACTGGCAGTGATTGTGCCCAACCCCAGGCGTTGGTAGTCGCGGAAACAGGACTGCTCGACCAGCTGCTCCATTGTAGATTTTTCTGATGTTCGCAAAGTGCTACTAGGTGGTGGCTCCCCATCGTCTGATACTAAAACACACAAGGAGAGAAATTTCATTTATCTTTTACATTTTCCTTCTTCTCCTTTGCTTTAACGTTATGTTATTCATGGTTGTGTGTAAAGAATATAATTTGTCTCACTTGAAATGTCATCATCTTCATGCCAGGTCATTCTGCTGCCCCGATCATTTTTCTTTAATGTGGTCTGGCCACCACGGCCCATGGTAATCTTTCCAGCCTTTTTGGCACCTTTAACAATAGTTTTAGATAATGTTCTGTAAAAATCAAAAAGAAGACAATTGGTTATATTAATATATGCCAACAATTGTAAAACTTGCAAACTCTCCAGTGGTGCAGTTAATACCGAAAGCCAGTGTTTCTCTCTTTTTGTTTAGGAAGGATTATCTGAGGCACTGTTTGTCCAGCAGCAAAAGCAAATGAGCTGAAAATGGCGTGTGGGTAACGGATCCTCTGGAGATGTTTCCTGAAGAGCTCAACCATCTCGGACGTCACCTCTTCATCAAAAGCAACTTTTATTAACTGCAGAAGTAGATAAATTAAATTGAAAGTGAGATTACATGTTGCCCAAGTTCATCATCTCTAATAGCCAATGAAAGTCAACAAATCAAGCCAAGTCAATTTTTATTTATTATAAAAAAAATTTTAATAGTGGTTTATCTGTTGAGTGACGTGTCAATGATGCCGCAGCTTGTAGTTTACCTGGAAGGATGCAGAGCGGAGCTGCAGACCTTCATGCATGTTTTGTTGAAGTTGATTTTGGATGCTGATCTTCTTTTCTTTGGTCAGTGTGGACACCGGAAAAGCTCTCATCACTGCCTGCTCTCCAACTGGATAGACAGAGAGACCACTATTGTTATATATCGTGTTGTTGAGTGACACAGCTTTTCTGGCTTTAAAGTGACAATATCTTTTGAATTTTCACCATCCAAAAGGACTCTACATGCAACTTCACAACATTTTATAGATATGTAGAATGTATTATTGACAGGTTCAAGGAATATACAGGTTCTTGTGAGATCACCTTCTCAGCCACTCTTGAAAGCTCAAAATAGAAAACAATCTGGTACATTTTTGAGGCATTTACCCCGTGAATCATGAGGAATGCCTCTGAAGATGATCCGGTACGTTGTGAGAAAAAGGGCTCCCTCTGCTGGCAGGATGTGTGGACCCCCCAGCAGACCCCCAGTGGCCTCCTCCCGGCCATCTGGATCCAGGAGCACCCGCAACCCCTCTGTCACGAACTCCTCTCCAGGAAGTAGTGCAGGACGCAGAATCTTAGGCTGACGGGAAGGAACAAAGATAACAACTCATAGCAGGACGGCTGCATATGGACAAATTGTACCTGTCTATAGAAACAGATGTCACTGCTAGTAAGAAAACATGAGTGATTCATAAAAAATATCTGCACCAGTAAACTCTAGTAGCAGCAGAGTTTAAAGTTTAAAGTTATGTGGCAATTTTTAATTTAATGTAGGCCTATTTAAACATTTTGAACATTTTTTTTAACACCTTCAAATATGTAGTGTCCATAACATTTTCATGTGTAAAGTCAATCAACAAATGTAAAAGCAAGTCATTAGTGGGAGTAGAGGTCTAGGCAGAAGAAAATAATAGTTGGTTCTTAAAAGCACAAGGAGACAAAGAACAGCATCCCTCTACACTGCATTACCACACTAAATGTATTTATTGTTTACTGTTACCGTTACTTGAATTACTTAATACACAGACAGTGTCATTCACACACATTTATTATTTGGCATGCCACTTGCAGCAAGCAGTCCAGCAAATAAAAATGAGACGTTCGCTACAAAGAAAACCAGTCAATCGTCTCAGACAAACCTTCCAAGGTGCTCCAAAGGAACTGCTGGGATGGTGTTTGTCTGTGTGCATGAGTGTGTGCAAGAGGAATTACCTAGAGCTGGCAGAAAAATAACAGGGTTGTCCAAAATCTAATCTTTAAGTAGCTAATCATACATAAATAAAAAATGTTTGCTGTAATTTACTGGATTTATAATCCCCAGAGTCAGCATATCTATTACTCCTTATTATGTACCATCTATCATACATTGTGGACTGGAGAC
Organism: Perccottus glenii; assembly: GCA_024416835.2. Lineage (NCBI taxonomy): Eukaryota > Metazoa > Chordata > Actinopteri > Gobiiformes > Odontobutidae > Perccottus > Perccottus glenii. The sequence goes on along the minus strand of CM044548.2, from coordinate 16,616,475 downwards.
CCACTAAGGCGTACAGATTCAGTAAATGGTTTAATTCCACTTTCACTCTGATATTGTATAAAAAAAATATTTTATTACATGTTATTGCAGCTATTTGTTCAATATTTTGTCTGCCAACAGCTTGGTTCATGTAAAGTTCAAAATTAAAATGCACTTACCTTCTGTATGGGAGGTAACCTCCTGCTCTCTCTATGAACTGCATCAAGAGCCTCTATCTGCATAGCTACAATGCCTGTGTGTCAGAAGTAGGGGTCAATTACCATATGTACATATCTTTAGTAAGACTACAGTAAATGTGTGGATTGTGCCGCTACATAGCAACAAATGCACATTTAAAATAATGTGACTACTTTTAACTGTAAAGACCATTAATATCATAATTTAGCTTTTACTTTTGACTAAACTGCAAACATACAAAAGTTTACCTTATTTAAAGCTAAGTCATGAGCACTTGGGATAGTACCTGGGATCATGCTGTGCAAGCTCTTTATGTGGTCCTGCGTCACTCCACTCTCAGTGCACACCTTGTCAATGAAACGAGCTATGAACCTGACCACAGAGTGAGCCCCATCGCTATTTTCAGAGTCCTCAAAGCCACTTTCTGTGTCAAAGCTCTCCGCCACACTGCCAGCAATGCTGTAAACAAAACCGGAGGCACAAAGGAAGAATGAAAACGTGAAAGGCTAAACCATGTGAAAGGTCACTGGCCTGAGAACTGGGATTTATGTGTTGACTTAAAATAACTTTAGGACGGTCTGAGAGTAAAGAGCACTAAAAAGTAGAATGATGTGCAGCCCGATTAAGCAACGCACTGTATCAATCACCTGGACTAGTCTGTTAGCCAACAATAATGTTTCACTTGAGACGGTGATGCAAGATTCATGTTGGGTCCAAAATAGTATGTGATGTGATCCAAATGTGCTTAGTGAGAAACAAGCTTAGGGCAAAAATAGAAACAAAAAAAAGAAGTTCCCAAAAACCTGGCCAGAACATTTCTGCTTTTTCTCCTGCATCTCTGAGCGATTAGAAAGTAAAAGGTAAAATATAAAACATCCTTTAATATGCATTACAAATATGTAGTACAATTAGAGCACAATGTATGGTATTAAATCTTGACATCAAGCCAGAAATCCTTCCCACATTTATTGTCATGCCAGCCACAGGAAATGACTTTGCTGTTAAGGACAGTGTTGTCCTATTCAACTCCCCGAATGAAATCCATCTTCTTTGTGCAGTAGGTAGCAATGTAAGTGCACTGGATAGATTTTTACTGAACAAAGAGAAAGCACTGGGTTCCATTTGGCAAAATATAACTGCATTATGTAGAAAATCATTTACTATTTGTCCCCCCACTTACTTATCATCACCTTATTAAGAGTACAGCACAAGGCTTTCTGAGCTGAGGCTGATTGTTCTACCTTACACAAACGAAACAAGCAAAAAATTATGCTCAGTGCTCAAGTTTCCATTTGTATCACTTTATGTTAAACAGTTCAACTTTATCATCTGTTGTTCTCTGGGTGTATTGTGAGTGTACCTATACGTATAACATGTGCACAGTGGACCGCTGTAAAATCCTCAAGGGAAAATGGATGAATTTTAATGGTAACTATGTAAATGTGGACATGGCTTAAGATACTAACTGCTTTATTTCCTAACCTGTTTGTGACAATGCTGTTGCTGCCGCTCTCCCAGTCAGCAGAGGGGGCACTGCGGATTAGCTTGTTCTTGCTGGTGTCTAATGGAACCAGCAAATAAACCATGAGGCTGGCATAGTGGATGGCCTGGCTGAACACAGTGCTCTCCTCGTTCTTGACCAACTCCTGCTGCTTCTCCTTGCTCAGGCTCGGCCAACAGCGCAGTTGCTCTGCAGCCAGGGCCATGGCTGTCTGCTCTTCATCTTTGACCACAGTAGAAATGGGCACCGCATCCTTTTGAGAGATGAGTTACAGCATAATGGAAAAGTCTGCAAATGCTCCAACTAGGTTTATTATTATTCATTTTCCTGTCTTACCTTGAGCCTTGCAATGACGCTATCCTTCTCCAGTGTGTTTAAGTACAGAGCTCGGATTTGGCTCTGAACATCGCTGTAAAAAGTGGCTTCCCAGAAATGCTGGTTGGTCCAAATGGGATGATCCTGTATACAGGTGTAGGCAAACTGGTTCACCCCAGGAGCCAGTTTCTGTAAAAACACAAGAACCACATCATAAACTATTAACTGGAAATCAAACTGCTTCCAAATAAATCCTTAAAGGTTGTGATAATTTCTTTGTCAATATGGGGTTGCTAATAAAATTGACAATAAAACTAAATTGGAAAAATCCTGTAAAAAAGTTAGGAGAACCAAAAACAAGAGAACTGTTAGACCATGTACCAACCCCTTTATAGTGTGTTGTTTTGATTCATTTGTGTTAAAGAGTAAAGCACCTGCTGCCTGAAAAACAGCTCCTAAAGGGACCATGTGGTGCTCTCAGCCAAAAGCATTAAAGTTGATCCAAACTCTATACGCTTCAGAAAATAACACAGAGCTAAGCCTGGAAAAATACTCCACAAATTCAGTGCAAGAAGCAGAGCGTGCCGGTAAATAACCCACACAAACCTACATCAGCCTGTCCCACTTCCTCTTCTACTTCTAAGTACTTCTAGATGACAATTAACATTTGATCTTACACAACTGCTGCTAAATTTATTTTTCTTGGCAACAAAATCAAAACTGTGAGGGAAATGTGGCAAGTGCACTGCTGAGATCAGCAGATTTTTGTGCGTTTATAAGAATTCTGCAAAATTTGTGAAATAATGCGAGCTACCGGAATATCAAATTCCGGTAGCTTTGAATGAGCATAGGAAGTAGGGATGACAATCACAAATTTAATGACCCCAAACAGGCTAAAATGTGTCCAAGTGACATTAATGCTCAATTAAGTCTGTCTATATACAGCAATCTAAAATTAAATCAATACCTAAAACTCAAATAAATAAATCTGATTAAAAAACCAAACATGCAGATGTTGCATGAACACGAGCTATCTATCTACTCCGCCTGTTCTCAGTCTGGCTGTTTTTAGTTGACACGTTAGATATGTGCAGGTCACATTGACCGAGGTCATTTCTTCCTTATATGATAATTCAAAGAGTGCACAACAACATCCCCACAGACAGACAGAGGGAAAGGAGGAGGAAGGAAAAGTAAGAGAATAAAGGAATGGCAAAAGGAAGGAGGACACAAAGATGAAGGGGTAAATGGGAGTGCACTATAATCAGACTTATCTTGTGACTAGTGAAAAAGTGGAATGCAGTGAAATACTTGCGACGGAAAGGGTCAGAACTATTCAGAAGAATCCCAAGGGGAGTCAGAAAACAGAAAATGAATATGGAATGACAGTTAATAGGATATGAGATCTTGTTTTGAACTTTGGTATGTCCCAAAGTTCACGGAGAAGCCTCCACGCCATCTCCCGAACTTTAATGCTACGACCCATTTGTCAAAGCGCTCAGACAAAAAAATGTCATCAGTGGAGGAAGCACATACACTAAATCACTTTAGTATGTAGACACTAAAGCAAAAACGTTGCATCTGATTTGTCACAAGACTTGGGGCAGCAACATTATTTACAATTGTTTGGAAGCATCTACAACATTCCAAAGATGTGGACACTATTTGTTGGTCAAGTTTTTTGTGGGAATGCATGTTTGACTTGTACGCAATCCATCTAATCACTCTAATTCTGTTTTGAACCAGTGTAATTTGCAGAAAAGTACCAGCATTTTGAAGCCATAAAAACCTTTATCCAAACCATCTATTTACCCTTTTGGTCATGTAAAAGAAACAGAGAAAATGTTACCAAGATCCAATAAACAAATCTCTCATAAGGTCCATAGGCAATCACTATAAAAAACACAATGTACAAGAAACATAAATGTTCCCAACTAGAGTAAACATAGCTGAATAAGTCAAGTGCTAGACATTTCTGAGGGTCATCAAACACGTCATTTCCTCAATAGCCAGAATAACATGCCAAAGTGAATTTTAATAGAGCTAACTGCCTAGTCGACTCTAATACATAAACTATGGCTGAAAGAATGCTAACAGTGACTTGTTTATGCTGTGTAAGTCAACCTGAAAGATGTTTTGGTTATTGCCAACTGGTGTTTTCCACACACAGAAACATTTAGTCACACATTCAGATGGCAAAAAAATATCATGCAGGATAGCAAAGGGCATTATAAAATGTACCTAGAGCAACATCTGTTAATCTCAAATGCACTCTCTCTTTGTGTATATAATAAATTCCAGTGGAATAGTCCAGATTAGACAATCATGATAATATGTAAAACTTCACCTCTAACAAAGTCACGGTACAAAGGTTGCATGGGTTTTAGATAAACTTTTACCTTGGATGAAATATTTAGCAAATCAGTTCCAACATCCATTTGTACATTTATTTAAAACTGAGAGCAAAGCAATCAAAACACCTTAATTTTCCATTAGCATGTACTGGGTTCAATGTCATTAGCAATGTCAATCATCTCATGACAAGCTAAGCTATAAAACTAACACTGTCACTTCAGGGGCAGAGATGGGAGCAGACAAAGGCAGTGCACAAGGATTCTCATGTTCTCTGACCCAAATACACTTTGTATGAAAACAGCATGAGTCCAAAAACAAAAAAACAGGCAAGTCAATGCCTGACTTCTAAAATAAAGTTAACACCAAATTTTTGCGTTTTTAATTTTGCGTTAACAATGCAGCGTCAGGTCTCAAGCTTGTAAATTGCTTTCTGTATTAGTCACACTGGCTGCGTCACAGAAGCGTCTCGACGCGCCGCTATCAATAGGTCGGACTTCCATTTTTGAGCAGGCACCAAGTTTCAAAATAAACTCCTATAAACTGCTATCAAAATAAAAGCTCACTAAAACATGACAATGATGTAAACATCGCACCAGTACTACAATTCTGCGCCATGGACGAGGTTTTGAGGTTGAGAAATATCCTTCACGAGACACAAACAACAATTTTACAAGGACAATGTAAAGAATGAAAAAGCCTGGAGCACAATAGCCACAACTTTGGGACGGTAAGTAATTACCAACTGTTGTTACATAGGCTATGTATAAGCACGTATTTAAAGCAGACACTAGTAACACGCGAGACGCTTTCGGTGTGAATTTGGGGTTAAGTAAGTTTTACACTGTGTTTAGCATGAAGCAGAATTCAAAAAGTAAACATTGCAAAAACTATTATATCTATAATAATCTACATAATTGATGGAAATCCAAAAGTAATTACCAGATGCCGTTTCTTTTCTCCTTTTTTTCGCTTTCAGTTTAAAAAAAATACATCAACAGCAGCAAATGAGAAAAATGTGGTATTTACTTCCAAGAGTTTTATTTATTATTATTTTTTAACAGAATAACCCACAGAAACACACTACTTCAGCACTGTGCTGTCCTGGTGAAACGTGTTCTCATGAAACATGAGCAGACATTATACATATACTGTCTAGTCCAATTCTAGGACCAGTTGATCACTTGTCATGGCTGCATAAATGTTTGTGTTTTGTATAACAGCTCTGGTTGCAAGACCATTCTAGTGAAGTAGTTACATAAGATTTATGCTATAGTAGAGACGGGAGGTGGTAGAGACTTATAATAATAATATGGTATGGTAATATGCCAAATTTGGATTTTTGACTCAAAGGCACAGTTTTTCCGGTGAATCACAAGCGGTCCTTTGGTAAATGAGGAAGACACAAGCAATCTAGGTTTGTAAGCATTTCCAGGACCTACTGTTTCTGCATTACTGGAAAAATAGGATTTCTAAAGTCATGAAAATTGACACTTTACTTGTGTAACACACTGTAGATTAGATTAGAAGGTTAGGGTATGTATGTACTACATACATGTTATTTCAGTTTGTTACACAGTGTGTTACATTGTACTAAATGAGGTAGATACAATGTATCAAGTGTAGTATAAAATAAAGTGTTACCAAATTAAATACTTACTCTGTAAAAAGCTGTTGACAAGGGCAGCAGGGCAGCAGCCACTAAGTACTCTTCTGAACTGGAGCAGTCCTGTGGGTCAAACAACATAAACTTGTAACAAGGCACAACACTGCGGACACTGGTCACATCTGCTCATTTTTTTTATTGGAAGTTTTCAACAGCTAAATCACATATCTCACAAAACTTACAAATTCTTTAGTGATAAGAAAACTAACTTTTGGGGCAAATAAATTATCTCCAGCATACTAGTTACATAAAGTCACATGGTCCTGTTAAATGTCAGTATAATTGAGAAAAAAAAAAAAAAAATAGGCCTGCCAAAACCACTCTGTCTGCTTTTGTCTGGTGGCTGACATATGCTTTCAATAGCATTATATAATCCTTGCCTTGACAATTGTTGAAGCACCTCTGTCACCAATTTATTGGTAATCTTCTGTTTAGCATTCTAGAACTGGATCCGTTTAATTCAGGACAAACACACACACCATACTCCTTTAGGTCATATGCAGTGTTCATTTATCAAAGCTGCCACAACTTTTTTTTCTTTTTTTTATCTTGTAAAAGTATAATTGTGTTTGATATACATAGCAAATCATTTCAAACTTTTTTTTTTGTTTCAGGTCAATGAGGCAGTTTTTCATTTCTAGAAAATAGCTTTAGGAAAAATTAGTGCATTAAAAACGTTTAGAGTAACGGATTTAGGGGTCCCAACAAAAGATATTTTAAAGAGATCACAGCAAATGATGAGAATGAGAAAATATAAGAAATAGTGCAATTTGGACTTATCCACAGGAAATTGGTACTTAAGGCTGGCAGGCTTTTTGGGGATTTGTTTGTTGAACTCTGTAAATGAGAATGGCAAGAGGAAATTTAGTTTAAGTAACTCAAACCAGAGGACAGGAGTTATGCTGACGTCTACTTTTAAAGGTTGTCTAGAAGTCTAGAAGTTCTATTTTATTTTAAAGTCTGCAGCGTGCAATTAAAGTCCTTAGGAGAGATACAGAGTGGAATGTTTAACTTGGTGATAGTGGACTGTAATGGGGCCTCTGTTACCACGATTCCCTGAAAAAAACACTCAAGAATGTACAGAGAGGAAAATGCAAAACACAAGTTCCAAAGCTAGAGATGAAAGCCTGCCCGCTCCTCACCCCCCATGGACCAAGCAACATACTGACTGTGTTTAGTTATTCTGTGTCACTTGTATTTTCCCTTGCAGGTATTTGGGTTGCAATAAAACATTCCAGCTTGGTGCAACACCAATGCATCGTTTACCAGCATCTTTCAAAATAGTGACACACACAGAAAGTATTTTAAAGTAAAGTGAAATAATCAAAAACAATTTTTAGCCGTCTTTTGAAAGCTTATGTTTATAGGGACACCCTGCTGCTTTTCCTCAAATTTTTTATTGTTTGTCTGGCCTTTTTGCTCTCATTGTTGAACCTGCAGGAGTTTTGATAGTTATGGTGACTAATGCAAATGAAGTGCCTTATGACATAAACCGACAGCAGTTTCCTGTGTGACCAACGGACATTCACTCTTCCCAGAAAGCTGTAAAAGGAGTTAACATTTTCAGCTTATTAGAATTGATCTATTAGTAGTAATAAAAGCTCTGTGCCAATAATTGTGACTTACATTTACATTTATCTGACGCTTTTATCCAAAGCGACTTACATTGTTCTAATGTAATTACCAGTGTTACAGTCACTGGAGGCAAGTGTCTCGCCCAAGGACACAACGACAGTATGAACTGTGGGGAGAGTGGGAATCGAACCGCCTACCTTCCGGTTGAAAGACGACCACTCTACCCACTGAGCTACTGCCGCAAACAGTAAAAACCTCAATGCGCCGCTATTTTAGCATACACTATACCGCGTTAAACCAAAGTAGCATATTAAGCTAAATGTACATACTTGATTATGTATTGCTACAGACTTGATTATGTAATAAATCAATGAATAAACTACACAGTTGATGTCTCTGTTTTCAGGACAAACAATAAACAGAGAATATATTGAATTGGCTTGAAATGTAATTAATGCAGATGTTTACCTAACTAAACTCGTGGCCAGTGTAGAGAAACAAATTATAAAGACTTGTTTTTAATAATGTATAAAAGTAAGACAAGTCTCTACAACTGGTTAAAGGGTTGTAGTTTAAATTATTAAGGGGAAACAGGAACAATGTGATTCAATTATGCAAAGTGGAAGAAGGACTCAGTTGGTAGACACCAAAGTTAATTAACTGGACGGATGTAATTTAAACAAAAGAAGTGTCAAATAATGTTGTAAACAACTGTAGCTAGGTCACTGTTCCACATCAACCAGTCAGGGATCATGCTTAACTCTCCAGGCATTTGCAGCAGCTTTCCATGAAGAACCTACCTAAGACCCTCTCACAGTAAACTGCCACTTAGAGCGTGCTTTTGAGCACCGCTATGAGGCCCTCGACCATGAGAGGGCCGAGCACAGAGGACTCATAATCCTATCAGACAGGAAATGGTTGGGATGCCAGGATACATCAACAGCAGGATGCATTCCCCCACATGGCTTGCTTAAGTTTACGAGCAAAAACACGCACACAAACACACACACAAACACACGCACACAAACTATAGTCTGTAGTTTGATTAACAAACTTGATGAGTGGGTCATCGTTTTGAGTAATTTGTGGCTGACAAAGTGATAAGCATTTCAACAGAGCAGGAAAATACATCATTATAAACGGAGCATACCAATATCATTTCACAAAATCTATTTTTAGGTATTGCATGCAACAAAAATGTAAGAAAAATATATTAACAAGCATTGAGAAGGTAGTGTTTCCACTTACATCCTGACCTCTGCCCTATTGTACGTTTCTCAACATAATGCAGCTATTTTTGTTCAAACTTTAAAAACTAAATCACTGACCCGTCTGGTCCATGACAGCAAACTGTCAAGCAGACTTAAACAATTTATGCTGTATCAGACTGGATAATGATGTGGTAATTGTGATGTGTCTTATATACCAGCAATCCTAATGAGGCATCATGCTGTCTTAGCACTAAAGAACAGGCAACATTTTTTAGAGAAAAGGTCACTTTGGCACCGTTTTACACTGACAAGTCTTACATGCACGCAGCCACAGCTGCTGGAAGACTCACTCACTAATATCATTTTGGGGGGTTCTTATCTGGCTCAGAAAGGGTAGAGTGCACAATAGGAACTGTTTCAGTAATTGATTATTTATATTACTTGTACAGCTCATTTGTGACTAATTGTTTGCAATAACACTAAATAAAAATTAAAGCCATGGACAAATACAAATATATAAAACCATAATAATATAAAGGGATTAAGTCACTATTAGATTAATGTTATACACTAAAAGTGAATTGACATTTTAATTGATTGCTGTACAGTGGTGTATAAGTGCTAAAGCTCTGGTAAAAGTTGTAGATTGAAACAAATGCTAAACACAAAGACACAAACAGAATGTTCCCGTGCCAAACTGTATAATTATTAGATTTTTAATTTATCCCAATGGCAAGCTTTAGGAGGTCTGTCTGCACTGTTTAATCATTGTGAACACGTCCATTCTTTAGTATTGTGATGAAAAATCACTTCACCAATTAAAGATGACATTTCATTTTAGCACATAAAGTTGGCCATCAATTTGGTATTGTGTCAATAAGTATTCAGGTCATTATTGCTTAATCAAAGAAAAACACATTCAAACATTAAGCTAAATATGCCACATCACCTTTTCAAATAAATCTGCATGCGTCAATGAATTGTTGCTATGATTAAACAAGGTTATTGATGCTGTGCTTGGCTTTGACTTGTTTTGTTTCATAACTGTGGAACAAATAACATCAAATGACCTTGTGTGTCCCAGTTTCAGGCAGATGGTGGGATTAATTGGCTTTCTATCATTTTGGGGGCGAGTAGAAGAATGACTGGAATCCAAAGTCACTCTATAAAGCTGCACTTTGTGAGGACTTTGTAAAAGGAATAAAAATACCCTGGAACAGGCTGATGCCATGTAGTAAAACAGTAAAGACTCCTCATCTATGAATCAGTAAAGCCTCAGTGACTCTTGATGGGAGGCACAAAAACACTCAATTTGACAAGCAGCCGAACAATGAGGGCACCAAGAAAACATAAACATATGGAAAAAAAATATTTGCAACAACCTTACCACTGTTGGTCTGATTGCTTTATAACAATATCAATCTTAACATGTAAGAGCTCACCTGAAGAGCGCAGTTCATCATTCGAATAATGTAGTCAAACTGTTGGTGATCCAATATTGCACGGTTTTGCTGGACATGAAGACTCAGTTCTTCAGTTAGACATTGACGAGCCATTTTGCCTTTGAGGGCCCGCAATGCAGCCGGCAGAGTCTGTGGAGAGTTGGTTAGAAAGTATGCTTCAGGAAAACAATTCTTTAACAGGCCTAACAAAAAAGGTTGTTTAAATAAAACATTAGTTAGTTACATGTCATTAACATTATTTGGGCACTGCATATAAGCCTGTACAACTTTAAAATCTTTAGGTTTTTAATAATTGGATTTATTATTAATTAAACATTGTAAAATTTATTTCATCTTGTTTTATAAGAACCAGGACAATTGTTTTATTGCAAAAAAAATTGACAATGTTTAGAAGATGTCCTATATTGTGTTTTTTATGTGTCAGTAAAAAACATGTGTATGGAAAGAATGCTGGAGGTGGGTACAGTCATTCCTGGTATGGTTAATGCTATTCACACTGAACATTTGTCATATAGGATTTATAGTCTCATGGGGGGCTGAAAGGATGTATATGGGATATGCATTCTTACATTTGCACACTGGGTTATATAACTGCTAAATAAAGCCAGTGGGAGGAATAAAGTAAAAATTGTATTTAAACAAAGGAAATGTGACCCAATATTTGTCTGCCACCTTACACATTTGAGGGCACAAAGAAAGAACATGCATTTAGAATGTTTTTGCATCCAGGTGAAATAATATCAAGAGGGAAAAATAAATCCACCCAAATATAAGAATTTGGGTTCACTTGATTTATAATTAGGTTGTGAGATTAATATTTAAAGTTTGTAATACAACAGAAATAAGATACATTAAGTGTTCCAGATAAACATGGACAGATGACCAGCTACAGCTAATAATGACCCTCTCCAAAAGCTGATTAGCTGCTATGTAACAATACAGTGGGCATTACCTTTTCCGTCTCCAGGGTCTTGTAGTCAAAGATGAAGGAAATACAGTTTCTCACCACCTCCAACCGGCGGGCGCTGTTAAACACAGAGCTACACTTGCCCATAATGGACACTGAAAATAAAAGGAACAGGGTAAATATGTCTTTACGATAAGATTGCAATGTTTTATCAGCTTTTGTTAGTTCTGATGATGTTCATACCAACAGGGGTTCCAGCGGGTACAACACACTTCTTCTCTGTAATAGTAAAGACCGGTGTGTTGCTGTGCTTAGCCACACCCTCCTGCACCAGCTTCTCTACTTTGTCATCATCCAACAGCGGAAAGGGGACTTGGTGCACCCGCAGGTGAGAGCCTTCTGATGGCCGAGGCACTTTCTGAAAAGCCATGTGTGGATTTGGGTTCTCCTACAGAGTGCAAAGGAAAAATGGAATGACACATTCTCCACAAAAACAGTGTCCTACCGAAGGAGGTTAAGTGGACAAGCCTCACATTTTTATAGAGCTGCTCAGATAGTTCCCTGATACGCTTCTGCAGCTTGGTAGGACTGATCTCCTCTTCCTTAAAGCTTTCAATCTCTAAGGCCACTAGCTGAAACACAAGAATAACAAACTGTGTTAAAAAGTGAGCTGAACAACAACACACTTGTCTAGAAGCCAACAGAATTGACCGGTAAACAGTTAATAGTGCATTGGGCAAATTACAGTCTGTGAGTAATAATTATGAATATATGGTTAAAGAAATATAAAGGCTTTAAAACTTCAGCTGTAATTGCCGTGTCATGGTACAGTACCTCATCAAAGAGATCACAGGCTCGATAAGGCGGACCTCTCTCTGAGACAAAGCCAGCAAAGGCCATGCCATCCAAAACCTTGGCCAGAAAATCATTCTCAATGAGGCCTCGCTGGCCCAGGAAGGCAGTCTGGGTAATGTCAAAATTACAATAGTTACAATCTCACAGATGGGAGCAATATAAAGTAGTTCATATGGATATACAGTCTTGGTAAGGGGTCTTGAGAGGTTTTATTATTGAAAACATCGATAAATTCTACAGCATTGTCATAAGGGAAATAAATCTACTCATAAATGACAAAAAGCAAGTGACTTTCATTTACTTTGTGTAATTATTTGTGCTTGTGGGGAGAAGAGATAAAACACCATTCAAGCCTTCCCTACTCTTCCACACAAATAAGCCAAGCATTTGTTTATAATCTAATCCATGTGGGGTACATTGAGGATGATGAGCTGAGGGGTTACCAAGGAGACAACACAGACACGAACAAACAAAAAACCCAGCACCAAACAAAAATGTAAACCTAATACGTTTCATATGGCTCCGAGCCGGGCTTTGCCCAAGGTTACAGCTCTGTGGACTGAGGCTTACATAAACAAAAGGATAGTGTCACAAGACCGTCACAGATCTGCTTCAACACATTTCTGCGGTTTATACTGAGGTTTGCCTGTATGTTATTCTTCCTCCACAGGTGGACTCAGGCAACCCCTTTATTGGCAAGCTGAACAATGCTTTTGTTTGCACAGCAGAAATTAGTCAAATTAAAAAGCATACACAGGACCAATTGCATTACACAGTTACCTTACCTTGTGAAAGTGAATAACAGGTTCAGAATGGATGCGTATGAGCTGCAGGCAAGACCTGTAACCCTGGAAGAGTTGAGCAAACAGCCTGAGAAAGACAGCCCTCACCTCCTTGTCCTAGAACGCAGAACAACGGCTCATCAAACAGGTATGCCACAGAAACAGAAACTTACAGATTAATTAATTACACAACACAGAGTTTTATTTGCTTTTACGGTAACAAGACTCTCGGGCAGTAAATAAACATAATGCACTCCTTATGTGGGGAAATAAGAAATGCTGACTGAGACAACGTGAGAAGGACAAAGTGAGTTACACTTACCAACAGTTTAAGGTTGGAGGGTGCACTACGAGAGGGGGGGAATGCATTGTCTGCTATCTCCAGATCAGGGTGCAAAACCTAAGGCCATACAGGGGATGAAGAGGTTATTTCATACATGCATTGTACTCACTGAAAGCAACAAAAAACATTAAAGACTGAGCTTGAGGTGTAATTAGTTTGAGTATGAGACGAGCTTAACTTTATTATTAGGCAACAATATTATGTTCATTGATACTTTAGAAGATAAAAATATACTATATCTGTCTCTTCTTAGCTAAATCAGAGTTTTATAAGTAAATTAAAAACTAAATGTTTAGTTAAATCAACATCTCAATACAATATTTAAACATCTGTGTGTGTTTACCAGGGACAGAGCATTCTGTGTTTGGTGCAACAGTGGTTCGGGGAGCAAGTGGATAGACTCAGGAGTCTTTATTGTTCCTCCATCCAGGTCAGCAATAATGACATCCAACTGGGGAGCACAAATTTAACACAGACAATTCAAGTGGTCTGATTGCAGCTGAAAGGGCTATAGTGAGGACAAACACGCATGTCTCACAAGGTTCTGCTGAAACCACCTAAATAAACATCTCATAACAGGGCAGCTTATTTGAAACAAAGAACCTTGTGAATATAACAAAAATGTCAATGGTGCAACATCACTTTAAGATAGTACAATACGTACAAATAAGTCATCAGCGTTTACAAATTGCATGCTTGCACTTACCAGATCCTGAATTTCACGCTGAAACATTGAGTGCACACCGATGATGAAGGGAGTGGGTGAACTCAACACTTCGAGCAGCCGTGAGGGCAGAATGGGGATGTATGGATAACTGCAGCAGATTTAGGACAGTTGTGAGTCATTAAAAACATAAAAAATAAAAATTTGTTTTAGGACAACATTATGATGATGATATCTCCTCGGCTACAGGCACTTAAATACACAAAATAAAAAAAATAATTTGCTTTAACATTTTGTTACTGTAATACGGAAGGGGATAATTACTAAATTGCTACTCAAATTATTACACTGATTATTACACTGGCTGTCCTATGTTTTAAGAAGGTGGAAAGACACAGATATGGTCAAACAAGTTTGTATTTGTTCAATGGATAGAAAAGACTAAAAACAATGATTTAGGTTAATCATCAGTCAGGTCACAAGCCATAAAATCCATGAACCAAGGTGTCAGTGGAAAGTCACATGCGATGCCATCTAGCCTCTGGTGTGAGACGGACACTTACCTGTATTTGAGAGGAAACATGAGGGCTTCCAGAGCACGACAAGCCTCTCCTAGCCGTTGATAACTGGTGGAGTGAAACAAAACCTTGTGCTCTGTCAGAACAGCACAAAACAGGCTTAAGACATTGTGGATTCCTAGAACAGGAAAAACAACAGGAAGGACAGATTAAGTATTTGAATTAAAGAAATCCAGATTGTTTTAAAATTATTCAATAACTAAAAATCTCAAACCCAGATAAAAAAAAAAAAAAACATTTAGTAGCTCTGAATAGATCTAAGACAACTAAAAAATAATTAAAGTCAAATGAAGTAGAGCATTATTCTTGTGAGAGGGTCCATTTCTCCCTTAATATTTCAATATTTTAATCATTATACGTAATCTAATATTAAGGAATCCAGACCAATACACCAACACCCAAACAGTTAAACATTTCCACCACAAATATCAAACCTCATCTTTGGAAAACAAAGGAAACGGCAGACTCGTGTACAGTATAAATTATTTAGCAAATACCCGTTTTATTATCAGAATGAATTCTAAGTTTACAGTTCCTGTTATTGTTTCCTATCAAGCAACTAACAGACCAATTCATCACACACTGGAGTGATAAAGCGAGAGGAACAACAGCAGACATAAGCACCGCTGGGGGCGCTGGGTCTGGATGTTTTGCCGCCTGACTAGGCACATTGCTGATAAACAGGAAGCTGATCATGAGCATGAATAAAATCTAAAGCGAACTTGCCTGTGTCAAACCAAATGAGTATGTACTCCTAATTCAGCACAGCTGCTCCAGATGCTGTGAAACACTATTTTTGGAAACAATCTTTCTGGAAGGCACAACAATAAGCCTTCGCTATTCTCTGTTTGGGGTTACTGTTTTGTAATAAACACCTTGGGCACAGGTTTGCTTATCTTATCACTTTTTTTAATCCCGAGTGAAAAACGACAACAGTACTGGACAACAGAGAAGACAAAAGACAACAGTGTGACTGGTGATGGCCGGTTTTATCTTACCCCAGGGGGACGCACTTCCTGTGCAGTGCGACATGTTTAACACACATTCCTCTGTAGTGTGACCTGTGCTCGCAGAAAGATGTGTCAACCTGCCTGCCTGTATAGCTCTTAGTCAGTCCTTTTATGGACAAGTGGGTGAGCTAATAAATGGAAACTAAACACATGTTCTAACTGCCTACGTGCAGGCAATCAGCACTTTTGACTTTAAGCTTCGATTTACTTTTGTCACATTTAAATTATTCATTCTATATCTATTAATCGCTTTTAATACTGTTAAGGTTTGCTCCAAACCAAATCTATTGTAGCAAAGGCACTAAGAGACACAAAGACAATTAAGATGTGTAATGTAGCTCAATGTAGCTATTTAACAAAGCAAGTAGTTAGTACTTCAAACTCAGGGCAGGGCCTTTCTGTGTGGAGTTTGCATATTCTCCCCATGTCTGCGTATGTCCCCCCCAAACACACACACACACACACACAAGGGCCAGGACTACCCTGCAAAAGAGATTTGTAATCTCAGTGGGACCTTCCTGGGTAAATTAAGGTTAAATAAAAAATAAAAAATCTATCTTTACTCACAAAGAAATATGGACAAATTGTTAGGAGACTGGTTCAACTACAAGATAACAATAATATTGTGCTGTTTATGACACTAAAACTCCACTGAATCATCACATGACAAGCACTGCATTTCAAAAACAATAAACATAAAAAGGTCCTGATTTAGTTGTTAGACTAACATTAGGTACAGTATGTGATTTGTTTTGTTTATTCAGATTGACTACAAATGTGTGGTTTGCAAAAACCTTGCTCACATGTGTATCGTGTAAGAACCCCCATGCGCTCATGACTATGTTCAAACAAACAGTACTAATGCTCTCAGGAAATAAATTTGGCTCTGTTTTGAAACACATTCTTGTAAATTAGAATCAATGACATCTTATTTTCCATTACAAATTTTAGGTCAAATATCTTTAATTTTACATAAAAGGGTAATTCAAAACGTGCCCCATGAAATGAAAAATCTGTATTTTTACCTTTTCACAAGAGACTTTGTAAAGGTCTTGAAACATTCACTGCAGTGAACTGGGAGGACTCACAGAGAATGCTGTATATTTAACACATGTTGCTTTTGCAGTTCTCTGAGGATCTGAACTTTAACATAATGTACCCGCATTACTCTGAAAATCAGCAAACTGTATCAAATCATCATGTGCTTATTCTCGGCTAGGCAAGAAACACTGATGGGACAAGGTATAAACTGCATAAGAGCCTGAGACTCATTGAGGAAAGAATAAATCTTTGGCTCGCAAAAGCTCATTGCAAAATCTAGTGCAGCAGATAATTGCCATGTGATTTGTAAAGTATACAACAAGAGCTATTTGAATGCGACTTAAAACACAACAAGAAGAATTGTTGAAAGAATGTTTCCCACATTAATTAATCTTATAACATTAATTAATGTAACAATAATTAAACAAATACAACATTAGAATAATGTTTTGTTTTTACAAGAACTTATTAATTATAAACGTGAACACACCCAACTGCTGGAAGAGCATAGCAACACTCTTGCCTGTGACAGGCAATGTGTCATTTAGAGGCGTCTGGATGAGCTGCCGGTCTCCTGCTCCGAGGCTGAACAGCTTCTGTAAAGAAAACCAAAAGCAACAAGTTCATGTCAATTTCATGTCGAAGGTCCCAAAAGAACACAAGATGTGACATTTAGATTCATTCCCAGGTTTACTTTCGTGCATCAGTTTAACTAGAACACATTTTGTCAACAGAAGGATAGAAAACTCTCAGGAAACCCAGATACACTGTGTATTGGTCAAAACAATGTACCATATGTGTGTATTATTGTATGTATTATTTATGATACCAGTAAAAAAATTTTTGTTCATCTTTTCAAAAAGAAAAAAGAAAAGCATTACTGCCTGTGGCTGACGCTTATCTCTGGCACCATCTAAACGAGGCATTTCTAAGATCACAAAGTATCCAAAAAAGGCCAATACCCATTAAGTAAAATGTTTATTAAATAATTTACCTGGGATCCTCCAGCTACAGGAATCTGGAATGTGAAGAGATTGGCCACCAGACCCTCCAATGGGAAATTCAAGCTGTCGATGTACACGGTGTAAATTAAACCTAGACATCCCTGGTGAGATAAAACAAATGCAGTTAGCGTACCACAGTTAGATCCACAGTGATCGTTTCATAAAATATATTTAAACTATAAAACAAGCATATACAAATTCAAATAAACTTTAGGAACAGTAGGACAACTTAGATTAGAACGTGTGACCTTATGAAGTTTAATTAAAAAAAAATTAAGCTAATTAATTTTGCAGTCAATATATTTATATATACATATATATATATAAAATACACACAACAGATTAGCATAATTTATAAACACTCAAATGAAAGACAACGTTTTAGAAAACTCATTTCAACTGGAACATAAGATGTTCTTTACTTTTGGTTTTATTATATGGTCTATCATTACCCGGAATATTTCAGGATAATCCAGCCTGGACACGAGAATAAGACTTTTTGGTGCAAACACTTGAGCTGGCTGGATCAGGCCATCTTCTTCTACCTCCTCATCTTCATCAGCTTCAATACTCTTTGATCCCTAAAAAACATTTAAAAAAGATTAAACTTAAGTTGAAGAGGTCAACAAAGTCCCAGGGAATGTAGAGTGCGTGAGTACTGATAATCTCGGCTTTCAACACATGGGGTCTAAAAACACTGACACACAATTATTCTTGAGATATTAGGTAAACATTAAATCTTGTTTGCAGATACCAATTGATGCTCTGTGTTGGATGCAGAATAAAAATTGCATATGAACATGTGATAATAATCATAATGGTTTTTTTATTGCTAAAAAGCAGGTGTTGGGCTTGAGAGCAAATTAAAAAAGATTTATAAAAGGTTTGACTTTCTATGAACCCCTGTCCAGATCTGGTCACTGAATCAGCACAGCTCGTCAAACTGGAGGCACTGGAAACACTTGGCTTTAATATAACATAAAAATACATAAAAAGAATTTGGTCCAACACCTGTGTTTACGTCTAGGCAATATCATAATACCCCTGGCTCACATGCTGCACTCTGAACCATGCTGCTTCAATAGTGGATTAGGCTCTAATTTAGCCACTGGTCAACACTAATTTTTCACTGAAACCCTTATCAAAATTGTGGTATATTTCTCCAGACAGGGAAAACATGCCATAAGTGCTTCTGAATCTCTGGATGAAGAAGTATGCGATACTCAGATAGTGGTCAGCGGTCACATTTCACCATTATTCTAAGGCTTTCGTTCAACAAAAAACATTCCTCTAACGTCTGCCTGCATTCTTGCTGGAATCTAGTAGAGTAGATAAGGACTTAAGTTTAGAGAACAAAGCTTGTTAAAACACCCTCACGTTTCAAGAACATCTTCATCAAGGAATGTGTTTTTGTTTTACTTGTGTACACTGTCTAGGCCAGTCAAAAATAGACTGATCTCATAATTAAAATAAGACTGACGAGAAATGCAAAACAATATTTTGGTGGTAAAAAGATATATAAACATTTTGAGATATTCTGGGGCCTTCAGTTGGCCAGACTATGGATACCACCATATCCCATAGGGATGTATAATTTATAGTTGTATTAAATTAATCATTAAAGTTGACATACATAGCCAGCAGTGTTTAACAGTATTTAGCATAATGACTGAGCTAACTGACCAGACTAACTGATACTGTTAGCTTTACTAAGCTTTTACTGCCCACTCAAGTATGTCAGAGGTCAGAGAATGAGGAGGATAAAACACCACCACTTGTGTCTTCTAATTGCCCCACACTGAGTCAATCTCATTTAAAGCACACAAGCTTAAACTGCATAATAATGGGAAATTAGTAGCAAGAAGTTAAACAGCCATTTACATAAAATGCCTTGTTCTCTTGAAGACTGTTTGTTTATAAATGTCAGAGCCTTCATAAAATGACATCATATCAATGTTCATCTGAGATATTACTGATAAAAGAGGTATACACATTTTCAGTAATCTCATGCTCATGATGGGGATCAGAAACACAAGTCTATGCAATTATTACTGCCTGGAGGTTTGTATTGCTATATCACAGCTAGGCTATGTGTGAGGTTCATTTGACCTTCATAGTACTGATTTAAATCTCAAAACACATGCACATAAAACGGAGAGGGCAGTGGCGCTGTGACTTTTTTCTGGTTTCACAGTGTACTTCAACAGTACTCCCCATTGTCACTTCAGAGAATGTTAGATCTGGGAATCCTTAGAAAGGTTACTGAATCAGCAGGCATGACTTGTGGTTAGAAAATATTTAGTCAGGCTTCAAAAGAAATCGGAAGTAGTGTTGTCAAAAATATCGATACTGAAATATCTCAAACGATACGATACTCATTTCCCGACTTTCCCGTTTGGAGATGAGTGACACAGGTTAAGTCTTCCTTAGGTTGTGTCAGTTTCTGTGTGAATCCTAAATACTGTTACAGAACTAATCATACGCATTTTAATTAAAATGTTACTCCACATGGGGAAAATACAGGAAATAAATATTTCTATTTCAAATTTTGAAAATGTTTAAAGATGAACCTGCTAATTAAACAATAACAGTTAATTATTGGCAACAGTTATATTTGATTTAATGATTATAAATTGTAAGGGGGGTGTGATTATTTAATGTCACACTTCAACTCATTCCCTTTCGGACATTATTATTTGTATTATTTAATATAAATGTCTATTTTGATGTTTTAAATGTTCAAAATAAAACATATATAAAAATAAAAAAGTTGATAAACAATAAAAAAAAAAAAAAAAGAATATGAACATGAGCACACAAATGTCCTTTAGACACTCAAACCTTTAGGTTTTGTAAGAGAAGTGGAAAAGATAAAGTGATTTTGCACACACACTGTTCAAAATGTAAAGAATGCAGAACTATGCAGACGACTGCTGAGTTAAGTGGGCCATACCTGCAGATTGACTTCAGCCTCATAGAAAGTGAGGCAATAGCAGTAGTGACGGTCTGAATCGATGTCTGTCAGCACAACTGTAAAGAAGGTGGGTATCCTCCTATCCCTGGACAACCTCCAGCCGCTCGGTTGGCAGAACTGCAAACATAGCCATTTAAACAACATAACATTAGAATGAAGGACAAGGTCAATTGTAAAGATGACTAAGGCAGTACTTTGTTGCATCATCTGCAATAATCAGACCACACAATATTTTCATTGAAATTAACAGATTAACAAAAGCCTGGTATGTCAGGCTGTCTTGTGATATCTTGTGTGACATTTCCTCATAAGTGATCAGTAGTGATAGGAGTGAGGAGGAGTGACCTACAAAAAATTAATTTGCAATTTTTTCAAATGCAAAACAAAACAAAACAAAAAAACACATAAAAGTTTGAAAGCACTAAACTAAATTCCTGATATGTGACATATGAATTTATGTTGTTTATTTTAAAATTTAGTACTGAGCTCTGATGACATGTAAACCAAGTCTTTCCAAAATCTTCCTAGAACAGAATGTTATTTATATCTCCAGGCGTGACAAAATAACCAATAACCAATGCAATAAAAATCAGTTCAACACATTTAAAGTGTTAGACTCAATGTGATTCATAACCCTTTCTAACATAAAAAATATGCAAGAAGTGGAAAACAAGAGTTTTGGATGTGTTTGGTATCTGCTGCAGTACGCAGTTTACATTTAGGGGCTTTCAGAGCAGCAGTGGGATACAAACAAAGTGTAAGTTCAGCAATTGATTTTAGATGGAGGCCCCACTGAGCCGTTACTGTCACAGGGAAGCCTTGGATGGACAATCAAAAATAATAAAGTTATGTAATGTAATTAAAGCTGATAATAATCAGCTTTGAACATGGCTGAATAGTTTTTACGTTTTACAGATTAATAACAACCTCAATGTCACACAGTAAATTAACATTTACATTTATAGCCCACATAAATACTAGGCCAGTTAACTTTATCAATGAAGTAAATAGTGTTTTCTTGAGTCTTAGACGTGTAACAAATAGTCCATTATTTTATTTTACTATATATTTTTACTTTTTATCTTGTGTTTATCTTGTGTTGTGTGTTTTATTGTTGTCAAGCTTGTGTGTAATAGTATTGCTTACACACTTTGAGTTTACATTTGCCCATTGTGTTGTATTAATATCTGTTAATATGAGAAAAACATTAATACTGCCCTAATTGCCCACCCCCAAAACAAAAATAGGATGAAGGAAGGAGAGCACAAATGCAGAGAGGAAAGAAAAGAGTGAAAGAGAGGAAGGGGGAGGTGGCGTCTCAGACCGGGACTCCTCCATCCTACGGCATGTACAATAGCTCTCAGGAAATCTGTTCAAGCTGCGTTGTGGTAAATGTGTGTGTCTGTATGTGTTCATTTGCACTCGGAGCAGACAGAACCCAAGGACAAATTCAGATAACTGTGATCCTGTCCTAAACTATTCCAAATATGTCATTCATTGTTGTCCAAAAAAAGAGATAAACACCTTTGGGAGCACATACCAGCGGAGATCACAGGAGATATAACATCCTGTGTGTGTGTGTATGTTTTGTATATGCTCGAGGGTGACCTGCACAGAGCACGTGGAGGACCGATTGTGAGTAGTTTAATTGACTTCTCTGATATTTAATCAGCATTTCCTCTAAACCGTTATCTGCTCTACAAGGTTGCACGGACACACTTAACAACTGGAGCAAGTTTAAGAACATGAAACAAGAATAATAGCATCACAGTTAAAAAAAAAAAAAAAGCATGGCCATTCTGTTAACCAGAAGATAAAAAAGTAAGATCTACAATACAGGAAAATATTAAAGGTAAAACTTAGTGTTCAGGTAGTGTTTGTTATGGCTCTTTTCCACTTCATTAGAGCGGCAATGACTGGCTCCATGTCTAATGCAGAGTAGACTGTAAACTAACTTGAGGCCTGCTGTGCTAAATTCTGCAACTACTGTACAGCAGTCAATGATCCCGGGCAGATTGCCAGGTAAAGTGAAGGCAAGTCAAAGCAGTGACTGACAGCATTAGTTAGCATTTCACTCAGTTAGAGTACAAGATTGGTGTTCAGTGCAACAGGTGCAGACATCAGCACATACGCCACATACAGTACATCCACTCATACAGAGAAGAAAAAGGACACCTATTATTCTGATATTAGATCTGAGTCAAGTGGCAGAGACTCAACAACACACTTGGAACACTGATGTCAGATGTTGAGGACAGCACTGTCCTTAAGCTAAACCTTTCCACCATGTGATGCAGTCTGGCATGACGGCCAGTGATACAGGATCTCCTTTCTGACCTGCCAAGCATTGTCACTGCACAGCACTTAAAAAGAGCTTTTATTTGTGCACAACAAGGTCCCTCAAATGTCTTAGAACATTTGGATAACTGATGAATATCTCATAGGTCAAGTGAATTGTTGCCTAAAAAAAATCTATTTTGAACCACAATCTTATTAAATTCTCTAGTGTACAACCTCCTAAAAAGTACAGAAAGCCCAAAGATAAGTTCTTTTTTTTTACTGATGTTGATTAAGTTTAAATAGTTTTTAAGTTGTACCCTGGAAAACAATGAATATAGCACATCCTCAGTGGAGAGGAAGAAAATGCACTCAGAGGCATTGCTAGGTCAGGATGGAGCTGCATTCTCACAGCATGACGAGATCATAAAGCTTGGCCAGGCCGGTGCAGGCCAGATATAACTGGAGCAGGAGAATTCCTAAACATGACTCAGGAAAAAAGGGGCTGTATCTCTTAAACCTTGGCTTTGTTTCTGATTAGATTCAGCAGAGACAACATGACTCAAAGCACGTTTACTATGTTTTGGTCCTGACCGCAGCATTTAAGATTACAAGCATAATGGAACACAATCAGTCTTATTAGAGCTATAAAATCTTTGAAGAGGTCCAGTCCCGCCATTTAGCCTGATGCTAAAAATCAGCAAAGATGGCTTTTTTTTTATTTGGCAGAGATACTTCTTTCCTCCAGAGATACAAGGACTTGTCCACATTCTCCAAAATCCTTTACAATTTACTATTAAATGTCTACGGAAGAGGATTAGGGCCACTGTGAAAAAAAGTCAGAAGTATGGGTGCCTATAAGGACAGACTTAGTGGTAGAAGAAAGTTGTTTCCACGACTGAAGTCAACCAGAGCTTATTTTGGACTCTGACTGAGTCATTGGCCTGCGTCGAAGTTGTCTTGCCGAAGTCATAAGTCGTGAGTCGTAAGTTGGCGCTTATCATAGCGGCTGACTCTGTCCTCTGTATTTGAGTCCCTTTATAAATTATACTCTGTTTCTCCGCCATCTTTGTTGTTGTATTTGACTCGGTTGACCCTGTGTGGACGCGCTAAAGACAAAGATTGTAGGGGCAGTGAGAGGCAGACACACTATGATTACTACAATTCCTGTAAATTTTATCTTTGTCCCTGCCTCACTGTAAGACTTACAATCACCGTTTTGAGCTATGACGGACAATTTTCCCCACAACGGCGCGTTTTTTGTCTCCAACAGCCAAAATTGTACAATGTAGACCAGGCTTAAGAGGGTCTATCCAGGGGTGAGAAGGTCAGTGCAGCACCTGTGCTCAGGTTTGTAGGAAAAGCCACATACAAGATCATTAAAAACCACTGTAATCCAAACTCTGGGTGCATTGGGCTCTAATAAAAGCCACTTTATTGCAGTGGTGCGTCTCTGCTGTCACTAACACTTAGGGGTCCTTTACTGATCTGTTATGCAACACCAGACACATAAGGTTTATTTTAGAGGTTGATATTTTTAGACTACATTGATGGACCGCAGCAATTCCTACAAAAAATGACCGACAGGAAGACTTATTGAGAAGATATTATAAATATTGATGTACACAACACTCAAGCTTTATGACTGCCATGTGAGTCAGAAATGAGGTTGAGAGTGTATTTTTGGGTCTTCAAAATGCAATCCAGCAACAGAACAATGAGGACAGGCCATTTTGTTGAATATCTCCGAGGGAGATCTGATTACATCAGTGAAATACTTTGGTTTATTTCTAAACATGGAAGAAATTAAAAACACAAGCGACAACTCAACACATTCAGAGCAGAGATACATGCTAGATGCAAAGGAGAGCCATCTTCGTCCATTGTGGGTTCATACTTAGATCTGTGTTGACCAATTATGTTGCTTTTTAAAGTAGGTTATCCTATATCTTTAAAGATATTCTGTAAAATCCAAATTTGACAATAAATGAATGAATTTGTAAAAAAAAAAAAAAAAAAAAAAAAAAAGATAGATGACATAATAGTGAAAAAATGCTGTTTCAATTTCAGGGAAAGCCTGTGGATTTTTCAGACACTATGAAATCAAGTTCCAACAGTAAACAGCCCAATCCCGTGACAGGCTGCAGTAACAGGTTTAAAAATTTATATGAGCTCACCACCCTAGTTTAGCCAATAAACTTTTAGAAGAATTTAATTGACAAAATTAGAATGGCCAGAGGGCACAATTTATGTAGTATTTCCTAACTGGGATGCAAAACACACAATCCCTTACATTTTGGACTGGGCTGGATTGGGCCATTTGAACCAGGTATAGCTGTGCAACTAATTGATTTATAAGCTCTGTGACAAAGTAGATCTGAAAATTATAAGGTAAATAAGGTGTACAACTATTAAAGAGATTAAATCAATGATCCTCCAACACACAGAAAGAGCCACAACCAACACTAACAAGCCAGAACAACCTTTTGTTTCTGCACTTGTGACATCATGAAGTGTCCTACGTGGCCAAAGCCCCAAGAATTTTAGTACAACTCAATATTTATAATAGTTTTTATAAATATTTGTAAAACCAAGAATTCAGAACATTTAAAATGTTCCACTATTAAATAAATGACTTAAACTGGTGATAGACAGCTGGTTTTCCAAACATTAACAATTGTACTTTTTCAAATCAATCTTTTATAATAATATGCGACAGTAAGTCATCTTTGAACAATTCAGTTCAACAATAATGGCTGTTTCACATTTCATTTGATTAGGACAAAAGACCGCTGAACTGCCATAAGCACCGTAGCCTATATCACTGCAGCTGCACGCACTGGGAAGCAAGACCTTCAAGTAAGTAGGATAACAGTATTATTTGGTAAAAAGATAGTTCCCTTTGTTAATTACGGTTTGACCATGAGGTAATGTGGGTAATTGCAGTCAGTTGGATTATATAAAAATTTTAAAGAAATGTGCTGGAAATGCTGACCATTGGCCCATTTCTATTAAAATTTTATATTTCTGGGTCAAACAAACATTTTATTTTACTTTGACACAAATACAGGTGGGTTTAGTGACTCGATGCAACAGAATGCCAGAGACTGAGCCTTCCACAGAAGTGTCTGGTTTAACAATAAACGATTAGAGATCGGGACGCTTGGTGGAGATATGGCATTACCAAGTGTGTTTATTGCTACAGCTGTGTTTTACCTAGATCAGCTGAGACTCAGTAAACAGTGTTGTTTTCATCTGCAAAAAGAAACCTTGAAAACAGTCTGACTCTGAGCACACATGGAGTGATAAATGAAAGAGCAGCATAAACAGCTTTGTGCTAATGTTGGAGATCAGTACAATGGATGTCCTACGTCACACCACTGATTCCTGGCCTTTGCCACGCTTTAAGATAATGGCTGATAATAACTTGCTCCAACACAGGTGCTTCCTCCAGGGCCCTGCGGGGGCTCACAGCCATTCATTCAGTGTAAACCTTATTGTATCTTTACTAAATGCCAGTAAAACCACACCATGTTTAATAAAATAACATATGATCAGTGTACTTACACTGATCTTGCCATAATTGTGACAATATTCTAATCAGATTTAACAATCTGTCTGGATTAACCACAGCACACAAGTAATTTTATCTTTAGCAGCAAAGCCCACTACGTTAAACCAAACAATATTTTAAAACATGTTATTTATCTACATGGTTATATTTTAGGAAAAGTTCATTTTGTAAAATAAATTATTTTTGATTCAATAAAAACAGTGACGCCCAAGTTCTAATAGTCACAAATTCATAAATTAAACATAAAAGCCAAAAAGCATGTTTGTGCATTTAATGAAAAGTAGCTGATTTAAAGATCTTAAGGTTGCATAAAAGAGCTCCAAAAGTAATTATCAGACACAGTATACACACAATATATTTAAACATTATATAACAAAAATATTATGTTTTAGTCATACTCACTCTAAACATTGTGAGTGACATAAGATTATCAAACCATAACATTGTCAGTAGATAGTCAAAAGCAATTTTAGCCTAAAACTGTTGTTGACGAGAACTGTCCACAGTGTGGATGGAACAGATATAAAAAGGTCCTCTTTATATTTGCAGCAATCAGCACAATTATCTGGCTTTGACAGCACTCATCAGAAGCCAAGGTGAGGGATGGGTGAGCCAGCCAGCTCTTTAGAAAGAGAGGAAATACACCGGAAACATGGGCAGTGGCAAAGTCTTGCTCTGGGACTATAACAGCCCACATTTACATAATACGTTTGTCTCCAACTGAATGTGTCAGTTGCACTGAATAACAAGGAGGGACATACTGTATGCATTTCTAATATATTTACTTATAATAAACTGATAAGACTGAAAAGTTTGAGTTTGCGAGCTTTCCAGCGTTTCATCCTGTGTATTCCCATTTCCTGGTAAACTCACAGTGGTTTTCAGTCTGGAAAGTCCTGTTTGCTTGACAGCTCTTTGTTTCCTGATGTGTTTAGCTTCACTGGCACACGAAGCATTGATTACTCATCTGTGGATCTTCCTGACAAACACATGATGCTATTCTCCCGCCTTGAACGGCATCCTGCCATTTGGAATGCACTGTTTACTTTCTCTCTCATAAACATCATAAGACTCGACGTGCAGTGCGACATGTCAAGTCATAGTAATTTATTAATTCATCGAGTAATACAATTAGCGTGCATTCTTTCATGTCGCTGGTTTGGAAAGATGCCTATAACACTGACGAAGGCTGCTAATGATGATGATACACAACCATTAGCTTTGTCATGAACTGCTTATTCAGACTTCGGACAACATGTTTGAATAATTAAGTATTTTTCTTCACTGGCCCTTCACAAATGTCACAGTGATGCCAGATGCTTAAAGTGTTCATTTTCTGAGCCAATGTGATTAACTTGGTCCCATTTAAAGGGCTATTAAAATGTCTCCTTTCATGCTGGAGCAGGCCGTCCAAACCGCCGCTCCACATGACAGCAGTGGCTTACACAAGATCTTGCTCATCCCGTACTTTCAAGCCTCATTACAGCAGGAAATTAGGTTCAAGTCAAGTTCAAGAAAAATGACAAAGAAGAAATATATTCCCCTTACATGGACATGGACAATTGTCAGTTTATTGTAGAGGTGACAACAATGTTTCCCACAGACCTGCAGTAAATCTATGGTGGGGTGTTGATGACGTCATCAGGTGTGCGAGTTGGGAGAGTGTTTGAGATGGATTGAGCTTAACTTTGATATATAGCTTACTCTGCCTTTTGCGCACACCACAAGGACATGCGGCCCAGTGTTTGTATTAATTACACATAGATTTATGCAAATGACCTACATGTAATTTAGGTTTTAAACACACGTATAGCACTGCTTAAGCTCAGTACAACAGGATAACTGTAGAACTAGAACAGACTAGACAAACTAGATGCTCATAAACGAGGCTGGTATCAACAGTGGGTTCATCTGGAGCTGGATCAGATAAAAGTTGTGGGCTGCTGGGAAGAAAGTAACTTTTGCAAGGATGCTAATGTTTTGCTAATGCTTTAGCATGTCTTTGTCTTTGTTTGTATCCACCGCTCGTTGCTCGTGTCTTTGAAGAGTGCAGAGAAACTAACGATGAGACCGCGCTGTTTTTTGTAGTAGTGTTAATAATAATAATAGATAGTACTTATATATAGCGCTTTTCAAGATACCAAAATACATAATCCATTATTCATTTGCACCACAGTCATACACTGGTGGTGGCTACTTTTTTGCCACAGCTGCCCTGGGGCAGACTGACAGAGCCATTTAGCGCCTACGGACTCTTCGACTATCACCAAACATTGTCGTCAATCATACACCAGTGCCACAGACACTGGAGGCAAGGAGGTGTAATGACAGGTTTGAGGATATTTACGGCTCTCTTAATGTGTTTGTGAAACACTGGACAATGAACATCCATAAAATGTTTAGAGTGCTTTAGCTCTCATTGTATGTATTTAAGATGTAGGAAAAACCTGTAGAACTTCGGAAGACACAAAGCTGACTAACCAAAAATGGTTAAAGAAACATTCAGCTAAACCCAACCAGTCGTTGAAAGATGACCAAAGGTTACTTAAAGCTAGGAGTTGTTTAAGCAACTTTCAACTGAATCAGACACAATTAATTGAGCGGTCAGTATTCTCTGGAGGTAATACCAAAGAAGACCAGGGCTTGGCTGCCTGACAGCCTGAAGGCTACACATAATGAACTGACCCTTCAATGTTTAACAGGGAACTGTGTGACGCTCTGGAATGCTTCTGACCTCATGGACAAGTTTTTTAGACATCTCTGTTCACTCAGCTGTCACAAGGTCCAAGCATATACAAACTGCTTCCTGCAATAATCAGGGCTTGATAATAATGAGAGCATGAAACTTTATTGCAATCTATCAAAAGTGTTGAATTTACTTTAATGAGTACATATAATATAATGTATAAAAATGACAGAAAAATGCTTGTAGGTGCTTGTAATTAAAATTAAACCCTGAACAAATACCCAGTAAAACTGATTCCATTCATTATTGTGGAGCACTTTCAGACTATACGACCTGATACAAAGACCTTAAATTTTACTTTATACTTGATATAAATTGTTTGTTCTCTATTCTTAAAGTCATCTACTCATTTGTTTTTTTTAATAAGTGGCTGACGCTAATGCTCTGTCTACACCTATGCCACTGTAGAGAAAAAACAAAACAAAAAAACAACTAAACCAGGATGAATAATTATTATTTACTAGACCTTGAGGTTTGTACTATGCCCTTTGTCAATTTATAGTTAACCCTTTGATAAGTGTAAATCCCCATTGAGGGGATAGGGGATGGAAATGTACTGGACAATGCGCTGACCTCCATCTAGTCCTGGCTCATCCATAACAGATGAGAAATGAGCTGGTTCCTATCATCATCACTTGGCTGGAAAGATTAGAAACACATTTTTCCTAGCACAAGTTGTAAACGCTTTTTCTCTGTGCATTCCTCATCTGTGGTTATTTAGTTTGCTGGGGGCCTGTTGTGACCGCAAAATGCTTTTCGTGCTCAGCCTCATCCACTGTTTTCTACAGATGTGTTTCTCTGTGTTTGTAAATGACTCATTTGCTTTTTCATAGAGTACAGAAAATCTGCAAGTAATGATGGTTTACATACCAGAGCCGAAATGCAAATTGCTTAGTGGGTCTGTTAAACACTATGGTGTGTCTTCATTAGGGCTTCAAAGTTGGAATTTCAATCATTTGGCTCCAGACCAAAGTTTGTCACACACAACAGAGTAGTCAGCCACATTTCCTGTCACTGCTTACCCCTCTGGGTGCTTTGTGATAGACAAAACTAAGTTTGTCAACACATGAACTCAGCTTGTTATTCATCATTTTTTATTCATGTCTTTTATCTCCTGGAAGTTTAGAAGGATTTAATTTGCAAAAATGTGCAAGGGTGTTGCCAAAAAGACCTTGCTAAGGATTAAATGCATCCTTATTTACATGCTGACCTGCTCCAATGAGAGAACTGACGCCGCGCTGAGTAGAGCACTATGTCTCTATTTCAGACAAGACTGACACGTAATGAAGAAGTATGAGGAGACAACTTCAATGTGAAAAATTTGATTTCAGGTCACTGGTGACATCTGGAAACACTAATAGAATAGATTCAGCTATACTCATGGCAGTGGGCTAAATTTAACTCTTGAATATTTGAGATGACAGCATTTTTGAGGCATGATAATGAAGAACGGAGCCACCCAGCCTCATTACTCAGAGTCAAATAAAAGACCTCTAGGGTAATTGCTTCATATTTTCAAATGCATAATATTTGGTAGATGAATAAGAGACTCGCTGACACCATGACGACGCTAAATCATTTCAGAAGAACCTTGTCTTGCAGGATGTTTGAGGTTATGATAATTACTGCATAGCATACTCAGTGGAGAACCACATTTTGCCCAGATTATTTGCTTTGGCTTACTTCTGTTGTCATACCGTCATATAAAAATATGATATTCAATAACTATAATCCCTGCTACTGCTTTATGAAGTTACATCTACATCATTTACATTTAGTCATTTAGCAGACGTTTTTATCCAAAGCGACTTGCATTAAGGTTCCATTCACCAGTGTTACAGCTGGAACACCACTGGAGGCAAGGTGGGTTAAGTGTCTTGCCCAAGGACACAACGACAGTATGAACTGTGGGGAGAGCGGGAATCAAACCGCCTACCTTCCGGTTGAATGATGACCGCTCTACCACTGAGCCACTGGGCCCCGCAATTGAGCCACTGGGCCCCACTCTACAAGTAGAGCTTACACTGATGGGGCTACAAGAGTAAGAAACTTCCATATTGACTTAAACGAACAGTAGAAATGTAATTTTTTTGTATTTGAACTGTTTAAATTACCTAATAGTATATCAAAATTAATACTTGCACTGTTCCTGATATTCTTGTTTCAACCAATTAAAAAATTAAAAAATAAAATGCTTGATTGATGTTGTTGCCTCGAATGGTGTAATACTTGAAAAATGGATTACTATTACCAGGCAGCAACAATTTCAAATTCAGTGTTCAATCATTTTAACTCACTAAATGGACCTGGCCTTTAATAGACAATTACTTAATAATATGTTGTATTCTTAATTGATGCCACAAGTTCTTTTATTTCTTCCTGGAGTTATTATTATTTGGTTCATGTCCCGGTGGACACACACGCTACATAGAACACAATATTATTAGTTGTTTCTCATTTTTCTTTGAAGCACTCCTTGTTATGTGCAGTGTAGCACGCCACTAGCTCACACATTCTTGATGGCCACCAACAGACTGTTACACAGGAAGACGGCTGCAAGCCATTTGACGATCTACTCACAATGTTTTGATTTGTGCCGAAATAACAACCCCTCTTGTCCTCAACTGACTTTTAAATGCCACTGCATACAAAATAGTCAGTACACAATATGCCTTGCACACACAACCCTTGATGTTGACCGGCATTAGATCATAATTTAATCAATAAAACCTAATGTAGTTTGAAAACAGAGAAATTACTTCCTGTATTACATCACCGAAACATGGGATTTGAAGGAATGCATGCTTTCTTCATTTATCTTGGCTCAGAAATCTGATCCATATTATGCAACCTTCACCTGCTTCGGAGATTTACATCACTCTGCTCCTAAATAAAAAAATATCTTTGTGTGACCTTTGACTTTATGTGTTGTTCAAAACAAAGAACATCAGACAAACAAAGAACAGTGACAGTTGTAGTATGTTGAAATGACACCCTACATAGTCTGTTCAGTAGGCAGCTTTAGTAACTCACCATCTCAACCCCCTGAGGGAACGCTGTCCCATCCCAGTCCTTCTTGGGAAATTTCTGAATGATCTTCCCACATCCTTCTCCTGAACCTGCAAATATATGAACAAGATTAGAGATGATCAGTGCAAACTAGTTGAACATTACAAAACTTAAAGCTGAGATTATCGTGACAAGAAAGCCCAAAAGATGCTTGATATAAACTGCTGTCTACCTTCTATTACTGTGCTGAGCAAACGCTGAATCAGGGCAGTTTGAATGGTGCACTTGTCACCTCCTGCAGCACATAAAATTAAAAAACAAATACATTTTCCACATTTTGCTCTGTCTAAATCACATATTTGCTTCAGCGAGGGTTCTTTGGCACCAGAACTTTTTTCACAGTTTAGTCAAAGCAGACTCTGACAAAAGGCAAACGATTGCTCATCCAAAATTTACACCAGCGCTTTACTGGAATTTGAGCATATTGCACACCCAAGATTAGATTGATAAATACCAAAGTTTCCGCGGAAATAATCATATGTCATAAGTTTCCTGGCACATTTGATAAATGAGGGTCTTTTGAACCCAGTTTGCCAGATATGCCAGTAAGAAACTCATGTGACTCCATCTAATGAGAACACATTTCTCCCCAAAACAACACAACTTTTAACATATATAGAAAAGTTAGTCAAAGTTAGTCTCATGCGCATTGCAGTCTTTAACTGGGTGCAAATTCAGAAAACGAGAATGAATGAATGAATGAATATACATTGTTGCTTCAATCACAATAAATTGTAAACTGAAAATCGAATTCTCAGTTTAAATGATATTCTGTTTGTTTCAATAGATAAACATCAGCTGGAGCCTCTTTTCAATACTTGTATGGGCTAATACTATTTGTGCCACTAAAAACTGAAACTGAATATGTTGTTTTTGAATTTGAAGTGCTCAAACTGAATCTGAATTGCTCAAGTTGAATAAATGCCTTTTAAAAACTGAATTTAAAAGCGTAATTTGAAACCAAATGCATTGGTTTGTAAATAAATTGCTGTGAATTGAAAATGTATTTATGAGACGGGAAGAGCAATGGAGGATGTAGAATGGGAGTTTAGAGCACGGTCACACCGCATTTTCAGATGCACCTCTCGCTCTTGGTGTGGATTTTACAGTGAGGTTCCTCCACACCTGCCCATTGCTCCAATCAGCTCCAATGACAACAAGTGGTCACATTCACCTGCCCAGATATAGTCCACATAATGTAGTCCAACGGTAGCTACACATCACGGTATCACAGTTCTCTAAATCTTGGCTAGATATCTAAAGCTCTCTCCAAGACCCGGATGTGCAGCTCTGGCAACTGAATTTTAGAACTGAAATTGTATTGTAGAACTGAAACTGAAGGTATTGGAGAACTGAATTTTTTTACTCGGAAAAAGCAGTTCCAAATCAAATGAATTAAATTTCAATTTACTAAAATTAATTTATAAACCAATGCATTTTGTTTCAGATTACGCTTTCTAAGTTCAGTTTTTAAAAAGCATTCTTTCAACTTGAGCAATACAGTTTCATTTTGAGCACTTCAAATACAACATATTCTGTTTCAGTTTCTAGTGGCACAAATATCAGCCCATATACTTGACTCACTCACAGCTCTTCCATGTGCCACACACTAAACCGAGCTCAAATGAGTAAAAAACAATTATCGCTTGAGAGCTCCTTTAATAAGAGGGAGAAGCCCAATAATGACACTTGCTTCCATTTCCAACATGTTATCTTTGTGAAGCGGGGTTTTCTACCACGACAGCCCTAAAACGAGGTTACAGAGTAGACTGGACATGTCACTCCTAGATGACATTTTGTTGCAGGAAAACAAGACCAGGGATCCCACTAACCTCCCCCACCCACTTTACTTACATTTACATTGTAAGTGTAGTAATTAAACTAATGTTTAAACTGTAGCCTACATTTTTTTGTTATGCACATACATATTGAACGTGTGC
This sequence comes from Perccottus glenii, assembly GCA_024416835.2. NCBI lineage: Eukaryota > Metazoa > Chordata > Actinopteri > Gobiiformes > Odontobutidae > Perccottus > Perccottus glenii. Next base: position 16,582,451 of record CM044548.2, on the reverse strand, counting down.
ATGTGTAAAAGGGGCTTTAGTGAAATATTGTCTTCTCATTTACAAACAAGGACATTTTGAATCACAGATACAACCTAAAATCAAATGTCATTTTTGCCATTTTCTTAAAAAACCTTTTAATTTGACCCTAATGAATGTTCTTCGAACGGCCCACAAAGCATATCATGTCATGGTTATTAAAACTGCACACAAAACTCTGGTGATGTCCTGCTGAGGCTGACTGATTCAAGATGTTCTTGGAGGAATGTGGCCTAAAGTGAGATATGGAACCACTAACACAAAGCAGATTACAGGAGGGAGAAGGTCATTCATTTTTAGTAGTAAAGCTGTGACGAGCAGGCAATATGGTTGTGCGGGCGGTGAAAAGTCAAAGTTAACCCAGAGGAATGGGGGCGGGGGCAACTGTTTTGTTCTGTCTCTTTGTTATATCTCTTTCTAGCAAATGTAGGCCTGTTAAAATCTAATTGACACAGGCATATTCACATCCACCCTTTGACTGTATTGTTATCGTCTTTGTTAGAGTCGGTCCTAAAAATAAATGTAGAATAATGGCATGCCATTCATGGACAGCACAGCCGCTGGATACTGATCTATAGCAGGTGTACAATACTGCAGCCACATTTTAGATTTGCAAAGCTGACCATTGCACGCTCCCACTGTGAAAAAACCCTTCGCAAACTCCCCTAGGACCCCATATGGCCAGTTATTGCAAAAACTTTGAAATCTAAATTGGCTTTTATAATCAGCAGAAATCCAAGTGCTATGCAAAATGTATTTAGGAGTTGATATAGTATGATTACAACATTTTTTTTTAGCAATCAGGGAAAAACAAAAAAAGTTTCTCAATGCGTTTGTTCTCAGTGTTTATGACCTTGTAATGTTATTTCAACTCTTTGACAGCAGAGAGCTATAATAACACATACAAAGCAAGACAAAGCAAGGTAAAATATTTGATTACTGGTGGTCATATTGCCCAGCACTAATCACACATTTGAATCATATCAAATATTAGCACTATTGCAGGACAGTACACAGTGTGATCATTTGCAATTAATATACCGCACTGTGCCAAACACCCAGCTATGTAGGAACTATCTTCAGAGTAAAGGAGAAAATTAAGTCCTGGAAGTGGTGGTACAGCACCCTCAGAACCTAGATCTCCTCACCATTGAGTCTGTTACAGGTTCCTTCAAAAGAATGTGCAAGTACATAAAAGAACTGATGATTGAATCCTATAATTTATATCATTCACTCAAGTCAAAGTTTAATTGTAACCAGAACATTTTTGAAAAAAATATGATAAAAATCCACAGGGGATCTTTAAGGTATTCAGGAATGCATCGATGATTGTACTGTATTATAAGCACATTGACTCTGACTGAGTCACAACTGGACCACATGTCACATATAGGTCATTTCAACAAACACTAGACTCAACTGCAACTCATTATCATAACATCATGTGGCAGCCCCCCTTAACCCCGTTTGCCTCGAGCCTCCTGTCAACAGCTCTTTAAAACTTGGCCAGACACAGAGACAAATATATATTGTTGAAGCTTTTGAGCTGTTGTGGTGATAGGTATCATGTTCTTTTATTGAGGGTCTCCAAATTTTTGTAAAAAAAAAAAAACGAGAGAAAAAGTCCTTTGTTCACCTGTGCAGGCAGTGAAGCGTATCTTGACCCTGTATGTAGTAGAGTACGGCGCTGTCTTACTGTAATTTTTCTTTACAGCTCCTCTAATTGAAATCACATGCATCCAGTTCAAATTTTTGACCTGGGATGAAAATAAATGACAAGATTCTTTGCATTCCATGAGGCTGCACTCTTGTATTAAGACAAGCCATGCGTTCAAATATGACCCCCTTGGTAAATATAAAGAATCCCAAGGGTGCATAATCGAAACCAGGCATGAAAGGTAACACGCCAATTTGAAAATCCGCTCGTGAAGCATCAGGGAGATGAAAACCCCAAATCGAGTTATTTATTTAATTAGTTAATTTAGATTTTGGCAGAGGCTATTTAGACAATAAAATCTGTCCAGGTCCACGGCACGTGCTTGCATGTTTAAGTGTATGGCGGCTGTCCAACCCAATAAAACATAGCCTGTGTGTAGTACTGCTGAAAAATGTGACTTCTCAAAATAACAAAAATGTATTTGTGTTTTTCATTGGCATATGTCAAAATAAAGCACTGGCTGTTAAAAAAGTTTAAGTCACAGTTTTGTGGGGCACAATACCCATAAATAAGCTGCCTTTAATAAATCTTGTTAAGATGTAAACAGGCTGGTACAAACAATGGCCCTCATTTATGCTTTTCTTTTGATTTGATCCATGTCTGAAAAAATACTAAAATTTAAACAATAGCAGAAATAAAATGTCCAGAAACCAGAAATGCACTTTAGTTAATTTTAGACTATGATATGTGCTTTGAGTTTTAATTGCTTGAAAACTAACACAATAAGTTTAATTTGTTCTACTTTTCTCCACAGCAGTCTCTTCTATGCATCCAGTGTCTGACATCACGTGACATCCAACAAAAAGTGATGAATCCACTTCTAGGCTGTAAATTGTAGCTTAATCAACATTTTTCATGTTAATATTTTTGCTTAATCTACACCCAAAACAACTTCTTATTTTACAACTAAACATTATTCAATTATCAAAATGGCTATAAGGCAATCCAAAAAGTCTGAATGAAGCAAATAATTTATCACTGTGTTGCGTGATTCAGCAGAGTTTCAACATAAGTGAAAACCAACAACCATAAGTTGTTAGTCTTTCTTGATTAGAGCAGATGTTTTTGCTCTTGGAAGGGCTCCATTCATCCTTGTGATTTCTCCGACTGCTGTTAGTGCTACATCAGCCTAATGCTTATTTTACCATGTATTGACAGGTCACCAGCAGCTTATGCCAGTTTGCGCAAGAGTCACGTCAGACAGCCCTGATTCTGGCCCAGTCGTGCACACAGGTGGGCTGAAAAGAGTTCACTAGTAGTGTTTTATCAATGACCGGAAGTCATTTACTTTGACTTTAGTGTTAGAAGATGGTTTGGTTTGAACCAAATCTTCAGGTGTGAAAGCACCAGCGGACCGTGGTTCTGACCTTTGGTCTGCTCTTTGGTCCTTTACAAGACCAAAGAGCAGGTTGTTTTTAGTGTGAAAGCACGTTTGTAGATAGTTTGGACCAAAAAGTCACAACCACATGAAGGAAGAGTGAGGAGGGAAATGGACATGTTTAAAAACACATAAAATTGATAGATTATGTTGTTATACGTTTTGAATAGCTCTGTTTTTCTTGCCACGCTACGACAGATGCCTCCTGTGAAGCCGTCCATTTCCGAATGACTGTGTGTTATATGTATTAAAAATCAGTCTTAAACAATGCATTTTCAAGTTTCCGTTTTTGATATAAATTATATATTAATTTATTAATTAATAACTTGTCTCTTTAGGCCCTACTCCTTTCTAATCATTGTATTTCTACAGTTAAACTGGAAAAAAAGAGCCTCTGAAGAGACAACACCCTGGTAAAACCCATCTACAGGAGGCACACCCCTGTTGTCCTGAAGACAGTGAGCACAGTGGACTTTCAGGTGCCTGCTAAACTGGTAACACTCGTTCATTTGGTCTTGCCACAATTTAACCCTCCACATGGAATACCACATTATAAGCAGTCACACAGATATTATGCATATTATTAATAAAAACAATAAAAATTATGTTTTAAGTTTCAAGTGTAGCAGTGTACTGAGATGTTAATTATATTTTGTTTACTTAAATGTATACACATAAGCACTTTGAGTTACCCAGTGTATGTATGAATTGTGCTATATAAATAATATTGCCTGCCTTGCCTACTTTGAGATTTCCAGGTAAACGGAGCAGAAATGGTATGAAAATATCAAATAAGCAAAATATAGAGGGAACCACAAATCAGAAGGCTTAGAAATAGTCTCTGTCCAAAGAGAATATTTGCTTTGGAAATGTTGGACCATGTCTGGACCATATTGCACTTCCAAGGCCCCCGTGAAGAGACTTTGAGATTTGACATTGTGACAATCGAGACTTCATTGCCATTCTCTCACCTACAAATGTGTTTTAGAGCCAGTCTTTTGACACAATATGGAGAGGCCAAACATTTGAGCTTGCAGGCCTAAAAAGACTCAACAGTAGCCAGTAAACTTTCCCTGAGTATGAATTTAACACAGAAGAAGGAAATCCCCCATTGTGGTCTTAGTACACCTCTCAGCACCAAGTCAATATCTGAGGAACTAAATCTAAGGTTAAAAAAAGCACAGTAAATGAGATTGCAAAACATTTTCACATCTGCCATTTTACTTTGAACCCCAATGCTACTGTAACTTCAGCTTGTGGTTGACTACAATGAGGACCAGTTAATTAAAATCTCATCAATTAAATAGTAGCATGATGGTTACAGTAGTTATTACATTTGGCTTTATTGTAAGTTAACGCACCACAGCCCCAGCTCTAAATTGTCCCTCACTAAATGTCCCTCAGACAGTTCACTGATATAATGAACGTAACAACGTGAACATTTCAACTAATAAATACCTAAATAAATAAATCCATACCTTACACTAAATGGTCACTTATGTCTTTGTAACCCAACATTATCAAGAAAGAGGCACAAAAGGATTACAAATGTGTAGTTCATAAATGAGCTGAGTCCACTCAAACACAGCCCTTGCGATTGGGAGTGTGTTTGCACTACATAAAGCCCAATTATCTCATAAGCAGCTCAGGTCAGCCGATGTCATCGACAGTCACTTAGCCGATATGTGGCAGAGGTTTTAGTTTTTCTTCAGCTGACTATACAGACCAACTAATATCTCCCTACCAACTCATTCTAGAAACACAATTTAAATACATTTATTTCTTTAAAACACAACATATTGGGCCGCATCTTCTTGATCTTAATGCAGGCAGACAGAGACGGAATCACACTTAAGGATCTTGTCCAAATCAAATATTTTTTTTTGATGAAGAAAATCAAAAAAGAAATAATATTTAACCTGACAGAAAGTTTATATTGTGATATGAATTTGACAGCAAATGAGCAAACAACATTTCTGAAGCTAAAACAAAACAGAACTACACAACTATAAAATGAATGAATTCAAGAGCCAACCATGACACCTGGCAGTACTTCTGCAATAAACTCATCATATCCAGCTGCTGAAAGAGCTGGCCTCAGGGGTAAGCATGTAGCTAAGAAGATCACATAATCAACAGAGAACTAAGTTAATGTACAGATTTTAACTGATAAAAGCTGTTTTTAGAATGACAATGAGAAGCTAGAAATATAAATTGCAACCACTCCTGACTGGTTTCAAGCATAAGCTCAATAATCAATACATTGTGTTTCCAGTAGAAGCCTAACATTCACGCCAAATTAAGTTCCTGACCTCAATGGTATGAATCAATTTGACATTTTGAAATATGTGGTATACAGTAAAAAGGCCAAATAGAATTGTTGTGTGTTGCAAGATGCTGCAAAGAGGTCAGCCCAAAGCCATCTTAAGTGTAAACAGAGTTAAAGGACTGGGTAAGTCTGAACCCAGAACCACAGTCTCACACAGAGCCAATAAGCTAAAAGTCTAATGACACAATATTTATTAAAGTCAGTGCCAGAAGAAAACAACTATTCCCAACAATGTAACATATAATAAACAGGTTTGCACAAACTGGCCCTGATTTATTACAATTTGAAATACTTAAATTATGCTTAAAATCTTTTTACTGTGATATCGGTTTATTATCTAATTATTTAAAACACATATTTCAAAACATATTTTCTCAATGACCTTATACAAGTCATTCACAAAGTCTACACTAGAAAATCCAGAACATAAAGTCCTACTCAGGTATAACTGGGCACTGTGTAATAAAACTATATAATTTGGCTCAAAGCAGAGGTTTAATGTACGTAAACAAAACAGCCTCATTACCAACAACCTCCAGGTTCTGTACTTACTTAAGTACGAATGTGAATACTTTTGCCACCTAAGGCTCAAAGCAATGATATACATCCAATAAACTGTTTGAGAAAAGCAGCTGGACAAATGCATTTTTTCGTCATATGATTTATGGAGAACAGCACTTTTAGTGCTTTTAGGTTTAGTATTTAACCCCCAGCCGGCAGAGAAAAACAGTGTCCTACTGCAAATGGAAAAAACAGAGTACAGCACAGATTTTGCACACAGCATACATCTCAGCTGTCCTGTTGCATACCAGCATCATTCTGAAAATAATTCTGAGGGTTGTAGATTACAACATACCCCCCTCCCCTACAGTTTGATACAAATGGAGGAATCCTTTTATCATTAAAATCTTCAAAATCATTTCAGTATGTTCTTATATAAAAAAGTACACGCACGCAGAGGTACGAATGTGAATACTTTTGCCACCTAAGGCTCAAAGCAATGACATACATCCAATAAACTGTTTGAGAAAAGCAGCTGGACAAATGCATTTTTTTGTCATATGATTTCTGGAGAATAAATTGCGCAATAAATTTTGTTCCACTTCATGATTGTGTCCCACTTGTTTCTTCATTCTTCACAAAAAATTACAGTTTCATATCTTTATGTTTGAAGCCTGAAATGTGGCAAAAGGTCGCAAAGTTTAAGGGGGCCGAATACTTTCGCAAGGCACCGTATATGTATATGTATAATATATATATATATATATATATATATATATATGCGGTTCAGCTCTGTACAACACTAAAGATCATCATTAAATGTTTTACAACACACAGTGAACCCCACACAACAGCACAGTGTGTGCATGCAGCCTATTCAATACAGAAAAAACTCACCGACAATAACATTTCCAACCGCTGTAATCCACCCAAAGTCTTGTTCTGGTCCTGGTCTGGCCAAATAATCTACAAATTTAGTCACGTGTTTCTCATTTATTAGTTAGCGTTAATGGCCATTTAATGCTGTTGTTAATGCAAATGAGCCACGTGGCTTAAGTTTGTTTCTCACAAATGTAAACAAATGTGCACAAAGCGGTTTTACTGCTGCAAACATCAAAGGTGAACAATAAGTGTGTCTTTTATAAACTGTGGCCTTATGCAGATATAGAAAAGCGTAATGACTGATGCACAGTCACCATGTTTGGGTGGTTGCGCAATGAATTGTGTGGAATTAGACAAAAACCTAAGCCATAGCTACACTCAAGCATGTAGAGACGAGGGACATTTTTAATAGCCCAGGGCCTTCAGCATCACACTCCTAGTCTTAGAGGCAACTGTCAAGAGGAGAAAAAGAAAAGTCATGAGGCTGAGTGTCTTCTTGGTGCTGTCTGGAACATTTTATCTCCCGAGCACAAAATATTCATTTGTCAGTTGGTGCTGGGATAAGCAAAGCTGATGAAAGACACTGTTTACCTTTTGTGCACTGCAATCTATAGAGACTAAGAGGATTCAGCTGCTCTGGCCTCACTCTGAGACACATGGGCTGAAAAGCTGCCATTGCATGGCACTGGAAACGATAACGTGTTTCTAAATGAGAGATTAGCTGAATACAATACATTCATTGCACGACACAAAGAAGGAAGTTTAAAATGCCAGAACATACATAACTTTACAGAGTTAAAAGGCTTTAATTTAGCCATTGTAACTGCTTTTTCACTGTGCAGCTCTGTCTTGAATTGTGGCCTAAAAGCTACCGTTTAAATATGACTAGTAGATTGAGAAGAAATGTCAAGTAAGGCCCCTGGCAGAAGTCACGGGTTATCCTATGATTTTTAAAAGAAACAACTATGAGGTTAATAAGAAACTAATATTACAAGATCCTCCCCCAAGACTACACAACAACTTCAGTTATAAAATTAAAATAATTGTATAGTGAATGACATTAATGACTTGATAAGTAATGAATGTAAGTGACTCTTACACCCTGTCTCTTGAAAGAAAGTGAATTTAGGCTAAGCTAGACTGAGCTGAGATTGTTGTACAACTGCTGTGATTGGAAGACGTGTCAGTATCAATGATGGGTGTTAAATCTTTCTCTAATTCACACCATTGGTGCAATACAAAATTGTAATCTGTGAAAAGTGAAATGTGTGAGCCCTGCAGTCTGAAAAAGAATAGTGAAGCTGGTCCTGAAGCACAGTATGCCTGTGGAGGCATGGGAGCTTCCTGTCACTTTGCAGAACAGTGGTCAAAAGTGCCTTTTTCTGCTGCAGCTGCGTAATGCTACGCCCATTATGAAAAATTTGAGTACTCTTCCGGCAAAAACAAATACTGCACATACAATAATCGTCAAGTGTGACTGGAGTGGGTAAAAATAGACTCCAAAGGGGCAGCAGGGGCGTGCATCTGAGACGCAAGAACAAAATCTAGCTTATCAGGTAAAAAAGTTTTTTGCCAGGAACTCAAACAAACAACAAAGATCTAAGTCAATGTGTAGTTTAGAAACAAGGTGTTGGTCCAAAGCGGACAGCAGTAGACCTGGCAGAATCACAAACAGTGACAGGATGAGATTTTTTAATCTTTTAAAAAGTTTCCTAGTCACGTATCTAAATGGGTCGTGCCTTGGTGTTTGCTTTTGGTTGTCCAACAGGCGTACGTTTAGTCCTTAAATAGTAGCAACTTTGTGTATCTTGAGATTTTGATAGGTTAGCGTGATAACAGTAAGTGTTTTCCTTGTCGCCTGTTAGCTTTTAGCTAGCGCCAGGCTAATTCGCATCAACATCATCCCACTGACTGGCGGCCTGACGCACACAAACCACAGCTTTGCAGTTTCTTTCAGGAGCCCTCGCACCGTCAGACTTACCGGCTTTTTCCTGGTCGTATCCAACGACAACGAAATAATCAGCCAATCTCGCCATGTCTGCTGCTTTTCCTGAGATATACCAACACAATTCAGCATTTTTCCTTCTTCCAAAGCACAGCCATGTTTGACAGAAGGAGTGTCAGTGCGCTTGCGTGCAGGATCAGGGAGCCGTCCATGGGCGTGGGTCTCCGAGTTTACAAATAAATCACTGTGTACCAACTGGGCCCCCAAACTGGGCGGCAGCGGGTTTTTCACACAAACTAAAATCCAAGAGGATTGTTATAAAAGGATAAGACATTTTTACAGCATATTGAGACTGCCAAAATGTGTTTAATTACTATGGGTTATTTCGATTCCAAAAATACAAAATTGAAATAAAGTGCGTTGAATGAGTCTGGTTATGCCCAATTTCCTACAAAACTGTTTAGTTACTGATTAATTAAATTTATTTATGTAAGCTTGCTTTTAATGCAGATAAGAGTCTTTTTTCAAATTGAACCTCAGATAGAAGATTAATTGAAAATTGCCATCCAGTAGGCCCTAAGCCAACAAAACATTTTCTTAAGACGTTAAAGCTGTCTGGCTTAAAATAGCTGGGAGTGATCGCATTTGCTTGCAATTGCAAAAACTATGATGAATCTGTGTGGTAATATGGACTATTTATGGGAAGGGAAAATCCGGCAGTTAGAAATTAGGCAACTTACTAGGATACAGTATTTAGACTGCAGGCAAAAGACAAAAGCAGGAACACAAAAGACCATATCCATTTTCTCTCAATCTGATTTCAGTCTCCCTTCAAGAATTTGTTGATCCATTTCCCTACTTGCTCTATGCACCAATTGTTTTTTTCCTGGAGATGTGACAAAATAGTTGAGTCTGAGCCAAAACACTTAGAACTATTTGGACTTAGTTTAAACCTTTTAGAGTTTATTAGACATAAATTATCAGAAAATCATAATAGACAGCCGTCAATGTTAATCATACCATTACATCAAAATGAGTCAGTTCTCAAACATCAAACATGTTGTACACTGACACTCATTTGACACTCATAATTTCCTGGCACCTGTGAGCCTGTTGCTAAGCAATTTTCAGTATGTACCTGAACAGACAAACAATAAAAAGGTGTTATAACTTTACCACTCATTGTATAATGGCAGCTTCACAGGAGACAAAAAAAGGCTATATAAGGAGCAAAAAAATCAACAGCAATTTCTTGTTGTCTTGCACAATCACTCATTGTAAACTCTGCTAAGAGGATTATTTCTTTTATCATTACAAAGTTCTTACAAAATGTTTGCCACTACAACACATGTGGTTGACATTCATGTATTTTTTGGATATAAAAAATGACACCATGTGTGGACAGGGGTTGCATGAGATATAAATAAACCAAATAATTCTCTGCTAGAGACATTGGGGTGTTGCAATAAGATGACTGTATTGAGTGGTAATTCATGTGTACACTATGCTATGTGGAGAGCATGTTGAAACACATAAAGGCACAGTTTTCTCTGTTCTTCAAAAGTGAAAGAAGACTGAAACACATTTACCACACAATGTGGAAATTTCCTCCCTGGGTTTTACACTGTTAAAAGCCAAATGTGTTTTACAGAATTTCACACATTAATAAATATCAGATAAAATAAATCCATTTTCACTAGATTGTAAAGATTGGCTATAGTCTTCTTACTTTATATTTTTGACTTATTGGCGACATTAAGGGACTTGCTATCGCCACAATAAAGACTTTCACTGTAAACGAGAAGAAACCATAAAAACAGAAAGTTATGACTAATAGTAAAAGCAGATACAGACATAAATCACACTCTTTTTGTCTTCATATGGTAACACAAAGCATTATCCCTGGATAATTGGGGTTCTCACTATCACCTGACAGATTTTTACCAGTGCATAGCTAAAAGGTTGACCATAAGACTGTAACAAAAGAACAGAATCATTTAAAAAAAATGTCTAGGCCAATATTGTTATTACTCCGCAGATTGTTGTTCAAGACCATATTCAGACACTAACTTTATTTTCAGATAACTGTAAAATTCCATTTTGCAGTTGTCCAAATAATAAATTACGTGGTACCTCTTGAGTCAAATATTTGCGCCACACAAACAATTACATTCAGTTTATTGTGTTTACAGCTGTGCATACCTGCTGTAGTGATTGTGTTACTTAAGGCTTGTGTCTTACAAAAACATTTATTTATCATATAATGTACTTTCGCTCTGACATGAGTGCGAACATTCCTCAGACTGCATTACAAGCAATTAGTCGAAATTGAGACATGAACCAAGTCCAGCTATGTGTCGAAGCTTAATGTTCAAATATGAAAAGATGAATGTCCACATCTTTTTTGCATTGACTTTAGTCAGTGTAATAACACTTTAAAAGACAATGGTGCTAAAACACCACACCTTATGGATTCATATTGTCCTTGACTTTAACTGATGATTGATATTATGTTTTTATTTTGTGTAATGTGTGTAATAATCTGTATACCCCACTCTGTATGTTTCAGCCCCACTTTGTGAAAAGGGAGATTTTGTATTCTCTAGCAATCAATCAATTATGAAACTTCAAAAATTCTAATTTGTTATTCTAGTTTTGAAAGTCATTCATGATGTTGTACATGGCAGTAGAGCAGCACTGCTTGGGGTGGGGGGAAAGGATGAGAGGCCGTTGTGTCAGTCAATGAGCCCCTCCCACCTCCTGTATAAATGCTGCCTGTCTGGTGTGTAGAGCTATTAGAAGAGTGACACAGCTGCCTTACAGAACTCAATTCTACCCAACCTGTGGAATACTACATTGAAGCTGAAACAAGAAGAGCTCCACGTCTCACTAAGTGATCACAAAAGGTATGTGTACTTTTTACAAACTACAGTCTGTTTACTGTAATTTACTTTTAGCCTATAGTTTTATCTTTTATTTTTAGGGGTCAAAGCACAAGAGTATAGACAAGTTATATCTCTGGTTATATAAGCAGTTAGGCTCTTGGTATGTGTGTCTGTCTAGGAAATGCCCTGTGAGGTAAAGCATCTTAGAACAAAAAGTGCTTACTGTGTGTTTGGTGCAATTAAATGAGATATTTCAGCCCATTCATTTGTGGAGGTGACTAAGTTTAATCAAAAAACACTCCAGAGTGTCCTTCGCATTACTGGCCAGGGGCCCAAAGCATGGTTGTAGGTTTACTTAACCCAACAAAATGTGACCTTCACTTAACTTTTTAAATAAATGAATGTGCAAATAACTTGGCTTTTGGACTCTTGAGTAAGTTATGTGTACTGTATACAGTATAGAATTTTACATCTATAACTACAGTAAGACATTAAAAAGTTAAATATTAATTTATGAAATAAATAAATAACCACTGTTTGTCTTTCTAATGTCCACAGAGTCAAAATGAAATTCATTCTGCGGTCCTTCCTCTGTGGCTGCCTGTTGGCCACAGTAGCACACTGTGTGGAGCTCGAGGTGAACCCAGAGCTGAAAAAGAAGTATGTTACAGATGTCACTTGTTATTTTTTTAATTAGCCATTTGAAATAAGAATCAGAGCCTATTAAATGGTACACTTGAGACTAAAGAACCTGTTCTTGTGTTCAGGCTGAGCTTATGGCTGGAGAGCAGGCTCAGACAGGACCTTCACAGTGTGTCTGTACAGCAAATATCACAGTCTGAGAACTTGGTCAGACCTGAAGACTTCAGGGAGACACTTCTGCCACACTCCAGGTAAATGCACAAACCATGCAAAATAATAATATTTTTAGTACTTGCTTAAAAATGACACGGTAGTCTGAACAACTGATTCATGTTATTTGATCTCCTTCATAGCTCTCACACCAGTGCCCGAAGCAAGAGATCCAAAAGCTCATCCAGCCAGTCAAGGAGAAACGGCTGCTCCCTGGGCACCTGCATAGTGCATGACTTACCAGACCGCCTGAACAACCTCAATAACAGGCTGAAGACTGGGAGTGCCCCTTTGCAAAAGATCAGCCCGCATGGTTATGGTCGGAGACGCCGCTCTCTCCCAGACTACAGAGTCAGTCTCCGGATGGACAAGGGCAAGATCAGGCCCGTGTGGAGCCAAACTAACTCTCAAGTCCACAAGCTGGAGGCGCTCCTCAGACGGACATGAGCAGGACTTTTAAAAAAAGAGTTTGGAACAAAGATCAGGGAGTAGTTGAGACTTAGTGTCCTATCTGCTCTACTCAAAGATTTTATCAGATGCCTCAGACTCTTGCCAAGTATTCTCCAGCACATTTCTCTTGGTAAGAGGATGGAGGACTGAGACAGAGTAAGACTGGCTGCAGCTCAGCAATGTTGAACATGCAGCAGAGCTGCAGCTGGCTCAAAGACACTGGATAGCACAGTGGCGAACTAACTAAAGGTGCTGCTCTCTGCTTGCCAGAAGGAAAGGAAGAGTGCTAAAACATCTTCTGGTATGAGTGGAAACTGTTTTCTGGGACTAAATACATGTCTTTCTCACAGCCAGAACTTGGAAAAGTGCTGTCCTAAGGATTGTTATCAAATTGTCTGTACTTGTTTGCACTTTTTTTATTGGACTTTAGCTGAATGATCAGGAAAAGATACTGTCATCACAAAGCCAAATAGGGAGAAGCCATAGAACACCAAATCTCCCACTTTATATCTATATAAGTTTTGGACACTGTATAAGGGAAGTTGCCTTTGATTCTCTGAGATATGTCGCTGTCCTTGATGGACTGAAATATACTTGAAGCTCTTTATTGTTTTGTACACATACAAGTGCAATCTATATTTGTTTTTTTTATTGAAAGTATATGTATATATGTATTGCTTTATTTAAAAATTATATAGAGGTTACATTAAAGTACTTATGCAGATCTATTTTTGTACAGGAAGAAATATATATGGGCATTGCATTGTAGCTATTTGTCATTATTCCTTTGCAACTGTTGTAATAGGATATTGTTTTATAAGTATATAAAATATTTGTTTTATTTTATTTTGTCAAATTGATACACTATGTCATTTAATAAACATTTTGTATACAAAATGCACATATTGAGTAGTCCTCATTCTTGTTATAAATTAAACATGGCAGTCCATTGTCTGGAGCAACAGCAAGACGTGGAGCACCTGGTCTCTGTTAAGTGATTAGAGGATCTCATTAGAGCCCCCCAACCTCTCACTACATTCCCCCAGTAAATGACGCCCCCTTCTCTAAAAAAGGCCAGACAGAGTGCCAGGCGCATTCCTGCTTGGTTCAGCTCATATTTGTTGGCTCACCCCACTCCACAGAGCTGCCTTAGTGGAGGCTGAGGCTTAGCTCCATCTGTATTCAATGCTTGAGATGTGAGGAGACCGAGGCAGGGGGTTATGGCTGACATACCATCGAGACAGAGCATCTCAAAAACTACTTGCAACAAAGCAGCATTCATGACCTTCTAATTAAATTAGACCCCTGAGACATGCAGACCACTAACTTGACACATTATCATCCGGTTCTCTCACCACCTACAACAACAGAAATGTAATATTACACCTTGGAAGTGCTACTATTCTTATGAGTGTTATCAGTTTTAAGATAACCAAATTATACTTACAAATGCAATAAATAAATAAATAAATACAAGCAGCCACTGGAATGCCATTTGCTGATGATATCTTGCAGTGACTGGTGTTCAGTTCCATCTAGTGACTGAAGAAAAACTGTGAGACAAGGCTTTATGGATATTGTTGGGTTAGTTCAGCAGCATATACTGAAACCAAGTAAGCAATCTAATAAAGTTTTAAACATGTTTAAGCATAAATTAAAATTCATAAATCTGACAAAGCACCCCAAAAAGTTAACTCTTCTGAACAAGAGCAAGTCCATCCCTTGTCAGTATCATCTATGTGGAGCATTTGAAATAGACCAGCGCCAGGTGTACAGAACTTAGTTTAGACTAGAGTACCACTATAACTGAACACATCAGAGCAAATCAGAAAACGTGGATGATGTAAAACAATGCAAACATGCCATCTAGTGGTTACATTTGTATCTACATTTATTAATAACCTTTGGAAATCCCTTGAATTTTACACTTGTAAAAATAGCTCCTGTTACAGTAAACGCTTTCTTAACATAGCCCCCATGAATCTAGACCCGTGGTTCCCAAACACTGGGTTGGGACCTAAATGTGGGTGGTAGGAGATTTTATTTGGGTTGCCAAGAATTTATTTTAAAAAATTCATAAAAATATTTGTGAAAGTCAATTCAAGCATTTTATGAAGGCTAAATGTAGCTGCTTAAATTGGTAATGGCCAGAAATGACAACATGCTTAGAATAATCACATAATTCAGCTTAATATTTGTCTGAAAGGAAAAAAAATCTGCTTCAGAGCAGCCAGCAGTCTGAGATCAGTGAGCTGCAGGACGAAACACCACAAGAACTTCTTCTTTCCGACTGCAATGAGACTGTACAGTCAATCAGTCTCATCACAATATGAATGATAACACAAATGCATTTTATTTTTCACTCATAGTTAGTGGTTGGGTGAAGCCATTTATTGTCACACAATTGTGTTTACTCTTTTTAAATCATAATGACAACAGAAACTACCCAAATCACCCTGATCAAAAGTTACCCTAATGATTTTGACCTGATAACATACACACAAGTTGACACAAAACAGTGATCTGTTTTGTAATCAGTGTGTGTGTATAAAAGGTCAGTGAGTTTCTGGGTAATTGAGGTGTATAAAACAGGAAAGGGATATAAAAAGATATGCAAGGAAATGAGAATACCAATCAGCGGTGTTCAAACTCTGATTAAGGAGTGGAAAATTAGAGATACTGTTGAAACCAAACCAAGGTCAGGTAGACCAACAAAAATGTCAGCTACAACTGCCAGGAAAATTGTTTGGGATGCAAAGAAAACCCACGAATAACTTCAGCTGAAATACAGGACTCTCTGAAAAAGAGTTATGTGGTTATTTCAAGATGAACAAGAAGGAGGCACTTGAAGAAAGAGAAAGAGAAAGTCATTACTACTCAAATGCCACAAAGCATCCTGCTTACAATTTGCTTACTATGATTAAAGGTACACCATTCCTTCTGTGAAACATGGAGGTGGATCTTTGATGTTTTGGGGATGTGTGAGCAACAAAGGCCCAGGAAAAGATGAATGCAGCATGTTATCAGAAAATACTGGAGGCGTACTTGGACGTACCAACATGACAACAATCTAAAGCACAAGGCCAAGTCATAGCCTAGTCATCGACCTGTCATTGGCTACAGCAGCATTAAGTGAAGGTTCTGGACTCAATATCATTGAGCCACTCTGGAAAGATTTCAAACATGCAGTTCATGCAAGACAGCCCAAGAATTTACAGGAACTGGAGGCTTTTTGCCAAAAAGAATGGGCAGCTTTACCATCTGAGAAAATAAAGAGCCTCATCCACATCCACCACAAAAGACTTCGAGCTGTCATTGATGTTAAAGGTAACAAAACACAGTGTTAAGAACTGGGCTATGTAAACTTTTGATCAGGGTTATTTGGGTAGTTTCTGTTGTCATTATAATTTAAAAAGAGTAAACACAATTGTTTGACAATTAATGGCTTCACCTAACTATGAGTGAGAAAAAAAGGTTTTATGTTATCATTTATATTGTCTGAAAAATTTCCCAAAATCACAAATTCTGCCACGGTATGAGCACAATTGTAACAAAATGACACTAAAACAGACCAGAGAATTTTGAAGTATGGGTACCCACACAAACTACTCTAATCGCCTGCACATGACACTGTCAAGATGATAACAGCCACAGGTCGACTCACTTTTCGACACCACACAACTGAACAATAAAAGATGAAAGTGAAATACAGTATATATAACAAATGTTAGACAAATTCTCTGCTAAATAAGAGAGAGAACAAATTCTGGGATCAACTTCTTGGTGACAAGATGGGCTGTAATGATACAGGCCTCAGGACAGACCCCAAAGCCACGGCTGCTCTCAAAAGCGTGAGCTCAGGGGATTCTCATAATCTACAGGTAGGCCCTACAGCGCTCCCCTGCACTGTAAAAAAAAATCCTAATTTTACAGAAAATAACTGTAAATTTTTTAGAGTATTTTTCTGTTATTTTTAATTACATTCAAAACTCTGTAAAATTACAAACAATATCTGTAAATTAATGAATTGTCTGTTAATTTAAGGATTATATCAGTAATGTCAAATTACAGTAATGTTTATTTTTTATACAGTACAATTACTGTATTATTTATACAGTATTTTTCTGTTTTCTTAAATTACGTATAAAGTAGTGTAAAATTACAATAATAAAGTGTAATTAAATGTGTAGCTCATTATATTAAAGGTTTATATCCATACTAATAATCTAACATATTTCCTTGTTATTTTAAAGTAAATATTTTTTTTATACAGTACAATTACTGTATTATTTATACAGTGTTTTTCTGTTTTCTTAAATTACATACAAAGTTGTGTAAAATTAGAATAAAAATGTGTAGCTCATTATATTAAAGGTTTATATCCAGTTTAGATTAAGACAGGATTAGACCTTAGTTTAATTTGGGCATGCGATTAGCTTTTAAAAATGTGCCTTAGATAAAAAAAAAATACATTATGTGTGCATCTTGAGACAAAACAATGGCACTGACATATTTTAAGACATGTCAGTGCAAGTTGCTTTCAGGTAAAACAGCTCAAACATGCATTTTAGTCTGAGACTACAGGCTTAATGATTGGTTATTCTGAGTGTGATCCAGGAATCTGGCCAATAACAACTATGCGCGCCTTTACAGTTCAAATTTGAATACGTCAGTTGGAGTGAGTGAGTGAGTGAGTGAGAGCGGGCGCTGCTGCTCGGGATATTCAGTATTAACTTACTTCTGTTCTGTGGTTGTTTAAACATGGATTGGTTTACATCGGACTGCTACATTTTTATTTTGAGCGAGTTGTAGGATGTAAATGAAGAACAAACACGGAAGATGGACAACGAATTTATTTTTAACAAGGCGTAAAGGACATAATGCAATCTGCGGAAGGTAACGTTAAATAACTTTTTATTTTATAAAAAAATCTGCTAGCGTTACATCAAAATATAGTGTGTTAAGTTGATAATCTAAACGCGATTACATATTTCAATGTAGTATGCTAATATTATGTGTTGTTTGCATGTGTAAATATTGTCAGCTAACAGTTATTTAGATTAGCATAGGAGCTTTACAATGAGTGAAATGAGAACATTGTCTTTTTAGACAGAGAGGAACTCGAACCATAACGTTACTCCTTGACTCTAGAAGAATCTGCAAACTAGGTTTTTGAATCTACTGTTGATGGCGGGATATAGGCCCATATAGTTGCATGTGTGTGACTCGCGCTAGCCTAGCCGGTGCTAGGCTAGCGCGAGTCAATAGATCCCTGTAGCCTGCCATTAAAACAGTTTTACCCACTCCACAGTACACCAAAAGCAAATCGATTATAACGCCAGACTACCGATGTAAATGTCTGTTGAGAGAATAATGTTAGAACTCAAACTACACTTGCATCTCAATGTTTGCATTACATTTACTGGAACTAGTTTCTCAGCAGCGGCGGAATTATACTTTGCTCCGGTTAGTACTGCGCCGGAAAGTAAACAGAACAGAAGCGCACTACAGTCGGGACGGTAGGTTTTCTAGGTAACTTAATATCACTCCTCCGCTGCTGTAGACTGTGCTAATAAATACAGGGAACAAAGTCTAACTATTACAATGTGATGCAAGGTTACACTGGCCCTCCAAGAGTTTGGCACATTCTCCCAAATAATTTACTCACCCTCATGTTATTCCAAACATTTATGCATTTTGATTGCCAACATTCTTCAAAAATATCTACTTTTAATGCTTGACAAAATAGAAATTTCAGGTTTGAAAAGACATGATGGTGAGTAAATGATGACAGAATATACATTTTTGGGTGAACTATCTCCAGTACTTTAATAATCGCACTCAAGGAGATTAGACCAAATTTTTTTTTAACGCATAATCATCATCAATCCTTTATTGAGAAAATTGAGAGAAATAATCCATTGTTGTTGTGAATCTACATGTTCCTTCTTTTGGTGATGCACATTTTTGTCACATCAGACACAAGTTTTAGATACCAGACAAAACAGAAGACAAACAGACAATTTAAATACAATTTATTAAGCTTGTTTAAAGGAAACAAAAATAATTTAAATCATCCTTTTTAAGAGAATCATAGTGTGTTTTTTTCCTCCCAGATGCACCAAGGATCCAGTTGATTACTGGCCGTTTGCAGGATTGCTGTGACGCTGCTGAGTCTTGAACGCGGATTGACAACAGACCCGGAAGAGAATACAATGCTGAATAACGTTTTTTTTGGACAAAACTTTATTTTCGATGCTTCAAAAAATTCTAACTAGCCCACTGATGTCACATGGACTACTTTGATGATGTCTTATTACCTTTCTGGACATGGACAGTATACCGTACATACATTTTCAATGGAGGGACAGAAAACTCTCGGACTAAATCTAAAATATCTTAAACTGTGTTCCAAAGATGAACGGAGGTCTTACGGGCTTGGAACGACATGAGGGTGAGTCATTAATGACATAATTTTCATTTTTGGGTGAACTAACCCTTAAATGTTTAGAATCAATAGTGGTGTGAAATCTTGTATGTATCAGTTTTGTGTAGAGTATGTTTAGAAAATTTCACTTTAATCCTAAAGTTTGAGAATTTGATAACTGTTCTATAACTACTAGTTAAAACGTTGTGTTTAATTTAAGATATATACTGTAATTTATCAACTGAATCATTCCATTTAATTTAGATTATATGTTTACGGAAATGATTTAAATCCGTTTTATACAGTTTTTTGTTTTTTTTTACAGACTTATTTTGTCTTCCAAAAATAAAACTGTTAATGTACAACCTTGAGCACGTCTTGACAAGTTATTGAATGTGTTTGATCGTTATAATTTAGCAAAGGTCTGTTAAATAACAGTGTTTGTCATTAGAACCTTTAGTGCTGTCACTTTATTGAAGGTGTTTGATTGTAATAATTTAGGAAATACCTGTAAAATAACAGTGTTTTCCCATAAAACTATTAGCGCATCACTTTACTGAAGGTGTTTGACTGTAATAATTTAGGAAATACCTGTAAAATAACAGTGTTTTCCCATAAAACTATTAGCGCATCACTTTATTGAAGGTGTTTGACTGTAATAATTTAGGAAATACCTGTAAAATAACAGTGTTTTCCCATAAAACTATTAGTGCATCACTTTATTGAAGGTGTTTGACTGTAATAATTTAGAAAATACCTGTAAAATAACAGTGTTTTCCCATAAAACTATTAGCGCATCACTTTTATTGAAGGTGTTTGGTCATTACAATCTAGGAAAAATCCATAAGATAACAGTTTTACACTGTAAAAAAACGTAAAAAACGGTCAAATGACTGGCAGCTACGGCTGCCAAACAAAAACCGTAAAATTAAAGTAAAATATCTTAAATCCAATAACGTGCAAATACTTTAATTTTACGGTTTTGTTTGGCAGCCGAGCTGCCAGTCATTTGACCGTTTTTTACGCTGTGCTGCTTATGACTATACCGGGAAATCTAGGCTCTCCTCCAAGACTGTACATGAAACCTGCTACGGCTTTCTGTAGGTTGTCTCAGTCGGCACTGTAATGTAACTTTATAGTTTCTATTTGTGAATTACGTATAAAGATTAAAAAGAAAACTACATTGCACTAAGATAGATAGTTTGTAAGATATATATATATATATATATATTTTTTAATTAGTATTATTACTTGCAGTTGAACCAAACATCCACAAGAGGACCTCCTGAGACTGGATTGAACAATAACACAGAAAGGACACATTCCACACTGTATTGTAAACTACAAACAATAAAAGCAGGAGAATGTTTTTGACACTGTTATATACTGAGACTACACGTTAGACTATAATGAGACTAGGTCTTACTTAGATCCCAGTGCTAGAGTGCAGCAGTGAAAGAGTTAAAGAGTGGAGTGCACTGGTGGCTGCTTGCTGAGACACCATATCCTCGAGCCACAACAAAACCCCATCATGACTAGGTGTTTCTGAATAAGAACTTCTGCATACTCTATAGACTTTCCAGAGACAGCACAGCCTTCAAGGTGAGTGTACCTGTGTTTTTTTTATATTTCTATGAATCTGCTCATAATTCATGTCGATTGATTGCTAGTTTATTTGCACTGCAAGGTTTTTAAAACAAAATACTGTAGTGTACTCAAATTGAACATGCCTCATTAATCATAAAGGGGACTATAGCACATTAGGCTTG
The DNA here is from genome assembly GCA_024416835.2 of Perccottus glenii. Taxonomy (NCBI): domain Eukaryota; kingdom Metazoa; phylum Chordata; class Actinopteri; order Gobiiformes; family Odontobutidae; genus Perccottus; species Perccottus glenii. The sequence goes on along the minus strand of CM044548.2, from coordinate 16,561,298 downwards.
ATTTATTTGTGAATGGCTGCTCTTCTTCGATGGTTTGATGTAATGTTTATCCCTCTTGGGGTACAGGCCACTCTGAAAGATGAGAAGAGGAGACACACCCTTTTTGAGGCAGATGTCAAGTCCTTGCTTTGGTAAGAGTGAGCAGGTTTTCTCTTTTCATATTTCACTGTGTATTATGCTAATGAGCTCCCTTAGTGTCCAATGTGACTTTGACCAAAAACACATAAATGGTCTATGCCAATAAAACAGGGAAGTGTTTGTGGAAAGTATTTTGATTTTGTCTAGTGTAATCGTCACATGATCCACCTTAGACTGTTCCAACCGGGTGCTTTGTGATAAATGGCATTGCTTAATTATTTATAAAGACATTATCCCCTAGTTAAAATGCTGGTAGCAATATGCAGCTGAACCATAGCAAGCATTTTCACAGTTAAATGGCCTGGTTACTGCGATCAGAGATTTATTGTGTCACTTTTCAACTCAAAGTCAACAAATAGGTTTGAGCGGAGCGGTTGCATTAAGTGATCTCAACACTAAAAAGTGAACTTAACTGCCAGAGGTCATGTTCTTAACCCCTATGTTGGTGAGTATGTTTACCAAACAGAAGACACTGGTCATGTGGTCTGTTTGTAGGAGAACTGACCTTTTTATGTCCTATTGACATCCTATGACTTAAGTTGTTTTACTCTGTCCTCTACTCTACTATTGCAGATATACCCCACCAGTTCCCCAAGGTAACCCTGAGTCTGGAAGAGGAAGAAACACAGCGTCGAGCAGAAGAGATCTATGCTTTAGCTCTGAAAGAGGAGGACAGCAAGAATGCCTTGTCCATGTTCATGGTGCCCGAGGACTGTCCTATTGGTCTCAAACAAGCCAAGGACCATGAGATTGATAAGGAGTTGGCAGAGCAGCAGTCTGCAGAGTGTTCAAAGAGGTGAGCTGCCAGTGCTTAATGTTAAGCTGTAATATACAAATACAGTGTGAATTGGTTGAGTTAAAGTTCTAAAACAAGTTGTGTCTCAAATACATTTGCAGAAGGCAAAGCTTTAAGATTATTCGTTCGCAGTCTCTGTCCTTCCAAATCCCACTGGGGGCAGCATTGAAACCTTCCGGAGTGGTAACGCCTTTCCTGACCCCGAGCTGTACCTCCTCATCTCTGCTAGAAGTCTGCCCAGATTATCAAAGAGTCAATATTAGTGGGGATTACTGTGCTGGAGTAAGCCTTATTAACGAAACAAAAAATAATAAGTCTGAATAAATGATTGTTGACATTACCACACTGTACAATGGAAGCTTTCTTCTCCCATAGATCACAGTAGAGGACTATGAACATTCAGCCAAAGGTCTTTTAAAAGCCCTGCTTATTCGTGAGAAATACTCCAAACTGGCCCTTCACAGATTCTGCAGAACCACAGCGCAGTTCCTCAGAAATGCTCAGAACATGAGATGGAGTGAAGATGATGAAATCCTGCCAGGTTGGATGGGTTCTCAAAAGCTAAGCCAACTAAGACTGACTAAAACAATAACCAAAACCTGTGGCTTTCAGTAATATGTCCATGTCCAAATGATGGAGAGGACCCCTACAGCATGGAGGACATCCCAGAGAACCTCAACTTTGAGCTGAGGATGAAGGATGGGATAGTGAATGTTTTTCATAAGGAAAATGAAGTAGAACAGACCCTTCCTCTGCCTTATCCAGACCTGGAGACATTTAATGTAGACTTCAGTCATCTGCTGGCCTTGATTGCAGATGGTCCCACGTAAGTTTACGAAACAAAAAGGCAGTGGTATACAGTTTATGCAGGTTAAAATAATGCATTGTTTTTTTCAGGAAAACCTACTGCCACAGACGACTGAATTTTTTAAGGTCAAAGTTCTACCTCCATGAGATGCTCAATGAGATGGCTGAGCTAAAGGAGCTGAAAACAGTGCCACATCGGGACTTCTATAATGTTAGAAAGGTACTGTATGTCTATTACTGTATGTAAGATATTGCCTCTTACTGTAGACAAAAGATAACATGTCCCTGGGTTGGGCTTTTGTCTATTCTCCAAAGGTGGACACTCATATCCATGCAGCGGGCTGCATGTCCCAGAAACACCTGCTGACCTTCATTCAAACAACATATAAAACAGATGCTGATCGCTTAGTGTTAGAAAAAGCTGGAGAAAAGATGACTCTTAAGCAAGTTTTTCACAGCCTTAATAAAGACCCCTACGACCTGACTGTGGATTCTCTTGATGTACATGCTGTAAGTCTAAAAATACAATATTAGATATCTAAATTCTTTTTTGCACTAATTGGTTTAATGCATGACAGACATTTGTGAAAATTATATGCTCTGTTTCAACTGAACAGGGACGACAAACCTTTCACCGGTTTGATAAATTTAATTCCAAGTATAACCCAGTGGGAGCCAGTGAACTCAGAGAAATCTTCCTTAAAACAGATAACATCATTGATGGGGAGTATTTTGCTCACATCATAAAGGTATGTTTTTTAGTCCTTGTTGTTTTACAGTCAGAAAAATGTTGATGAATAGGATTTCTTTAACTTTTTTTTTTTTTTTTTCCCTGTAACAGGAAGTGGCCCATGATCTAGAGGAGAGTAAGTACCAGTATGCAGAGCCACGGCTGTCCATCTACGGTAGCTGTCCAGAGGAGTGGGACAGTCTGGCTAAGTGGTTCATGCAGCACAAACTGTTCTCACCAAACATGAGGTGGATTATTCAAGTGCCCCGTATATAGTAAGTGCTACAGTTAATAGATATTAACATGTTAATATCAACATTTAGTTTTGTTCTATAGACACTGTGAATAATATAATATAAAACTGTGAGTTTACAATTGTATTAAATCTTCCAGTGATATTTTCATGGCAAAGAAGCTGGTTCAAAACTTTTCCACAATGCTGGAGAACATCTTTCTACCACTGTTTAGAGCCACTGTAAACCCACAAGACCACAAGGAACTTCATGTTTTCCTAAAATATGTATGTCTTTTTGTTCTACTATACTATATGTACTAATTTATTCTATATCTGGCATAAAAAATATTATTCATATTAATGCTTGGTCATTATGTGCTCTCTCTAACTAGGTTTCTGGCTTTGACAGTGTTGATGATGAGTCCAAACACTGCGATCACATGTTTTCCTTCAAGAGTCCAAAGCCGGAGGACTGGACTTTTGAAGAAAACCCTCCATACAACTACTACATATTCTACATGTATGCAAACATCATGGTCCTCAACAACCTCAGAAAGTAAGAGTCATTTTAGATTTATTTTTAGAAAGAGTTGGCAGATCTATTGTGACTTTCAATTGTCTTAATTTTACCATTAGAAAGCGTGGCCTAAACACCTTTCAGTTTCGTCCCCATTGTGGAGAAGCTGGATCCATCACACATTTGGTCTCTGCTTTTCTTGCAGCTGACAACATCTCTCATGGACTTAATTTGAAAAAGGTTTGTCAGAGTTGAAGGTGTTTGTGAGGAAGTTACTTTGAAATTATAGCAAGGGGAAACTGTGGATGCTTGTATTCCAGAAATGCAGGCGCAACCTTAATAGTTCAATGGAAAAAAGGAGTAACTATTAGTGGTGTTGTTGGCAAATTGCAGCCATGTTCCTTGTGTCATCGTTGCTATTAAATCAAAAGTTATTATGAATGCTGGAAAAAGCGTGTCTTTTTGTGTTGAAGAGCCCTGTGCTGCAGTACCTGTACTACCTGGCCCAGGTCCCAATTGCAATGTCCCCACTGAGCAACAACAGTCTGTTCCTGAAATACTCCAAAAATCCTTTGCGTGACTTTCTGCACAAAGGCCTGTGCGTGTCTCTGTCCACTGACGACCCTATGCAGTTTCACTACACAAAGGTAAATACACTTTTCATGCACTAGTCATGTACAGTACTGATGGTGTTGACCTGGTTAAAGGAACCATTAATGGAGGAGTACGCCATAGCAGCTCAACTCTGGAAGCTCAGCACTTGTGATGTGTGTGAAATAGCCAGGAACAGTGTGCTGCAAAGTGGCCTTTCTCACCAGGTTCACTATTTACTTAACAATACCTCCACAATCTTTCCAGACTTCATAATTCTCATTATTAATGGTGTTTGACCACTGTTGTTGATTTCCAGGAAAAGAAGCAATACTTGGGAGTGAATTATCTACAAGATGGACCAGAGGGAAATGACATCCACCGCACAAATGTGGCCCAGATCCGCATGGCCTACAGACACGAGACACTGTGCAATGAACTCAGCTTCTTAGTAGACGCGGTCATATCTGAGGCAATGGACTGTAACAGCAAATCAAATGGACCAAACAACAAGAACCAACCATCAATTAGTTCATATGTGGCTTTATGAACATTATGTTAATTAATCAAAAGCTTGTAGCAGAAAATAAATAGGTTTATTTTAGTGACACTTTGCATTGCACTACCATCTTGTGGCCAAGGCATGTAACACTGATTCAAACAGTTAAAGTTACAGTCAACATTTTACAAATGTGTTGCATAACTTTAAATCAAACTATCTTAAGTTAATACATATTGACAGGACACATAAACAGAAATACATCTCACACACTTTTGTCTTCAACTTTGGCTGAGCAGCTTGTGTTGGATCCTGTGTATTTGACATGTGCACATTCCTCTGTTTCAGTGTGCTGTTGTTGTTTGTCAGAGCCACTGCACGGTTTGCATCTGCTAAGAAAATAAAACATATTAATGTTAATACTATACCTATAATACAAGCATTTCTCTCTTTGTTTATTTTATGTAGAGAACAGCTCACAGTTTTATGTATATTGCAGCCACTACTGCAACCAGGGAAATGACCACAGTTGAGGTGATCAGCACTATCTTTTCTGAAACATTTGGAGAGAGGAATGGCATTAGCAGAAAGAAACAACAGTTTTTATTTTATTTGATAGTTATGTTCTCATACTTCCTGTAAAGCCTTGATCACTGCCAACTATCAGTGTCTTCTCGGCTCCACTGTCTATTTTAGGAATGAACGAGGACTGAGAGTTGGTGGAAGAGACCGAGAGGTGGGGGAGTGTGGAGCTGGACGGGGAGTGGGTGGACACTGATGGATGCTGAGTCGTGTCATCTAGATATGCATGTGTATCTGTGAAACAAAGGTCTTATCATACACTTTCTGCTTTGCATGACAAACTGTTGATAAAACAATGTCCTAAGAATAATAAATGAACACCTTGCTCAAATAAAACTGAAAATGTTACCTGATTCATTAAAGCAAAAGACATCAAATTTATTGGTAACATTCAGCTCGCCATTCCACCAGACCGATCTTATTCTGACCACAATTTAACAGCGGTCTTATGCGAGGGATGACTGCCAAATGTTCATCTGTCCACCCAAACCTAAAAAAACACAGTTTAAAGCATTTTAAACACAGTGCCAAACATATTTTAATATTGTGGGTGCATAGTTGAGTTTTACCTGCATGTTTCTAAGCCTCTGCTCAAGGCCTTGTTTACTTGGTCTTTGGAGGCTATGTTAACTGCCAATGATAGACAGAGGCTGCGGGCTTCAGAGGCATTAAAGGCATAGTTAACCTGGTTCAAGTTGTTTACATAACTCACTTGGAAAACTCCAGCAATACTATGATTTAGTTTTGGAAAAACTGGGGGAAGAAATTAGATACTGTGAAAAACAAGAGTAATGCACTTAAATAGAAGACATACAAATATAGCCAGCTAAACTTAAAAGTACACATTCTTTTTGACTGAAATAAAATTAAAAATAAAAAACAGCCATACAGAATAAAAGACTGACTTACCTCTAATATGAGTCGTATGAAGATGTGGCTCAGCGAGGCACAGAATAACTGATACTGCTAATGAGATCAAGAACAAAACATTCATGACTATTCAGTGGGACCGACTGAATGCTGAGGATGAAGTGCTTCACGGTTTCTGTATTTATGAGCTTAACAGCAGGGTTAAATAGTAGTGGTTCTGGTCAGTGTGTGTGCCAATGTCAGAAAGAACAGGAAAAGGAAGAGGAAAGTACAGTTCACAGGTCAGATAAAGAGCCATCCTATGTTCTTCAAAAGGTTCCTTTGGGACCAGACAGAAAGCTAATATGTCAACAGCTGCCACTGTTGCAAGATTTCCTACGCACCTGGATAAAGCCTTCCTTTCACACGTGCAACCTTACCTAGTATTTTACTAGAACAAGGACATGTGTGAAAAAAGACAGAACTGATTTCCCAGAACATTTGTTCTGGCTATTTCCTAGCTCAAGTGACATTGCAAGAACATTGCAGGGGAGGCTGTGGTGTTAATGAAAACAGCACATTATCAGCGCAAACAGTGAAAATATATTAACCTGTTTAATCCCACTGGCAACAAAAGCCTGTCATTTTTTATTGTTTTTATTTTTGGAAACTCTAAAAGTGTTGTTTTGGCTTTGGGCAGCTAATGCATGATTTAAAATAAAAGAATAGGTTGTCTCCTCTAAATTGTACAGTGTCATGTAAATAGTGTGAAGAGTCACATGAGCAGGCCACTTTACTCCTGCACCTCTTCAAAGAGATGTCTCAGACCAGGGACGTGCACAGACATTTTGAGGGGCAGGGGCTCAAATGAAATAAAGGGCACTTCTCATAATTACGTATTTGTTTTCTTTTTTAAAAACAAAAAAAGTATATATATTAATGCAACACTGACTTCCTTTTAAAAAGAATAATTAAAAAAGTTAATTAATTTTATCTTCCTCAAACTCTAATTTTCAAAAGATGTCTACAAAATAATCAGTTCACACAGAAACCATGGTCTCCTTAGTATTCACTAGGTTTATAGAGCAGCAAAGGAAACCATCCCACAATGTGCATGTTTTGAAAACATTTTCTATGCTACTAGTTTCAAGTATATATTTAGAATAACCAAAATATCTGCATCAAGCAGAGGGGTGTGTTTTACTAATAATTTGTTTATTTTTTGCACAAGGCACTACATCATTTTAATTATTTTGGTGTTATCAGAACACATAACACTTTTAAATCAACACAAATATTCACTCTAAACTGAAGAGGGTTGTTGCTGCTTTTTTGTCAACTTTACTGAAAAAAATCACTGCAAAAATACAAAAATACAGCAACTTAATAAAATTCTTACATAAAAGGGTCTTCTACTTCAAAATAAAATCTGTTACTTCCATTTCCTGGTTGTCTCTCCTTCCTCCCTTACAGCGGCAACCTTCTGGGGGCCATGTCCCTGTAGATGTTTATTACTTCACTGTGGTTTACAGGAATGTCTTTCTCAATAGCCAGGAGGAAGAGATCAGAAACCCTTTCTTCGGTGCATAGGCTTCTGAGTGTGTCTTTAACCAGTTTGAGCTTGGAAAATGACCTCTCCACTGTTGCTGTTGACACTGGAATTGTTGCATAAGTTCTTATCATTTCCACCAGTGTTGGAAAGATATCCTGTCCACTGTTGTCTCTCAGTGTCTTTAACAGAGGTCAGGTCTAACACTTTTCAGCATCTGAGTTATCTGTTCTCTCTTGGGTTTTGCTTCTGGTAACTGGTTGTAACCATGCATTTTGCTACTCTTGGCTGTTTCCTGGCACTCCTTCTCCCTTCTTTTCTGTATCCTCTCTTTTTTTGGCATTATGCTGCCTGCCTGGCCCTGCACTGCAAGCATGATTAAAATTAATTGTTTAAATACTTTTTGTTTCACAAGCAAAATAACTTTTTAGCTTCACACAACTAAGCATCAGAATACTGAATTGCCTTAATGTTTTAATCAAATACATAATATTATTATTGCTATGCATGTACACATACACAATAACTGATGGTGACTGACAAGGACTTAGTTTCACATTTGAGGGAGGACTGTATCATCACCATCATCAAATAAAACCTTCAAAATCCACATTTAGATGGAGTTTGTTTTAAACTACACTCAAAAAATATTCTGTGGCTTAGTAAATATTTAACTTAATTAACTTAATAAAATCTCTGAAAATCTTACTTGATTGTTTGAATTAAACTTACCAAAATAATTGAGTAAAAATTAAATAAAATTTACATTTACATTTATTCATTTAGCTGACGCTTTTATCCAAAGCGACTTACATTGTTCTAATGTAATTACCAGTGTTACAGTCACTGGAGGCAAGGTGGGTTAAGTGTCTTGCCCAAGGACAATGGGCGCTTCAGAACTCCTGACCTGAAATTTAGATATACTATTCTTCAATAAATATATTTGTTTGACAGGGAAGCTGTGCGCAAACAGGAATATATATTATTTTTTCAAAAAAAAAAAAAAAAAAAAAAAAGCACCCCAGAAAAAAGGGCACTTTCTCTAAATATATAAAAAGGGCAGGTGCTCAAGCCCCCTTTGATGTCTATGTGTGCACGTGCCTGTCTCAGACTTGTACAAGAGGACGTAAATAACAAATAACATTCATTAACAAATATAACTGTAATATTTTGTATAATATATCCTTTAAAAGTATAATGAGAGTTATATCCCTGCATCTTTTGATCATAAGAAGAGTAAACTCAACCTAAGCACGGCAAATAGCAAGTAATGTCCCTGGATCTCCTTAAGAGACATGGAAAACAAGTGGAATCTAACCAATACACAAATCAAATTCACTGAAACCAGTTCATGATATTGAAATAGATATTTAGATTTTTGTTACTAATAGTGCCCTGAATAAATTGACTTGAATAAATATATTGCTGTATGAGAAGAAGAAAAAAACAATACGTCAAACCAAAGATTAAAGCCTGAGAGATTCAGGTTTTCCCATTTATTTAACCTTGGCATACAACCACATCCTACATTCTTAAAAACACTTTTCATAAGCCACGACCGAAGGAAGTGATGCAGAGACTGCTGACGAAAACTCAGCTGTGCTTTTTGCGATTGGGGAATAAAATGTGATGGCTAGGAAATCACATAGGGCATTTTGGTGGAACAAAAAACATTTCAGTTCAATTCCCACAAAAGTTATTATGACATGATGTTAGTATCTATATAAGAGCACAATAAAAAAAAACTTTAATATTTGAAGGCACCTTTAATTTAAGGCAAAGTGTCAGAACTTTATCACAAAAGTCAAACAATACAGGTTGGCACACATGTGCAATACATTACATTAAAAGTCTTTTCCATCTAAGGAGTGCTTTCATTCAAGAAGGAAAACTTTCAGTGCTCGAGAAAACAATCCAAAATGGCTGTTAAGAACCACTGTCATCTATTGCACTTCAGAACTATTTTGGAATGTGCTTTAAATAAACCCTTAAATACACGTTAAGATCTAAACATTGAAATGTTATTTTAGCATCTATAACTTTAAACATGTTTGAATTCATTTTCAAGGTTTGATACAATAACAAAGGAAAGATCATCTGCAACTTTTACTGTGGTATTGTATAGAGAAGCAATTATTAGTAGCAAGCATCTAATTTCAATCTCCTGATAGAGTTGGTCCCTTAACAGATATTTTCCACTGTAAACAATCTGTATCTTTTCTATTTGAGCAAACGGTCTTATCAGACCATAAACATAATTCTGGAGAACCAGAGAGTTGAATTCAAGTGAGTCCAAGTGTAGTGATATGGTACCAGAGATGCCACTGGTTTCTGCAGTGATGGTCTTTGGTGGTACTTCTTCACTCAGCCCAAATGGACCTTCTAGTTATGTGTCATCACGTCTGTTGTAGTAGTTATTGAAGAATGTTAAAATACTGATGACCAGGCACATTAACAGAATAAACATAAGCACAATCAAAAGAAGACGTTTGCTCCAAGTAACACTGGGGCAAAAGCGTCCGAGAAGAACCAGAACATTATCCACGCTCCTGAGAAGAAACAAATAAAAAAATTTTCTGATGGTAATGTGGTAACAGTCCTATGTGAAATGATTAGCCTATTTTACACTAAAGTTCTATGAGGCTCTTCAGAGTAGGTTTACCTGCTGGTTGTTATCTTCTTCCCACTTTCTTCATCCTTATTTTTGACTTCAAGAAGTTTATCTGCAACGTTTTCTTCCTCAACTTTCTTTTCTTGGACTTTGATTTGCTTTAGACCCTCTTGGAATCTGAGGTTTGCATTCAATGTTTTATTAAAATAAAACCATAGCACACAGCAAAAATGACTGGATTAATGATTCTCACACAATCTAGCAGGCAGAAATAAAAGCAACTAACAATATATATATATATTTTTTTTTTTTACATTTTTACTTACAAAGAAGAAACAAGTTGCCACTTTAAATTAATTTAAAACAGTGACGACTATTGCAATGACGTAAATGTAAATAGTTACTATACACATCTGTATTAACTAAAAGCATAACTAAAGGGTGCCAAAACTTTGGTGATTAAAATCTTGTTGTGACACTGAAGAGGCCTTACCCTTTACTGTATGCCTCCTCCTCAATCTTCGCCTTGATCTCCGCTCTGATCTCGGCTTTAATCTCCTCCAAGTTGACTGAGGGCTTGGCTGGCGCACCTTCCTGGTCTAAAGCACTCTTTCCACTGTATTGTTTCAAATAGGAAAGAACAATTAACCTTGGACCCCACAACTCTCCACAACAGTAATAATAGTAAAACAGAACTCTTGCAAATAAGTCAATATACTGCTTAGTATTCACATAGAATAGTTTCACAAAACCGGAGACAGCTGCTTAATAGAGATTTATGTTGAGTTTTCTTTAAGACTAAGTTAAATAAGACAGTGTTTTCTAAATGTCTCATTTGGTACTTTTTGGGTCTTCTCTCATCAGCTCAAGCACAACAACAGCAATGGTCCCAAAAGACATCATCACAAGCACGTCATGCAAATACCAAAGAAGACGGAGCTGGTACTTAGCACATTGTACTATTGTACTATTCATGGACGTCTCTTTGTCGACCATCTTGTTAAAGCACTTGGAGCTCTAGACAGGTTTACATTATAAGCAGGATATGATTGGAGGCTTGTGTCTGGACTTTCTCAAAGTCTTGGACAAATGTTTAGATTAGGACTCAGGATAGCATACTCCATTAAATTGCAGCAGTGTTTGATTATTTTTATGCTTCCAGAGTTATTTTCACCTCACTGAGGATACTGTAAAACGTATCCTGAACGTAACAAAAAAACAATGCAAAAGTTTTGATAAGACTGGTTCAAGGACCATTGTTATAAGGAATGAGAAGCGACCTTGGGAAAGCAACAGTGGCATGTATACATATTATAGTGCAGTTAAAAATGTCTGTTTAACTAAAACAACAAAGTACATAAAACATACCATTCGGCTGCTGGTTGGGGTGCTTCTGTGGGTGTGGAGCTGCCTTTCACATCATTTGTTTCACACTGAGAAGAATTACGTGAATATATAGTTATCTTTTTATTTTTTAAATCGCAGAGTTCAAAACTTTAAGTGAGTTCATTGCTAAATCCATACTGTATATAACCTTTACTCAGAAGCTAACCTCTCATTTTATTTAATACTTGATCATTTACTTCCTCACAGAACAGGAAGACATACCAGGACAGGAAGTGCGGCACCAGTGCTGGGTCCCGCACAGGGGCCTGGGCCAGCAGTCACTGGGTTCTGACCCGGGATGTTCAGGAGATTAAACTTCGGCACAACTGCCACACTCACCCTGCGTCTCGGCAGGGCCTACGTAAGTATGGGTGAAAAGGAGACAGGACATGTAACTGTCAGCGAAAAATGTAATTGATGGGAAGTTATCCTATGAACAGTGGGCCTGTGCAAGCATAATGTTTCACAGAAAAGGAAAACAGTTTTATTACCAAGGTAAACAAAAGTGCATGGAAAAATGTATTATGAAAGACTACCCTACCACATTCATCTTTCTGATTATCATACTTTTTTCTAAACTCATCAAAAAATCTGTCACAAAAGCCAAGTACTTACTTTTCCAAGAGTCAGAGACATTGATCTTGATGGTCGTGGAACTCCATCATCTGTATGCAACACATATTTTATTTTAATGTGAACTTTCCAATTGAATTTTCCTATTGGCTACATGTTTTGTTGTCTTACCTCCAGTGTCCACGGACCCTCCATAACAGCGATTTGAGTTTTGGTTGGCCAGCTTTTTAAACTCCATCAGCTCAGCATGGTCCTTCTCATACGTCCTCTTCAGATTTTCCACATATTGCATCATGACCTCTGTCGCCTTGTTCATACGCTTCTCCTGTTGGCCAAACACAGGACAATTTTTCTGCTCGATTGATTCATCTAATACAGTCAGTCATTCCATTGGCCCCTGTGTGAAAAATGTTACCTGTCGAACGGCACCAACTATCTCTGCTCGGCTGGAGAGTCGTGTGGCCAACCGATGCAGCACTGCAACTGTCTCGATTAAACGCTGGTAGGCCTCGCGTTGCTCCATGTTTTGCCACTGTGGTGCAGTCATCTGCAAGACACATTTCAAAATCAGTGCTGTTAGAATACCTAGAAAACAAGTTGTATAGCACTGTCCTTATGTAAACTTAAACACTTCAAGGAAGCATTAAAGTGAAAGTGTAAATAGTCGAGACACCATTAGTTAATTTTCTAGCAAATAATTACATTGCAGCTGATTTAATGTTTTCAAAAAGAGTGAGAGTGACCTTCAGGGAACTTTTGAACCCCTCCAATTCTCTCTCAGTGTCTTCCTCAGTCAGATTCCTCTCTCGCTCCGACTGTTTGAGCCTCACCTCCAGAGTATAGTTGTCATTACGAAAGGCTAGTGACAGCTGGACAAATGCGTTCTATGGGAAGGAAGTGGATTGTGTTATAACCATAAAACAACACATTAAGTCAAGCAGTAATTAACCGCTGTTGATGGCAACACACCAAGTCAGTGGCATGGATCAGAGCATTAAAAAAAAAACTCTCCCACAGAAAAGCACAAGCGCACAGGGACTACTCGTGAGTCATTGAGTCATCGTGTCATTGAGGTTGTTCACATTTGGACATTTTCATTAGCTTATGTTGGAGCTTACAAACTGTAATCCTGTTATTTGACCTACTAGTATTTTTATCTGTGATGATCAAAGGCAGTGTGCAGTGTTCCAACATACATGGAGCTGGGCTGAGAGGAAACATATGACCTCTGACTGTCCTAATCTAGATACACCCCCAAGGGGCTGCAGCCTGAGCCTGAATACGTCACTAATGTTTGCATTTTCTCCACAGGAAATCACACACAGTCTCTTTGGCCTGATCAGCAAGAGAAACACACTTTCCTGTTGACAAAACACTGCCAAACCAAAAAGCACTCTGTAATCAACAATGATAGTTACAAAACAGGTTATTATGAACTGGGGGCTACATGCTAAATGTTTACTGACATGTGCAACAACGCATGTAGTTCTGTGTGAACAAGTTTTAAACAAAATGTTGTGCTGAAACAATTATTGTTTGCAGGAGGTTTGGATCAGCATTACTTAAAAGCAATAAAAAAAAGAATTTAGTTATATTAACATATTCTTACATTCCACATTTGACAAGCACAGGTGATGCAACTCAGAAAATAAACAGCACATATTTGAAGCAGTATTGTGTAAAAGATACCAACCTCAACCTCTTTCTCAGTAAGTGGTGGGGCACTGCATAATAATTAAAGAAGAGAGAAAGAAGACGTAAGCCATGCATGAAATGTACAACAATGTGCAGAAAGTTAATTTCAAGGAATCATTTATCACACACCAGCCTGGTAAACCACGATGAAGTTTGAGTTTTCTCAGCATCACATCGGAAATGTTTGGCATGGCGTCAGATTTCTCCCTAGTCTCCTCACTGCTGCTCAACGTGGGAGATGCTGGAAAACCTGTAGAATTTTTATTATGTTTTTTAAACCTCTAGATAATCAAGCAATCACCTTGTTCTACTTTAATAAGCATTCATTTATAAAATAAGTTACTAAGTGAGGTAATGAGGAAGGTAAAAAATGAGTCTTTAGTGAATAAAAACAAGTGACTGGATAAAAAGAGTGGAGGTTTCACGTTTAAACACACAGTATATACAAAATTTCTATCACAGTGATAATCTGGAGTTTAAGGAGACCTTTGACAGACCCATTACGATATAGCAATGATGTTAAAATTGCTTATTATGCCACCTGCTGTTTGAACATAAAAACAGCATTTTGGTGTTATTGCCAGTAAATCTGACTGAAGCAGAGTTTTGCAAGAGTTTAGAAAGAGCACATCCTACTGTACAAACTGTGCTGAAAGCACTCTTTTAGTCTGTTATGGTGAGAGGGCAAACACATGACTGTTACCTCTTTCCTGTTCAGCAGCTTCACTCAAGTCTGGTAACTTAGATATGCTTTGGTTTCGCATCAACTTGTGTTCCTGTGGACATGAACATGCACACATTATTAAGAGATGCTTAACTGGAAAATCAAATGTTCCATCTTTTACCTCTCTTATTTTTGACATTTTTAGCAAATTTCCCAGCTGAATTGTGGCATCGCTGTAATCTGAGGATTTACTGATTACAGGATCTCGGGGTTTGTCTGAGAAAGTGTCCTCGGCTGTTGGCGGAAAGCTAGGAGCTCCATTTCTAGACTTAAGGTTACCTACAGAATCCCAGGAGACTGCTCTCATTAATGGAGGGAATGCCCCAATGGTCTTGATCTCAGCTGTACATGGGGCCTGCTGAGTGGGGGGTCGAGGGACGGGCTTAGCTACTCCTGTGGCTGGTGTCTGGTTATGGTTGCGGCCTGGACTTCCTTCAGCATCTGATTTGGAGACTATGGGAGGACTCTTTTGTGGACCAGGATCATAGTTCTCCTTCTGAACAGCAAAGCGCGGTGATAAAGTCCCAGACGACACTTTTCTTTTCTCTATGGGCTTCCAGTCCAGCAGTTGCCTGGTGCCCTGTGGTTATGGAAATACAGGCTTGCGTTAGCTGGTATGTAAGGACACATGGGTATAGCATCTCTCTGTGTGTTTATCTAAATTACAATCTCAGAGATTTAATCTTCTGACCTCCTTTTCGTGGGCTGAAGTATTAGTTGGCTCCCTTGTTGAAGGAAGCTCCAGATGCAATGTTAGAAGACAGATAATTAGTACATGAATTTATACAGCATTATTTATGGTTTTAGATGAGGTAAAGATATAAAAAGTGAACGATTATTTACTGCAGATTTCTTTTACCTGAAAAAATACCGGGCTTGCTTGGGAGAGATCTGTTGGGCTGATACCTAAAATGAACAGATAAATCCATAATCATTTAAACTATAGAAAATAATTTACTATTAACAGTTACTGCAAATGGGCATACTGGCTTGAGGAGCCACAGTCAATGAGTTGCTTCTGGAGGAGCCGGGTGAAGATGTAGGGGATGGAGTAGGAGTTGGAGAGAGACCTGCAGGGTTAAAAAAAATATTTTATAGCAACATTAAATGACTTGGGCTAAAGATGTCTATTGACACTCTTCTTTATACTTTAGATACTTCTGCTCTTGTTTAAAATATAAAAATTATGGGGATTTAATTTTACCAACAAATCAAATGGCATTAAAATGAACTTGTTTTAAAAAGAATAGTATTGTTGAGCCAGTCTTAGAGAAGTATAATCTAATCATGTGAATCAGGCTTGTTAGCTTACCTGTGGGTGAGTCGGTGAGGCTGCTGGTGGAGCGGCGGCCACGGCGGGTCAGGAAACGGTCACTGGCTTTTTTTGCCTGTTCGAGTAGCTCCAGGTTTTTCTTTCGATCCTCTTTAGACAGCTGCATCTCTGGCAGTGGATCTTTCACCAGGTCAATTACATTACCTGTGCTGTCTGAAAAACATAGCACAAACATTGCTTACATCCTTTAATTGGCAGAAGGAATTGATACTTACAACAGTGTGCGTGCATTTGTACAACATGCACTGAACTACAAAAATCGTGCTTGGATGTTATTGAAGAGTAGAATTTCAAACTCGAAGAAAATAATTCCCAAAAAATAATTCCATGTTAACATGGGCCAAAAAAATAAAATAATCAGAGCGGTCCGAGTTAGAAGTTGTCTATCCCAGTTTAGAAAAGGCCGACATTAAAAGTAGTAAAAACATTTAAAGCATGTGGGAGGACACAATTTTAATCATCTCTTGGAACAGCAATGACCAAACTTAGTCAGTTTTGTGTTGTGGTGCCTTTTGTTTAACTACAGAATATAAAATCATAATATTGTTTTAGTCTCTTGGCAAGACTGATCAAAAGACTGCCTTTAAATCACCAATGTTCAAAGGAAATTGTAGAGAGACCCAAAGGTTTAACTTACAACACTGTTAAGAATAAAAGTATAGTTTAAGTGATCCTGGCTGATACCAATAAGAAGCATAGTGGTTATCTTTAGGTATAGAGTGTGCACATAAGAAGGTTTACCCACCAACTGTGGTGATTGGTCCGCTAGAGGAGCCCCTGGCCATTCGAGCCCTGGGACTATGTGGTCTAAAATAAAAAAATATTAAGTGATGTATTTGCAGATAAACAGACTTTTGTGTTCAGATGAGCATGTTACCTGGCCTGGTCAAGAGGATGTTCATTTTGATGGATTATAGTGGGCTGTTGTGGAAAGACAATAGTGGGAGTCGTCATGACAATAGCTCGACTTTCCCCCGGTGTGGACTGTAAAAACATTAAAAAAATTATGAAATGTAATGAAAAACCTCTACATTTTGAAACATACGTTAAGTATGTATACAATGGCATTGTGCACCAAACTGTTCAACAAGTTACTACACAATTTCCTGAAATACAAT
This sequence comes from Perccottus glenii, assembly GCA_024416835.2. Lineage (NCBI taxonomy): Eukaryota > Metazoa > Chordata > Actinopteri > Gobiiformes > Odontobutidae > Perccottus > Perccottus glenii. The sequence goes on along the minus strand of CM044548.2, from coordinate 16,544,565 downwards.
AACCATAAATTAAATTAAGCCGCCATTTGCAAGAAGGTTGCTGTAACAATTCCTTGTAAAAACAGTAATTGTGTACCAATGGGATATCATGGTCATTCTTTTACAGACATACATGCTTTTCTAAAGTTACATGTAATGTAAAAAGGCAAAATGCCACATGCAACAACAATTGCATTGCAAAGTTAAATGATCAAAAATGGTTCAATAACAACTTATTTTTGTCATTCTTTACGTCTTGGAGGAATGATTATAAACCAGGTGCAATTAAAGGTGGATAATATGTATTTATCTACTGAATAGTCCAACTAATATACTAGGGCCTAATATGATTCCATGGTCTATCCAATAATGACTTATAAAAAGATATGTAAACACAGAGTCAAAATGTTCAAATTTGTCCAAACACAAACCTTGTTACAGTATTTAAACTTATCACTTTCATACAATACTTTTCTGAAATGACAAGGGGCATTTATAAGTGAGAAATCAAAGTAAAATCAAGAATGTGGTCAAAAGGAGAACTACGTGATCCCTATTATAAAACTTCATTTAAATACTTTAGTTTAAGATTACATCTAGAGGAAGACCTTTTGATGTTGTGTCACTGAAAGCAAATTGATTATATTATGGCAGTCTTAACTCGCTCACATGCTTCCTCCCTAAACAAAACACAAGTGGGCACTCACTGTACTTGGAGAGCTTGATGAACTGTCCATCTCCTCGGGGGAGTCCTCTTCCTCCTCGGGCAGAGTGGGCATGCTAGGCAGCAAAGGGAGCCGTGAGCGGGTGGTGGGAAAAACAAAAGTTCTCTCCGCTGAACTGGATGGAACACTTGGGGACTTATTGATATGATCACTTTGTTTAATGGGAGATTCTTGCAGTAAATGGTCCTTCTCCTCCTCAAGCTGTAATCAAGAGCAAATGCATTTAATGTTTAGAAAAATCCTCTGTCTTAGCACATACTTAAGGAAAGGACTTTGGATTTATGCACAGCTAGAAAAAGAAGAACGATATTCACATTGTAAACACAACTAAAAATAGATCTGTTCCTCATAGCGCAGCAATTGCTCTAACAATGTAAAAAATTCAAATATTTTACAGGAAAGATTATTGAATATGCATTTTTAAAATCAACACACTCACGTATAACCATGACGAAAAGAATGAAGGAATGAAGGAAATGCAAGATCTAACCGATTCAGATTTCACGCTTCTTCCACTTTTTGTACCACATTCATGCAACAGTTATCCACTGTTTGCTCGGCACTTGCAACATATCACCTTGTCACTAAAGTAAACCCACATTTTTAGTGTAACACAGGTTCGGCTGCTTTTCTATCCATAACATCCAGCAATAAAGAATAAATCTTCTTTGAGCTCGCTGCTCAGTATCAGGGCAAACATGACAAGTTCATATAGAGTCAGTAATGGCCTGAGGAAATGGCTTGTTTAAGCATCTCCCAGTGATCTGCGAGAACACTTCCTGATTCCACGAATAGTGTCACATCGGATTAGGAATGTTCTTCTTTCTTAGCTTGTTGTTGTTCCTGCAAGTATCAATTTAACCCACGTGAAAAACTAAAGAGACTGCAATCCTCAGCTGTAGGCACTATTGCTGCAGCTATATATTCAACCTGAGAAAGAGACAATTGTTAGTGTTAGGGCTTCTTTTTGGGGCATGTTAAAGTGTCTCTACCCAGAATCATAATTACATGCCAAATATGATGAACTACAACATCAAAACAGTGACCAGCCAAACAATACACTTAAAATGGCCACATAAACTTTGGCACCTTGCACTGCAGAAGGCTGACTCAGGCTGCACTGTGAGAGTTTCCCAGGGGCCCATGAGATAAATGTTGCAGAGTAATTTTATCAGCAACATTATTTCCTGTGGGGGAACATGGCTGAATGTATGATTCTCTGTACAAAGAAGTTTGTTCTACATGTATTATAGACAAACACTAACAAAACTTTCTGACTCTCTGGTTTTAGATGAAAGGAATGGCGGCCCTCCTCCCCTTGTCTGTTTCATAAGCACGCTCCCTCATGCCTGATTTGTTTAAAATTTGGTTGTGTGAAGCAGCAGAGGAAGTGGTGGCTACAGTCTGACATAACAGGACCGAATGTGAGAAACAGAAGATGTGTAGACACAGCTGTCAGTTGTGGCTTAAAATAATCGACAAAAATAAAATGTGTATTCAAATAACAAAACATGCAATCAATAAGAATGCTATAGATTACAAGTGAATAGTTGCAATACAATCATCCGCAAGTTTTTGACCCATACAAGTTGCAGACTCAAACCTTACAACAGAATTATCTTAACCCTATACCATGTAGACATGTTCACAGAGACCAAGCACATTACCTGGGTCCACCACTAGCGTAGAGGGACACCGGTCTCCTCTCAGTGACCAACTTCCCTGCAGTCAAACTTTCATGCAACAAAACTCTTCTTTACTCAGGTCTTCTCCTTCCTTCTCCCGTCCTCTCCGTTCCCTGTCTTTTTTCAGCAGCAGCCTCTCTTTCACTCCTGGGAGCTTTGACCATTTAAGGAGAAGGGCTCTGTATGCCTCTTTGGGCTGTTGCACTGTGTGTGTATACAGTGTGTGTGTTCTCATGCTGCTATTCTACTAATCATCCCTCAATGTGAAACTAGATAGCCAATGAAAAATGTTGTTGCTTTTGGTGGGCATGTTCTGTTCAGTTTATCAATTGAATTTTTTTTTTTTTTTGTGATTATACGCAAGAGGATGTTTGTAAAAGATGGAGATTGTGAGAATATGTCAGATTTACTAAGGGAGAGCCTCCACTTGCTTGCAAGTAATATTGTTTGTTATTAAGCATAGTCACTGTTTGTGAATGCAAATAGCATTAGATGTTTTGGTATTAAAGGGGTTATTAAACTATTAAGTTTTAAAAGCATGATGAACCAAGTTGCTTTGTTATCAAAGGAGCAACTTGTGTGAAAAATTTTCTTATGTAATCCAATTACATGGAGGGGTTGTTGCACTTAATCACAAACATTAAAACGTCCAATCTTTCATATCAGTTGAGTCTAAGACTACTTTTCAGAAAGACAGCAGGAGTATTACTTACCTTACAGCAGAGCTTGCTTTGTCCTGTGCAACCTTTGGAGGCAGAACAAAGACTGAGTGAACATCTGATTTGCATTTAACAGGAAGGCATGAGCAATGCAAATATCATAAGACCGACACACACAAAGATAAGGAGGATGAGTGTGTAGCACAGTAAAAAGGAAACAAGAAACAAATGGACCAGTTTAGTTTTGAAGTCTCACGCTGCCAGAAAGACAATTATCTAATTAGTACAGTAACTTTTTTCAGGAAATATCTCATCCCCAATCCCGGCCACAACCCCCAGTACCGGCAGAGGCTCTATAACCAGGGGCAACAATAACCTAGCAACCACCTTGAGCACAGAGTTGCTTGATCTGCTGGTTGAAAGCTCTTGGCCCATGTAAAGGCTATTTTGTTTCCTGTTATAGGTGCTCTCAGAGAAATTGGAAGGTAAGATCCTAAGCTTAAAAAAAGAAGAAAAACACCAGTTGCATAATGTAAAAGGATTATTGCCAGGTGATGACTAAATTTTAGCCATAAATTGTTGGTTATACTGTTATGGTTTTCGTCTTATAATAAAGTGAAATAGCTTGATTGGGCATCCATTTATTCAGACTATAACACACCATTTAATAATTATACTTTGCCAATGACAAGGACATAACTATGTTTGCTTTTAACTGCAAAGTTAGTTGTTGGATCATTTGATCTGATTTCAGTCTCAATCTTAATCAATTCTAGTCAAAAGCTTTTGGAGTGGTGGTATTTTAATAGATGTTATGCAGGCAGATGGATTGGATGGCAGTGAAAACACAGCACTAAAAGGCTCAATGTTTTTATTAGAATGCTAACATTACTTTGTGGGTAGAGGTTTGTGTAAGATAAAAACCTCCACTCAGAGTCTTGAACTAAATTGCACATGCCACCAACCTTGTACGGTAGTTATCTCGAACCGTGTGGGTCCAGCCTCATTTGATAAGCAAAAGCAAGCCTGTACCAGCCTGCCACGTCAATGTAAACTATAGCCACATAATAAACAAAGTGCACATGGACAAGTATATGTGACCAAATAATATTAAGAGATGTTTAATCTTAAAGCACTGTATATAGCATAAATGACCAGGGTTTTACGCTAAATTGAAATGTCAACTCAAAAAGGGAATGCAGCTAAAAATACCGGGCCCTCCCCGTGTTTATATAAAAATCAGTCTGACCTTTCTTTTCCCCATGGTTCATATGGGGAAATATAACATGCTATGCTAAGAGCACTTACCACACCAGCTGTTATTTTAAGTGAAGCACTTACGCTACTATTTTCATGCCCACCCAGGAATTTGTAATAGAAAAGAAGGTTTCCCTTTAATTTATTTTCTTTAATTATCTTACATAGAAACCCTGCATAATCATTGTTGATGTACTACTGTAATGCAACTGTCCTACCATTCTCCGAAAGCTGCTCAGTAATGTCTGGGATTGCAGGAGGAGCAGGAGGACCCAGGAATATTGTGTCTGTGTCTTTAACCTCCTCCACATGAGGCTCACTTGTCAGGTCAACACTGTCTGATTTGGAATCAGCTGATGGTTTGAGACATGAAGGCTCCAACAGAGCAGGCTAAAAGAACAGGTTGAGACAGACAGAAAAGAAGTAATCTGAAAAGAATGTGTTTTTTTCTATGGATAAAAACATATTGCTTGTTTACTTCTGACATTTACATTACTGTACATCTACAAACATATGCAAAAATGTGTCAGTGTCAAGACGCTTGCAATTGGAAGTCTATTAGATTCTTCCAAAACAGTACACCACTTCAAAGTTTTTTTTGCTATTATTTAATTCTTTAAAAAGTTTAAAGTTGTGAGCAGAAATGCTTTCACCACATTGTATGATGTATCAAACTTAGTTAAATACATAATATATAATTCACATATCTGAAATATCTAAAAATATAGTTCATCAGATCTTGACAATATGCCTTAAACACTTATAAGTACACATAGAGCAAACTGTTATATCACTTTATACCACTAGATGAAGCTATGAACTCAGACATGACAGTTCAGTAGAAATGCACACTGACCAATCAATCATCTACATTCATCTCAAATAATAATAATAATAATATGTACTTTATATTATATGTACTTTATATTATTATATAAAGTACAGTATTATACAGTATTTTATATGTACATGTACATTTATATGTACATGTACATATAAAATGTATTTTACATGTGTATGTACATCAAGCCGAAGCAGAGATGCTTGTACCGAACTATATTTTAACAGCTAATTTCCATCTGTAGTCCTATTGTACATGTTTTTTGTGATGGGGAAACTGGAGTACCTGGACCTTCTTGCTAAGAGGTAGGAGTGCTAACCACTCTGCCACCATGTCCCCCCTTTTAGCTGTAAACTATAGGATTTTTGACAGCCCAAAATATATTTTTTCTTTGCATTTTTCGAATGTCTTTACATTAGAAATCTAACCATAGTAAGATCTTATGCAAGTAATTTCATACCTGAGCTGCTGTGATCTTTCTCTCCAGATGGCCCAGCTGCCTCTCAGTGTTAGCGGATCGTCCCAGAGCCTCTTCTACCTTCTGTGTGATGCTCTCCATTCTCATTCTAACCTGGCTCACCCTGTGCTCGCTCTCTTTCACATGCTCGGCCGTAGCTAGCGCACTGTTCACCATGGTCTCCATCTTCCTGAGAGTCACCAGGAGTCTGTCTGCGGTCACCTGAAGTTTGTTTTGTTCCTGGTGTGATGTTGGTACACCTGTGATCTCCACAGGGTCTGTCTCCACCACTACATCTCTCTGATCTTTACAAGATTTTCCCAGTGGTTGTTCCTCTTTCTCAGTGTTGGTTGCCTTTTCTACAAAAAAAACAGGACTGCAGTATTTTTGCTCATTCACATGCTCCTGTGCAGATCTTAGTGAGGCTTGCAGGTGGCAGACCTGCTCCCTCATATCAGTGATAGTCTGCTCTGCAAGGCTGAAGTTTAGCTTGTGTCTGAGAGAGTTCCTGGCTTGAAGAAACTTCTTTAGTCTGGGTCTTGGCCTTCTCCACACTGAGGGCTTTCCACCAGTTCACCACAGCCACTTTCTTGGCCTCTCTCTGAGGCTGGATCTCGGTCTGGCTTTGCTTTGTCTCCCCTTTCTCCTCCTCCCACCCACTCTTTTGCAGCTCCAGCTCCTGCAGCCTGCAAACACCACCACTGTTTTATAAACATTTCTATTGCACAATGTTATGTCTGCAGTTACCATGGGGCACTAAAACGGCACTTAAGGATGATACAAACAAGGACATAGATGAGAGAAACTCCTTTGACTTACGTAATGGAGATGCTCATAAATACAATGTTAAGAGCAGACACTTTTTATGAGTTAAAGTACGCTTCTCAGAGCAAAGCTTAACATCAACCAAAACCAGTCTGTTTCCATAACAGGAGAGGAGGAGGTAAAAACTCACATACACATTGACAAGCAGCTGCTTGATGTTTGCCTGTTGCTGGTGGCAGTGAGGAAAAGGCCTCTCCTGTGTATCAACAAGGGCAGAGTGCTGTGTGAGACTGACAAAAACACATTTATGTATATATGAGCATGGCTAATACATGCAATAGTGACCACCATGTTTTGTAGCAATTTTACTTTTACCCTGTCAGGACACTTATTGTGCAGACTATAAGCTATTTCAGCAGTCTTGATCTTGTGGAGGATGCTCTGAATATCTTCAATGTAAAGCGATGGGAGGCTGATATCCTCCAGAGTTTTGTGATGATGCTAAGTGATAGCACCGTGGTTACTATAAGACACATATTAAAGACACAAGAGTAGGCAACAATAAACAGTGAGCATTACCTGCTGTGTATTTTGAATCTCACTCTGCAGAGAGCGATGGTTGGTGGCTCTGTGGCTATAGACACTTTGAGAACTGATACAGTGCCTGTCATATCTGTGAGACACAAACAGTATACTGTGATATCAATCAGACAAAATACTATTATTAATTATTAACGTTTTTCCTTTTGTAATTACCTCAAAAGAACTTGTTCAGAGTGTTCATGTAATCTCATCAACTCTGACTGTAGACCCTGCAATGACAGATGTAGAAATGTGAATAGGATATATAATAGAAATATATATTCAGTGTAAAGGGTGCCATACAACATCAACAACACTGACAGTGTCAAACATACTTCAATGATGCTGTGATTCTCTACATGAGAGTTCTTCATCTTATCCATAATAATGTCTTTCTGAAACAGAAAAAATATTAAGTTGAAAAGTGTCACAACTGCAATGCAATTTATCGCAAAACTATACTAACCTTTGTAATTTCTTTGTCTCTCATTGTCAACATAACCAGTGTTTGTTCAAGTTCTGCCTGTGGATAATAGATTAAAGACCAAATGTAGAATATCATAACAAATGGGTCAAACTGATAATGTTCCTACCCTTAGCTCCGAGTTTATCTGTAACAGTTTGTTGATGCTGTCTTCAGAACAGGTTTTTTCAAATGTGAGTTTCTCATTCTGTGCAGATATAAAGAAACAGGGTTTTTATTTAACTTCCTGTATAGTATTAAGAACAATATAGTATTTTAGGGGAGGGATGTCTGGATGATTCTGTTACTGTAAAGATACGCTCTTACCTTGTCTTCAAGTCTCCTGATGTGAACCTTTAGGCACTCAACTTCATTGATCTTAGAAAAAACAAGATTTTTAAATACAATTTTGAGCTTTAATCAATATTTATTTAAATGCCTGGATAATGACCATTTTGGTGCAGCTGCTCTGACTTCGGCTGACTCGTTCCTGGGCCTCTTTAAAAGCTAGATGCAGCTCCTCTAGTTCTTGTGTCAAAGATCTAGTTTTCACTGCTGACCGCTGGGCACTACTCATATTAACCAGCATGACAAAAATATGGAAACAACATAAATGTGGGTAACAACCTATTTGGATGCAAATTTTAGAATATATATAAGATAATTTGCCTCGCCAGCTTTGCATGCAGGCCAGTGACTTCCAGGGTAAGCTGAAGGTTTACATCTTCACACTGGGCCACTGTTCTTAACAGGCTGCTGTTCTGCTCACTCAGCTTACGGTGAGCTTGCTTTAATTCTGCGACTGTCCCCAACAGGTCTTTTCCATCACTGCAGTTAGTGCTGTGTTGCATGGAGTATATAAATCACAAATACTTTAATAAAAAGAAAAAAAGCCCATGTATTCAATAATTAGTTAGTACAAAACTAACCAAGTGCACTGGTGGTTCTCTGAAGAAGCACTTTTGCTTTGAGACAATGAGAAATCCAGCCCTGAAGAGAAAGCACTTTATTACATTGCAGAGCATTTTGATGTTATGACCACAAAACTCTGAGCTTACCATTTACAGGATTTTTAGAAGAGTCTGGCCAAGAGACAAGACTACCTTCAACATCAGGACTGAAAGACAAAGAAAGAAGAGTTACAGCAACTGTAAAATATTTGATCAAACTTTAAAGCCAAACTTCAAAGCAGAGATGGTAATAACACCTGTCCTGACTGCACTGAGATATCCATTCCCTCATTGCTGAGTGAAAAGTGTCACTGCTCACAACAGGGTCCTGACAGTTAGGGTCAAGGAGACGCTGCAGTGCGCCCAGACAATCCTGGTCTGTGCACTGCACGGTCATGGACTGCAGATACTGTAGGATTGTAGAGGCCAACACTTCCCCTGAGGACAAAGAAGTATGGATTCACAGCTCTTTTTGATTTAAATGGTATCTGGTATTTACATTCATTGTTCTACAGTAAATAATATACCTGTATTGTTGGAATCACATGTATTATACATAATGTCAAGGAGTTCATGCTCGGAAAACCCACTAGTGTTCTTGTGTGCATCATTTGCCTCATAACTGGGTGACTCCCACACTTGAAATATAAATATAGTTTTAGCTTACTTTGTTTGCAAGCACACAAAAGTATTAAGAAGCAATATTACTGACAATACCTACCGTGATTGCCATCAGACATTTTGTTAGAATATGCTATAATCACACAGAGAAAATAGTCATGTCTTTATAATAGTAGATCTTTCAATGAAGATTAGCCAATTAAAATGTGTGTATCTAATGAATAATAAACAAAAAACATAGGTGTCAGTGAACAGTCAGATAGTCTCTAGGTCTTACCTAACTATATGCTTTTAATGCTTACAGTTGAGGGCTGCATCTTATTGTAAGCCTTAAAAGAAAAAAAGACATTATTATGGAGAATTGTGGCAGAGGATAATAATTTACTCTACTAAAAATTAAACATGCTAAGAGGCTAAACAGTATACGTACAATGCTATTTATAGCCTACTAGTTATTATACAGATACAAACTATTGCACTTTTGTAAAATCAAAGGCAATGTTAACTCGTTTAATAAATAACTTACCTCTCACTTTAGGGCCGTTCTTAAGGCAAAATGTCTTTATACGTTATTTCGCCAATCTTAACTATGACGTGAGCTGAAGCATTAAAGATGCTCTTATTCCTGTTTTCACTGCTTCACATCAAAACCAGCTGACATCCACAGGACCACCCTCCTCCCGCACCTCACCTTGCTTTCGTGGTAAAGAACGTGAAGAAGTCTGTGGCATCGGTACTTACGTAGTTTAGAAAGTAATTTGGTTAAATAAAACATGTTTAAATAATTTTGCTAATATGGTTTAATACAAGCACATGGGCACAAAAACACAAATGGCGGGAATATTAAAACTGTTAATTTAAAAAAAAATTAGGATTCTACATGACGTTTTTATTATGCTAGCCAAACAATCGCAAAAATGATTAACTAGTGGGTTAAATTTTACATAGTATAAATCATATCACTTTTCTAAATTTGAATATAGAGTTTTATGTAACACCGGAACGTTTTCCTATTCTCAATTCGCTTTTCCTAAGGGGCATCTTTTTTGTTACACCCACCTTCGCTGTTTGTTTCCTCTCGGAAGCATGAAGCGTACACAGTGCTAACGACCTGCAGTCAATAGGTTTTTAATTTTATAATCATCAAATACACTTTGAGTGGATTACTCCTTCATCAAGATGTCTCGGGGTTCCATCGAGATCCCCTTGCGGGACACAGATGAGGTAAAAATATTTATAAACCAACCTTCGTAATCGTAGATTATTATACTGTTACATCTGTTAGCATTAGCTGGCATTAACTAAATCAGACATTAAGCTGGGGTTTGACTTTTGTTAAAACATTAGTTACTACTCTTGGTCTTTAGATCTGTAAATACGAAACTGTTAAAATGCGATCGTGTTGGACCATTAATTACACCCCCCTCCCCCCTCTGTTATTTCGCTCCGTGTTGTTCTTGTTACACATTTGACATCGGTCAAGATGTTTTATTGTTGTGATGCTTTCTACAGGTTATTGAGCTTGACTTTGACCAGCTACCAGAAGGAGACGAGGTCATCAGTATCCTGAAGCAGGAGCACACACAACTGCATATATGGATAGCTTTGGCGGTGAGCTTTTGTGAGATCTATTACTGCTGTTAATTGTCAGTTCAGTTTTTACAGATATTCTCTGGGTTGCGTGCAAAGTATTTTTTTACATATTGTTTATCTAACCGCCACAAATACTAAATAAACTTAAATTCATCAATTTGTAAACCATATTTAGTTGAGCTTTGATAATAATGTTGATTTTTATGTTTATTTATTCTGATCCACTTTTAGCTGCAGCAGAGCTGCCACTATTCTTCCAGTGGTCCACACATATGATTTAACACAACATTCAACATATTACATAACATTACATAATACAATAACAGCAACTCTTTACAGTCATTAAATAGTTAAAACTATCCAGTGTATAGTAGTAGTATCCTTAATTTGCAAGTATTCAATAATAACTAATTTCTTACAACTAACAAGGTTTACTTTTAAGTTCACAATTATATCATTAAATCATTTATCGGCTGTACTAACAATCAATAACAATATGTTTTCTTTCCTCAGTTGGAGTACTACAAGCAAGGCAAAACAGAGGACTTTGTGAAGCTGCTGGAGGCTGCACGTATAGATGGAAACCTGGATTACAGGGACCATGAAAAAGACCAGATGACCTGTCTGGACACTTTAGCAGCTTACTATGTCCAGCAAGCACGGAAAGAAAAAAATAAAGATGCCAAAAAGGAGCTCATCACACAAGCCACTCTCCTTTACACTATGGCGGACAAGATTATTATGTATGATCAGGTAAAAAAAAATACCAGTGGAAAGCGGAACACAATCAAAATGATCTTTGTTGATTATGATTATACCTGGTTGTTTTGTCATTAAGAACCATCTGCTGGGAAGAGCTTGTTTCTGCCTTTTGGAAGGAGACAAGATGGACCAGGCTGATGCTCAATTTCACTTTGTGCTCAACCAGTCCACCAATAACATCCCTGCCTTGCTTGGTAATTCTAAGGAAATTATTTAGAATATTTTTAAATCAATTATATAATCAAATCGTGGTTTTCTCTAGGTAAGGCTTGCATCTCCTTCAATAAAAAGGATTACAGAGGATCACTGGCATACTACAAAAAGGCCTTGCGTACAAACCCTGGCTGCCCAGGTAAATAAAATAAATATAAATAAAATACAAATACAGTTTTTACAGTTCTTTTGACTAACATATAGTAAGCCTACAGTTATTTATATGTTTGTATTGTAATACCAACTCTTTCCTTGTCTCTTACTAGCTGAGGTGCGTCTTGGGATGGGACACTGTTTTGTGAAGCTTAACAAACTGGAAAAGGCTCGCTTGGCATTTGGACGAGCACTAGAGCTCAATTCAAAATGTGTAGGAGCACTTGTAGGTTTGGCTGTTTTAGAACTCAACAACAAAGAGGCAGATTCTATTAAGAATGGAGTTCAGCTCCTGTCGCGGGCTTACACTATTGACCCCAGCAACCCCATGGTGCTAAACCACTTGGCCAATCACTTCTTCTTTAAAAAGGTAACTTTTCTACTTTGTGCTGGAACACACAGTTAAAACAATGTCTTTTTATGTCATTTATACTTGTACCTTACCGCAGGACTACAGCAAAGTGCAACATTTAGCTCTACATGCTTTCCATAACACAGAAGTTGAGGCCATGCAGGCAGAGAGCTGCTACCAGTTAGCTCGATCCTTTCATGTCCAGGTAACATTTTATAGACTTTTAAAGTTTTACAAATGAATGACTTATCATCTTATCTTGTAAATCCTGTTTTTTTTTCTCCCAGGAGGACTATGACCAAGCATTTCAGTATTACTACCAGGCCACTCAGTTTGCCTCCTCCACATTTGTGTTGCCCTTCTTTGGCCTGGGGCAAATGTATGTTTATCGAAGAGACAAAGAAAATGCAGCTCAATGCTTTGAGAAGGTTTTAAAGGCTTACCCCAACAATTACGAGACTATGAAAATTCTTGGGTCTCTGTATGCCACATCTGATGATCAAGAAAAGAGAGACATTGCCAAAGTATGAATACAATGCTGTTTGTAGGAGCTTTATGATTGTTTGCAATACACAGGTTAAGGTAACGTCTACATTTTTTAATTCTCCAAGGGTCATTTAAAGAAGGTGACAGAGCAGTATCCAGATGATGTGGAGGCATGGATTGAGTTAGCTCAAATTCTGGAACAGACTGACATCCAAGGAGCATTGTCAGCTTATGGCACAGCAACTCGGATCCTGCAGGAGAAAGTGCAAGCAGATGTTCCTCCCGAGATCCTTAACAACTTGGGAGCACTTCACTTCAGATTGGGCAACCTAGGAGAGGCTAAGGTGGGTAGCAATATACAGTACAAACAGAATGACTATGTACACCTGCAATACCGTAATTGTTACTTGGTTAACTTATCAAAGAGTTATTCTTTGTGAGTGTTATTTATAAGGTTGAATTACATATTTTTTCCCAGAAATATTTTCTTGCATCCCTTGATCGAGCCAAAGCAGAAGGAGAGCATGACGAGCATTACTACAATGCCATTTCTGTCACCACCTCCTACAATTTGGCCCGACTCTATGAGGCAATGTGTGAATTCCATGAGGCTGAGAAACTTTACAAAAACATCCTCAGAGAGCACCCTAACTATGTGGACTGTAAGAATTCCAAAACTGCACCATAATATACACATATACCTGTACTATTAAAAACTTTATTTGTTGATGTTTATTTGCCTTCCAGGTTATTTGCGACTTGGAGCCATGGCGCGTGATAAAGGGAATTTCTATGAGGCTTCAGATTGGTTTAAAGAAGCACTCCAGATTAATCAGGTAATGTGTCACCATGTTAAATAACCCCAAAAATTACAGTCGGAAGCCCCGTTGATGTGCGCTACTTTATATTTATTGCAGGATCATCCCGATGCCTGGTCTCTGATAGGAAACCTTCACCTGGCAAAACAGGAGTGGGGTCCTGGCCAGAAAAAGTTTGAGCGTATTCTAAAGCAGCCATCCACACAAAATGACACCTACTCTATGTTGGCTCTGGGGAACGTGTGGCTGCAGACACTGCACCAGCCCACCAGAGATAGAGAAAAGGTGCCTATTTATAGAAAAAAGCCTAAGCATTGAGGGGATAATAAACACAATGTGTAATGGGGTGAAAGAGGGTGGACGTAATAGCTAAATGGTCTTTTCTCTTTTCTCTTAACAGGAAAAGAGACACCAGGATCGAGCATTGGCAATTTACAAGCAGGTCCTGCGAAATGATGCTAAGAACCTCTATGCTGCCAATGGCATTGGTTTGTGGAACTGCAGTCTTTTAACTCTTTTTTTTTTTTTCTTTAAACTGTTTTGTATTTGAAATGCGTAATTCTGTCTTTTAGGTGCCGTCCTGGCTCATAAGGGCTACTACAGAGAGGCTCGAGATGTGTTTGCTCAGGTGAGAGAGGCCACCGCAGACATCAGCGATGTCTGGCTAAATCTGGCTCACATCTACGTTGAACAGAAGCAGTACATCAGTGCTGTGCAGATGGTAAGTGGTTCAGTTGTAATAATCATTTGAAAACAGACAACTCTTTGGTATTTCAGCGCTATACACCTCTCATTGTTCCACAGTATGAGAACTGCCTCAAGAAATTCTACAAATATCAAAATACTGAGGTGTTGCTGTACCTTGCTAGGGCGCTTTTCAAATGTGGGAAACTCCAAGACTGCAAACAGATGCTTCTAAAGGTAAAAAAATAAAACCTTTGTTTTGTTTATCCGTGTGAATGCGAGTTAATTTTATAATTGATATTTACAACAGGCACGTCATGTGGCACCTAGTGACACTGTGCTGATGTTTAATGTGGCCCTGGTGCTCCAGCGGTTAGCCACTCTGGTGCTCAAAGACGAGAAGAGTAACTTGAAGGCTGTGCTCAGTGCTGTCAAAGAGCTTGAACTGGCTCACAGGTAGTGGAACAAACAAATCTTTTTTAAGCTTTGCTCTGTAAAAATTTTCCCAATTTACAATTTTGCCCCTTTTAACTCACCACCACCAGATATTTCAGCTACTTGAGCAAGGCTGGAGACAAAATGAGGTTTGACCTGGCTCTTGCTGCTTCTGAAGCAAGGTGAGAATTAATTGCTTTATTAAGTCACATAAGAATGTCCAGCCTAGAAGTCAATCTCTTAAATTGAGTGAATTTTTGGATGATTTTAAGTCACTCTGGTTGAATTGTGGGGTTGCAGGCAGTGCTCAGATCTGCTGAGTCAGGCTCAGTATCATGTTGCTCGAGCCAGAAAGCAAGATGAGGAGGAGAGGGAGCTTCGTGCTAAACAAGAACAAGAAAGGGACTTGCTACGGCAGCAGTTGTTAAAAGAACAGGTGAATACAGCTCAGCATTACCTAGACACATTGAAGTTGATATAAAATTGATTGGGACTACAAATAACCGTTATTAACGAATATATATCTTCTTTTTTTTCTTTAAACATGATCATAGGAGGAAAAACGAAACAGAGAGGCCAAGGAACAGAAGAAGCTCTTGGAGCAAAGAGCTTTGTATGTTGAGAAGACTAAGAATTTGCTCACCTTTGCGGACGGACCAAAGGAAGGGCAGAAAGAAAAGAAAAAGGGCGGTGGTGGACGTGTAAGTGTTAATAATGCACATATATTGAAAGCAACTATACTACATTATTTTTAACAATATTACTCTTTTCCCTTTTAAGCGCAAGAAAGGAGGTGACATGGATGACTTTGTCAATGATGATTCTGATGAGGACCTTCCACTCAAAAAGAAGAAGAAAAGAAAAGTTGGCAGTGGCAGCGAAGAGGAGGGGGAGACTGAGGAAGGAGAGAAGAAATCACGTAAAAAGAAGAAAAGGTAATTCAGGCAAAAAAAAAAAAAAAGGTAAAGTTGACATTTTTTAATGGGTCAAGACATTTTAGTTAAACCTGGTTGTGTATCTCAGACCTACCAAGGGTGGTGGTGATGAAGAGAGTGATGAAGAAGAAGCACAACCTAAGAAACAGCGCAAACAAAAAGAACACAAAAGGATTTCAAAGGTCCTAATTTTTGTAATCTGTTGGCAACATTGAAAACTTTGTGAGACATTAATGCTTTTTTGTTAATCTTTAGCCCCAACCAGAGCGTCTGCCACCTTCCCTTAAGGGAAAAATCAAGTCAAAGGCTATCATCTCTTCCTCTGAATCTTCCTCAGATGAGGATGGCTTAAAAATAGCTGAGGACAGGTAGAAGATGATATACATGTTAAAGCAATGTTTTATTAACAATGTACGTCAATAAATGTTTTTCCTTTTTGCAGAAACAAAGACAGTGGTTCTGGGTCTGAAGATGAGGGTGCCCACCGGAAGCGCATTGCATCTGACAGTGAGTCCGATGGCGGTAGGAATCGTTCAGGCAGTGACGCTGGAAGCCCACAACGCTCTGCCGGCTCAGATGACGACTCCGTAAACGACCAACCAGTGAAAAAGAGGAGGAGAGTCCAGCAACAGTCAGACTCAGAGCAGTCAGACAATGAGAGCAAGAAAAGTCGATCCGCATCAGATGATGAGTCTCGGGCTGGATCGCCTGCCCCGCCATCGGACAGAGGATCTGGATCTGATAATGCCGCCTCGCCACAGCGCTCTGACGCCTCAGAACCTGAAGGCTCTAATAATGACAGTGATTAAACCACATAAACGTTGAGAAAATGACTAGTAATCAGCATTTTTTTTTTTTTTTTTGTAAGAGACAGGGAACTCTTGTTTTTGTGGTTAAAACCACAGACATGTTTTGCTTTTCTTTGCCACGTGATGTCTTATCAGGTGTTTTTCCTTGAATGCTAAGTTCTTTGTCTTCTGTACTGATCAGAATGCTCTGAACAACTATATTTTGTAACTACACACAGATCCCAAAATGGGAAAATAAAGTCAAAAGGATGAAATACAAAAAGTACCGTTGAAGTTGCTTCTGTACATGTGTAAGTTACCCCTTTAGCTACTAATGATTGCTTCAAAAATACTCGTGCATCGTCAAATGTTTAAGCTTTCATTGAGTGCAAAAAAAATTAAGACAATGAATTGTTAAACTTTATTTAAGGTTGTCTTTAGTTGTACACCTGAGCTTTTAGCACATGGCATTACAGTGAGAGTAAAGAAAGCTCAGGTTTACACAACTCATTTACTGTAATTTCATGAAGATAAAACCATATTAAAACTTAATACAGATACTTAAAAACACCACTTGTTATGGTGAACAACTGCAGCACAGGAAACTTTGGCTGTCTCTGTGTGTTCAGACTCAAGACATTCAAGTATAGTCCGATACATTAGAGGTATATCCATCTGATAAATAAAAATAAAAAGGCCACACAGATTACCAAGCACAAAGTCATACAAAAAAAAAAAAAAAGCTATTGATTCACCAATCTGAAACTGCAACCACATTGTGCAAATAAAAACAGACCATTATTGTAGACATGTCAAATTAAGATCTTAAATTGAAGACTGCTTTCAGCACAAGAAACCATTATTACCAGAACTAACCCTTGCAAAAGGATTGTTTCACAAATTGAGAGTGTAAATCTATTGCACATCTCATGATGCTTGGCAAAGTGCATCTCAAACTAATGTAGATAAAGTGAAAAAGCCCTTAATTATTTTAGAGCATTCCCTCTTGTAAACAGTTCTTAATTATAGTTATGGTTAGCACTTAGTGACCAGGTGATAATATAGGTTAGAGTTTGATGCTGGTGCATTTGCCTGCAATATACTGTCAGAAAAATCCAAACATACATGAAAGACATGCTTTGGGAACTCAAATATAAAGAAACGCATAAATAAAGTCTCGATTCTGGTTTGATACATCATTATGGAATGAACTGTAACAGAGGCTGGATATTACTAACAAAAGACAGAAAATATAGGAGTGAAAGAAAAAAAAAAAAAAGGTTAAAAAAAATTATTTGTTGCATGGCTTTTTGCCCTGTTCCTCAGTAATCCTCATCTTCAGACTCTTCCTCTTCTGCAGTCTCAAGCCAGGTCAGCCACTGGTTTACCTGCAACAAATAAGTTTTAATTTTAAATCACTGACAAACAGAAGAATTACGCACCAAAATGATTTAGGATCAGCTTTAAAAGAAAGCCAGCTTTCATTTATATTATTACAAGTTACCTGAAATAATGCTTTTCCTTTTCCTGGATATTCCTGGGTGATATCTTCTTTCCATGAAAGGAAGGATTCTTCCTCAATTATCTCCATGTCATACAAGTTGACAAAGTAGCGCAGTAACATGCCTAAAGAAAAAGGAGAGAGTTAACCTACATGTAAATGTTCTGTGTTCAAGAGCTGCAGTACTGTAGAAGCGTATGCATACCTTTGGGGAAACCTTTCCCATTGCAGTGGACCTGAAGAGCGTACAGGGCACTAACTTGCAGGTCAATATGATCATTAAGAAACTTCTGCAGAACTGGCTTGAAAGACAGTAGCAGTTGTTTCTCCTCATCCAGTTGCTCTTTGCTGGGTGTTGCAAGTTGTTCTTCGTCCTCTTCAGGGTTTGTCTCATATAAAATGTACTGCAAGAAACTTCATTGCAGACAACAAATTAGCCTACTTCTTACACCTGCTCAATAAATTAATTACATCAAAAACAATCAGCAGCAAATAACTACCTGGTCATTAGAATGTTCACAAAGCCTTTGTCTGTGTGCAGCGTTTGAGAGATGTTGTCCTTAATCCACTTGTAGATCGACTGTGGAGAAGGGTCCACTTTGACCTGCTTCAACAGCTCCTTTTCAAGTTTCATCAGTGGAAACAAAAAGCTAAGACCCTTGCCCTCCAGGATTTCCAACATCCTGTCCTTGTTTTGATCAATTTCTGAAGAACAAAACAGAAATTCTTAGCACTAATCTTGAGTTGAGTATTATTTTTTAATGAAACACTCCACTTGGTATGACAAAAAAAGAGTGCATACCAGGTAGCATCTTCAGCATGTTGATTTTACTCTGCTGATAGAGGTCTGACAGCCACTCACGGCTCTTCAGTTTGACAATCTGCTGTAGGAACAACAGGAACAGTGGGAAATGGGAACCATTCTCCAGCTGATGGGCCAAATCTGAAATAGTCATCAGGTCTGCAATAATAGCCCTGGCTGCAAACTGTGCCAAGAAGGACTTCACCAGTGGGACATCTTCCTCAATCTTGGGACACTGGTCTAAAACACTCAAAAAGCCCTATAAAAAAAAAACAAGACCAGTTAATACTGAAACATTACTGATAGCCATTTATTGTGCTTGAATGAATAAATAAATAAAATAAATGGGAGAGACCGACCTGCAGCAG
Organism: Perccottus glenii; assembly: GCA_024416835.2. Lineage (NCBI taxonomy): Eukaryota > Metazoa > Chordata > Actinopteri > Gobiiformes > Odontobutidae > Perccottus > Perccottus glenii. The sequence continues at coordinate 16,525,691 of CM044548.2, read as the reverse complement.
GTTGTCTCCAGTTACAAGGCCATCTGTGCACAGTGTATGGACCAGGGTGCTTGAAAGTTCTCTGTCCTCATCTGAGCGATCGAGTGAATACACCACAATTTTGCTCACCAGCTCAGACAGGAAGTGCTTGGGAGGCTTCAAGTCCCTCACACTATTCACAGCATTATTGACATTTTTGTTGTTCAGGTAGTCAGCCATAATAGTTTCCTGCAAAAAAAAAAAAAAAAAAAAAAAAAAATATTATATATATATATATATATATATATATATATATATATATATACACTTATATACTTAGAGAGCTACACTACAGTCTGTATTTTGAGTAAATTATGACATGAACCTACCGTTGTTTTACGCAACTCCTCTTTTGTAGGTGGTGCTTTTTTGATAGACTTAGATTTTTCCTGTATGAGTGGTGGATTGTTTTTCAGACCTAGCTGTGGAGACTAAAGAAATTTGTATCAAAATGAGTGAAAAATATATATATAAAATTTTACATGTATAAATACAAATTAAAGTGAAGTTAAATTTAATATTAAAGTTACCTGTCCTAGTGGGGATCCTTGAGCACTTTGAGGCATCATAGTCATTTGTGGCTGCAGCTTTGGCACTTGCTTTTTATTCAGGAGGAAAGACTGTGCTGGCCTCAAACTGATCTGATGGATTAAAGGGGAAAAAATTTAAAAACATACTGCGAAAAGTTATCATTCTCCATAACCAATTTTCCAAGTCATAAAATGTGTTGTACCTCTTCTACATTGAGCTTTCCTTTCTTTGAAAACCGTGAAGCCATATCCTTAGACTGCATCTGACCAGAATGGCTTTGTTTATGGCTGAAAACTGGAGAATTTTGCCCCTTAAATACAGAAATCATTGTTAGAGTCATTGAATAAATGCTTGCTTGTTGAAATTCTGCAGAATATATACCTGGTTAGGTTTTGTGAATGTCTTGGCTCCATTTTCAAACTGAGGCTGGTGTGAGCCATTAACATTGCCCGTATGGCCATTGAACATAGGGTTTGCCCGATGACGGCCAAATGTGGGAGAATAGTGGTCTTGAATGACCCCTGGACCTGTACCAATACCACTTCCTATCCCAAACAGAACAGACAAGACCAGATCAGTGGAGGCGTTGATATATTTTAAAACACAAGCTCATAGTCAAAAAGGAAAACATACCAGGCATTTGTCCAAACATGTCAGCAAGTCCTCCAATAGTTTCCCTGTCAAACTTGATTTTTGATTGCAGGAAGGAGTTATCTATAAAGAAGTCATTCTTATACCCATCTGATGAAGGTGGAATGAAAACACCTAATTCCTGCAAAAGAAAGTGCGGTTATGGCACAAAAAAAATCATGCGTAAACTGGGTGTGGATTCATTTATTTGACACACCTACTGAAGAAAATTAGCTAAAAGACTAACCTTTCCTGCGTCTTGTCGAACTTGGCTGATCGTTTTTGGTCCGTTGTCAACATATGCTTTGCGAGGAACCCACCCACCTGCTCGCAGCTCTATTGTGTTCTGCAGCAGAAAACGAATCCTTGCTGGCAATTCCATATTGTTTGCCAAGGAAAGCATCCGGCTAAAGTACTGATCCATTAATGCCTAAAAGAAGAAATGAAGAGAGTTAATAAATGGGAGACTAAAGTTGTGTGTAAAACATTATTTTCTAAGCAAATACTGACCCTAGCTTTATCATGGTCAAGTTTGGGCCCAACAGTCTTCATTATCTGACAGAGGCATTCCAAATCTTCACCCATATCCTTAAGTTGTATTCTCCTCTTTTTGTCCAAAAGCTTAAAACAGAAAAATACATATAAAATTAGGGAAAATACTTGCACATTAAATCTTTACTTTGTCACTTTGCTTAGCAAAATGGTGTTTCTTTTTTTTTTTAATCCAAGTTACATTAAATATACTTTTTTTTTTACTCACCGTTTTGATGCACCTATGCAGGATAGATTCATGGATAAGGCCGAGTTTTCCAAGTTCTCCAATAAATTTGATGTTTCCCAACATCTTGATCTTCGCAATAGCTTGCTGCTCCTCCTCCTCCGAGGTGAGTGGTGCGTCCTGCTTCTCAAAGACTTCATGGAGAAAATACATGAATTACAAACAATTCAAGAACCATTAACCTACTTAAAAAGATATGTATAAATGTCACTAACGCTCAACATTTTTGGCACGGTTCTCAAACTCATCTTGAAGCTTGGAAATGAGAAGTCTTCTAAAGGTCTAGCAAAAAAAAAAATTTGATTTACACAACGGCTACTGACAGATTTTTTTGGTCTTCTGCGTTTTAGGAATTCTTACTGTATTATTCTTTTGAGATGCTTGGTTTTCTGATGGAGGCTCTTCAAATTTTGGTGCATCCTCAGCCAAGCGTTGACATAGCTGAGCATACAATTGACTGTACTTGGGTTCTTCAAGTGCTTTGTCAACAATCTAGAAGACAAAATAAAAGTGTCCCAAAAATTTCCAAGACTTTAAAGTACTGGTGAATAAATAAAAGCACTTACCAACAAAATTATTCCTTTCAAGACGAGCTTTGAGTCAATACCCACATTGAGAAGCTCCAGGCACAGTTTGTCAAATTTCTCAGGTGTCAACTTGTTGAGTATGCTATTAGAAGGGTACAAGAAGTTATTTATAGCAATAGACCCTTTCCCTATGTGCACACAAATCTCCAAATGAAATACTACTCCAGTCTATGTACTCTTACGAAGAAAGAAGAATAGAATAAGTCTTGGACACACACCCTCTCACTTTTCTGAAGATTCTGTCATTTTGTCCTTTTTCAACAGCGGAGTTAGCATCCCGTCTAGTGCTTCGAGAAGGAACCCATCTCTGACCACCAGCACCTGGGGGTTTCCCCAGGGATTCGCTGTAGAGGACACAAAAACATGTTTGCAATATGGGACTACACTTAGGAACACTGAACTCAATCAATGTTGCTCTAACAGTCTGAGTGAGATGGGTGACCAGAGACAAGTTTAAAAAAATTTTTTTTTTTTTAAATCGGTGTGACAGAAAAAGTAGAAAATAACCTTTTGCCGACAGTCTTGGGATAGTGCTGATGTGCACCTCCACCTCCTCCCCTTACACTGCGACAAAACAAAGTATAAGGACATTAACAACAACGAAAATATATGAACCAATTTTCTAAGACAGAAAAAAACCAAACAATTTTCATCAATACCTGAAAAGAGAAGGTGCCCCTTGTCCAATAACACACTCCACTTTGGCGGCTTAGGATGGTATTCTGTGAAGAATTATACTCTGGTAATGGGACGTGAAAAGAGCGACCTGGAAGGCAGACAAATGAGGTCAATGAGTGGCAACTTTGTAAATTGGTCAAAAACAAAGACATTTCACTCGACGCGATAGCTTAAATCGCACCAAATTAAGGGATCCACAACATTTACTCACGAGATTTAGACAAATAATGGCGCAACCAGTAAGTGATACACGTGTGCGTTAAGTAAGACAGTGTTAGCCTAGCATAGCCTAGCATATCACAAATTCTAGCCGTTACCGCACTGGTTAGCTATTGACGATTTCACAATAATCAGTATTAAATATTCGATCAAAATTACAGACAATACATCGATTTAATAGACACACGTAGTTATCGAAAAACATTAGCCAAGTCATCAACAAAAATGTGCCGTTTATTTCAAGACAAAAATACTGGCCACGTAACAGTTATATCCAAACGTTTAATTTAAGACCATAGAGTTACTTTTGTTTTAGATTTAAAATTCAGGCTTCAATTATTGTCGTCTTAGTACAAGGTTTAATTACATTATCCGTTCTTGAGCAATAAACAGTATTTTTTTAATATAGACAAACATGGGAATGTACACAGATTGTATAATTTAATTCAGTACAGTTTAACATAAAAATAAAACACATCACTTAATGTTAAAAGAAAACCAAATCTCATCAGCTGATTTTATGGGGTCTTTGTTCTCAGACCGGAAGCCCATATACAGCGACATCTTGGGGGGTTTTGTTCTTTGAGCCCAGGCCTTCATGCTAACTACTTTCAAGAGCTGTAAACACCTTTTAAAATTACTCTTTTGTCTCCTAAACGGAAAGTTTTCACAGACCCACGGCTTAAACATCAAATCTTCACAGAAAATCTGAATTTCCTGATAGCTTATGACATTTCTTTCGAATATTTCCAACAGACCGGTCTGCGCGCTAGCCCACAGGAAAACACAATAACGCTTAACTTACCTTTCCTAAAGACGCGTCAGCACAGTTTCGCTATTGCCACAAAAAAGAGTTAAAAGAATAAACACAAATTAAAAAAACCCAAGCCACTGATGTCGTAGTTCTTTTGTTTTTCAGCGGTAGTTAGCTACCGGTTAGAGCGAGAGAAGAATGCTGACTGCTCACACACGTCATGTGCTGGTTGCTTTTGTGTGTGGCCTGTCTCGGGCGTCATCCTCCCACCCTGCCCTCGTCACGTACCGAAAACTCAGAACCTTTCGCAATACAGTTTCAGCATAACCCCAGACTTGTTTTATCACTGTATCCTGCCCGGAGGAAATATTGTGTCATGCATTCTAGACAGGCTTGCTATAATTTGTGAGGACAAATCAGGCAGAAACATGATTTCCAGATGTTTGTTATGGGAAAACAGAATTCTTCCCTATTGTTTCAACACAAGAAGACTTACACCACTATGTCGCACATATGATAAATAATAAGCATATCATATGAGCGTTGATTTAAAAAACGTTCTATTTCTTTTTATGCTAATATAAGTTTTAACGTTAGCCTATGTAAATTTGAGGTGTGCTTATTTGCCCCTGTAGCCTTTGTAATTCATCGTACAAGCAATTGGCAGACAATAGCTAAATTGGCCTTAAAATTCACTGAAAGCATAATAGGGTAGCCTACCCTAGAACACACCTGTGTTTTGCCTCATCTAAGGACCTTTTACCTGTCACTGGTGATTCACTTCTTTTTTTTTATTAATACCAAATCTCATAGCTAGAATTTTATTGGCACCAACCTAGGTCCTTTATTTTTGTAAAAGACATTTTCATTAGTGATTGTAATGATGTTATGTTATTTTAACACAAAGTGTGTGTTTGTGTTAAAAGTATACAACATGAAACTGTGTCATAAGTGCTCAACACACTGATATTGAGAACATGACACCAGTCTCATTGTTTTTGGTCACTTCCCCTCAGGTAAAGGAAGAGAGTTGAAGGAAAAGTGGGTAGGACCACAGTGCTCCTGCCTTTTCGTGGATCAGGTTACCATATGCTGTTATGTAAAAGCTGCATCTATTGGTTAGTTTGTATGTGCTACGGGCTTCGCTATTGGTTAACCACCACCTCTCGCCAATGTAGGCTACTCACCACTTCAATCAGAGGAGGGTGCCCTATATATACTCTACACAACAAACTACAAACAGCCGCTTATGCGGCCCCTGTGGTACTGCACCAGGTGTGGGTGGTCATTGTCTGATTTGTTTTTTACTTGACCTATTTTGGTGCTGCACCTGGGTGCTCGTGGAAGAGGCACTGTGTCTTGTTTCTCGTAGGTGTCAACTAATAGGCCTAGGTAAACTTATAAAGGGCCATGCACATAAAAATCAAAATAGCAGTGACTAGATGTAGTTCTATGAGTATGTGAATAGCCCTCCATCCTCTTTATTTGCTGGCCAGCCTTTTTACTGCTGAGTTTCAACAGGAGCAGAACAGCAGTTGGGGGTCTTGCATTTAGTAAGTAGTTGCAGCAGACATCAAACACTGTGAGGTAGTAAAAATGTTTGATTCATCATGTTTATTTTACAGATTTTCACATACATATGAAATATCTCTATGCCTTGCAGTCGTTTTCTGCTTCACCCTTGGGGCATCAATCATTCATCAAAAGCAAAATTAAGCCAGTTGTCTGACAGTAAACTCTCCTCTCCAAATTAATTAAGCCCAGTGTGCTAATAAAGTCAGCAAAGGCAAGTGTTGTGCTTTAGTTAAACAGCACAGTCCCAAATTGAATTGGTGCAAAGCTTTAATTTAATTCCAGAAGTTGTTTTTCTTTAAAGTCAGCTCCAGTGATCTGATGCTAAACATCTAAGCTTTTTCTTAGCTTGGACATACACAGACCAAAATTGAAGTATATCTATTAAGCTAATTTATACTGTACTTGAATGCTGCTCATGTTTAATGCTTTCTGATTGATTCATTCTATTTATGAGCAGTTTGTACAATCGTAAACACATGGCTTACCTAAACCTTTTTAGGCATCAAATTCCTGGCAGTGGAGAAATTAATTCAAACTATAAAGTTGACAAAGAAGACCTTTCAAAGAATTTCTCCAGAAAAAAAAAAAGAAGAATGTTGTAAGTGATCTATTTATTTTAAAGCCAGCAGATGGAGCTACAGTTTTATTTTTGTAGCACTAATAGGGTTAAAGCACTGAGGAAGCAAATTAACAAAAGCATGCTTATTATTTATTTGTATATTAAAGTTAAAGTTACTGTTTTCTTACTTTTTTTTCTTGCATATGTTAACTTTACAATAGAAGCAAATTAATAGTTTATTGAACAAGGGATATCATATATGTATGTAAAGACAAAAGTGTTTTTGTAAATAGTCTGTTGCATAAAACCAAATTTTCAGCCATAAAGAAATTCATAATTTCTGTTTTCTGCTTAAATATTACATTATGTATGTGCAGCATAAGCCCATTTTAGGTATATGCCAACAAGTGTTATATACCTGTACATGGTGCCAAATGGGTCAACAAGTTTAAAAAAAATCCAATAAATAATCTGGACAGTGGAGGAAAAAAAAAAAAAAATCATCTTCAGAATGCTAATTTAATTGACTGAACTCTCCGCATACCGAACATGAATCACATTAGGAACAACCACAGTTGGGTTGAATTATTCATAAATACGAGCCCATTGAATCCACTCCCCAGGCTCCCCCCAGTATAGGCTGTGTTTCAAACTTTCCTTACTGTTCTTTGCAGATTGTGTCTGTGATGGTGGTTAACAAGGATTTTATTTCTGAATACAGAACTCCAAAACTCACCAGTCCTGACTGAGTGTTTAATATTCAAAGCACACTGGTGCATGAATACGCTGAGGTGGAGCAATGGTGGCTATCCTGTATGCCAAATTGTGTTGGGCTTGAGGGACTGTCTGAGTCATCAGTGACATGGTCTGTGTCTGATTCCAGCTCTGCTCACACTCAGCCGGGCATCACCTGGGGGGTGATGGTATTAGCATGAGGTTTGTTTGAGATGAAGACAGTCTCTGGGGTGACGTTAAAGTGTTTTCACTCTAATAAGCAAAAGTGGGTGGGGAACCAAAATGAAAAATGAACATTTGTGCTTTAAAAAGATTTTTGTAAATGTAATAGAACATTTGACAGTGTCTGGATTATTGTATTATGGACCTGGTTTAGTTAGATTAACAAAGATGAGGTACAAAAGTCATTAAAGAAATAACATTTAGGAGTATTCGTAAATTTGATCCAATTAATTGTATCTTAAAGTTAAAGACTATGGTTGTTCAACTTGTATTAGTGACCTGCAAGATCAGTACAATTAAATATAACATACTTTGTGTTGCCTTGGATCATTCTGGCTAAGTAAAAATCTATTTTATAGGTTGAGCATCAGCTGTCAGGTGTATTCTTCTTTCAGTCTTCAGTCTTGGATGCCATTTTTCAGCCCACTAATACAAGGGACTACAATGTACTGCTGCAAGCACCAAGGTATCAGACTATTTTCTTTGAACATGGTCAAACAAATGAGGTGTTGCATCTACTGTATGTAATGAACCAGTACAGCGACTATGTGCTTTCTGAAGAAAAAAAAAAAACAATGGGTTTTTGGAAAACATCTTCCTTCAACATCCAAAAACTTTCCATACAGTTCATACAAAAGTTCTTACACTTTCATCTAAACAACCTATAAAGACAGGATGATACAGACAAAACATGTTTACTTTTGTACATTATCACAGTTTAAGAATGCTGTCATAATTAGTAAATTATGTATCAACGCTACTCGGCTTTCTGCAACTGTTTATATACAAAGTTAAATAAAAGCATTCATTTAATTAATGAAAAAAAAAGATTAAGAGAGCAATATATTTCTGAGTTATGGCAACAAGACTGACTTTAATTGGACTTTTAAAGAGCAAACATCATCCTTGAATCATTACTCTGATTAAAATGAACAATCGGAAAAGGGAAGTTATCTCTTCACCCTGGACCATTTCATCACTTCTTGAGTCTAATACGTAACTCATAAATAAAAATCATAAATAAAATTCAAATTCTAAAAGAGCTTCAGATTTTTACTTAGACAAAGAGAATGCTAGTATTAAGGCGAGTAATCAGTCGTGTTTCCACTAAAGAATAACTATGAAGAAACGTTATTTTCGTTTTTTTACTTATTTCACATGCTGCATCGTTCTTTTAATATCTGATCTGAGCTTTAAGAAGTCAATTAAATGACACCTATGGCTGCAAAACTAAAGTAAAAAAATGTCAGTGTTTTGCAATATGCATTTCCCTTTGCACTGCAATTTTTATCCTTTGTGTATCATTCTGACATTGATTTGACATGGGGGGGAGGTCACGTGATTGGTAGGTTGCTACCATAGAACGTATAGGTTGCTGCAAAATTCAAATACAGATATTCAAGTTAATTTTGAGCATTGGGGTTCAGGCCAAGTGGAGGCACACTACAACAGCATCATGCAACAGTCTGGGACATTATAGAGTGTACCTTTAGTGATGTGACGTAACTGGGGCCTGCTGCATCCTCCTCAACATCTGTGTAACGAAGGAAAGTTACATTGCAACATTGTTTTTGTTTTTTTCAGTACATTATTTTGGTTTCAATCCTTTATTTTTTTTTTTCTTAATACTTCATTTTACTTTTGCAAAACTTTATTAAGTTTAACTTTTTAAAGTTTGGCAGCCATATGTGACATTGAATTGACTCTATAAAGGTACAGTTCTTATATAGACGTGCAACCTATCATAGCATTATTAATTAAAGGTATTTCCATTTTTTTTTGCTTTGCTGGCTAACTCAATAGGAGCCACTCTAATACAGTGAACCAGGCCAGAATTTTTATTATTATTATTTTTTTTAGTGCTGAGATATCCTGCTGTTGAAAAGGCCCATCAGTCAATCACACTGTTCTGTTTAAAGGCTTTTCCTCTTTGACCAAACTGCTGAATATTCATTATTGGCACACTGGAGTCATCAATAATGTTTATGCTGGCTTATGACAGGAGGGAAAGAGCCATGGAGTTTGACATAACTGAATTTATACAGCGTCACACATCATTTATTTTCCAGACTTTTAGAAAATTAGCACCTAAATGGTCTGAACAGAAAAGCATCCAGCTGTAGCTCATTCATATTAATCTGTATCCTGTTATGGAGGGGACAATAATTATTTAAAAAATCAGAAACACATGTCAAAATGTGATTGAACGGATGCTCATTTAGCTACGATTAAGGGATTTGTGTTGGATATTTGGACACATGCTCAATGAAAGTGAGAACAGTCTCAATAGTTTTCACTCCAATCACACAAGCTTGTACAGGTTGAGATATATTGGCAGTGATAGCCCACTCCCACAAGGTGCAGCCTTTAGTTTTGTTTCTAGTCAGCGTTACACATGTCGACAGATGTCTTGGAGCATAGATTGAGACAGGGATAGATCCCACAAGACTGGAGTGACATGGTGAGGAGCAGCTGCAGGTAAAACTCTTTTCAGACTGCAGTAATGTGACCATGGTCCTAGACTGTCTGCAGCTGAAAGCACCCAAAGCAGTGACATCCAGTCTCTCTGGCTGGCTAACTGTTCAGGGAGTTGTCCTGTCTGCACACATCACAGTGATTGTACCCGTGCCTAAAACGTACCTGCAATCTTTGTGATTTATCTATAGCTCATCTCAACAGCCTCATTGCTGGGAAGAAATCAAATTGTCCTATTTGGAAATGTTTGACATTTAACTCTGAGGAAAAACACATGAAGAATGATCTGAAGAATGTTCTGGCTTCAGTCATTTTTTCCATAGTTGTTTTTTTATTGGGATTTTATTTTTCTTTATATGATGCAAAGTAGCTGATACTACAAATAGGTCTGTCTCAAATATAGCTTCCACGCTCAAGACATGGCTGACATACCACTGGGCTTTTCTTAAGGTCCTGGCCCCTTCAACAAGTAACAAAAGCAATACTAGTGAACAATGCCAACCACACTATAGTTCACCAACCTTTGCAACTAACTATGTATCAAGAAGAAAAATAGAAGGTATATAGTGAGCCCGTTATGACAATGGTCTAAAACAAAGATGCAGCAGTAAATGTTAAGCATTATAATAGTTAGAGTTAGTCACAAGTCAAAAATGATTGACATATTCAGTGTTACAGATATTGGGTTAAAGCAGGAAAAATACATAGCTCACTAACCTCACAAATTTCTCACTTCCAGCACCTCATCCTTGCAAAATGCACTAAGGCCTCTGCATGAATAAAGGGCTAAGAGCTAAAATGAGTGGTTATGTTGGAGTGACTCACAAAACTGTCATTCACCAGCTCCCAGTTGTTTTATTCAACCCAGCAGTTGTTTGAAAGGTGAAGATTATTCACCTATGGGCGCTGGTATGCTTTCTATTTACACATTCAAATCATCGCAGGCAATCTGTCAAACAAGTCGAAACATACTAAAACACTATAATGTCTGTTATTTATTTGCATAACCATTGTAAAAGGCAAAATCTTCTGTCACTTTGGATGGCTGTCAAGTGCAGTCTCCTCTCTGAGTCATGCTTGTGAGTTCAGTTAGCCCAACACATTTTCTGACAGGATGCGCTCTTGTTTCCAGGAGCTGTGTTCTGCTGCAAGTGTTGCGTGGCTCTGACTTGTCATCACACTTTTAGTTATGTCTGTAGTTAAGCCCGCAGATATCTGTATAAAAAGAATATTTTTTCTGGTATTAAGCACTAGAGTGAATAACTTAAGATTTTGAAGTGGCCATTTAAATTAACACATGCTTTTAAAACAATGTAATTAATTCTGTTCAACTATTGCCTTTTGGAGTGAACCAACTGAAATAGCACTTTACCTTTTATGTTGAAAGAAAAAAACAGAGGTAAAAATTTGAGTAGTCAGTTGAATATTGCATTATGTGCAATCACAACAGACAATGCCCTGAGGTTCTTGATGCACCCTCTCTGTTTAAAAGATTTAACAAGACGACTGGATGTCATGTTGTTTAGAAAGAACACTAGAGATATGATGTGTTTTAGCAAATAAACCAATGAATAAATTACATAATACCATCCAATGCTCCTACTATTTCCCAGTGTCACCCTATATAGAAAAGTATAGCCTAATCAAAGCATTGTGAGCAGTGTTCTACAGGAAATATCAGTGAAATAAAAATAAACTTCTCTGACACAGGAGCCTCCTCCCTCATGGAGCTGAGGAGAGAATAGGCGGGGGGGTAAATCGGGTGGGACATCTTGGCTTGTGGATAATCAAACCCATTTTACTGTGATGCTGTAAACATTTTTTCACTGGGAAAAGTGTCTTCTGCTTGAATTTTACACCCACTTCTTTTTGTCGGAATAAATATCTTCTTTGGCATGCCATTCCCTTCCTGTGTTTGTTCATTTTTTAGTCTCTTGTTATTGTCAGTCTCTGTAGCAGTTTTTCTTCCTCGCTGTGAAGACACATCCAACATTAACCATTCGTTTGCATTCAAAAATGATAAACAATTGTAGTCCACTGTTTAAAGTGAGACACATTATATCCATTACCAGACAGATGCTGATTTTTTATTCTTAAATATTAGAAGCCAGTCACTTAGATCTGTCGAATTTTATATCTACATTCACATTGCACTTGTGGGTGTACAAAATTAAATGAGATGACGAATTGAACAAAGAGTGTGGGCTGTTCAGAGTTGAATCTAATGGTATGCTAATGTGTTTAAACTCCAAATTCAAGTGCTTGAAATTAAAAGTGAGCAGAATGTGGAGTGAATGGGAGCACATCAAAAACAGCTGCATAAAATCAAATCATGTTTCATGTTTTTCTTTGCTGTCCTAAATCTGACTTGCACAGATACTTTAATGTTAAACATAATATAAAATGGATTTTATTTATAGTAACATTAAACCAGAAGAGGGCTAATTATGAAATAAGTGCACGTCAAAAAGAATTTGCTGCTCCTAGAGGATAAAAAATTCTAATGTGCTTGTTTGAGACCTAATGAGCAAGCATCCCTTGAATGTTTCAGAGTGAGTGGAGTCGCTGGAACCTTGGCCAAAATGAGTCAAATACCACCATCCACCATCTTAAAAGTAAGGACTGTGCTAATTTCTTGTCACTGGGGTAGGTTTTGCCGACTCTTCCACTGGCACTGACGGGCCATTTATGTAAAGTCAGGTCAAAGGCTGCAACACTTGAGGCACCTCCCTCTGATTTTGCTGTTTCCCCAGAATGTGGCTTGTTCGATAAGGAGCTCCTCTGAGTCAGCTGTGGCCCATTTAATCTCTAATGAGCCCTCTAGTGTGAACAAAATATCCAATAAAGGTGTCATGTTAATCTGCTTTACGCCACATGAAAAAAGATTTCAGCCCAAAAGACCTTTTGTGTATTTACGTCCCTTGCTGTTGGCTGTAGCTCTAACTTTCAAATAATTCTCTTCTTTTGCCATATACTGTACTTTAGGAAGTGGCCCAGTGTCCTGCAGTAACAGGAGCTTATAACAATAGCTCTCTCCCAACTGAGATCCACTGTGTCATCACCCCTGTTCCTCAGTACAAAATCTTCTTTATGGTCACCTAGTTTTTTGTCTTATACTGCAGAAGGTACACAGTCAATGTACTATATACAGTTGCAGAGTTTAATTATTGTGCACTAGTTATACCTCCATATTACTAATTCTTTGACTGTTGATTGAATAAAGCCTGTGTAAACTGTTAAATGTATAAAAGTTCACATAATCCAGCCACTGTTTATCTGAATACTTTTATTTTATTTATTTTGGCTGATCTTTAGATATTTACTTTATCACATTTGCCATACACCATGTCAAAGGATAATATACTTTGTAATTTAAAAATGTCCAAATAGAAATGTCTATTATGACTTTCAAAGTATGTGTTTGAAAACCACCAGACAGTTAAATGATAAGGTTTTGAGAAATGGGTTGAAATTTTGACTTTTTACTGTGACAGCCAGGCAAAGGTCTAATACACAAGCAATGCAGTATTTTCCGTTTGATTTTTGACATTTTGGTTTCCATGTACACCAGGGAATAATCTCAAAATAATGCTTTATCTACTTCTAATCAAAAAGACAACACTGAAGATACCTGTTTGTTGATTTAACTGAGATTGCCAGTCGTCTTGTTCACCCAAAACTCTTAGGTCGAGCCAAGAACACAATGGTTTATCTCTGAGGTGTAAGCACTGGCCCAATGCCAAGGTCTTGCTGAAATTGAAAATTCTTCATCCTGTCAGTCAAACTCTAAGCATCTGCTTTGCACAGAGACCTCTTCACAGGAGTTACTGCAACTGATGGTCACAATGAGAATCGCTAAATCAGGAGCTTAGATTTGTGGCTTTAGACCAAGGTCTGATACTAAGGTGCATTAATGTTGCTCTTTAGTGCCATTAATCACACCTTGCGTTTATGACCCTCAGTGACCCACTGATCTCACATGAACAACCTTGGGAAGTACTGTAGACAGCGTTATTGACGAGGATGGGAGTCAAGGCACTGTGCTGCAGCATGAGTCACTGAGTTCACAAAGTACTGAACCCTGTATTGACCATCCAACACGTCACATGATGTTTCCTCGAGCCTTTATCTCTGTCTACTGCCTTATGCATGCTCTTATAGGGTTTTATATAATCATATAATCATCAGCATTTCAAACACTTGTGGACCCTAAAGATCGTCTCATCTCTTGTTGCTGGATGTGATCAGAGTTGACTGGCCATTTGTCACGCTGCTCGGGTCAATTGTCCTCATTGAGGATGGCAGACTGAGAAGCATATTAAAGAAGGGGTTGTTGACTTTCTGCCTTTTGCTTTTTTCTTTGCTCTTGTCACAAATGGGCGTCATATAGATGCCCCTATCTGCATGTCGCTGCATCTGCCCTGAAAGAAACATCTTACATCAAACACTTTGTATGTGCAAATTTGAACACACTTAGGATGTAGCCCTTTTTATTTCAAGGAACAGTTGAATACAGTGATGAATGCATGTTTGCTGATTGAAGATTTCTGTTTGGAAAGCACAAGCAGAAATGCAGTAGATGTACTACAGTGAGACCCTTTTGATAAGCGCAGTATATGAATGAATATGTAGATTCTGTAACAAAGCTAAAGCTAAACATACATTTGAAGCCCTCAACAGGTTCTGGTTAGCAGTTAATGCAGTAAATTTAACTACATAGATTAATAAAAAGGTCTGATTTAAGTGTGGGTTTAGCTGCGGTTTCATTTACAGAGACACCATTGGCAAATTTATTCTCCATTTTCTTTTCATTTTTATTTCAGTTATTCCTGACAAAACCTAATCTTGGCTAAAATAATAGATAATCACTGGAACCCATTATCAGGCGAGGGAGGAACCACAGTTCACTCATAGTTTCATTGATGAATATAAATGAAAATGAAATGACTATGAAATAACAAAAACTGCTTCATTGCTTATAGGATAAATCAACAATGACATTTTTCAATTTCTAAAAACAGATAGGTCTAACCTAACTGTGAAAAAACAATTTGATATTCAAAAGGCAGCTTAACCTAACCAGAAGCTGCTGTTTTATAATTACGCTAAAGCGAGTTGAAGTTAAAAAGTAAATATTCTGAAATGTTAAATAGATCTCCATTGAGAGTTGCTGCTTTCTCCTGCAGCCTTGGATAATTGGGCTCTGTAAGGACAGTCAGAAATAGACTATTGATGAATTTTCTTCTCCAATATACAAGGGATTATCGCATTGTGTGCTGTGTGTATTTACTCTAAATATGTTCAGAACCAGGTCTTCTCTGTCTGTCCTTAGATTATTACCTATTGTTCTGCATCAGCTGAAGTTTACAAGTGACAAAAGCCTGTTTAATCTAGCAGCAATGAATTATTTTCTAAAACACCAATGTTTTATAGTGACAATACTCCATGTGATCTCTACAGATAGTGGCTCAAAATGTAAGTTTAGGATCAGTATGCCAGCTATAGCTCATTAAACAAATGGTGGTAATACTACAGTTCACTAATATGTAACAGTATTTATCTCCTAACCCTCTTTTTTAGATTGTTTTCATAAAATTAATTTCAATTGAAGCAAAGACAAAACAGTCTTGTAATCACAATCTGTAGTTCTCTTTGTGTTGTGTTTGCAATAGTATGTCATTGTCAGTGCTGCTCACAGTTTAGTACATTGTGAAGGCTAATATAGACAGAATAACTCACGAGACAGTGTGTATCATGTGATTATTAAACCCACTGAAAAAGTGGACTAAAGGTGATAAATTGATGTATGAATTATAAAAAAACACATTTACACTCCTTGTTACGATGCCATTTACTTTGTATTGTATATTGTGTATGTTGTAGTTTATACCACCTGACAATATGGCCTTTCTGAAGTGGACAGCTACTAAAAAATAATTTCTTTCAATCATCAGTTTGCGCAACTACTTTATTTTCATAGACCCGGGAGCCAAACCAGAGGGGCTTTATCCCTCACATATTCAACCAAATCGGTCAGGTTCTAGGATAGATTCCAGGTAAAAGTCAGCACAATGTCCACCAGGTTAGAAGCTTGTTGCTAACAACTGAACCACAAAAAGAAACTGCTGCAAACGCTTTTCTAAAAGAATTACTGATGGAGCCAATAGGAGTAAGTAATTTAGCATGTGCCATAAAAAGTTTATATGTATAGTTAAAATATAGGCCAACTGACTGTTTTACATGGAGTCTAATAAAAGCTGGTGAGTGGGAAGTGGAGAAACAGTATGATTGACAGATTGTGTGAGTCAGGTGGAGAGCGGCTTTGCTCTGATGTGTCATGTTCACAAGTATTTCAGATCACGTCCTATATTTATGATTAAACACACGACAAGGGAACCGATACTTAGCTGCAACAAACAGAAATGCTTTTTTTTAGTTATGAAGTCTTTATCAAATCACATGTCGGCAGAATAGTTTGTCAGACATCTCTCAGTATGAGGGAGGCTAAAAATAGAAGGGTATAGCACTTTGTCTCTAGTGCTGGGGATCTAAATCTAGGTTGCTGTGATTAAACTTTGTTGTAGTGGCTTCTCTATTCGCTTTTAAAGACAGACCTGAAATGTCTCACTTCAGCAGGGTCTGCAGTGGGCAGGGGCCGGCCATTATTGTGACACTGGTGTCAGCCACCAAAATGTCAGACGTTAATTAAACATGGTCTGCATAAAACATTGAGCGCATTTAATTCTGTTTCTGAAGACAAATGGCAATGGCAAATGTAACTTCAGTAAAAACATATTAAATGCTTAAACATGCTGAAGATAATGCAGTTGTTGCCCACTGTCAGTGTTTCATCTGATTTATTGAGACTTTTTTCCTGGAGACTCATCCATCTTTGTCACAAATCAGCCACATTGTAATGGAGAAAGTGTCACAGTTAATATAGTCTGGCTTGTTAACACTTATTGAATTTAAAAAGATTATTCTATGACGGCTAATGATTAATATGAGGATGCTCAGATGCTCAGATGGGAAAAAGAGCCATGACTACACTGCAAATATAATAGAACTTGATGTATTTGTAACTACACTGGCATTATTAAGTTAATCAGTGTGTTATTTTATGTTACAGTGCGGTCATTTATGTTTTTAAGGTCCAATAGTAAAGCTTTTTGTGTTTTAGAATTTTCAAAAACCATTTATGTAAATTCTAAAACACAATGTCACCATTTTACATCTGACAAACCTTCTGTCTTCATTTGAATACATTCACAACCAGTCTGTTCTCATTTATTAATTGACTGTATAATGAGAACAGGCTAGTGAATGTGGCCATAACTCTCAGGCAGTGAGGAAAAACATCACCTTCTGCCTCAGGGTTTGAAGGCTCACCTGGCTCTGTCCTGTCCATTAGGTTGGAGGCAGAGCACAAGTCGCCTGCATGCCTGCCTTTCATGGCTGAGGGTTGAGGACAGACTCAAGTAGAATCTAATCTATGTTAAAGTAAACAACCTTCTTGTTTATACTGCCAGTCGCATTATATGAGAGCTCAGCATGGCTATTTGACCAGGCAGTTTACTCACTCAGGCACATAGTCCAACCAATACCCAGAACTAATGCAGTGTGACGAGCAGTAATGTATAGAGCTGTAAAGATTTGGAACAATTAACCATTTGCCATTAGTGAAGCAGCAACTAAAGCCAGATTTAATAATAAAATACATAACAGTCCTATTTTATATAACAATAATGGTGTGTAATTCATGTCTGTCTTTTGTCAGTGTATTGTTTTCCTGTTGATTTATTCAACATTGCTTGCACATGTTTTTAACTATAAGCATTATACATTAAATTGGCTTGTTGTTTGTGTAAATTTATTTGTTTTTGTGGACCCCATATGTCACCAAGCTAATGGGGATCTGAATAAATAAAAAATGTTTTGGCACCAATTGGCCGGCTGTTTGAACTTTTTTGATTCTTGCTTTTTATAAGACTTGTAAATTCATTATGTAGATTGCCTGCTCATTACATTTCTCTTCATAACTGCACATAATGTCATTATCACAGGGATAAATCTGATCCCACTAATCCTCTTTTCATCATTGTGCTTCATGTCTCCATACATCACAGTCAGATGTGCTCAAACATAAAGAGTTTTGTCATCTTCACTGGCAGAGGTGGAAGAACAAGCAAAAACATAAAAAAAAGCCAAAGATTAAAATGACATCTCCATCTGTGAGCAATTACAGTCTGTTAGGTCCTTACGATTAATACGTTCAATAGTCTGGGGGCATGTCCAGAATAAACAGTTTTTGGACTTGTCACCGTGGAAACACAGAACACACAGTTACACGTTGCATTCACTCGAGTAAAAACAATTAGGAGTGACATTTATCCACATGTGAAGCATTTTGGCTTTACGGTGAACACAGCTCTCACACCCACACACGTTCTTGTAAATCTGATTCCTGCATCAACACTGTAGACACTGAGTGACAATGTATGTCATCACTGGCAAGGTTTATGTTAATTTAATTTAGTAGCAGCTTCTTACACTTGTGTAATGACTCCCATGTCTGTAAGTGTGTGTTTTGTTGCATGTTACCTGTGATGCACCTGCAGCAGACACAACAGGTTCAAAACTCTTCTCAGGATCTAAGGCAGCGTGTGGAGATTCTCTCTTCTGACAAGCTGCTTCCTTTGCTCCATATGGTATTCAAAACTCAGCTGATTCCCTTCATCACACTACTTCTCGTGCCAGGAATGTGTGCCTTAATGTTTTATGTCGTGGTGACAGGGGCAGAAAATAATGACAGGACATGATAAGTTGCCTCTCAGATCCTTTTCCCACAAGAGGTAAAAATGAATTATAGAAGTACAGTGAGAATGGGAAAGAGCAACAGAGGCATGACTTATGTACATTTTATTTAAAATCTCAGAAACAAGACTGTGAGTAAGCTACATACGCCTATTTTGTCGAGGGACGTTTATATGGTTTATAGATGAAGATAAAGGCATAAAAGCAATTTTGCTGGAATACAGCTGCAAAACTGTAGAAAAACCTTTATTTGGGGGACATTTCTTGTGAGCTGCTCAGAAGATGCGTCTGTGTCTTATTTCCATGGTGAGGAAAATGGCAGTCATTTTGCAAATGCTAGAAGAGACAGACATATTTTCGCCATCTATATCAGGCCTGCACCTTGCAGAGATATTGCATGTGACTCATTCGCAGACAGAAAAAGCTCCACAGCTCTATCATTGTGGGCTACAGCTGGAAATTTATCTTGCTCACATTTGTAGAGAATTTAATGCCTTGCAGTGCCGCCACAAAGATACGAGATAAGCCTATTTCAAGTCATTGTTTTGCACAAGCTGAAGAGCTGAACGAACCATGGACAATTAATGTACATTGGGTATACTAACCCAAAGAACATATGCGGTGAGGAAAATCCAGCAAAGGACTTAAAAGGCTTTTTAAATAATGTACATGGCACTAGTGTTTTGTTGAATTTGCATCATTCAAAAGTTGAAGCATGCAAAGGCGTTCTTTTTTTGCATATATTAAAATTAGTTCGTAAGGGAGGTTCTGTTGATGAAAGTGGGTTTGCATGTATTTTTAATGGCATGGTGTGATACAGAATGTGGATGGTAATGAGGACTGGCATGTTGAAAACAGGCCGCACCATTCGTCTCCTCCCCAGGTGCACACACCAGTCAGAGGAGAACACTGCACTGCTTCTCAGCTGTTGCTACTGCATTTGTCTGGACAAACTGGATACATGACTGTATATATTAGTTGAATATAGTGTATATTTATAGGAAACTGAATAAAAAAACACTTGTGCTCACAAAATTTCAATAGTTTTTATATATATTACAAATTTGTAGCATGTACATTTATAAAATAAGCCATTATTTTCAGGTGTATTCCAACATTTGTCCATAATTGTACAGCCTACAAACCTGAGACACTAGATGAAAACCTTACAGCAGAGACAGTGTCAGAAAGCTTGCTACACAGTAGCAAATATGAAGAAAATACAAAAATCTATTGGACACATCTTTAAACAATAGTCACACTAAATTGTGTGAACCACAAAATATAAATGTAAGAGACCACCCCTTTAAATCTGGCAATGAAAAGGTCTTCCCAGTATGGCTAATTTGTAGGCAAAGTAAATTGTTCTACATTTACAATGCAATATCGGCTGCTCATCAGGACACATCCTGGTGCTTACAATGAAAGTGCTCCACCATGTGCCACTCTGCCATAGGCTCTTTTTATTCTCACACAAACACATGTGCAGTTAAAAGACTCCTCAATGTGGAGCAGCCAGGACGGTCTTCACTCCTGTTCCCCCTTTGGCAGATGATCATAAGGAGCTGCTAAACAGCACGTTTGTGATGAACCATTTCTGTCCAGTGCATTTCTGAAGAGCCAGTTGGTAGCCAAACTCATTGTCGCTGCCTGCTACAAGCTCTAGGCATCTCTTTGATTTCCTGTTCTGAATGGGTGCTCCCTGAAAAGAAGGAAGATGCAAGTAAATGTACTGGCTCCAGAAGAACAATTTGTGTGCACATCATCCCAGCATCCTTAAATCCACAGTGGTACTAGTGGATAAGACTGAGAGCTGCTGAGATTGAGCGCTAAGGTTTTTTGTTCACACAGCATACACACTGGGCCCACCAGATAGCATCAACATTGTTTTAAGGCAAACCCCAAACAAAACAAATAAGAATGAGCAAAACAGAATGTTCAAATAGCCAGTAAACTAAAGCCAAGTAGAGCCTGGATTTTCTAAAATATACAAGATATTAAACCGTTCACCCTCACAATACATTATTAAGAAGACAAGAGGTCTTTGATTCAGGTGAAGATCAAAAGATCAAAACTGTGTGGCCCAGAGGACTACAACAACCACTGGTACAAGATAAAATAAGTAACATAATATATTTACAAATTAGAAACTTTAGAATGAAAGCTGTTCTCAAAAATAGTCTATGCTGGTGTGCTGATATAGACGTGAAGACACACTTAAAGCACATCAAATTTATGGAGTCAGTGCACAAAATAACAAAAATGAATTCAGTGCAGGAGAGTTTGTCAGTCTGCACAATAATATGGTAAAACTATAGGAAATAATGTGCGTTAGAAGGAGCTTGAATATGCCAAACCTATCATTGTTAATACATCATAATAATAATAATGACATTAATATCAACAACAGTAAAATGTTCTTTGAGCCCAACTGTATGGATGTGATGAATTAAGTTCACTGTCCAGGGCATTTCACAAAGTGAATAAAACTATTCCCAGCCATTAAGGCACTAATGAATGAAGAAAGACAATCATTCAGTCTCAATGACTCGTTGTGTCTCACTGAGCTGCAATAAGGTTAAGTATTTAAACTTGATTAACAGCAACCCCCTCAGATTTCTTCGCTTTTTTACTTCACAAAATATATTTGTAAAGTAATGAGTTAAGTCTGGATGTGTGTGTAATGAGCTGTTGACTCATGATCCGACCTGAGTGAAGAGCCAATGCATTTTCATGCGTTTGGCAGCAGCGTAGCTGCATTCAATGAGGCGCGGCCTGCCGTTCACATCCACCAGGCACTTGTTGTCATCGTCATCCATGGTGGGACTGAGAAGCCCCACGTGGAACTGCTGGGAACTAGTGTAGTACACATTCTGCAAGAACAACACATCCGAATATGAACGGTGTAGTGGCTTATGTTCCCCGCAGGGACTGACATTTAGATAATGACCCTCCACAGCTGCATGGGAATATGCAGGTAATAAAGCATGCCACTAATATGACTTGCTCTGGGCTTTTCTTGAAGAAGAGACACACATTACAAATGCATTAGGTTGATTTATGTCCATTATAGGCATGGATTAAAATAGCTACATTGGGTGAAGCTAATGCAAATAACTCTGAAACAAGAGATAGAAGAATTAAATGTATAAAGCATTACGGCAGAATCACTACAAGAGAAGAAGCTCTCAATTGTGCACACAATAAGTAGTCTCCTGGTAGGATATGCATTGGAAGAATGAATGTGTAGAACCCAATACAGACTTTCCAATCATCATAAACCTATTAAAACCCTGCCCTGGTCTCTACAGCTTCTTCTTTTGTAAGAACCACACAGGGATCATTTGCGATTACTTTAATTCTATATTAAAATCAAAAATGGAGTGAATGACAGATCTCTGCATATATCTGTCTCCCTCTCACTGTTTACTAAACTGTGCCATCATTAGATTAACCGCAGCAACAATAAAACCAATGCACAAGTCTTATGGATGAACATGGCTATTGTAAATGCTTTCTGTGACTCAGCACATGCAGTAGCTGACAAAGCACCCAGGACTATGGATTTTGTTTGCAAAAGAGGCAAGAATGCTATTTATTGGTTTGTGGTCTTTCTTCTTTTCTCAAATCCGACCATGATTTTTGTCAGCACACTTTCACCAGACTTTTAGCTGTAAGTGTGATTATTTAGAACACTATTCATTTCTGTGTGGTACATGCTGCCAGGTTGTGTGCAGTTCTAGTTTCTTTTGCGGCTGAGCTTAAATCAGTATGTTTTATTTGAAGAGTGCTTATGTAGCACTCTCTATTGTATGTGCAGTACTGACTAACTGCTCTTGTAAAGTCAGCCACATGTATTGTATGCTTTCCAAAGCCTTTGCTGTTACCATGTGACTGAGCTAAGAAAAGGGCTTTTAAAAGTCTGCATTGATTGTTTTGTGTCATAATGCAGAGATTTGAGAGTGTATGTATAAATTAGTGTCAGTGTAAATTCAGGCACTCATCAGAGTGGGCAGGATAGATCTGTCTTGTGGAGGACATCCTTAATCTCATTAGAAATGCTGGTGCTACTCCAATCATTTGTTTGATTTGGCTGGATTTATGAAAGATTTAAAGCATAAAAAGATTATAATTTGAAATTTTGGACACAGACAAAGCTCTTGACTTTTGCTTTCTATTGAGGAAATCAAATTTTCCCAGACAAGATTATACTGCGTTCACACATCATAAATATCAGCGAGTGTGAAACATGTCCAATAGACTCATTTAAATGTGGGAGGATATACTCAGATCAAGCATTTAGTCTATAAGACAAGTTTACAACTGTCAAATCAAGGTTAAACAATGTGTGAAAACAATTTGCTCAGACAAAATAGGGTGAGGGGATCGATAGGAGTGGAAAGAGGCTGTGCAAAGTAAATGATAATCAAGTCTTTCTGACGCTGGAGGCTTTTAAACTGCCTATTATTTGGGCTGAGATATATCCTGCAGCAGTAGCGCGCAGATAGGGCTTTAAAAACACTATTTAAAGTGACTGCTCAAAGTGACACATATAATGAAAGTGGAGCAGACAGTTGGCAGTGTGTCGAAAGCTGAATCTTTCACTCTGTCACGCTTTAAATATCCATTTCAACGGCATAACAGTGACCCTTTTCAAAATGTGACTTTAAAGTAACTAGACACTCCTTTTGAACTAATTTGGGAAAAAAAATAGAATTACTTAATTTGTGGAAAATATTATACTATTTCTCAGCTGGGTTCAGTTTGCAACAGCCTCCTCTAAACAATGAAAAAGCTGTATGATAAAAGAAGACATTTTTATTGTGTGTAAAAAGCAATGCAGAGTGCTGGTGTAATGGCAGTTCCTGTTTATAGTGTTATCTAACAGAGTTTGAGTCCTTCTGAAAACAAAGGACAGAGTTATTTTTTGCTCACAGTTAAGTGGCACAAGACAGAAATAAAAGGTGATATATGAAATCTGCCATTCAGTTTAAAACAAGGCCTGGAGAGAGAAAAGGAGAGGTTGGCTCTAACCTGAGGCGTCATCCCGTGACAGAGATACAGGATGGGGACGTTGTCATTGTCTGGGCCCTGGTCCAAGCACAAGTCAATCTTCAGAGAGTTTTTGAGCTGAAGACAGAAACAGTGGTAAAATGTACGAGTTTAAGTTATAGTATAGTGCTGTAGTCAAGATCACACAGAGAAAAGAATGGAGTTAGTTAAAAGTAAAAAAGTGTAGTAAAAAAGTAGATTTTTTTTTATGTTTGTCAAGGCTGACTTGTATTTGATTGGAACAACAGACTGCTCAATATTCAGTTTGTATTGGCTCGAGTCATGTTTCCGTCTAGTGCTCAACTGAAAGGTTGGTGGTTCGATTCCCGCTCTCCTCACAGTTCATACTGTTGTTGTGTCCTTGGGCAAGACACTTAACCCACCTTGCCTCCAGTGGTGCTCCAGCTGTAACACTGGTGAATTAAAATTTTATGTTAGTTGCTTTGAATAAAAGCGTCAGCTAAATGACTAAATGTAAATGTAAACAGCATAAAAGTGTCCTGCATTGTGTTTGTTTTTCTGACAGCCTCTCAAGAACATGACAGCATAATGACCTCTGAAAATCACCCAACTGACAAGCCCTCAAATTCATGCGCAAATATAGAATAATGAGGTCAAACACAACTTAATGAGCCTGGCCTATTTCTCCACTACATCCATCTACTATTTGTCAATTTGTAATGGAACTAAAATACAACCCTTAGGAGCGCTGTGCCGGATAATGCTGCAGTGTGTCTGTGTATATTAGGGTGCATCTGCGTGATGAGAGGTAGGAGGACCGTGGAAATGAAGCTGTTTGAGAACAACTGGAAATGGGCAAATAGAAGCACTGGCACCGTAGCCTGTTGGCAGTCACTTGTTCTCCGACTAATGAAATACTGCAGAAAAGCCCTCTAGGAGACTGTTACATGCATACTCAAGATGTATCTGCATGTTTTTTTATTAATTCTCTTCCCACGTGGGATTTTAAAAACAGCTGTCCAGATCCCAGCTCAGGGGATTAAATGATTTGCTCTGGCTGGGTTAAGTCTTGTTTTGACTTCAGTAGACAGAGGGGCAGACTTACTACTCCATATGCAATGGTGTCGCTGTACATCCTCATCTCAGGGTAAATGTTGACCAGATACCATCGGAAGGTTTTACACTGCAGCCTCTTCCTCAGGGCTTTCCTCTCAGAGATGTCGCCGATATCTATTCCTGAGTCCTGAGTGAGACACACACACATGCACATGCACACACACACACAGAGACAAGGAGAGAAAGCATCATTATTGGTGGTCTTTGGGAAAAAAAGAATAACATGGAAGCAAAAGTAGATGTCATACTATACAGAGTGCTAACTCCCCAAAAGTTCTATTGTGTCTGTGTTTGACAAAATTGTTGCTGGCATGGTTCGATAAAACATCAAAAAAAGAACCTAGACAACCGCTGACTAACAAACACCGTAACATTGTTGATTTTTGCTCTCCCTGAGGTAAATTAAGACTGACAATTTTGCCTTGTAGTGACTTCGTGAGGCTAAAGCCGAGGCTAAATTTCATGCTTCTTGAGTACAGACTCTGTTAAATGCCTCATTATTGACTGACTGAATTAATTGCCTGCAGATGTTCAACTATTCATAACCTGGATTTACATATTCAAACAGATTATGCAGGAAAGGGAGGAAAAAACATTTGATTTAGCCTTGGAGGTATTCCACATTTTACATAAAACAACAAGATCATTTCCATGTTATTAAATCTGTAAGATCAAGAACGCAGTGGAATCAAACTAGTTTAAAAATAGTGTGCCAAAAACTGTAAGAGTCTTTCCACTTGACATTTTTCTCTGCTCAAAGTTAGAACGCTTTATAAAATGAATGTTTAAGCCTTATTTTGAAAGATCATTTCTTCATTATTAATATCTTGCTTATGCATTTTTATTCAGTCTTATAAAATATGTATTTATTCCACTGCACGTTTTTAATTGAGGCAAAGAAAGAGAAATCATTTTTGTGTGTTGGATTGGTGTTGAGGCCTGATTTTACTAAATGTCTAAGACAGGAGGAGCAGATGAGAACAGATGACACTGGACCTTCTAGCATTTAGACTTTGAATCCTGTAGATTTATGAGCGGAGTCTGTGATGTCTTCTGGATTTTAAAATGAGATTTTTGCCATGTTTTGCATCTTGACTGTGTGCCTCCTTTTAAATATTACAAGGATAAAACCTAAAGGTCAAAAAATGCTGCAATTTCTTGCATTCACTCGACATTTTCTTCCACATAGATTCATGCACTAGATATTAATATAATAATTAATATAATAATTTTTATTATATTATATTTTATATATTATATTTTTATACATTGTATTTTCATATTGTATTTTGTAACAGAAACTTCAAAGTAGATGGGCGTGATAGCTGACCTCCTGGGGGATGTTCCAGGCCATATAGACATGGCTTTTGAACTCGTCCATCCACACCTCAGCCACTCTGAGAGCGTTGCGTCGCACGTGTGACGTCAGGTCCTCTGTGTATGGTTTGTGAGCGCGCTCGATGTGGGCAATGCGGGAACAAGGCAGGACCTCCACGCTGCCGCCACACTGCCACACCTGACGAGCACAGCAGAGAAAACAGTGGATTTGATTAAAAATTGTTGCTATCACATTGCTAACATCACAGTTATTGGATTCTTTTAAATTCCACACGCAGACTAGTAAGTATTTGTGAAGATTGCTTCTGTTATGGCCGTGTAGATTTCCGTCTTCTATTCTTCTTTTTTCTACACAATGACGACATAACTACACAACACTGGTGAGAAATGGAGTGTTAAGAATCACCACAGAGCTTTTGTAACAGGGTGTGATGCCCGTATCAGCATGTGTATCAACAAGTAGTACAATCAGCCTCTCTGCAGTCCACTGTGTCCCTCCTGTGAAAAATGTCAAGGTCCTGGTGCTGAGGGGAAACTTGAGTCTTTAATGGCAAAGCTACTGGCACTAAGTCCTCACATAATAAAGACTACAGGGAACCTGACAGACTTGGATCCATGCATATGGCAGCGCTGCATAACGCCATGGAGAAATGATACATTGCTTACGTGCTTAAGAAGACGTCTTATGTCTTAGCCACCTCATTTCATTCTGCCAGTAAGCTCTATTTCTCAAACACTTGCATCTCTGAATGTATTTCCTATCAAAAGGCCTTTGTTATAGATAATTCTGTAAACAGACTCAATTTCTACATAGTACAAAGATTTAATTTATAATTCCATTTACATCTGAAAACTATTTACTAACACTGGGTATGAGTTTTCTCTCTCCTAAAATTAAAAGCTTGTAAAAAAAAAAAAAAGATATGCAATGCAGTCTTGCTGATTATGAACAAATAAACCCATTATAGCAATTGAAAGAAAAACATTGAAGATGTTTACATGCTCAAACTGTAATGAAGCATCAAAAGACATGTCACAAGCAGAGCCTGAGAAATCATTTAAATGTGTTGCTCCTAGCATGAGCCCAGGATGCCCGGAGAGTCCGTATGAACGATGTGTAAATCCTCATGCTGTGCTGTTGTGTAAAGCCGAATAGCACAGCTGACATCCTCTCTGTGCAACCAAAATGCCATTTCAAACGTGAACACGCCGTTTTTAGAGCAAATGAGTTTTGTGCTCTGCTGCTGTGATTGTCACTTTAATGACAGGACACTTTCCTGATGATTACCATACAATGTGCTTTCACAGAAATATAAATATTATTTATACATAATACATTGACAATTATGTGTTTCACCAACCAAGACCAAGGACTTTGTTCATTAATCTTTAGCCATTTTAGAATATGAGGACCTTAAAGTTCGGGAACCTTCACAGAAAATCTTAAAATGAGTCTAAAAACTGTAAGGCCATTTTTTGCATGTGATAAAGCATGACTTGCATTGCTGCAGAACAGATGGGGATGAATTGTAATTTGTTGTTCTTAAGTGGTTGCATCTTCTCACACACACATTATCATTTGTCTTTAGCATTTGAACAATACTTGTCAAAATATAACACATTTCATGTGCAGGCTTAGCCATAAAGAGAGTGCTTAAACTGCAAAGAACTGCTCACGTCAGATGTTTCATGTTTGAATGGCGGTCATGTGATTGTCAGTAAGGATGGTCGGCTGGATTTACAGTAAGGACAACATCACTAAGAGAAATCGTTCTGCTTCAGACAGAAACACCAACATTAGCATCTTTGTCTGACAGTAATGGGCCTCAGACTGATTAAAATAAACACATGTCTTTGGAGAATTGTCTGAGCTTAAAAAGGCGCAACAATGGAGTCAGCACTTTACAAAGCACTTTGAGTGTATTAAAGCTTTAAGACCCCAGCCCCCTCTATTCTCCCCATTCATCACTGTCAACTTTTAAAACCCCACAGAGTTTTAATTGTCTGCTGCCGTTTTTAAATTAATTATGAGAACTGGGTTGTTGCTGTCATCACAGAAGTCTGAGTCTTATTTTGAAGCAAAAAAAAAAAAATCTAATCATTTTTAAGAAGTTTGATTTTCCTTAATAGAGAACATCCCTGAGACCAGACAATTTGCATAAAGACTCAGACAATCTTTTACCCGTTGTAGAGCTGAAGCGGAAAGCGTGGCTCAAAAGCACTGCAGCTCTCAATTTAACAGCACCAAGATGAAACCACCGCCATTATCTCAGGGTGGAAAAACTTATTTCTGCTTTCATATAACTCTTTATAAAACTGCCAAAACCCAAGTATAACCTGCATCACTCATGGAGCACACTTAGACATAGCACAAACAAATATGTGCAGCATTTCCAGGCCTGACTCTGAGCTTCCGTTATTAAAAATCAGGTCCTCACTCCAACAGGTCTTAGAAAACAATCTCAACCGGGACATCACTACCACTCCCTTTTTTTTGTAACTTGAAACTAATCTCCTCGAAAAATACTCCATATCCCTTAGCTCCCAGTTCTATCACATTTCCCACTTTTGTGTTGGATCCTTCCGCAAATATTCCCCCAGTGTACTTCTGCACTTCCTCTCTCTGATGGAGCTTTTAGAGTTGTATCATTTTGTTGAGAGAGTTTCACACGGCTGCTGTGTCTGAATGATCTATTACACTATAAGTCTGAGTCTAAGCTCATTTTACTGCTGCCCTAATCATCGTGAAAAACGAGCAACAGCTAAATACCTCTAATGCAAATGTAATGTGAGTTGAACAGCTTTATTTGTTGGTTGTCATTACCGGATCAACAGCCAAGAGCCCAGGGCTTAAAGTGAATTTGGATGGCTATTCTATAGTGCCTAATCATTTTTTACTTTTTAAATATGAGGATATGTTAAATCAAATTACACACTCAGACTGAGGCTTATACTGACTGACACGTTATTTAATAGTTTTCAAACTTTGTGCAACCTCCATTTTGTGTCTAACTTGCTATCTTTAGAGTATTGAGCTCTCACCCCCTGCCGACATTAAAGGCAGCTCTTACATGTTTGTATTTCAAAAATAAATGAAAAAAAAAAGCTTTGAGCAGCTTTGAGATGTGTCAGCAACAACAGATCAAAAAAGTCAAAAAGGGATCAGAAAGTTTAAAAATGCTTTAACCTTTTATACCTTTATATTGCAGAATTTAGAGCTAAAGAAAAAGTATGTTCAAATCCATACAAATGAATGGCCAAAGGTATTATCTCATAAGATAAGTTAACATGAGCTGCCAGTCTTTTTGACTGAGCCCTTTGAAGGCTGTCATTCAAAAATCCTGACAGTATCTTGTTGCAGCAGGATATGAGCTGAGTTTGCACGTACCACCCTTTGTATCATCACTTCAAGCAAGGGACAAGATATGATGAATCTTTTCATCATCATCTCACTCGACCATGTGTAGCTGACATGTGAACTGACAAATATGTGTTTCTGATTCAAAACTTGCAGCATCTCCATGATTGGAAATATGTGGCCAAATTAAGCACAAAGCCACACTTTTTTTTGACAACACACTTCTCTCAGGAACATTTCTTAGCACATTTTTGTGATTTGTCATTCTGCTTCAGGAGCTTTCTCTCATTTTGTCTCTGTATCTGAAGATGTATATCTGCTCTCTTTTTCTCTTGTCTCATGTACCTTTCCAGAAACCTCAGCTTTCTAAAGGAAGACCCTAATATCTCCCAGTCCATTTGTACAGGGGCGGCTGGTATCAATGGTGTCCCTGTCATTTTCAATAAAAATATAATTTAATTATTATTATTTATAAAAAAAAAAAAAACTTTGTCCTTCACCCTCACTGCCCCGAGTGCTCCGATGACCACTGTCGCATTCACCTTCCAAGCCTTTTCCAGCTCTTCTCTGAGCCCTTGGTATTTCTCTAGTTTCTCATGTTCCTTTTTCCTGATGTTGCAATCACTTGGTATTGCAACGTCAACCACAACGGCTTTCCTCTGCTGTTTGTCCACCACCACAATGTCTGGTTGGTTCGCCATTACCATTCTGTCAGTCTGAATCTAGATCCCCCAGGATCTTCGCTCGATCATTCTCTACCACCTTTGCAGGTGTTTCCCACTTTGACCTCGGGGTTTCCAGTCCATACTTCGTACAGATGTTCCTGTACACTATGCCAGCCACTTGGTTATGGCGCTCCATGTATGCTTTCCCTGCCAGCATCTTACACCCTGCAGTTACAGTAAGTGCTGAATTGTTTCAGGGGCCTCTTTGCACAGCCTACACCTTGGGTCTTGTCTGGTGTGGTAGATCTGGGCCTGCTCTGGTGCTAAGGGGCTGCTCCTGTGCAGCCATGATGAGTGCCTCTGAGGCCTGGATTTTGGCCAATAACAGAGCATGTACAGTAGCTAGTGTACGAAGGCCTTACAGTGACAATGGTGGTGGCAGGGGCTAAACTCTTAAAAGGATGGCGTGGCGGTAAATGTAGTTAGCGTTAGCTAGTATGTTTGTTAAAAATTACATATGATGCTAGCGGTGGATGTAAGAAGACATTGATGATGTTTAAGAATTTTAAGAGGACAGTGGACTACAGAAGATGGATCTCCACAGTATTGTTAGGCAGTGACTGGGACAGTGACTCTGGGCAGGACAATTATGTTGGTGTCAACGTGGTGAGTGCCTCTGATTTATTGTTTAATTTGCTTATCATTTACGTGGATCTGGGTTTGATTTGCTGGTAGGCTGCAATGTTCTCAAGAAAACCGCTTCTGTCCTGGTTGTGACTGTGATAGTTGGCAGATTAGCATCTGTGCGCGGTGTCTCAGCGGTAGTTTGGTTCTTCTCTGCCCAGCATGAGAGCACTTAAGTCTGGCTTACCTCAAAGAGCAAGTGCGCTGGTGTCCGGCAGTTTGTGCGCAGCCAAGGGGTTTAACGGCTTCACTTTAGCTGCTTCAAAAAAGTTGCTGGTTCCAATAGTTCATTGCCAGTCTGCCTTTAACTTTACTCCGGTATTATCTTTGAGGTACAAATGCGTAATAGAATGAAACTTAGTAAACACCAGTGTTAATGTGAGCGGTGTGGTGATAGATGTGTAATTTGTTTCTGGACACAGCCTGTGTCTACTCAAGGGGAGGCAGGGTGTATCGGCTCTAAATTGTGTCAATTTGAAAGATTTTGTGCAGGATGAGATAAATCCTTAGAGCTGTTTCTCAGGACCAGCCAAAGTTCCAACTAATCATTGCAGCATATTGTTGTTGACTGATTACACCAGCTAATATTCTGATCAGACATATATCATCTACAGCTACATTAATTATAGACTATATTGATTATTAATAGTAGCAAGATTTATATGTTTGTGAATATATATATTTTTAAATAAAACCAACGGAAAGTAGCACTTCTAGTTTTCAGTCATGTCTATGGTTGTATGTGCAAGTGGTTGTGTCACAATTTGTCATTAAATTGTATGAAATATGATGTTGCTGGAGTGTGCGCCATTCAAGCCTCTCTCATGGAACCCCTTAAAAAGTCCTTAAGCAAGGGCGCCGCCATACAGCGATATACCGCCGTCCACCAGAGGGCAGGCTCCAAAAGCAGAAATACGTATAAGGAGAAACCCAATGGCGACTTTACAAATGTATCATGTTAACAGCCTGGTACAAAAGATAGATCACTAGAGCTAAGTTTTTACTACGTGACAACTCTAGGGGGGGGGTTGATTAATATGTCCGTTTATCTGAAAACTATTCTTTTACTATCCAGTAAAAGCCGAATTGCCCGGATGTAACCGCCATTTTATTCCTCTGTGGTAACGACAATATTGGTAAATAGTGGACCAATGGGCTGAAGATGTCCACATTTTGTATGGGACATTTTGGGTAGCTGGGTGACCAGCATGCATTTTTGGGTGTTGGTACATGGAAACGTCCTGTGCACTCACCACCTGTAAACTGTAAAAGTTTTGTTCAATGTTTTATGTAATTAATTATCTGCTTTGTTAAATATTACTTTTTGATTGAGCCCATACAGAGGTGAACATGAGTGGCACCCAGAACTTTGTAGCTGTGAGGTAAGGTAACAAAGTCATAAATGAGGCCACTGATTAGAACTGCAATCTTCTGGATGACAGTGCAACACACCATTAATTAAAACTGGGGATAAATAGCTATTGAGCGGTAAAATATGTTTAAAAGCATCTGCAATATGACATGTGTGAGAACACTGTGCTCCGTTTGTGTAATTACTCAACTGAAACATGTTTCTTTTCAGCTGCCAGCACTAGTTCTCACACTTGAGGTGCTATGCACAGCATGGTGACTGTATACAGCACATGTCAGTGTAGTCAGACCCATTACTTCCACAGAAAGAGATAATCAGCATGTTAAACATTCTGAAAAGCAGAGACATACATTTGTTTGATTACATGCCCTGACAGAAGTTGTGATTTTTTTGGCCATTTTTCAGAGAATAAGAATGATAACTCATTTATTTTACTCATAGTTAGTGGTTGGGTGAAGCCATTGATTGTCAAGCAATTGTGTTTACTCTTTTTAAATCAGTATGACAACAGAAACTACCCAAACACAGGAGATACTATAATGGTAATGTGGGGTTAAAAAACTGTGTGAGAACAAAATCCTTTTCCCAAAACAGACCTCAGTCAGTCATCAAAGACTGGTTTACACATAACCTGTGAACGTAAGCTGTGGCTTCTGTCGTGCCATGATGCTGGCCTCGGATCCTAAATGACACTGAAGTTGTAAGGTGGGCTTATCTTATCTATCTTATATGTCCATTTTCACCCTTATGAATAAAATGTTTGTACTGTGACCTTGATAAGATTAATCCATCCAACAGTTCTGCGCACATAAAGTTTACTATAAAAAGCTAATAAAACAGTGTAATTTTAAAAGTAATACCTTTAAAAATATGTGGTTTCTGAAGCTACAAGCCATTGCTATCTTTACAGAGAGTAGAAGGAAATATTGACAAAAGGTGTGTACTGCCAAACCCTGCCGTGATGTGTGTCAACTCCAATCTTTTCTCTGTGTGAAAACCTGAACTTTAGCATTCACGGTGTGCTGCCCAAACCAGTCTAAAGGTGTGTTTTATGGCCCTTAGCTCCTAGACACACTGGCTTTCACCTCAGCCTGAGTTCTCTTTTCCCCGCCAGACGTCTCCAGCAGACTGTAAAGGGAAGCCATACTGCTTTTAGCAAAGTCTGCTCTCAGCTCTGCTTTTTCCAGCATGGGCCTTTTGACAAATGCCCCTTTCTCCAGCCAATCCAAATTTCTTCAAAACAGAGCCAGATCAAAAGGCTCGGCATTGAACAATGTGGCAGTACTGTCAAATCAATGAAACAAGAAGCCATAACCAATACTGTGAACAATTCAGTAAAACAATTCTTATATGAATATACATTTTGTGCATTCAAGTTAACAAGTTAAATCAGCTTTAAAAAATGACAGAAAAAATGACTGTAGTTATGTAGGAACAGCAGGTTTTATATATTAAAATAATTAACATAACATTTCCATTCACACTACCTCTGACTGGTAAAAGACTTTTACATTCGATTGTCCTATTGGTCTGAGATTACACAGCAAGGTTCATTGGATTTCCCGCAGCACAGGGGTCATGAAACTCAATCAGACTTCTACAATTACCAACTGAGTCACTACAGTACAGGGCTTTGTTATTCACACTGAGTGAGACAGAACACTGGGCCATTTCCGTTCAAATAGCAAGGAATAGGAGCACAGATATTTCCACAGTGTCTTGACCGAAATTTTATCTGCACTTTTTTCAGTCAGGAGTATTAAAATGCAGTGTAGATTGCTGGTATAGTACAGTGTCAATGAAAACAAATTGTGCATAATATGGGCTGAAACCAATCAATGTTAAAACATTAATAGTGTTTTACTGTCACACTAATTATTTCTCACAGCTTTCAATGACACTCATTTTTCAGTGCAACTAAAAGGCTAGGCTACAATAGAGAGTCATGATTTGTGCTCAGTTCCTCTTCTGATGCATTGCTCCAGTCTGCCTTCACTGGCGCAGTACCCCGTTTTCACAGGTGTTTTGGGAAATCATTTGTATTGAAACTCAGTTACAGGGTCCAGTCCAATTTTGCTGTGTGTTCCCTGCACAGACTGACATGACACGATGTCCATTTTTAGTTTTTTCTAATACAATCTCAACGTGGTGCCTTGCAAAGTTGATTATATAAATCTGATGCATAAAATAAAGGAAATCTTTCCTCATTATGCCTCATTTCAATGCTAATTGCGGTGGAGTATTATTCATAATCAATAGCCACATTATGAGCAAATGTGAACACGGTGCAGGGGTCCTTCACATTCACCCTCACCCCACCCCAAACTCCACTTTCAAGCCCTTGCCAAAGCCTGTAGCTGTTGGCCTGATTTGGGTTTGTCTTTGAGGATGTGTCAGCAGCCTGTGTGTGTGTGAGCTGGCAGGTGGTCTGGAGGCATGACCGATACGACAGACTGCCATACCAACAGTCAAACAAACAGACAGACAGACAGACAGACAGACCCTACTGCCTCCTCTATGGGACTGCTAAGCTGAGGCCAAGCCAATGTCCTCCAGACTTATAGCTCCTAACTCGTCGTGTCAGCCTTGGTTTCAAAACCATTACTCTAAACTACATTAACCTCGAGGCAAGGGCAAGTTCCTCTAGTTCAATAAAACCAAGCGAGTAAACAACTTGCTGTAGATTGCCACAGTCAAAAAAATAATGATTTATCAAAATAGTTAACCAACGTGCTATAACCCTATCTTATTATTTAATCTAAGTCATAAAATTATCAGTGCAAAGCATTTATCAGGAATCTTAAAACTGTAATTTCTGAGAGAGAAAATGACTTTGTGGATTAATCTCTTTACTTCACTGATGATTGCATCTCTGTCATTAGTAAGGATACTTTTACTTTCTGTCATAAGTGAAACTCCATCTTGTTCTCACACTGCAACTTAGGAAGAGTTGTCCCTTGCTTCCACTAGTTATCAAACACTGACTGATGGCTGCATTAATAATCTTTGTGCAGTGCATGTGCGCTATCATTAGCTTTCCCACAGGACACTCATTCTTTGTGTGGCCCATCTGCTCGTGGTGCGGTTGAATCAAACTTGAGAGGTGTGTGTGTGAATTAACAGAGTACATTTATCGGCTTTGAACAATGTCGGCATTCTCTTCACATGCCTGCGCTGACGGGGAACAATGACTTTTACTCTGGCAGCTCTCCTGTGTGCTTGGGTGAAGGCATTGATGATCACTCAGAATTCAGAATGAATTAGTAGTGATTATCTCTTGTAGTGAAAACCACACACAGGAGACAACATGTAACATTGTGTTTGCTATGCATGGTGTAAAGTTCATTTTTTCCATCAGTTACCCTGTATTAAAGACAAAATACAAAAGCCACACAGTTGCACTGAATTTTATTCCACTCCCCACTGAATATGTCAACACTAAAAATGCAACTTCTACTTTATAAATATTGCCCTTTGTAATGCTTTGTTGTCCATATGCGTTTGATTAAAGTCCAGCCCTATTGTGTTTAATATACTGTGCTTTAATCCATTGCTTAACCTGATGAGTTAGAGTCTATCTTACACACCATGCTGGTCTGTTTGAATAAATAAGGTTCCACTATTTTAACCTGCCGTTTTATGGTGACATTCAAAAGCAGCTGCCATTACCTGATAAGAAATTACAGCGTACAAACAGTTCACAGCTGCATAGTTCAAATGCTAGTGCCTCGTATCTCCGGTACGTGTAACAGACAAATTCAATTAAACACCATGGCTTTGTCAATAAATGTAATTTTATGGTCTGTTATTCTGCCACCACAATTTTGAATGCTGTTATTTATTCCATAGTCTCACAAAATGCATCATCCATCTCCATCCTGGGCAGAGATTTCTGGTTCTGGCTCTGTTACTCTATCTGAGGTTTCCTCAATATCTTTGTGGGATAAATGGTACACTGTGTAGATTGTAAAACCAAACTGTGATGAAACAGTGAGGTCAATAAATAAAGAATGACCAGACGTTTTAAACCCAGTGCACTGTCATTATAGGGACACTGCAAATGAGAAGCGGAGGAATTTCTTCAAAAACACAATGACAACGCAATTTTTTAAGTCTAACAACAAATATGCGGCCCTCAACAACCTTACTCCATCACCCATTCAGAGTCATTATCATAGTTCATTTTCCACACATTAACAGCATGAACAATGGCCACAGGGAGTGACAGAATTACTCACCCTAATACCCAGCTCCACATTTTCACCACCGTATACCTCCATCCCTTCATCCAGCAAACCAATTTCTTCAAAGTACAGCCTGTCCACTACAAAGCACCCAATCAGTGCAGGGCTCCTGGGGGAATAAACATCAAGATCAGGACTGGTTTGTTACCTGAGCACAGTTGTAATAGTGATTTAAGGTAGACACAGTACACTGGCATAGGCTTTTTTGGCATCAAATTTAGAAAAACATAGAATAACAATATTTCATTTAAAATCATTGAATACTGTTTTCAGATTTATTTAAATGTCTCTGTCTGCTGGTGTAAATTTAGTCATATCTCACACATATTATATTGAAATTTCATTCTTAGACCAGTGTTGTACTTGTTGCCATATATGCCCCATGTTTTAGCCAAGTAAATCTAAAATGTTTTACTTACTGGATAGGAGCGCTCTTGTTGCCCTGGTGCCACCAGTTCTTGGGTGGATTGAGGTAGCGACACCACAGCTCCCAGTCAAAGCCCTGTGCAGACAGCGGGTACTCTTCAATCTCAAACGTGTCGTACTTGATGTTGTCAAATGATGGTGAGATGATGCGTGTCCTGTCTTCTTTTATTCTCTGGAGGATGGGTTCAGCCCTGGAAATATGAAAGGAGAAAGCCATTTCAGTCATCTGTATTTGTTTTGACAGGCTGCTTTTTGACATCTGATCATCATCTTGCCATGTGAAGGAAAAACAATTTGGAAGATAAATGGATTTTATTATTAGTCACAAACATTATTATTAAACTGATGATGGGTGAATGATTTTTTTTGTATTTATTTAAAGTCTTGGAAAAGGAACAGAAAGATATTTAAAATAATGAAATACGGTTTATTAGAGATGCATTGATATTATGTTAGGCATGATATTAGGAAAACGTAATATTGAATTAATTTTGTTTTTTTATTGTTAAACTGACAGTCTTTGCAATATATTGTGTATGTTGTGCTTGTGATAAAAATTATTTGTTTATGTCTAATGATCATAATACAATGAATGTAAGATTTTGGAGGCTGGTTGGTGAATAGCTCTGTGAGTACACACTCAAAATAAGTCTTTGTAGGTCACTAAGTAATGCATTTTTAGTGTCAGGTGTAATTCTATATTTCTTTTAACATTTTTCAACACACAAAGCACAAATAAAAAATATCTCCATGAGTTTGTCCCAGTTACATTTGGAGGGCAGCTTGTCACTAATCCAGGATAGGACAATGTTCTTTTGTGCAGCATATGCAAGGAGATCATACAATCTGTTGGAGCCTAAACCAACATTACTGACTCTATAGCCCAAGGACAAAGACACAGGATCCAGATCCAAAGTCATGTCTTGTGAATGTAGAATGTCTGTCCAATGCAAATTAATTTTAGTAAAAGACCCCTCCGCTGATTTAGATTTCAGACACACAGATGACATTTGAGGGTTCATTTTGTGCCTTGCAGCCTGGCACGGTTACAGACAGACACTCTTTTAGTTTACTGGTTCCAAATGGCCTCTCATTTATCCCCATCAATAGCTACACCCAATTCCATTTGCCATTTGCCATCCGTTTGTGTCACATCTAATACAACCATTACATCCATTGGATTCACGTAATTGTCTTTTTAAGTTAAGAAGTCACCTATATAATGTGGCATTAGAGGTAAGAGTGGTTTTCTTAAATATAAAGTCTCGGACTATATTTACCCTGGATGTCTCCAAACCCTGACTGGTTTAAAAGTCAGGGTTGCCTTGTATTGGGGAGTGTAACGGAGCAAAGTTAGGTGTTTTTGGCTTGTGAAGACTTTCTCACAGACACAGTATGAAATCTCATGAAAAAGAACAAATCTGCACTCTTTGTTTTTATGTGAAATCATTTTCATGGAGCCCACGCAGAACATTGTGACTCAAAGAGCAGCTCCTAAGCCGTGGTTGGGCAGCAAGTGACTCACCATCCAACATTAAACTCAACGTGGGCATCAAACAGGGCAACAACTGGGGCAGTGGCAACCCTCCACCCGCTTACTCTGGACCGGATCAGCCCTTCTTGCTTGGCGTGTCGCACAATCTTAATGAACCCTGGTCGCTGACTGTTTTTCTCAGACACAAAATCCTGCAGCTTTTCCTTGAGTTCATCTGAAAAACAAAAAAAACATGTATTAATTTTACATTGATATTTGAGATCGGTGAGAGCTGCTCTTCAGATAACTTCTACCCACAAGATGGCGTCAATTGGGTAGTGTTTCATGGAAATGAGCCTTTGAAACTCTACCCTCATGCTTCACAACTTTGAACAGTAAACCAAAGAGGCAGCAGCATCTTATCAATTTAAACCAGGCCTTGAAATATTGAACACTAGAAACACCTTTGAACAGCAAGACAACATTAAGTTAATCTTCTTCATTAAGTTTCTATTTCTTTCTCCAATATGACCCCAGCCATACACTCACTCTCTGCATTATAATGAGGCAAATTCTGATCAAATAATAGAAGTGGAGGAAACTGGTGTAAAAAAAATTTTGTTAAACAATAACAATAAGATTCAAAGTCAATTCTCTCACTACATCTTTAAAGACGGCTGTGATGTTCAAGCCCACAGTGATGTTGCTACTGTATACTGAAACTTCTCCTTAAGAAAGCTGGAAAAAAATTAAACTTTTATCATCTGGACGTTTCATCATCTACTGTATGAATCACCTGAGGCTGTGCTCTAACTATTTCTGTGCCTTTTGACTTTAAAGTGAATGTGGAGCGGGTTTGGAGTTTTTAGAAAGACGGTGCAGCGTCTGGCTTCACTTTAGATGAGTGAAGCATCTTATGAAGTAAAAAAGGATTTGGAGATTTTCAAAGTAAACATTGCTAAAAAACTTGTTTTCATAATAAACTTTAAAACGATGTTACTGATCTGCCTCAGTCCAGGAATAGCCTGTTTTTCCTTCTTTTGAAGATTTTGTACAACATTACAATAAGCTACACTTATTGTAACAAACAAAGTTATTATTATTATTATTATTATTATTATTATTATTATTATTTAATTTGATTAATGTAACACATTAAGCTGTCCTATTTTCCCATTTTGCAAACAGGAGAGCTCAAATGCTGGCACCTGTTAGCGAAGAGTCTCAATGAATTTCAATCCACATGAGTGAATCTTAATAATGCTGTAATGTGGAAATTACATGCTATCTGTTCATCAGCAGTGCCTTCCAGTTTATCTTTGGTCTGCTCATCCTGCAGTTTGCCACTGGGTTGAGGAGGCATAAAGGTGTATATTCCACCAATTGTAATAAGCAACTTACATCTAGTGCCACTGGTGTAAGTGGTATTTGTTCAAAAAGTTGCATTAATAGCTCTAAAAGTTCAGTTGATCTTTGAGATGAACTAAATAAAAATAACATAAAGCAGAGGCCCTGTGGTTCACAGAAGACATTGCTGCAAAATAAGCACCCACACAAATACATGTTTTAGTTAATGTAGCAAGAAAAGGTTAAAGCAAAGGAATCTGGACTTAGTATTCTTGACAAATCCAGCTTTAACCTTTTCTTCAAGATGACCTGGATGTCTGAGAACCTTCACAGACACTTAATGTTGCAAATAAATTAATTTTAGATCTGCACTGTGAATACTGCCCCAGCTTAATCATATTAGAAGTCACTGGTGACATTTAACAGATTATATTCTTTAATGGACATGTAATTAAGACATTTTTATGTTTGTGCAAAATGAAAGGAAGAATGATGATGTGTTTTGCCTCACAACAAATCATAATGAAACACGGTTCATTACACTGGGAATGGCTGATGGCCAGAAGTCATCTGTTTCACCGGACAGATATCCTGCTGGAGCTCTGCTGGAAACCACTGGGCTTTGGGAACAGAGTAGCTATTTCATGCATATAATTTTAAAACTTTTCATGTGAAAGAAAAAATAAATAAACAATGAAGGCTTGGTTTAGTTGTGACACAACCTAATGTTTGATCATAATATTTTTTTAATATCTCTGTGTATAAAATTTAGTTCAATTCAAAGTGTGGACATAGAAGGGAGTATCCCAGAGAATAGAAGAAATGAGGAAGCGGTACAATTGAGTGTTTGGATGTGAATATGACAAACAATTGTATGACAGGTGTGGGCAACGGTAATTTGTTTGTTTTTCATTTCTGCCCATCTGTGCTATTCATAGTAAAATTTGCTCATGTGTTTGGTTTGTGCACAAGCCGTATTGAATGCAGAAGCCTAAATGACACATCCTATACCTACAACAACATAACTGTTATCTGTGGACAAAGCCCAAGAGATTCTATTTTATTCTTTTTTATTTTCTGGTATCTTGACATAGTCTACATCTTACATAGGAGTCACAGAATGTTCTTGAAATTTTCTGCAGCACAGATGGCAAAGCGGCATGGTTGCAATCTCTTGGTTGCAGTGCAATTTGTACACCACTTAGTAACTTGGCACGTAAATCTGTAGTTATGAATATCTGTGTTTGAAATGTCCATCAGACCTTCACTGACTGTTCACATATACACTGTATAACACTTATTTCAGGTCTCAGCTAACCACACAGAGTGAAACAAACAGTATGGGCAGGGTCCACCCCCAAAATAGCATCTGCTTTCAATTGTCATCTTCGATCTAAGATTGTCTGAAGTGTCCACTGACAGTCTCAAAAAACTATAGAAGTAATGGCTGAAGAGATTTGTTTATTTAACGGTTAAGTGATTATTCAGTCTAAAACTAAAATCTTTGATATATTCCTCTTTTATTATTGGGGCCCTCAGTAGAATCAAATTAACTAGTAAGGTTCTTCATCACAAAATCTTCTGTCTATCTAACTAGAACAACATTAATGTTGGAACATGGATTCATTTTGTCTTTTGACACTTGTTCAATAAGGGAACCTTTGTAAAACACTCTTACACAGATGAGTGTTTCTTGGGCCATGGCTTGGGACATTATCCAATTAAGGAGGAATCAGTTAGGTCAATTTGCCCTACTCTCTCTGATGGATACACATTTCTACTGAATGTTAATGCCTTCCAGAAGTGAGCTCTAGAAGACTAATGTAAAGCTGTGGATGCCAAGAAGGTTGGGTGGACAATGACCCTGTCAAGAATCTGTCCTCCATGATGGGTCAGTAGGCTAACAACATTTAGATAGGATTCAGAGTAAGAGCGATAATGATAATGGCGGGCCTATCTGAAACACTGTGTCAGAGTGCTCAAGCAAACAGGGTGAAATGCCAACAGCAAAATGTCAACACGTGACTTGGGTCCCTAAAGGGGCTAAAGGGAACTGCTCCTTGGCTCAATTATGGAACTGAGCATGAATGTTGATTGGATGTGATAATCCTTCCTGAGGCTGTGGAGTAAACTTTGGCCTTTTTCAATTTATTATACATTATATTCAAGTTAGTGATCAATAACAGCCAGCAGAGAGTGACCGTTCTTATCTTTGAGTCCTGATAACATACCGAGCATCTATATTCAAGCAGGTTTTGCATTATTGACTAGTAAAAGCGGTCTTCTCTTGGCCAGTATTTTCTATGTTGAGTGCCCTAATGCCTGTCCCAGTCCTTGTAACAAGCTGCACAGCCCATTTAAAAGTGCAATGCCTATAAATGACCTTGGCACGGAATCATTACTTTTTAATAGCCCACTTTCTGTCTTTATAAAGTAGTTAAACCCTGCACTGTAAATTACTACGTCCCCCTTTCACAGGTGACTTGCAATACCTTTTGCATTTATGCAATCCTAAAGTCACCAATTAGTGAACTTTCACAGCATCAATGCACATAGCAGTTGTCTGCACTTTTGGACTCTGTTTACTCTACCACCTCTTGTGCATAGAGATGGAGGCATTACGCTTGCAAATGCAGACAAGATGATATGTACAAACACTTCATCACCTTGCAGGATCGTTATCTGCCTTGAGGCAAATGTCCTGCCTTTGCAGCTAATTAGTGTTACTGTTCCTTTATTGGCTAAGTCCACCAAACACAACCTCTAATTAAAAACAGTAAAGTGGTCTGAAGGCCATAATAAGAGTGGCTTTTACCTCACATAACCTTAACTATAGAAGCTTTAAACACAGAGCTTACTGTTATTGCTGTTGTCATCCACCAGGATAATCTCTTTGAGGAGCTGGGAGGGTGTCTTGTTGATGGCTGAGTGAATGGAGCGCAGGATGACGGACAAGGCTTCATTCACAAAAATGAACACAATGCTCACTTGCGGGAGGTATAATGGATAGGTGTTGTTTTTGCACCTGTGGGAGAAAGGAAAAGACAGTCAGTGGTTAATATTGCTTTTCCATGATAATTAACATTTACATTTTACATTGATTCCTAAGGAGCAGGATAATACCAAGGCAGCCACTTGATAATTTAGACCTTTAGAAATCCAACAATTAGACGGCAAGTGCAATAGTGCTACACCTGCAGTGCAGTGGCTTCAGGAAGAATATGTTCATTTTACTGTGGTGAGGTTTGACATGAATCAAACTCTTCTCTTTGCCTCCTTTTGAAACATTGTTTCCTGGCATCACATGTGCTGACATTTTCACAGTGGAAAGTCTAGCTCCTTTCCCAAGAGGCACCTGATGTCTGTTTGCAGGAAATACGGAGCAGACTGTAAATATAAACCACAGAGCAGCAGAACACACTTCTTTAACACTAAAGAAAGATTTTCAGTGGTGATCATTATTATGGTGTCTGTATTATATTCTTATATTTTTGTCCTTATTTTTGTAAAGGATAAAAAATTGCTTGTTATTTAAAAAAACAATTTTGGTCTTCTTTTATTATGTTTATCAGAAATATCACCTGGATACTTTTCCAGCAGTATTCATTGCGCTCAATGCTATAAAAGGTCTACCACTACAAGACCACCATCACTAATCACAATAATATTTTGTCTGTCCATATCTGAGTGTCGTTAGAGATGGTGGTTTAGGTCATTTTCATTTAATGGTCCCAGCCATATTTTAAAACAGCTTGATGCTAAAAATGTCTTAAATAGAATATTGTGTTATTTTTCCATTGTCCCTGGCAATCCAAACATTGCCAAATCAAAACATAAGCATCCCAAATACAGTTAATAATCACATGGTGCAGCCCATAGCCTGTTGTATTTAAAGACTGGGACAAATGTCTGGAGCAGCTAATGGTTAATGGGATGTGTGTGATTAATGTCTCCCTTGAAAGCATCTGAAAGTGTTTATAGTCCCGGTATTAGTGGGAATAGCTTCTCAAGAGGAAGGTTAGTGACACACTGTTGAATAAATGGCCTTTAGACATGTTAGTTGTGAAGATGTTTGTACTGTGCTTGTTCTAACACGTCACCATGTGTGTGTGTGTGTGTGTGTGTGTGTGTGTGTGTGTGTGTGTGTGTGGTGTGTGTAACCTTGGTGCTGAAAACTGCTGAAAATCTTGTCACCACCAAACAAAGATCTGTGAACAATTTTCTAAGAG
Source organism: Perccottus glenii (assembly GCA_024416835.2). NCBI lineage: Eukaryota > Metazoa > Chordata > Actinopteri > Gobiiformes > Odontobutidae > Perccottus > Perccottus glenii. Next base: position 16,481,850 of record CM044548.2, on the reverse strand, counting down.
TAATGACTTTACAAGAATACACTGACGTTACAAGATTGAAGGGCTTTTAGTTTGAGACTTGAACAAAGCTTGTTGCTTATAGAATGGACCATGCACCAACAAAAATGACATTGTACTCGCTCTGAGCACATCTGACTTTGTTTAAGACCAGACATGCAGTATATATATTTTTGGCTTTTGCTATTATTATAAATTATAAATTATTGTATTTACTTTCCTGTGTTCACAACCTGTAACGTGAAACAGATCTTGTAGGTCTTCATATTTTTAGTTGCTGTGTCCGAAACCACAAATTTGGGCTACGTCCAAACCTGCCTCTGCACCTGGCCCCTCAATCACTATATAGGACTTTAATAGAGAGACACAGCCTGAACAGGGTCAAATTGTCTTTATTGATTTTCATAGTTGTATAATGTAGCTGCACAGGATTTACCTTGTTACCATTACCAGTACATAAAAATGATTTATAATACCCATTGATGGAGAAATTTTAGTCTTCCCTTCACTTCTGGCCTTAAGGTAAAGTATTTGCAGACTGGTCAAGTCAGCTCCTTCCCTCTACGCCAAGGCCAACGTCGTACAGATAACTCGGCTCCAAGTCGAGACTCTATTGGCTTAACATCATTCTTTTGATATGGTATTACATGTGCATTGATCTACTTTTAAGCTTTATAATCTGAGTCCATGGAAGCATGAGCAGAGTTGCATATTCAATACTGCACGGTGTTGAGTGTCCACTGTCTCCGGGTCATTGTCTTGATGGTCAATAAACGTCTTCTGTCTAAGACATCCAGAAAGTCTCCAGCCTGTCTTTCTCATGTGACTCCTCTCAGCTTAAGGGCAGCTCAAACATTCCTTTACAATTGGCATCTACAAGCAGGATTCCAAAAACAGCTGGTCTGGTTCTTTTATTAAAATAATTGTTGTTTTACCAGAACCAATCATGACAGATTTTCTATAATATCCTTTGTGTGCTAACAGTACTAACAATGGCAAACGCCCGCACATGAAGCAGCCTTCTACCTGCAGTCTTACCCATCAGGCCTGAGGTCTGGGATTGGCCTGTCTAGCGGGAGCCGGTCACTGAGGTAGCCATTATAGCCGTAGTACTGGAACATCTTAAGTGCCACTCTGCGGTTGTCCGGACTCAGTTCCTGACCCCAGTGAGTGAAAAGCGATGAATCGGAGAATGGTGTGTCCCCCTGACTATCCTCTCCTTTCCCCGGAGTCTCTGTGAAAAAAAGTTAAACAGACAATATTAATGTTTGTGACAGTAACATAAACTCTACTTGTGTGTGCTAACACATGCCATCTGACATTTAAGTAACAAGGCAGAATGTTTTGGTTAATGAATGCACTGTGATTAATACTGTTTCTATTGGATGCTAGCAGGTAAATGGCTGTTATTTAGAGACTGGCTAGTTCTCCTTCAGCTGAAATTCAGGCAGTTCATACCATGGTGACAAGTAAAAGTTTCCTTGAAGGAGAAAGGATCCTTGCAAGCAGCTGGTGAACTGCATGACTTTGATCCCTAACCTTCATATTATTATTTTTTTTAATAAAGTAATTTATAATTTCCCCACAGATAACAAAAAAAAAAAAACTCTTTAATATTGAGAGGAGTAAATTATGTTTTGTCTAAGCTACACAGGAACAGAGGAAGATGCTCCTTTCTTCAAGAGACTGGGAACAGGAGGGGTGAAAATGAGTGCAGTTTTTACTCCTTTTACAGCTCAGCGAATGCAGAGAAACATTTAACAAGCACACTTTCACTGTGGTAAACACTGTATTACTACTATTAGTCTCTTATGACAGACTGAGCTCATGTCCAGACATAAAACTAGGCATCTGTTAATATACTGTATGGGTTCTAATGCAGCATAGGTAATCGTCAGGTATGTATAAACAATATTTAGCTATATGTACTAACCATATAATTACAGCCGAGCAATACTTTGATTTAATATGTGTTATTATGCAAGTCAGCAGGAGAGTGCCTCACTGAGGTTTAAGTATGGCAGAGCTCTGGTGTCAATGCTCAGCACGCTGATATTTATGATTTGTGAAAATGTGGAGGTGTGAGTGAGAGGTTGGTGCTAAACCAGCCAAGTTGAGAAAATCTTGAGTGTCATTTCGTGTGCACTTCAGCTGAAAAGGGGTTTAGCTAGTATAAGCTGAAGTGATGAGTGGGCCCCAGTGCAGTATGGAAAGAGCTCAGTATATATCCTGCATACTGTATACTGTACAAACAGTATACACAGTTTTATTTGAGCTTCACACTCAAATGTAAGGAACTTAAATCTAATGAAAAGGTTTATATACAAAAAGAAGATAATTTACCTGTAATAATGAACTAAATTAGGTTTTTAGCACACAAATGGAAATGACTGCATTTGTCATCGTCTTCTCTTTGATTAAGGAAAACTTTAAATCTACAACCATAAACACTCAACTTATATAACTTAAGTGTTTCAAGCCTCATTAAGAGAACAAGGTTAAGTGTTTCTCGGATGTATGTTTAAAGCAGTTTTGAGTAACATTTATGAGCAGAATACACTAATTACAATAATAATAATTATAATTTCTGTGAGTTAAGTTAAAGCTCAGAAGAGAATCTGAAGGCAGGAATTACATGACGAAAGCTGCTGCCATTTAAGCTTTACTAGAATGTGAGCAGAAATGCAATATGCTGTACACTGAGCACTGTACCTGTACTAGACGTCAGATAAAACTGCACTATGACAATAAATATGCTACAGACTAAGTATCTAGACTAAAAAACTTAAATTGCTGTATTATTCTGTCGAATAACAACTTTAGTATATTTCTCCAATGAAAATTCAGATGTTTCTATATTTTATTGGGGATATGCAGTGTCATTGTTAAAATATAAAACATTTGATACATGGTTCTGTTAAAATAAGAAAAAACACATTTTATATTTCAGAAAAACTCAACTTCAAGGTTGAGTTGTAAACTCAAGGGCTCAAGAACAGTATAAATAGACTCAGGATAAAAGTTTTCTTCAAATTTGGTAACTGTGCCTGAAGGCATAATCACTCTTGTGTTTGTAATGGCCATTAATTAGGTCTACAAAGACTCTTTCCTTGACTTCTTTACTTCCATAAAGAATCTGCCAGGCTGTTTGGACAGAAAAACATATACGAAACCTTGAAGCATTGTCAGTTGAATTTAAGGTTTGAGAAAAAACAAATGGGCGTAAAAAAGTCAAAATCCCAACACAGGAGAATACCATGTGATTACATTGGTTGTGTGACAAAATGTAACCTTGATGTTTGGAGAGTGCTTTCCTCCTGAGCACACATTCAGTCTGCTCACCTTGGTGCTAACTCAAGTAAAGAACTGCCAAATACCAGAGGCAATAAGTGGAGGGTAGATGTAGTATGTGTGTGCAGAAAGGGGGAGTATTCCCAGAGCTTCCCAGCAGCACTCCAGGCGTGTGTGCAGAGGCAGCACACACAGAGAGAGGCACACTTACACCCACCATCAGCGAGCGCCAGGAGAAAAGATATAAAAAACATGCTGAGAATATGCTCATTGTCATTAGCTCTGCTAAAAATCACTTACGAACAAGCACTGACATTTCACAAAGAAGTCGGTGAAAAAGAACAATAAACCTCCAGGTCCTACATGAATTCTTTTCAAACAGTCATGTTAAATGATCAGATCTAATTGCCTAAAAGATCATTCATAATGATGAAGTTGCTACATAATGCACAAAGATTTTCTCAGGTGATATTTATGCATCCCCTTGGGCTGCAGAGAGGAAAAGAATTTCAAAGGGAAATCATTTTCATTTCAACACCACAGATAAGTCATCTCTGTGCAGTGCTTGATAAAACTAGTACAACAAGTACTACTGGAGTTTACCCTGCTTTAACAGGCTAAAGGGAAACACCTGGTTGTTTGAACAATTATAGTGCAAATCAATAATACACTCGTCTTTGTTGTAAACACACTACAATGGCTACATGGCTGTGGAGACCTGTCAGTTCTAACACTTTCTACTCAGCAAACAATGGAAGGAGGAATAATGTGATCATATCTGAGGAATGAGCTGTTTAATGAACAGTCAGTGGCACAAAGGCAATGTAATGTTAAGGTCTGTCAATTACAGTCACCACAAGCGTGATAGTTGTTACTAGGTTACTAGTGTCCCCCATGTAATTCTTTCATAATTAAATGTATAGATATATATATATATATATATATATATATATATATATATATATATATATATATATATATATATATATATATATATATATATATATATATATATATATATATATATATATATATATATATAGATATATATATATATATATATATATATATATATAATTATATATATATAGATAATATATATAGATATATATAGATATATATATGAATATAAATAAATGGTTTATTGTTAGGATTACATTATTTATTTTTATAACATGTCCAATTATGTTGAAATGTAATATTATACTGATATATATTAAAATGCTTCATAGTGTGAGTTACCAAATACTCTTCTCTGATTAACTAACAAGTGTGCAACAAAAGCTTGTATGCACACTTTCTCTGACATTGCCAAGCAGTCTTTTTACCTCAGCAACAAGGACCAAACTGCACAACTGGAAACTCACATTAAGCTAACAAGAATAATCAATGTTCAGGACAATAACCTAAATCTCATCATGGAAACAGTAAGTGAGTCAACTGCTGTGTGTTTTTTTTTATATTATCTTGTGACCTTCAAGGAAACTACACAGTTCCACATTTTGACTTTGGAGAATTTGACCAATAAAGACCATAAAGACTCCTCTCAAGCCTACAAGAGAGTCGCAACACTGCAGGTGTAACTCACCTTAACTTTTTCAAATCAACAGGAAGCATGCAGTGCTGTGTATGGATGATACAATTGTTAGTATATAAAACTGTACAGCATTTGATAAAGATGTTGTGGGGGCTGTCATAGTTGCTGAAAACAAACTAAATTTAAACTGAATATTGTTTAAGATAAAAGGTCTTGCCCTTGAGACAGTGTTTTAAAAGTCTTTGTTCTTCTTGAGGGACTCTAGTCTGGAAATATTCACCAATTAAAGCAGACAGTTCACAATATATTCCCAGCCAGCCTGTCATTCTCAGCCCAAACTAACAAGAGCCAAAACATCAAAAGCCATTTCATAGTCAAAAATAGTCAACTTTCTTATTAATTTTCACACAGCCAAAAGGAGAAAACCTTGTCACATACTTAAGTCGTTAAGTCTCTTCATCTGCAAAGAAACTTCAGGATGTATTTGTATTTCTTGATATTTTAAACTTGATATCAAAGCAGCTGTCATTGAACAAGATATTCAAAATATTCTGCTGCCACAGTCAGATGGTTTAAAACAATATCAATAATCACTTAGAATCCAGCTCAAATAACTGTGTTAGCAATGATACATGCTGCTCTTATTAAATGCAACATTGAATTACTTTGTGATAATGTCCTTGACTTGTGGCACATAAATCTAAACTTTGTATTGCTACTAAAGCTTTGCAATTGTAATTGATAGACTGGACATGTTCCTTTTCTCTCCTCAACAACATTCCCCTAAAAAAAACACAACCTGAAGAAATCTGTTTCAGCGTTTAGCACATATAAGCTTTTTCTTAAACAAAACAAAGGGACGGATGTTTTTTACACTGTGCTCCACAACAAGGTTGAGTGTGAGGAATGTGAAAAAGTTTGGAAATGGCCACCAAACACTCCCCAAACTTAACAAAAAGCCTTGAAGACGAAAAAACAAAAAATTCCTCTGCAACAAGACTTACATCAATTGATGCTGGAAAAGTATATTAGTTACACTACTCAAGCTTTTTAATGTTACTTTATCTTTGAGAAGATTTAAAAGTTTTTCAGTTTTATTTAAAAGTTTTGACATTAAACCTTCAGGCAGCACATAGTTATTACTTACTTACTCACCCACTTATTACCTTAATGTTTCAGGTCACTAAGGCCGTTCAAACCAAAATCTTTCAACACAAGAGAGGCTCACACATAGTTTCTTTGCTTCATGACTGTGCTTGCCCTGTTCATCTCTTTAACATTTTAGCCTTGGGCAGTGAATATATGCTGGCAGCCTCCTAACTGAAGCTAAATGCCACAGTCACATTACTCAGTTTCACTGCCTCTGAGGTTTGGAATCAATTTACACATTTAATTGATAACTGGCTCCAGATGATTTCATGTCCCTAAAAGCAAGAGTGCCTGAGTCGTAGATATTTTGCAAAAATAACTGGCTGCTGCACACTTGACTAGAGCACTGTGCATCTTATCACTGTTCCAACTCAGAGAGAATAGTTGGTCAGCATCCTCTTGACACACATGGCTTCAAAAGTTATATAAACACGAGCTCACCAAATACAGCACTATACGTAACTCACAGGGCACCATCTCGCCAGATAACTCTTCACACATTGGATATACATAAGAGGCATACTGACATGTAACAGTCCAATGGGAGTTTGCAAAGTACATTTGGAAACAGGGTCAATTACTGAGCACACATCCTGAAAAGTTAGTGTTGCCTTAATAATGATCCCAAGCCTCAAATAAATCCAAGCCAGTGACACCTGGGTGTGCATGTAAGTTTGTGTTGAAACCCCACCAGGTAGAATATGAGTGCCATTTTTCATAGAAACCAACAATGTCAGTTTTATCATTGACAAAGAAGAAAGTAACACCCAGTCTTGTATAATTGCGCTCAGACATGTTAAACTATAGAAAATACTTTTGATGATTGGGATTACACAGAGTCCTTTAAACATTCTTTAAAAACATACATTCTCCACTGTCAGAGCTACCTCTTGACAGTAAATGCAGCTAATAACCAATTAGTATGTTTTTACTGCTCGCAGTCCATCGCTGTATAGGTGCTGTATGGTGAAAAGAAACTCTCATTAGGACACATCAGTAACTGGCACGTCACACTGACATTTCCCACTTGAGAAAGGAAACGGTTGTGCAGCTTCTCTTTGTTTTTTCCCAAGAGGGGACATTGTGAGGCAGAATTTAGGAAGAGGGTCATATTTACTCGCTGAGGCCTTTGTCATCTCCAGACCCTTTTGTTCATTCGTCCTCATTAAAGCGTTGAAATCACCCATGCCCTTCACAAGGCTACAAAGCACTTCTTTGTGTGCATTTTTATCCTCTAGAGCTGACAGATTCTCCTCTAAAAACACGGTGTCATTAATGGCACTACTGCTATCAGGTGGTGGGTAGTAGCATTTCATTGGGTTACCCTTTATAAACAAATCCACAAGCTGTCACACATCTGAAGAGATCAAAAAATAAAAATAATATGTACCGTAATGTATCAGGTCACAAATGTTCTAATCAAGGTGCTCTTATCTTTCAACAGAGAGAAGGTCAGAAGTAGTTTGAATGTAAGAAAATTGAATGAACTAAACATCATCGCAAGGTACATTCATTAGTTGGCCAATTTGAGTACTCTAGAAGGAGCAGCAACCTCTCTTATTACCAGCATTCAAATTGAAAAGCTGTGTTTGTCGCAGTCTAAAATCCAGTCAGGTGATAAGCCTTTTCTAAAACCTCCAATCACTTCTGACTTCCTCATCTCAAAAGTGTCAGAAAATGTTTTCAGCCCGTATCTTTTTCTATTTTATCACCCAAAGTCTTATCCGTGGCCTCCATTTAACACCAATTGTACATTACAGGGGGTGCTTTCTCTTTATAAAGCAAAGTCAGGGGCAAAGACTCTTCACAGGAAAACACTTGTAAGTATAAATCACAGATATTTCACAATGTTCTCCTGATATTGAAAAATGAATGGTTGTGGCCCCGAGCATGTAAAAAAACACAGAGGAATGAGTTTAATCTGTCTCTGGGACATCCATCTTCCACAGTCTGTGCCAATTACAGATGGACAATCAAGTCATTTCTTTGTTCAGAACGGTGTTATATGTTGTTGGATGTGAAGTTAAATTATATATTTGTAATTGATCATGCATGTTAAGAACATAAAACACATGACAGTAACTTTAACTTGGTGTCTGTCTCTTACAAACCCATTTGAGCTTCATTCATGTTCTTTTTGTCAGTAAATGTCTTTCAACCGTTGCTCTTGGCTCAATGAACACGCAACGGCTTAGAACATATAGTGCAATCTGATCAGGAACACTTGTCTGAAGTCAGTACATCAGAGCGTTGAGCTGACACTGAGCTGCTAGAAAGATAGACCGAAATAAAGAAGTTGTGACAAGATGTTGTGAGCCAATTGTTTTTTTTATTTTTAACACTGGCTAAAGTCTGGTGTTTGTGTAAAAAGGTGATGCTCTGGGGCGAGAGTCTAGTGGAAAAAAAACATGAATAAAAAGATGACAAAATGTAATGAGGTTATTGTTTGTCCTTTCTGGGCTACCATAGAAACACACAAGACGTACAACATGGCAGACATTTTGTATACATGTAAAAGTTATAAATAATGGTAAAAATAATGTGTTTGTGAATTCCAACATGATTTGTGGTTTTAGGTTTATTTAATTATGTTGTTAATGACTGAAAGCATTATGATATCATTAACCTCAAAACATGCATTGTAACTTAAATGGTGCAATTGCATACAATTTTTGCAAAATCCTACAATATATACAGTAAATAAGTGAAAGAACAGTATGATTTAAAAAAGGTTAAAAACATAAAAATATAGCCAGAGCCAGGATCAAAGCTTTTATAGAGCTATATAAAAATGACTTCTTAGGAAAAACTTCTAGTGTACAATGTGATGTCTTTCTACCAGTGAGATAAATCCAGTCAAGCATTACATTCACCTACTGGGAGCACTCAATACAGATATTTCTTTAATCTAGAGACATGAACATTTAACACTTTATCAGATAAAGCACAGTCAAAGTTCTTGTTCTGGCCACAGTGAGTAGCAACACCAATTCTGTTCTGTTTTAATGAAAAGGATCAAGAGGCAGACACTGAATAATTCATTCTTATTCTCCATCTGATTTTCATCTTTTGTTTTTGATTAAGGCCTCAGTTGATATATCAATAATTCAGATGAAGAGATCCTTGATTTCTTTTTTTACTCTGGGAATTTTGAAGAGAAATAAGGTGCAGGTCACTTTACAACTGAGGTTTCTGTGAGCATCTTTTTTCAAAAGGCATCTGATCTTGTGGGTGATTGTAACTCATCCCAATAGTGCGGCTAACAAACCCTACAGTGCACTGAAAAATGTACCGTCCTTACTCCTTACACTGCTATGAATAGAAAATGAGCAACAACAGAATTTGATTAAGCTGTTGCTGTTTGGGTCACGAATAAAAATGTATTTATGCCACGCACTAACCTGGCACCTGCCGTCAGTTTATTGCACTAATCATAGTTATATACAGTTTGTATATACTAACTGTAATCTCAAACTCAGCACATTTGTTTTGCATAACTCACATTACTCAAACCTGACTGCCTGTAATCTCGCACACATACTTACATCTCAAGGCACAATAATTCCACTTGTGCTATACTATTATTTGTAAAGTGTGCTCCAAGCTATTTGTGAGGCTGTTGAGAAGTAAAAATGCATGAGACAAGCCTCAAAAACTATATAGCTGAGTGAATAAAAGCTTCAGTACGAGTGGTTTTAATAAGGCTCAATAGAAGTAAATGACTGCTTTAAGATATCATAAATTGTTAACTACATCTTGGTTATTGATTTGAAACTACTTTGTGTCTTGCCTTTGTCTCTTTCCCTTATAGATTATATATGCCACCACATGCCCTCGACTCTATTGTAATGCACTGAGCTGCACTGATGTACGATTTTATACACCTCATATATTCTATGGCCTCCGTAAACTAACCGGAACAATGTGAGGGTGACTTACACGACTGAACTTGTCGACTGCACTTTTGGTTAATTTTTATTTTATTGAAAAGAAAATGATCTAATGATATCAAAGCTAAAACGTTCTTTGACCTTGGTGTGAGTAACATAAGAGTTATACCTATATATACTGTATTGCATTACAGTGACATATGTTCATAAAACTACAATAAGATATCAGACACACTATTAAAAATGATTTATTTACTTGCTCCAGATGGCAGGATTTTATGAGAATGTATAGAAGTATGTAAGTGTAAACCCATGTGTAAGAACAAATTTAAATTCGCAGTCGCATTCATCATAGTTACTATTTTTACCTTCACAACAGAGAAAAGGAATTCTAATAGAGGCTCTCAATTAAGCCCGACTGAGGACCAATGGGACTTATCACTGGGCTAACTCTAAAATAATATTATGTACAGTTTCAGATTTGTGGAACGATCTGGAGAGAAATCTGATCTCACATGATGGTATCTTGCCCCACCACTGGCGCCACAGCATCTGGGTGCACTGCAGTTATGAAAGAACCATCCACTATTTAAAGTTGAGATATTGAGACGTGAAAGTCAGAGAATGTGGGTAAACTTTGGAGCTGGTGGGAGGGCTTATCACACACAATACCCGAGTAAATATTGTGTGTTAGTCACGGTAGGTAACCTCACAATGCACTAACAAAAAGGGGAGTGACACTTGTGAGACAAAAGAACTGATCTCAGACAGCCGTAGACTGGCTCAGACAAAAAAGACTTCTTTCTTAAGCTCAGATATCTATCCTTCTAAATCTGCAAGTCCACTGAAAGGCTCGCGACAACCGAATCAATCAAGAACCCTCCATTTCTGCTCTGAAGAGGCTGACTGACCCGAGAGTGACCCATTAAAATAAGAGCTGCCGGTCGGAGCTGTGAAACCAGCCTGACGTGTGACAGCGTTGTCAATCCCATGAGCCAACACTAACTCACTGATCACACAGCAATATGTATAGTATATACAGAATACTTGAACCACATTCCTCCAGTGCACGGTTTTTGGCTGTGATGAGTACAGGTGTCTTGACAAAATATTTATTTGGTGCGGAACCTTCCCTTGTGTAGAAAACATGTCCTTGTCTCTTATTTGCCCCTTCCTGTTTTGGAAAGATATTTTAATGAGTCCGCTGAGGTTTCTTTATCTTATCCAAGGTTTTTTATTTTCTCCTGCTTTTATCACTTTTATGCAGACATAAACATAGTGCCTTGCAAACTTGAGAAATTGCATGTTTATGGTTTAGGATAACAGGTGACAAAACTGTACACTTTATAAAAGGCTGAACAACATGTTTTGTCGCTGCAATTTTATGCTCTTCTTTATGACAATGCACACATCAATAAGTGAGATGGTGCAGTAGCTGGAGAAGAAAAAAGCTCTGTTCAGCCTTGAAGGATTTAGTCCAATTTGGCACAAATCAGTCTAAATGTGTCTGCATTTGTTTGCATGTCAAAAACACCAGTAAACGTGGCACTGTGTGCAAGAGAAAATGGTGCTTTAAAAGCAAGGAATGACAAATCAGAATTGCGCATTTGTCAAATCCTTAACCTCAATATAAAAATACATTTTCTTCAGAGATGTTATTAACCTTGGTCACAATAAAACTCCGAGCCCAGATGTAAGTGCAAACCGACGCACTCACTTATGAAGAAGTGTAGAAAAATAGCCCGAGGTAGTCTTCATCCTCAGGAGCAGCTGGCAAACAGTGTGCCACATTCCCCTTCGATAGTCCAGGGTGAAGAAACAAGATGCATCCTGTTAATGAGGCTTCGGCAGCTTCTTGTGCTAAGTTGCCAGATTTGAACAAGAATAAGAAATATAAAAAATATCCAAAGGCTTTCAAGCTTGGTGCAAAGATCTTATTTAAGAAGAGAGACTAAAGTCCAATGCCTCCAGAGCAGGTGTTATCTTGAAATTGATGCAGGCATTTCAGGAGCGGAAAAGGGGCACTTAGTGGTTTGGCTGTTTGCAGCTTGAGGGCAAGGTGCAACTTCAGTGCACGTCCAAGATGAATTCATCTTGGACGTGCAATAGTATATGCTGTTCCCAAAAGGCAGCTGACAGTCTTTCATCCTGGAGAACTAGACTGAGCTCTTAGCAGTCCAGCCTCCATGTGTTAAACCCGGGGCTGCACATTCAAAGGAGCAGCCATGCTAAACTGCCACAACAGAAATAAGAAAGTTTAGTTACAGCCTTTAGAGTTCTGTAATCACAGCAAAGCAGATGGAAAAAGAAAAAAAAAAAACTTGCTCTTTATTCACTCCAATCACGCCTGATGCTACAGAAAGCATAGGTTGAAGAATGCATGCACTGAAGTTACAAAAGAGAACTTTATTTGTAGTGCCAACAATAATACAACATATGAAATTATTTCAAAATGTCTGAAGAAAACGTTAGCCTTATCAGTGCTGAGCAGATGCCCCACCACAGCATATAACAGGGGAGTTTTGGCACCTCGGGCCAGACAGGCTGAATGACTGCTGGCTGGGTACTGATGGCAGCCAGTGGCCTCTGTAACGCGCTCACAAAGCATTGCCTCGAGGCTCTGTCACATATCATGTTCTGTCAGAAGATCCCAAAGCTTTATGTGAGAGGTAAGCACGAAATTACAGAGGAAATATCAAAATTAACGCCATATCTAAAACCTTTGTGATGTTACATCTGAGGTAAAACTGAAAAGAGTATTTTGTGGATGAAAAGATTAGTTCTATACTAAAATAATTATGCATGTGCTTTAAGTCCAGTCTAAATGCTTTTGTTAAACTGGCTACACCCTAGCAGGTATTCACAAGTTTTATGTGCTGTAAAACTAGGACTGTTGCCCTAACAAGTAACAATTCAAAACGTTGCTGTTCTATCTTTTGAATGGTCAAACGTCCATAACAGGAAAAGGACATGTGACTGGAACCCATGAATAGGGTATAAGGATCTGTAAGGATCTATAAGGATAAGGATCTACAATTCATCAAAACAAAAAACAAAAATTGATATTTGTAATCCACCCAACTGTTGTTCTTTACTCCACAAAATTCACCTTCTTGTGGGACGTCCAAATACACTCTAAATCCAAATATGATCATTAATTTTTATAGGATTATGTAATGATTTATAATTTTATTTTCACATTGTTTAACCTCTTTAAAATGGACTTGCTCTAGTTATATGCTAAAATATATGCTCATTCTTGAGACATTTGTGAATATTTGATGGTGTGCCGTTGCACCAGGAAAAGAATCAGACAGTCGGGGGAAACTGGTGCACAGCTTTAGACGTTAACCGCTCCACAATGTGACTCAAATCAGCGGTGTGTGCTCACAGTATTAATTATTTAATAAAGAGGAGATTCAGCATCAGACCAGGGGTGTGTTTAAATTGCAAGGGATTCAATATTTTTGATGTGTGATAAAGGTGGTGTTTAAAGTGGAAAAGGTCATTTTTTTTGTGTTGACGGATAAAAATCAATGAACAAATCTGAGCAGAGAGCGGGAAAACATTAAACAACCTGACATTCTCCCTGACTTTAAAGGTGAAGGCTGAAAAACTGAGAATTTCTTTCTATAGAAATAAAATGACATTTTGTGACAAAATAATGAATCTCAAGAAAAACACACTAGAATGTAGTCCCATCTAAGTTATTTAGATGGGAGTACATGGTGGCAGAGTGGTTAGCACTTAGGCCTCTAAGCAATATGGTTCTATAGATTTGATCCCTGGGCCTGGCAGCAACCATTCTGCAGTGGAGTCTGAATACCATTTTAACCTTACTTTAGTAAAAAGTGCCTGTTAATCAGTGGCGCAAAAAGGGGGTATGCGCTATATGCGACGCATGGGGCGCCAAAGCGATGGTATTAAAAAAATTACCCTTTTTTTTTTTTTGTGGTATTTCCTAAATGTAGCTTAGCTGCTGTTGTGCGTTTCTAAATCAATCAGTATTTCCTCAATACTATATAACATTTTAGAGGACTAACAGGCTACAGTAGGCGCCCTCATTAGATTCCATAAATAGTATTAATGGAATACTGAGCGAGCAGGTAACGTTACGTACAGTTGTTACCAAAAAATTTTAAAAGAGGGAAAAGGAGATGGCGTGTCAAGGTATGGGACAGCTGATTAACAAGTGGGTGGTGAAAGGCAACAGGTAGGATTTAACAGACTAGCTAGTGTTTTCTAACACTGGGAATGTAGCAGCCAAATGGGGTTTAAATTAAGGCTAGCTTAATATGCAAAACTGAGGTTATTGAGCTGAAAACTGGAAAATATAAGGCTTCATTCCATGTACAATAAATAACAATAATTTACACTGGATTGTTCATAGCGTCAAGCCTGGGTTCCCCGTGTGAAAAGTCCTGTCCTTACCAGCTCTAGAATGTTTGGGCATTGAGAACTGGCAACTACTTGGAATTGTAATAAAAATTTAGATTATTTTTCTTCTTTTTGTTTCTTTATTGGAATCTGATCATAACGTTAATGCTTGTCAATTTTACTTTAAAATAAACCTTTATTATTTACAGCCCATACTTAATAATGATGATTTTTTATTTTATTTTTTTGGGGGGGAGGGGGCAGAATTGTTGCTGCATACCCCTCTAGCACTGGGTAGTTGCGCCCCTGCTGTTAATACAACATTTTCAGTACCTTTTGTTTCTATGTTGGTATAGCTGGTATGCATGTAAGAAAAGACACCTTCAGTGGTCAAGTGCTCTTTATAAAATCAATGCCATAAACTAAGAACAGACTTAAAAACCTTCTCTTTGTCATCACTAACAAGATGCAGCTGACACTGACCCTCGATGTGTTCAAAACAACAATAGACAAATAAAACATGTACTATAAGAGAGGTTGAGTGATTTAAGTGCCGGGATATAAAAAAACTTTTACAACTTCTTCATTTCATGCACATGATCTTGGGTTTTCTACAGTGATTTACATCTTAACTCAGCCATAAAACACTCCAACATTAACAGAGGACCGTCTCACAGAAAGGGCCAAAGCAGACAGGAAAAAGCACAGGTGGTAGTAATATGACAAGCCTAACAGTATGCCACCTGTTTCCAGAAATGCACCTTGAATATACACAACACACTCTTTGCCACATTTATATATATCCACAGATACAAATCATACATTATGTTGCATCTCCTAATGGACTAATTCAAGCATGAATGTATTATGTTTGCTTCTTCTGTTCTCAGTAATGACCTTGGTCAAGAAATATATTAATGTTGTTCAATAAAACCTGAGGTTTTTGTACAAATAGTCCAAACCAGTACTTATATTCTGAGATTGTGATAAATACTCTTGTGTTGAGAGCAGTGGTCATTTAATAAAAAAGCTTTTACACTGGTTTCAATGCAATGGAAGCTCCTGTAATTTTATGTTCAAACTTGACTTTTTGTCAAGTGTAAAACAAAAGGAGGTATAAAGAGTCATGCTCTGATCTTAACATAACGCCCTAGGTTGCTTGACGTATGCAGAATGTAGACCAATACATCAGCCTGCATAAATCCTGAGTATTGACTGTGATTGGCTCCTGAGCCAGACTTTGGGTATGCATGCAGAAATCTTTTTTAATGATGATAAAGTAATAACAGGCTATACAGTATGGAGGTGACTGTACTGTACTATCTAGACAGTGCTTAAGTGGATCATCTCCGGAGTAAAGCATGTAAATGAACTTAATTGAATAATTCAAATTGCCCTTGAGGAAAAGGGTTGTACACATTTTAACTTAACACCCCACAGACCTGACTGCAGGCTTCGGGTTAAAGCTCAATTATTTAAAACCACAGAAGGACCTCTGGTAACACAAGTAAACAAAGCTCAGGGATGTGGACACTTTTCATCTGCACTCATATGCAGAACTGCTGTGTAATGCAGCTGTCAGCCTTTGAGGAAGTGCCCCTAACCAATTATAGTTTGCTTTGATGTTTTTGGATTCAAGCTGAGGTAAATTCACCTCTGTTGTGTCTAGTTTCACCCAGTAATCCATCAAGAGCCCTCCCAAATGATAGCCTAAAACCAGGTGCTCAATGAAGACGAATCAGATGCTATTCAACCAGGTGCACAGTTCAGGAGACAGCCGCTCAAAATGTATTTCTGTTTGCACAGGTCAAGTGAGAGGGAAACTCAGGTGAATTTTGTTGAATTTATTTTGGATGTGGTGGGAACAGTTAAAAGAGACATTTAGAGCCAGTGTTGAATAATAAAAAAAGACAGCAAATACTTAAGTACAAAATGGCCTGGGTGTGTCTGAAAAACAGCACACATCCTTGCTCGGTGCCATTAATTATGAATAGGAAAGTGCACAAGGAGAAATGAGAAGAAAGAAACAGCTGCTGTCAAATCTACAGTGGAGTGACAGAGCGCTTCAGTGTGTCAGGATTGGGAAGGCTGTTAAGTGGATAAAACAATATTTGAATGGGTTATAGACTGGGTACTGTATACATGAAACTGCAATAAACAAAAATAAAAGGATAACTTACACCTATGGACCGGGTTAATTTATTCAATTATAGTAAAAAAAATTGTAGCCATGAAACATTACACAGGGCTGTGGTTTGTGTCTGTATAGTTGGTTTCTAAAGACTGGTCAGCACAGAACTGCAACACTATAAGTCTTCTGCATTTTGTCAGGACCCTTTTAATGCAGGTTAAACTTTATCGTCTTTATTGTATGTTTAAATTTGATATGTGTTGTAGAACTGCATAGTTAATGTTTCCCATTTATTTTTACATCAGTTATTGTTAAAAATGACATTTGCTTTAAATCATTCATCAAATACATCTGCTTTATAATCACAGACAAATTGCTGAAATGAATAAAATTATGTTTTCTCTTTCTTTACTTGTTTAAACTGTTTATCTGATTTATAATGCATCCATTGCTTAGATCCAACTGTGAATAAAATCAGCAGTGAAGAATACTTGTGTTAATCTTTTCTTCAATTAAAAAGTAAAGCAAACACAAGCAAATGCATTGACAGTAAATAAGATCTATTTAGTTTTGCTGAAAGCAGAATCATTTGGGGGAGAGAGGAATTTAGGAAACCAACAGAACTGGGACTTTAGGGACTGACAAAACAAACAAAGGAAAGATGAACTCCAACTGTCTTTTTGCAACAAACAGTTTAACTTTGACAAATACCACAATGTGTTGGTGAGTTTAAACTTTTCCAATATCTTTGTGACAAAGTGATGTGGCTTTTGCCTAGAATTAGCACCTGTGTTTTACCACTGGCACATAATCACATGTTCTCATACAGAAATCCAAAACGCACCAAACACAATAAATCTAATGGATGAAATGAATCCTAAAATAAAGATGAGCCAAAAATTATAAAAGACCTCATCCCGATTTCTCCAGTAAATCGTATCTCATCGTACTCATGTTTTCAGTGAAGAAAACCAGAGGGAAACAAAACACATAGTCAACTGATCTATTTAGTACAAAGTGTCAAAGGACAGCCTTCAACTCTTCAAGGCCTTCACTCGTCTAATGTATTCTCTTCATTGTGATTTTGTCCTCTACAGTTATAATAATTAATTGTTTTCATCACTAAACATTCTCCAGTGCATTTATATCCCTGTGTCTCAATAACTACATGATTTATTAGAATTACCACCCAGAATATCCCTTATACACCCCCTCTCTCCACGGGCTGCAAGCTGCAAGCACTGACAGATGAATCAGAGTTGTAATAAATCTACGGGAGAATGTTTATAAGGACCACACTGGCATTAAATTCAAATTTATGTTGTAAAGAATGCTAAAGCCACTTCACTTTATTCTATTTTAACAGAGGCCAAGGTCCCTCTTCTGATATATTTCACTTGCCTTTGCAGTTATGATTACACGCAAAATCTTAAGGCGCAGTGAGCTAAAACAGGGCTTCAAATTAGCATACAGCTCTGTCTGTGAAAATAAACCCAATGCTTTACCTCAGACGTGGCAGAATAAATCATTACGTTCTAGGAATAAAAACAAGAAATAGCTTCTTCATAAACAGAAAAACACAGGTTAAAAAACTGAACCTACATCAACAAAAAGTAAGTACAGTATATAGATGCTATTACTTTTGATGGTTCTATCTCTCAGAGCTCATTATTATATTCAAAGTTTGTTTGCTTATGCAGGCCTTGGATAAGTGTATCTTTACCTTGTGACTCTACAGTTGTGCTCATAAGTTTACATACCCTGGCACAATTTGTGATTGTTTGGCCATTTTTCAGACAATATGAATGATAACACATAAACCTTTTGTTCGTGGTTAGTGGTCAGTGGTTGGGTGAAGCCATTTATTGTCAAACTGTGTTTACTCTTTTTAAATAATAATGTCAACAGAAAGTACCCAAATGACCCCGAAGGTAACAGAACTGTATTAATCAAGTAAGGGATTTAAAAGATATCCAAGGAATTGAGAATGTCAATCAGCAGTGTTTAAAATGAGGGATTATGTTGAAAACAAACCATGGTCAGGTAGACCAACAAAAAATTTACCCCTAACTGCTAGGTAAATTGTTTGGAATGCGAATAAGATCCCACAAAAAATACAGGAATCTCTAATAAAAGTCGTGTGGCTGTTTCAAGATGCACAATAAGGAGGCATATGGGCTGCATGGTCGAGAAACCCATTACTACAGAAATGCCACAAAGCATCCCACTTACAATACGCCAAACAGCACAAAGACAAGCCTCAAAACTTCTGGAACAAAGTCATTTGGAATGATGAGACCAAATTTGAACTCTTTGGCCGCAACCATAAACATTACATTTGGAGAGGAGTCAACAAGGCCTATGATGAAAGATACACACTTCCTACTGTTAAACATGGAGGTGGATCTCTGAAGTTTTGAGGATGTGTGAACTACAAAGGCACAGGAAAAGATGAATGCAGCATGTTATCAGAAAATACTGAAGGAAAAACATCAGCCCGGAAGCTGCACATGGGACATACTTGGACGTTCCGACATGACAACAATCTAAAGCACAAGGCCAAGTCGACCTGTCATTGGCTACAGCAGCATAAAGTGAAGGTCCTGGACTGGTCTCAGTCTCCTGACCTCAATATCATTGAGCCACTCTGAGGAAGATCTCAAACATGCAGTTTATGCAAGACAGCCCAAGAATTTACATGAACTGGAGTATTTTTAAGAAAAAGAATGGGCAGCTTTACCATCATACTACCACAAAAGACGTCAGGCTGTCATTGATGTTAAAGGTGGCAAAACTGGGCTATGTAAACTTTTGATCAGGGTCATTTGGGTAGTTTCTGTTCTCATCATGATATAAAAAGTTTGTCAATTGTTTGGCTTCACCAAACCACTTACTATGAGTGAAAGAAAGGTTTTTGTGTTATCATTTATATTCTCTAAAATATGGCCAAAGAAATCACTAATTCTGCCAGGGTAACTTATAAACACAACTGTAGGTATCCTTTCTTTTTCTTTCCTGCAGCCTACTAACCAACTGTTTCTGTCCAGTTATTTGAGACTCAGCAGTTGTCTTCTCTTTTCCCTCGCTCCCTGATCATGATCAGCACCTGCCCGCACACCTGCCCCTCTTTCAACTCACCGGCCTCTGGAATCTGCTCAATAAGACTTGTCATTATCGTCATTTACTGCTTAGTCTACTCATTGTTCCTGGAAATTGAAGTCTACATTCAGACGTGTGGCATTTTCAAATCATGACCGTACCCTCATATTTTGTATGTGAAAACAAAGAATGTATTTACCACAGCAGCACATCTCCAAGCTGCTGAGGTAATGAGCTTACAGTTGCCAAATGGAAAACTGTTGAAAAAGCATTTAGACTGGTGACTGAAAACTGCCCAATCAAAATTTGAAAGCAACATTTAAAATGAAGGTTAATTTTATAGATGTTTCCATAAAAATCAACCAAATCTGACTAAACCATTTTAATGAGTTCAGTTTTTATGCTCATTAATATTTATTGTGATTAAAATTTGAATGCATCTATTGCTCCCCTCTGGAAGTAATGCATTTAAAAGTGTGTAACTTTGGCCCATTCAGCATGCACAAGTCTTTACACACACAGATCCACAAATGATACACCTCATTCGTTCTCATCTTTTCCTCTGCTACATTCATTGTCATGGTAGAAAATAAAAACTCAACTCTAACTGTCCTCTGAGCATCAACAGAAACCAATTTACTGAGCTGCTCAATCAACTTGACGAGTGGATTTGCTTGCAGCCATCTTGGGAACTGTCACAATCATTTGCAGCTACATCAGCATTTTGTTAATGACTAGCTTTGTAGGCCTTATGGCCGCTCAATCAGACAGTACAGCGCTCTGATAATACACACTGTTAGAGGTCAAAGAGGAGGGATTAGAGATGATCACAATGCTTAGACGTGATGCTGTTGGTTAAAAAACTACAAATCTAAAGCCTTAATCAGTATCTGTTTACTTTAGACTACATTTCAGACTGCCTTCAGCCGCATCATAACTTTTGGAAACATAACACCAAGAGTGCAGCAGAAGAGCTCTTTGTGGGCGAGTGTGAACCTGCTCTGTCCAACTCTTCCAGTAAATTCTCCAAGGCTCACTGTACTTAGCAGAGTTCAGCAGGCTTGTACGCTGTTGCCATGTTGATTGTCCTGGTAACCGACCACTTAACTTCACATCACATAGTTACACTGCTGGAGAATTTCACATGTCAGGCAATGTAGACAGCAGAGATTCCACTCAGCTGTCCTGTGTGAGTCAGCAGCACTAGAAACTGCACTGTGTTCGGGTCTGGGAGCTTGAGTTGACCTTAAGTCTTGTATATTGTATAAGCAGAGGAAGTGACTGTTTCTCATTGCTGTATAAGGCAAAAGAGAGTGCATTACTAAGAGTATGATGCTTTTAGTATGTGAAAAAAATGTCAAAAGTGCCGTAATTACTGTGACAATGCCTGCAACTCGTTGGCTGTTGATGCCTTTAGCCTCTACAGGCTGGAATTAGACCTCAATTTCTGAAGCAAATGCATTTAAACTAGTTTATAAAGAAACATAGACACAGAATGTGTACTTACAGTTGTGAGTAATTTAGTTAAAACTGCAGTATTAGTCTATATAATCTGCTTCTACGCACAGCAGTTTGTTGATGTCAAATGTCAGATTTGAAAAATATGTAGAGGAATGAAAACTTCACATTTACAGGTAGGTTTCTCATTTGTCTGTGGTAGACTCTGAATTACCATTCACAAAATGGCTGCCCCAATTTAAGAGAGCCATATAAAGACTACAAACCTCAAATAGCTCAAAACATAAATTCAGTTGTCTGTGTAATAATATTTTTCCATTAGCTTAAAAAGGCCTCATTCTGACTTATAAATAAGATAAATACTAACGCATAGTTGAGAATGTAAGGAATTTCACACTTTTTCCACATTAAAGCAAACATTTACCATGAATCACGGCAGACAGAGTTGAAATGTGTTCTCTACATGAAAGTCACTGGAGGCACCTGAACAGAACATGCCCCCATATGCATACGGTGCTGGGTGCCAAACTGAAATGGAGACTTACCTCCAGAAGGAATGTTTACCCAAGCTTAGCACAGAGCCGTTTCTGCTTCAAACAGCATGAGTATAGAGCGCTCTATGTGCGGTTCACTTCTGCACCACCTCTGTGCCATTTCAAACTGGGACCTGCCCAAAATGACCCCCTCCTTCTTTCCATCCCTCCTCTGTCCTTAGTGTAACGACAAGAATAGCTCCTTTAAAGACACACAGTGGAAGGAAATTAACTGTGTGTGATCAAGTGTGAAGTAACCGTACACCAGAAGTTAAGGAAGGGCTTGGAAGGATTTGGGAGACAAAAAGATTCCAGGTGTTCATACAAAGCAGGTTCAAGCTACATTATGTTCTGTGGCAAAATACATGTTTTACTATTATATTCTAGACCAGATTAATGGCCTACAGAGTTTACTACACTAACTGTTCATAATTTCTCCACAGCTGCCACTGACTTCTACTGGGCTTTGCCTCTCACAGTGAATGCATATCATTTTGTGTCACACTATATTTTCAGGTGGAGTGTGGCTTGAGATATATTTAAAAAAACACAATCATATCGCAGTTTGAAAATAATTCATGTTTTTATGAGTGACACAAAAAGGAGCATAGTATAACAGAAGACAAATGACATCTTTATCTTTTGAGGCAGAAATGTTAAATGATAGAGCCTAACCTCTTCCTTGTGAGGAGGTGCATTGTTTCCTTTTTATTCATTCATATCATTCGGATAGACTTGTCAATGAATGATTAAAACAGACGGCTTCAGCCCCTTTTGTAAGAACAAAATCCACTTAGATGAGAAGCAGAAGAAGTGAGACAATTGTGTTAAAGAGGTTTCCTTGCCCATTTCCAAATTTAATGTTGTTGCACATAGTGACCTCAACTTTCCCACAGTTAAAAAGAATGCACATCTAAGTCCGAGCAAGTACAACTGAAGACAGCATTATGGTTTGTACCTTGTATGTGCTGGTTCACCACGTTCTCCAGTCGATCGAGCCTCTCCATGATCCGGAGCGTGTCTCCACGTTTGTCCCCCTCCAACTTTCTCTCCTGTAAAGGCATGGGCACCTTGATGTAAATGTTGGCAATGTAATTAGTAACCCAGCCGACATAAAGCAGGCAAACGATATTGGTCATGCCACTCAGGATCACGCATGTGGACACCAAAGTTTTGGTTCTCCTGGTGCAAGCCATCCCGACATCCCTCCATACAGACTGCCGTATCCCACTAAACCCGAAAACAAGGCGACAGTCGAGCGTAACGCAAGCCCAAATCTGCAACGCAAGTTATTTCCTCTCGAAGCGTGCGGCGAGGCAGCCCAAACTTCAAAAGTGTGTTGTTTAAGCAATAGTGAAAAATAAAACTGAAATTCAGCTTTGTGTATCTACAGATGAAGGGTCCGTGTTTCTCTCCATAGCGAACCTCCAATGACTCCGCTCGCGTCTGAGAATCAAGGAAATATGGGAGATAGCGTGCATCCAGCTCCAGCCAATGGGAGAGAAGTGGGGACTGACAGACTGCTGCTGCTGCTTCGGGCGTCCCTGATGCGCACAGGTTAGCCATCAAAGTGAAGCGAGACACATTACTTTACTGTAGGCTATTAAAACGACCGAAGCTTTTTACTTTTACTAATTTACACTCACATCATAAAAAGACAACAGCTATAAAGAAGTGCGTGTGTTTTAATGCAAATACACCTAGACTAAATTGATTCGTCTATAAGTTACTTCGAAGTTAAATCATTCCAGCTGTAATTTGGCGTTCAATACATTTGTTGTTTACTATTTCGACAAAGATAGAGACAGTGGGTTCTCACAGGGAGCGACAAACCAGGGTGTGGCAGGTTGGTGTAACTCGGGGTCAGGGCTCAGTCTGTGTGTATCCAAGGAATAGGATGATGCTCTGCAGACACGCGCTCCAGTAACTAATTAAACCAATGCACAGCAGAGTGCAGCCAAATGAACGCCTTAAAGGGACAATAGTAGGTCCACAAAGAATTATGTCCTGTCTTGTGTTTTTTTTTTTTGTTGTTATGTCTGCACAACAAGTAATCTACAAGCTTGGTCTAGATGCTAAGCCACTGCCGGATTTTCTTTATTATTATTTTTTTCAAATCTTTTTCACTGTGTTTTGACAGTTTTTCCTTGTATCAAATTCTCCTGATAATTATTTGATAATAATAGCCTTTGTCATCCAATCTGGGAGACAGCTCAAGCACAGCAGGCTGCCACAATGATGCATATTAAATAAATAAAACCGTTTTTCTTCAATGAAATAGATGAATTATTCCATAAATGGAATGAAATACATCAATATTATTTTCAGTCCTCATGTGTGTGATGTTGTGATGTTTATACAGTAAATAGATAAGGAAAAGTAAGCAGAAATGTCCCCAATTGAAATTTTAAAATTAAAGTTTGTTTTACTGCGGTTCACTATTTTTTTTTTTATCATATCTTGAGTTATCATCTGAAAAAGAAAGGGTTTTCAGCTGCACATCCATCACTTCAAATTCTGGACAAGCTAAGTGTCTCTAAATGCAAAGCAGCTTTATATTTGACTCATCAAAGATTGTCAAAGTTACCCCATCTAACCGTTTTATATGGCCTATAACGACAGCTCTAGTCTTTCTGTTGGGCAGCAGCTAACGTTTATGAGATGATCAGTTCAGGAGCACAATGCTCGTTCAACTCCACTAATACACCTGCCATACTGCAAAAAGTTAGTTTCTTCTCATTTTGGAGTTTGCCACTACAACACATGAGATAACATAAAGCGCTTGCATTTTTTCCCCATTTAATCTTCTTTCTTAACCCATGAGAGTCCACTGAAAGGATGTGTACCCTTGTAGTTAATGGCATTTGGATGGCATCATGATGAAAGAGTAGATGTAATTTAGGATTATGCAAATGAGCAGGGTTTTTAGTCACCACAAATTTATCATTCACTGAGTCTGCATTTCTTATAATTGCACTTTGTCACTTTAACACAGAGTCTTATCAATCATCTGGTCTAACTTTAATGTTTTATGCAACTTTGTGCTTTGTGACCTAAAGTAAACTTTTCAATTGTCATGTATTAAGCATTTTTCTGAAATTCAAAGAATGCATCTTATTATTTTAATCAAATCTTGGCTTAATGCCTTCTTCAAATGTAGTGTGCCCCTCAGACTTCAAACTGTGCACAACGTAGAGCCAAATACAATTACAGTGGATTGAAATTATAATGAGTTAATGATATCTTGGCACCAGACGGCCACAGTGAGCCCTGGCGAGTGCCGAATCACAGATTAGCTTGTTAAGTGCTACACCATGATCTATGGCTTTACTGTAAATGGGTTTGGATTGTTGTTGTGAGTGACACTGCTACTTATCCTTGTGTTGTCTTGTGTACTCTCAAGATGTTCTGATAACACTGCCATGAAGAGGACCCCACAGCCATGTACACAGTTTATTGACAAGCACTGAAGTGTAGCACCTGTGTTGGGGTTCTAGCAACTTTCGATCGATTTCCTCTGAATGGACGCCAGCGCAGGGGATACTTTGAGGTTGGTACTAGGCACCTATGGTCCTCCCTATGAGCAAGCCAAGCACCTGTCACATTTAGTCCCAGCAAATGATCTTCTTTTCTTCTGATTAATTACAATGTGTACAGGGTTATCCTGTAATCATCGCTGTGGGGTCAATGAGACAAAGACACTACCCTCCACTGCAGAGACAGCAGTCATTAATTAACAAACCCCACACTTGACACAAACCATTAAGCCTTGATAGCACCAAAAAATAAGTACATAAATGTCATTAATTTAACCTTTTTTTGTTCTTTTTTTTAAAGAATGTTTTAATTGACTGGTCTAAATTACAGGGTGCCATTTGCTCATAAAGGGTGTATTACTGTCAGCGCAGGCACAGGGATTTACCGCCCACTGAAGAAGCTGTTCAGTGTCTGACCCTCTGAATGCCTTGCTATCCTCCCGTTTATGTGAGAAATCCACCTATAACACGCTAAAGTAGAAGCATGGGCCACAAAAAGCTGGATTTTCACTCGCTGGAGATTGGATCACTTTCAATTAACTCATGTTGCTCACTTTCAATTGCTTTACAGGACCGGTGAGTTGTAAAGGGTATAAAAGGGATACATCTTTTACCAGCGTATTGCCTGTTACTTGAAAATTTTCACTTGGAATCCCATCATCTATTATTACCCACTCTGTAGAGATCAGAGAGAAATCCCTGTAGCATGTGATGTTTCATTGCCTGCACAAGAAAATAATTAAATAAAATGATGATTAACATTTTTAAGTGGCAACAGCTAAAAGGGCAAAAGTCTACATTGTGTACTGATAATTTGTAACATTCAAAGAGAAAGATAGATGTACAAAGCATTTTCATCTCAGTATTTATATCAACTTTTATTAAAAGGAAAGTCTCCAAGGGCCCAACGGCGGAAAGGAAAGAGGCTACAAACTCAACAATCACCATCGACAAAGTGGAATGCAATACATGATGAAACATCTGAAAGACAATACGCAGCGTAGCCTTTAATTAATCCATGTGGAACCTCAGGTAAGCGCTCATCTATTGCATTTGACATCAACAACGCAATTACCGCTACATTTAAATGCCTTTTACAATTAAATGTAGAGTAAGTTTCTTGTAATTATAGTGTGTTATGAGGGAGAGGTGTATCGTATGGAATGTATGTGGTTTACTTTTAAAACACGGTGCCTTAACAAGCAGCTTGTTAGTTCGAGGCTTGTTAATATCAACTTTGTAAGTGGCTTATGTAGATTTTGAGATGCTCATTAGAAATGTTTAGCAATTTATTCTGTGCAATGTGATTCTCAATCCTTTTTTCTACCACATAATAAAATATAAATAAGACATTAACAAAAGACCCATTATAATACAATATTATGAAAAAAAACAGGTAACGGCATATCCAAATTTGATTAATAGATGGATTAACCCAAAAGTCACTGAGATATTTGGACAATGACCATGACACAGTCGCTAACCTTCAAGATGTTTTGCTATTGCTGAGCGACAAGTGGCTTGACAGGGCTGAAATGTGTGGAGGTTGAAAAGAAAAAAACACAAAAAGAGTTCTGTTAAATTGAATTGAATTTTTATTTTGACTTATTTGACCATCTCTGAATACCTTGAAGGTCCTGATGGTTTTACAGCCAGTTCATCCCATTCATAACAAATCAGCCTGGTATATTAGGATTCAACGCTACAAACAAGTCAGGTTTAACATTAGTTTCTTTTTTCTTTGTAACAGTGGCTTAATGCTGTAAAATAAAAACACATGAATGCATCATCTGCCTGAGCAGACACTGTACTTCGGCTAAGTCCATGTTTCACATCTTATTTAGAGCTTCATAAACTAGAAATCACCTATAAGCCAACTCACTGTTGTTTTTTTCCCCTGTGTGACAATAGGCAGTAGATGTAATACATTGCCATGTTTTTTTGTTTACTGGGGAACTCAGGGAACTAACGGCTGTGGATGACCCTATTATGGAAGCCTTAGCACCTACTTCCCAGGATATCACAAAATGGGCAAAAGAGCAGTAATGCGACTGCAGCTGGGTATTCTCTGTATTTCCTTCACAGAAATCTTTCTCCATACCAATACAGACTAAACAGTAAGTTGGTAGTACAAACCAATAGAATAGAAGAATAGCTAACTGCTTGTTGCAGTTTGAGAATTCAGTAATTCTCCACTAATCTATGGTAATAAGATAATGGTAATAGCTTTTACTAAAAACACTATTAGCCTCTGAAACAATCTTGGCAAATGTGTAAACATACAAAATAAAGATATATAAAGCACTCTTATAACCCTTTAATGCTGTTTTCTGTGATCCCAACCTCATGTTACACACACACACACACACACACACACACAACATAAAGTGAGTAAGGGTATGCATCCTGCTGAATGTAAAACTCTGTGATATTACAGTATCCTATAGAAATATATAAAACATGTCTTGTGGGGCATAGGACTGTCAATATTAAGCAATACATTTAGGTAGGGATTTTTTTAATATATGGCATACAGAACAAATTATAAATAAAGCAGACACAAATAACCTTGAACCGATACAAAGAGTGAAGAAACCCACCTCCTCATGTTATCACAGCCAGGGTCCATCCAGTGAGATTTCATTCACAGTATGGCATCCTCTCACTGTCAAGAATTTGAATAATCTCATCTCCCAGTGTCTCCTGAGGTCAACGCTGCGAGTTTCAATAACATGTTGTGCTCTACAAGCTGTCAGGAAACAAATCATTGCTTCAAATGGAACCAATAACAAGCAAGAGGTCACACAGGTCTCAAGTGGACACACAGCATTAATGGACCGAAAAAGGGAAGTCGTGTGCATTTGAATTTGCAGAGTAAATGAGCTCAGAAAATGGATGAAACAAAAACCCTAACAATGGAGCATAACTAATATGAAGAGTGCATTTAATTTCCCAGCCAGGGAGAAAGAATTGTGCAAGCTTTTGAGTAGATGAGAAATGAGCTGATGCAAGAGGCAGGGGTGGCAGCTGAGTGTTTGAGGAGGGGTTGGCAGTACTGAAGAAGAATGGTAGGTGAGCTCACATGGGTTTTGGGAGGAAATCAAAACCATCAGTTTGGCACCTAAAGCTCATGTCCAAGGACAGTCTCTGTGGAAGCAGCAAGAAAGCATGTCAGGTTATCAACAACTGTGCTTTGAGGAGATAAAAATTTTGTAAAAATAAACTGCTGTTGCTGTTGTAAGGCTCACAAGCTCTGTCCATGAATAGATATGTGTCTTCTAAAAATTCAAGTTTCATAGAGGTGGAAATAGAGATTTGAAAATAAAGGCAAAGGCAATTTAAAAGAGGTTTGGAGAAACGTCAGGTCTTTGTTAAAGAACATTTCAAAACTATTTGTGTCTGTGTTTTAACTTGACCCGTTGAAAGCGTTTGCAAAAGTGCAGGTACTTTAAATGAATACCTGGTCGGTGATTAGACTTATCAACCACAGTTATCCAATAGGAGCGGTGGCATGTTGTTTAAGTTCAGAACGTCAAAATTGAACTGTGTTAAGGTTTTGCAAAACAGACATTAACACAGAAAAATCACTAAAGTAAAGCCAAACCTTTAATGTCCCTATGCAACCCTAACAGCGGTCAATGGCAAACTTTCCGTACAGCATGAGACAGACATTAGGTTAAACATTGCTGGAGAGGCCAACAGCACATGCAACGGATGACTGTCTGTGTTAGTCCTGCCTCCTGGAAGAATAAACCTTCTGCCTGATAGCGTTTGAAACTCTAGATTTAAAATGCTGGAATGAACGCACTCTACAAATGTTCGTGGTCATCATGCTCTATGGATGTGGTTCCTCCTGCGGTGAGAGTCCCATCAGATCTGCTTGGATCATCAATGCCTTTTGATGTGAATATGTGAAAGTGTCCTTGGGTAAAACAGTAAACCTCCGTTGCTCCACAGTTGCAGTCCTGCCACTATAAGCGTAAAGCAGAATATTGAAGCATTAAAGCATTTTGAGTTTTTCCTGCTTTGGCCTTATATAAAAATGAGTAATTGCTCCCATTGTACAAGTTTAGAACATATGGTGAATTTGGTGTCCTGACACAAGCACCAAATCATTGTAATTGATTATAGGAATTACTTTCCTTTGTCTGTCCACTGCATAAATACTTATCATACTCCAGAATGATGGATGGCCAGAATGATTCATTATTTTTGACAAGCTCTTCCATTTAAGAAGGACAATTCACATCAAATCCACTTGAAGAGAAAATATTTAGCCAAACTATAAATTAATGCTAGTTAGTCATCCCCTTTTTACACTTTACTGATAATTTGCAAAATGTATACCCTTTTCTGTAGCCTTTTCTCAGAATCATTGCACATTATAAAACAAAGCATACACTCATGTATTGGACTTTTAAGGGATAAAATTATGAAAGATCCTTCAAGTAACTCAAATATATTCTTCTTGAGGTAAATGTGTAAAAATGTAATGTGTATGTAATGTCTTTTATTATTTAGCACCTTTAATTGCTCATTTAATAACTTGTGCCATACTCTTTTTTCTTGTTAGTTCTTCTATTTATACTTATTTTTTCATAGTTTTACCACTGTGTACTCCAAATGTGCAAAGAAGACAAATTCAGTGAAACAGTTTCTCCAAAATCTTACAAGAGAGCTCTTTTGTAAAGTGGCCTCGCCCACACACTCCCGGCCCTGGCATTATTGACCTACACATTGGGTTTTAAAGAAGACACACTTTCCATGTGCTTGCACTTGACATGGCCCTCTTGCTGTAAAACGCTCTCTGGTGTATAGTCTACACTTTACTTTTATACATCAGTGGAATCTGATTTGCACTTCAAAGCTGTGTAAAAGTGAGAGACAAGGAAAAGAGAGAACAACTGAGAAGCCCTGGGCATTGGTTTAGATGTGATTCTTATTAAGGCAGCATAAAAGCAAAATCAATTAAAGTCTATTTTATCTTCCGTCTGGTCACAGCAGGTTGAGTGAGTGGCATCGTGGCAAAAAGCAGAAGTGCTCTCTACACCCAGCCTTGAGTTGTGTGTGTCAAACAACATGAAACAGCTTTCATTAGAAGCACCATATCCCAGTCTCATGCCGCTTCTGCAAGTTCTACCTTTTATTCCATATTGGGGAAAAAGCAACTAACCTTTTCTTCAAGACAAGCTGTAAACCACCCGGCTTCCCTTTTGTTACGAGCAGCTATAAAAACCAAAGCCAAGGTCTGACTTGTGCTTTGTCAATGTACAACACGACTATAAGACGGTGCAGCTTCAAATAACACTGACCTTATTTTAATCACTCAAAATAGCTGGCATTATTTACTTTATATTAACTGGATCATGTACGTCGCTGTCTCTAGAGACTCTTGTTTTGCATGGTTGCAGGGCAGAATCCACATGAATAATAAAAAACATATTGTTTTTCCACTTCTTCAACACGGTAGTAAAAACTCAGATGAAAACAACCTCATTTTTGCTACTCTCCTGTCTTTTATCTGAATACTGTGTTCCTGAATAAATCACTAACCAACTCCGATGATGCCCTTGGATGAAGGTTTATGGGCGGGGACTGACTCCGTTCTTTATTTTGCCTTTTCAGCACACTCTTCTCATAGATGCGACAACCATTCATGTGTGATTAAAAAGTACCAGGCCATATGCTGTTTTACTCAGTTACACTCAGGTGCTTCACGGTGAGCAGACATGAGATGGAAAGAGAGGACACAAGCTCATAAGTCATGCGTGAAAGAAAATACATTAGGATAAAGTTTATTTCTTCAGCCTTGTTCTATGTAATACCATAACAAAAATGTTTACACTGTAGGTTTATTTGAACATGCCTGTGCTCGCGCATTTAACATCAGTGTTATTTGGCTTTGCAGTGGTATTTATTAAAGCAATATTGCACAGGTTTTCCAGATTTGTTTTGCTCTTTTTACCAAAAGAATTGCTTCAAGTGTTAGGATTATTCTATGCAACACAGAAGTGGTCTTGAGCCTAGTTTTGCTTGAATGAAAAGACACTTTGAGGATGTTGTTTTTGTTATAATGTGTTCACTGTTTAAAATCATCATTCATGATTGAGCTCATTTATTTGATTCTTTGAACAACTTTAGCCTTTAGCCTTACTTCGCCTATGTCAATTCTCCTCTGTTAGATGAACTATAGAGCAGATGAACAATAAATGTTAATGTATAGGCTTTAATTGCAGACAAGGTGTGCACGTGGCAGAGTGGTTAACATTCTCGGCCGACTCTGGACTTTCTGTGAGGAGTCTGCATGTCCTCCACGTGTTACCAGGGGTTCTCTCCGGGTACTCCAGCTTCCTCCCACCGTCCAAAGACATGCATGTGTAGGCAAATCTAAAGTGTCCCTAGTGAATGAATGTGAGAGTGAATGCTTGTCTGTCACTGTCTGTCTCTAAATGTCAGCCCTGCAACTAACTGGCCACTGTCCAGAGTGTACCCCGCCTCAGGCCCAAAGCTGCTGGGATAGGCTCCAGTCACCCGCGACCCCAACGGGACTATGCGTTAGAAAATGAATGAATGAATGAATAATTGCAGACATTTGGGGCTTTCTGCAACAATGATCTACTATTACTTGTCAAATACTGTATATAGGTTGTGTTTTAGAAGTTATTTTTAGAAAAATAATTTTTGCCTTTATTTAATAGTAGACAGTAGGTTGATAGGGAAACAGAGTGAGCGAAAGAGGGAAACAACATTGGACATTTTTGAGCGTATTTGCACGTGCTATTAGAAGTTTGATTTAATTGATTCTCCGGTAATGTGAACTCTAAATAAATTATCTTGTTATAGCTCTTTTTTCTTGTAGTGTGAGGTCTTCATTTTGAGGATTCTTCTTGCAGCAGTGTTGGCAGTCTTTCCATTTATAGTTTTTCTTTTGATTGAGGAGATTTTTTCCTAAAAACTCTCGAGGGCCCCACTGAAACCTCCTCATAGTGTGAGGAGCTGACAAACAAGGCATCTTTCACAAACATGTTTTTTTCTAAAGTTGCTTCCTGAACCTGCATGCTCCCTTGACTCAGAGCTTTATGTTGTGCTGGTACAACATCAGTGGTGTCAAAACAGCTTCTTTAACCTCACAAGTGTATGCAGCAAAAAAAAAAAAACACTGTGCTGTGAATAGTCCCACTGTGTTACATAGGTGTTATTAATGTGCGCAAAGATCTGTACTTGGCAACGATTTGTGCCACCTGGGAACCTGTCAGTGTCACATGGGCACATTTACTGTAATGTCAAAGTCAACCATGAAAAATGCTACAATATGTGATGTCAAACACAAAATTGTTTTTGCACAAGCTGCTCCACCTGTTTTCTTTTCAGCATTTTTGTAGGCTAATGTCCATTTTGTCTAGAGTGTAATAAACATTCAGCTGCATTAGTAGGCTGTTAGAGTATTTATCAGGCATTATGCATTGATTGAAACCAGGCTTAATAGCAGTGATTAATAATTATTATTTCTAAAAAGTATTGCTAGCTATTGTAGCAATGCTACAGCTTGAGACACTAATGTATCCGATTCTGGCATTCTTTATTTATTCTTTATTTAACCATGGTAGGTTAAATGAGAACCAATTCTCATTTACAATGTCGACCTGAACAGAAAGCACATTAACACACTAAAGTGGACAAAGGGATTCACCTTGAGGGATCCCATGAATGCATATTAAGAGCTCTGTGCACAAACAAACCATGAGTTGTGCGCCCATATTATATTGATCATAGGCTACTGTAGCTGGAGCGAAAATTCCCTCATGCTCCACTTATAGCTGAAGAAGTCTGACACCCACATGTCTCATATAAATCTATAACTACTTCCTGGCCAGTACATAGGCCTACAGGTAATCATGAGAGCTATTAAGGTTTTCTGTTACAATCACAATCCTATGAGCTGTAATATTTCAAAATGCTCTCATATGACATATTGTTTAAAAATAAAAATAAAAATATCATTCTTAAGAACGGCATCACTCTGCATAACTCTCACATGATGTGCCATGAAAAGTTGTGGTGTGAAGCTTATAGTATATATTCTAGTCCAGGCTCTTGTCTTGTCCAAACTGGATTATTGCACTGCTCTACTGGCTGGACTCCTGCACAACCAAACCTCTGCAGCTGATCCAGAATGCAGCGGCAAGAGTGGTCTTCAATAAGAGAGCGCACGTAACTCCTCTCTTCGTTAGGTTACACTGGCTCCCGGTTGACACACGCATCAAGTTCAAAGCTATGCTCTAGGCCTACAAGACCACCACTGGTTCTGCACCCTCATATCTTCACTCACTAATACAGACCTACGTTTCCTTGCGCTCTGCAAATGAACAATGTCTGGTGGTACCATCCCAAAAAAGTACCTTCTCTGGATCTGTTCCACGTTGGTGGAATGATCTACCTGCTGCTACAAGATCAGCAGATTTTGTAGCCATCTTTAAAAAACGCCTGAAAACACATCTCTTCACTGAATTCTACTTCTTTTCCATCTCTTTTTTTTTAATAAAAAAATCCTATCCTTAGGTATACTTTGTAGTGTGCTGGATTTTAACTGACTAGTTTTTGATGCACTTATGCATTTTGCTTTCTTATGGTGTAATAATTGCTTCCATTGTTTTTTTTACATTTGTAAATCGCATTAGATAAAAGCGTCTGCTAAATGACTAAATATAAATGTAGTATATGCTTCAGAATGCTTCTCTTGGAAGCAGTCTTCATTATATAGATAGATATAGATTTTTTTTACACCTGTTGCCAGACAATTGTATGTTGATCATACCCTATAGACCGGGGGTGGCCAACCCGCGGCTCGCGAGCCTCATGCGGCTCTTTAACTAGTTTCATGCAGCTCTTCAGGAGCTGTCACATGACATGTGTCAAAAATGCTTGGCTGGCGCTGTCATCCACTCCCCCTACAGCTAGATGGCACACTGACCATGTAAGCCTGTTTGAGTGACGTCAAACGAGCGACGAGAGAATCTTTGGTGTGATTCACATCATTTGTGTTGTAAACAATTTCCTTCAAGTTACCTCTTGAAATGGCAGGGAAAAATAGCACAGCCAAACGAAAATATGAAGAAGAACACAGGACGTTTTTGCCAGAGTGGGAGAGTTTATATTTTTTTGTTAAACGTAATGACAAGCCGATCTGCCTTATATGTCACGCAGCATTAGCGCATTTCAAAGCTTCAAATCTTCAGCGTCACTTCAGCTCACTCCACCCTAACATCGAACAGGAATTTCCAAAAGGGACTGAACTTCGCAAGAACAAGTTGGTCGCTTTGAAAAGCCAGGCAGAAAAGCAGGTGCAGTTTTTCCAAAAATTTACGAAACACTCGGAGACCGTAATGCTTGCATCATATCAGCTGGCTTGGAACATAGCACGGGCTAAAAAGCCATACAACGAAGGGGACTTCATTAAAAAATGCCTCATGATGTTCATGTGTACCCATGTGTATGATGTGGCTCTTTGCAGTAACACAGAAAAAAAAGTGGCTCTTAGTCTCTCACTAGTTGGCCACCCCTGCTATAGACTGACACCATAGACCGCTCTCATACATCTGTTGTAAGGCTGCACTAAATTGTCCATGTGACATTTTTTTTGTGTTTTGCAAATTAGATTGAAATATTGGAAGTATTATATAGTGTGTATTTTGTGTATGTATCTAATGTGCCCGTCTTGTGCTGCTTCAGGTGGACCACACCTGGTGTACCTGGTGGGACCCGACGGAGACTGAAAGTGTGGAGTCGTAGTGTAGTTTTTAATTGAGTGCGTTTACAGGCACTTGAGTATCTCGGACATGATCTTTTTTTTTTTTTGTGTGTCCTGTTTTTGTCTTTGTGCTGTAAACTGCATATCCTGATTTCAGAAACTGAGATTAGCCAGTGACCAGGTTTGGAGAAACCTGGCTATGCTTCTGGAGAACTTTGAAACCGGGATACTGTGGCTGTATCCTGGTTTCTAGCAGCTGCTGATGAACTGAGCATGTGCGAGTTTATATGAGTGACGCACATCAAAACAAACATGGAGCGGGCAGAAACGTTCAAATAGCAACAAAATAATAGCAGTGCTTTCAAAACTACAAACAAGTGATATTTCACAAAAACACTAGTGCACTTTCATGTTTAACACTGCTGGTGTTCTGCTGAGGCTTCATGGGTCTCACAGACTTTTACTACCCTTTCCTGCTGCAGAGGCTGTTTATGTCTATTACTTGTCATTCGTTCCATACAAAGAATCTGAGATACTTTAATTGTTTATCATGTGTAGGCTATAGGGCGCAGTGGCTCAGTGGTAGAGCAGTTGTCGTAAGACCAGAAGGTTGGCAGTTCATACTGTTGTTGTGTCCTTGGGCTACATAGTTATTAGTGTTTCTCTGCATGCATAAATGCCATATCCCATATATAAATAATTATGATTTTACAAAAGAGCCTTGGAAAACAGTACTTAAAGGAAGTCAAAATTATCTGCATTTTGAAATTGAATATTGTGTATTTTAGAGAAACATGTCAGTCTTTCAAGTTAAAAATGTAAAAGTGCATAAACTCTGAGGCAGAATGTTTGGAGTCAACTGCTTAGCAACGGCTTAAGAATTCTGAACATTCCAAATGTGTGATGTCACAAGACAGTGTGTTCATGACATCATTCATAAACCAGCCAAGCCCTTTGAGTAGACAACAGACAAGGTCAAGCAGACAACTTTAACCACTCGAGACCGAGACAGACCACAGCTATTAACCAGACCACATCCATAACTACAGCAGGAGATTTATTTACAGACTGAAAACACACCAAACCTAAAATGGTTCAGATGAGCACTGACGACGCAAAGGTGGAGGAAGAAAGAATGATGAAAGAGACTATGGAGAAGAGGGAACAAAAATGGCTTGAGAAGGAGAAGGCCTACCAAGAAAGGGAAAAGCAATTGATGTCTAAACTGCAGAAACTTGAGGAAGCCTTCCAAGAGCGTGAGAAGCAAATGTTAACACAAGATCACATTTATAAGACGCTACTTCTTAGATATAATGAGGAAATTGAGAAGACTTTGGCGAATTTGGACAAAGTTGAAGAAGAGTATAAAGAAAAGGTGGACAACACTGAATCTACGCAGTTAATCCATGCCCAAGGGGAGAAGATCACAGCGGCTGAACCTGGGTTACAAAGTGAACCTGTTAAGGTCCAGGTAGAAGCTCGAGGGGATTTTGAGATTGAGAACAAGCGTCCAGAGGCTGAAATGGTGCTCCTTGAAACTGAATCTGCCAATAAGAAGAAGAGGAGAAGCAGAAATCAGAGAAGGAGGCACAAACACTCTGAGGCATCCACCAAAGTCTCTGAGGAAGAACAGTCTGAGCATACAGTTCATTTCACAGAGGCCCGAGACAAAGCCACAGAGGGTGAAAGTGAAACTACAGTGGAAGACTGTGAGTCAACCCAGTCCCTAAAGGATGTCCAGTGTGACACTGGAGAAGCTCAGGCAGACACTGAGCCACTGGCGGCTGAGATAGTCCGAATCAAGGATGAAATAGTACAAGACTTTACATCTACCAGTCAGGACAAGAGAAAAAGGAGAAGACGGAGGAAGAACCATCAAGTGACTGAAATAGTTAAAGCCACTACAGTCTCAAAGGCAACACCATCAGAGGCCACAGTCCTTTTAACAGTGAACCAGGACAAAACCACAGAGGGTGAAAGTGAAAGTACAGTGGAAGACTGTGAGTCAACCCAGTCCCTAAAGGATGTCCAGTCTGACACTGAGACCTTCACCACATCACTGGAATGTAAAGGCATGGAATCACAAGGTCAACTGTCTGAGACTCAAATGGAATCCACAGTAGACCAAGTGGATTGTGAGATGGAGGTTTTCATCGCAGGAGAGCCACGAGTCGTCCCCCACAATGGTTCGGCTGATTCTCCAGTAACAGTTATGGAGCCTGAAATCATTGAATCCTTACAGGCCGAGACAACACTCAGTGGAGAGGCCCAATCTGAAGCAGCTCAGGCAGACACTGAGCCACTGGAGGCTGAGATAGTCCCAATTAAGGATGAAATAGTACAAGACTTTACATCTACCAGCCAGGACAAGATAAAAAAGAGAAGACGGAGGAAGAACCATCAAGTGACTGAAATAGTTAAAGCCACTACAGTCTTAAAGGCAACACCATCAGAGGCCACAGTCCTTTTAACAGAGAACCAGGACAAAACCACAGAGGGTGAAAGTGAAAGTACAGTGGAAGACTGTGAGTCAACCCAGTCCCTAAAGGATGTCCAGTCTGACACTGAGACCTTCACCACATCACTGGAATGTAAAGGCATGGAGTCACAAGGTCAACTGTCTGAGACTCAAATGGAATCCACAGTAGACCAAGTGAATTGTGAGATGGAGGTTTTCATCGCACTAGAGCCACCAGTCGACCCCCACAATGGCTCGGCTGATTCTCCAGTAACAGCTCTGGAGCCTGAAATCATTGAATCCTTACAGGCCGAGACAACACTCAGTGGAGAGGCCCAATCTGAAGCAGCTCAGGCAGACATGAAGATGAAGAATAAGACTGTCCTGTTCTCAACACAGATGAAAACAGTCAAACATCAAAAAGTGCATGTCCTCAAATATACAAGCCAGAGCAAAAGAAAAGGAAAAGACGAAGAAATAATCAACAATTGGACATTTTGGAAAGTAAAGATGCACAGAATGAAAAAGAGACTGTTAGAGCCCACAATTAACGTGGTCTCTTACATCCAGCGAGACTCTTTCACAGAGACTTGTGTCACAGGAGACATACATACAACTATATTCAATGGAGTGACCCAATCTGGAGAAGCTCAGGCAGACACTGAGCCACTGGCGGCTGAGATAGTCCCAATCAAGAATGAAATAGTACAAGACTTCACATCTACCAGCCAGGACAAGAGAAAAAAGAGAAGACGGAGGAAGAACCATCAAGTGACTGAAATAGTTAAAGCCACTACAGTCTCAAAGGCAACACCATCAGAGGCCACAGTCCTTTTAACAGTGAACCAGGACAAAACCACAGAGGGTGAAAGTGAAAGTACAGTGGAAGACGGTGAGTCAACCCAGTCCCTAAAGGATGTCCAGTCTGACACTGAGACCTTCACCACATCACTGGAATGTAAAGGCATGGAGTCACAAGGTCAACTGTCTGAGACTCAAATGGAATCCACAGTAGACCAATTGGATTGTGAGATGGAGGTTTTCGTCGCAGGAGAGTCACCAGTCGACCCCCACAATGGTTCGGCTGATTCTCCAGTAACAGCTCTGGAGCCTGAAATCATTGAATCCTTACAGGCCGAGACAACACTCAGTGGAGAGGCCCAATCTGAAGCAGCTCAGGCAGACATGAATATGAACAATAAGACTGTCCTGTTCTCAACACAGATGAAAACAGTCAAACATCAAAAAGTGCATGTCCTCAAATATACAAGCCAGAGCAAAAGAAAAGGAAAAGACGAAGAAATAATCAACAATTGGACATTTTGGAAAGTAAAGATGCACAGAATGAAAAAGAGACTGGTAGAGCCCACAATTAACGTGGTCCCTTACATCCAGCGAGACTCTGAGACTGGGGACCTCACAACACCATTTGAAGACGCCGTTAGTGACAAACAAATGCAATCTCTTGTGCCCCAAAGTGATGCAACAGAAGCCCAGGGCAAGCCTAAAAAAGAGGCTAATGTCTCCCAACACGACCACAAATTAAAGAAAAGAAGAAAGGGAAGGAAGAAGCATTAATAGGTTTCCTGTCCTCCCCTACAATCACAATCCCTGTTTCAGTTCTGATAGTTCCCATTAGCAGCTTCTTGGTAAATTATTGTTTTAACATGAAGTTTACCAGGATAATGCTAAAGGGAACTTTTGAGCCTGAATGGATTAAAGGGTTGAGGACAGAAGGCTTAGAGTTTGAGTCTGGTTTGAATGCTCTTTAACAATGTTGAAATGTATAGCTTTGGGTTTTCTATCTTCCTTTAGGGCTGTTGCTCAGTCTTTAAAGGCCAGACTGTTCTCTTTCGAGTCTTTACAGTAAACTTGATGCTGTTTTGTTGAGTTTATTGGGAGGATGATAAATGGGAGTTTTTTGACCTGGACGGACTAAGTAGTGCTCAAATTAGAAGATCAGAAACTTAAAGCCATTCATTACGGCATGAGTGAAGGACCATTCAAATCAATACAGACAAAAGGCCACATCAAATACTGACCATAGATGCACTTCCTCCTTCTTTACAAACACTAATCTTGGGCTGCTTCAGTGGTTCACTTGGTAGAGCAAATTTCTTTAAACTGTCCCCCATGTTTTTAATTCTGCGTACATTTAATTAATAAAATTTGGCAAATATAAGCTTTTTGTCCTTTGCCTTAATCGAGCAGTAAAAGCAGTGCTTTTATAGTTGGAGTGTGAAAAAGAGGTGAGGAGAACCGTGCTGCAGGTGAAAATGGTGGAGGAAATGTTATAAAAGGATGGAAAGGATTAAAAATGAGTGCATCTTAGGAACAGCTCAGTTAGATCTATTGTTTTGGTGTAAGTAGAGTTGACAGGATTTCTATGAAGAGAAAATTCCCGATGCATCATGAAGAGAATGAGTTAGGCTGACCATTACATCAACTAAAGCACTAAAGAACTTAAAAACATGGGGGAAGGGGGGTCGCGGATCGTCAGCAGTCTAATATTGGGGGTCGCGGTCTGAAAAGTTTGGGAACCCCTGCCCTATAACAGTAGTGAGTTTCCGCTGGACGCTGGACGACCCTTTAAGCCACCCAGCGGCATCTACACGCTGTTGAGGCTGCACTGGGATGGCCAATACCAAGATTTTTCCTTTCAATATGATACTATTAGTTTATAGTACATTTTCATTGATACCAATAGCAATACCGATCCTTTTTGCCTCTTTGAACTTTGAATAAAACTCATGGACATTAATACTAGAATGAAATGCTTATAAAATGATAATAAAATAGCTTTTAGCTTTTTAAAATAATTTTGGTCTTGGGTGAAAAATAGCACCATACTACACAATCTTCTTCTCTCTTGGTCATCCATGCTGCTGCCAAGCTCCCTTGCTTGACTGATGCTGACATCTGATAGGATGCCATAAGCATGTGACACTGAAAATCATCTGAAATACACCTGGGCTGGTTTTCATACATAAATCTATCCCTAAAACTCTCAGAAATAAAAACAAATTGCATAAATTATATTACGACAGTGGTATTGCAATATTTTAAAAAGTATCAATTCCAAAATATCAGCCGACTTATATCGAAGTATCGCTACCTGAGTATCAATGCGCCCATCCCTACGCTGCAGCAAACGTTGGGCTGTATTGTTTTGCTGTATTGAGATTGCGTTCATGCTCCACATGTGCTGCAGAGAAGCCACCGCTGTAGTTTCTTTGATAAGCCACTAAACTACTGCACACTATTGTGTGCCTCATATCACCAAAAGCCTGTCTTTGAGCAAGGGGTGTATTGCAGGGACGTAGAAACCCTGTTGCTTCTTTTCAGCCTATTCTTCTTCTGGCCTTCTACTGGTCTTCTTTTAACAAAGATGAAGACCTGTCATCGGGGACCCTTCGCCAGGCCCCCCTTTCTCCTTATTGGTCTTGCTTATGTTTGTAAATGTGATGTAATAGCGACTGCTGGTACCATAAGGTAACTAACGTACCTCTCCCTGAGCTTCCCGCTGGGTCACTACAGGTGCTTTACACAGTAAGTGTGCTCAGTAGCATCATTAATGAAACCTCCAGCCCACAGGCCGGCTCTGTGTAAACGCTTCAGCCTTGCTACAGTCTTTTGATCACACTGCTAATGGCCTCTGCAGGAACAAGTCTGAGGCATTTTGCTGAGCAGTGGAAGTTCCTAGTTTCCTGCGACCAATCAATGGAATTTCTTCACTGGCTGCTGCCTCGGTTAATGTGCATGAACTGTGGGTGATGGCTGGTGGCGGTCTACTTTCAGACATCTTGCAAACTGATTTGAACAAATTAAAGAGGCCTGCTTTAAATATTTATATGCATTTTTATAAATAAATATTTTCCAAAGACCAATAAACATAAAGCCCCCGCAGCAAAAATCAAAAACACAGTGAATTTGAGAGACTTTGAGAGGCAAGTATAAGACTGCTGTTTTTACTGAGTTTTTGGTAAATGCATCTTTGAGAAATCAGTATGTGTTTCGCCATGAGTTTCTAACAGCTTCTTTCAGAGCCCACTCAATGATTGGCTGCGTTGATATCAGCTGCATTAGCTCCAGATTGTTATTTCTGGTCCTCCATGTACTATTCAGATTCACAGTCAGTGACTGTACAGATGGGATCAGTGGACAGTGACCTTGAAGTGTGCATCTTATCGAGCTAATTAATTCATTATATTATTCCTCAAAGTGCCATAAATCAACCTGTCGCTGGCAAACTGGCAGCAGATGTAGAGGATGGTAGACTATCTATTACATTCATGTCTAAATGCTGATACAAAAATCATCAAGAGAGCACACTCGGGTCTGATGAGCATGAGGAGCTTTAGCGCCTTTCAACATTACTTGTCAGCAACATCATTTGCTGTGTGTGATTATTCATTGATTTACAATGGAGCCTACCATCGAGATTAAGTTATGAAAACCCACCCTTCAGCCATTTCTCAACTATTCTTCACCATATTATAAAGAAAATCAATATTTCATATACCAAGAGCACCCATTAAAGGAAATCAGAATTTTAATCAATGGCACCACAAGAATCATTTCATGCTATGGCTGCAGAAGTGCCCTTTAAGGCACAGCAATATATGCTCTTATTCACTCACATTTGCTGAGGTTTATTCTATTCACTCCATTGCAGAAAAAAGGTGTTGATATTCAAAATCTTAAAATACTATATGTGGTAATGAATATATTCAATTGTAGTGTTTTCACATAAAAAGCAGTAAAATTAATCATTTTTAGATTTGGTAAGACTTATTAGGATAAAACTAACATTATGTTACAACACAGTATGCATCAGACTAAGGTCCACAATACTCCAAAGAGTTTAGATGTTTTGTGCTGTGGCTGCAATAGTGGCCTTTAAGACAAAACAATATGTGCACTTAGTCACGCAAATGTGCTGAGGTTTAACCCATTCACTCTATTGTACAGTCCACTGGGATTTGGCACATGTGGAAAGTTCATTTGGTGCTTATCAGCCTTTGTACATGAGTATGGTTATTCATGTAAACATGCATTTTATTTATTTTTTTAACTTCATCCATGTAATATTTTTTTCAACAGAGTGGGAGTAATGGCATATGTTTTGAGCACCCAAAATCCTGCAACTTGAGGGCTGTATGAGAGTTGGTGCCCCTTACGAGACAGTAGCTCTGTTAATAAGTTGAGTTAGTGCCACCTGACATACTTGACAGTGATGTAGTAATTTAATTTGAATAAATCTGAGTAAAAATGAGAGAAACTACAGACATAAGATACCCTGAGTAGCTGAGTATTTATTCTGAGGACAAAACTGCCACAAGTCTGTTTTACTGATCTTTGACCCAGCTCCAAAGCCGGTCAGTTTCCAACCACCCAGTTCCCTGTATGTGACCAGCCAGTGTTTTGTTCAGGTGTGTACCTCCCTGGACTCAGTGGTCTCACTTACCTGCCCATACCCCTCCCCCACACTCTGCTCCTTTAATCCTCCTCTAACTGAAGGGTATTAAGACTCAGCACTTCAACAAAGAATGTCCTCTGAGCATTTTGATGAATGGCTGTGTTCAAAGCACCTGCTGAAAAAACTTTAAAGGTTGCACACTCTTCTCTATTGTTGTTTAAAGCGTTCAAACCAACATCTAAATGTGTGTATGCCGATGTGTGTATTCATCTCTCAAAAGAAATATAGCTTTTTGTTGAGTATTTAGATCCCACGCAGAGTTCTACTTTGGTGTATGTCTGCTGTCACTGTAATGTTAGCTGCCTGCACATTGTTTGGAGAGCAGAATAAAGTTTAAATTTGTTTGTGTGCGTTCTTGAATACAATGAGAGACATGGCAGCCACTGGCAGAGTGAGCACGATTGTTATCATCTTCCTATAATAATAACTGTATGCTGCTGACTGGCCCAATATAATGGGCTTAGTCAACCAACATAAATTCACCCATTTGTATCTGGATATAATATTTTTTTGTGCATTTGGGAAAATACAAATTACCATGTCACAGCACAGCAAAAAAGAGTAATAACAAAGCTCTTTTGGGTGGTTTGTAAAAATAGCAGATGATGAACTTTTTTTTTCCAGCAATGCGCACAAACACGCAGAGCTGCAGGCAAAGACATGTATGTTTTTATTGGAAATAATAAGACATCAAATTGTGTAGTCTGGTTTTATTGCTAATCTTTGCAGTGCCAGAAAAATAACACTTTAAGCAATCTCCATTAAATGATGATTTTATAAATCTCAGAGAGTGATCAAAAAGCCCACCTTATGGAGGAATCAAAGCTGTGAAACGTGACCAGCATTATTTTATGAAGGCAAGTGAGCACGCTATCATTTTGAAGTCACGTCATTCTCTGTTTCCTGATAACATCTGTTTTGTAGCGACTGACTAACTATGCAAAACCACATGATATAATGTTTCATGCTTCTGCTCAGCACATCACATGAATCAACTTTGCACATCTGCCACTCGGCTTGAAACATGTCATGCTCTAAGTGAAGAAGAAAGGAAGACAACTGAGCAGTGATGAGCAACTGTGACAAGTGGAAATCAAAAGCTGATAAATCTGCTATGAGAAGGTCTTCACTGTGTTTAGTAGGTCTGAGGTAGATTCATTGCTTGCCTTTGAAGACTCAAAATAGAGGCAGGTCCAAAAGTCCATCCCCCACAA
The DNA here is from genome assembly GCA_024416835.2 of Perccottus glenii. NCBI lineage: Eukaryota > Metazoa > Chordata > Actinopteri > Gobiiformes > Odontobutidae > Perccottus > Perccottus glenii. The sequence goes on along the minus strand of CM044548.2, from coordinate 16,437,953 downwards.
TGGAAAATCTACTAAAATAATAAATTCAAACTGAGTACTGACAAATAATTAAAGGAGAGCTGCGTAACCTTTAGCAAGTAGAGGACGCAGATCTCTACAGCAGGGACTCTTGTGGACAGCCAGTCCAACACGGGGAACTCACTTATGCTCAATAAAAACACATTTCTTTTGCTTATAGTTTAAGTTTGAACTATAAGCAAAACAATATGTTCAATAAACACTGTATATTCAACACCACAGTCACATCTGCGCCCTCCTCAGTTTTAACACCACTCTTTACAGTTTGTTCTAAAACCAGTAAAAACTGTTTCTTTGCTTGTTTGGTAACTGTCAATTTCATTGTTCAAACATCCAATACATGTATAATACAGACATCTTACCAAAGAATATAGTCATAAATAACTCTATAGCAGTCTGTTTGAGTACGTGTTAAGTGGATGCTGATACTGTATCTCCATGCAAAGTTTCAGTATATTCATTCATTTTCTACCGCTTAGTCCCGTTAGGGGTTACGCTAACCACTCTGCCACGTGCACCCCAGTTTCAACATATATTTATAAATAAAGCCAACCTTGGACAGGGATAATCCTAAGGGATGAGACTTCTAAACCCATTCTTGGGTTTAGAAATAGAGAAATATTAAAGTCTGCATCTTAGATCTGTTCTTTGGAAATATGATAATTCCCCTGTAATTCAACTAATAGAGTTGAATAATACAGACCATTTTCTCCTTTGTAAAACTGGAGATGCATGTGCATGGGGAACTTTCAGTAAAATAAAAATGAGAAACATGGGATGAACAATGGCCAGTATGCGCTCTCATTCGTGCGGAACAGCTTGTAAAATAATTTTTTTGAGCACCTGCTGTTTTGAGAGGAAAATGCATTCTAAATGGCTGAAGGAGGTGTTCTTAATATCATGCACACTGAGTTCACAGCAGCAGCACAGAAATGAAGTCTGGTGCCCCTCACTTTTGGACACCCGGAGCGGCCAGCACAGAGGAGAATGAAAGGCTTTACGTTATCAGTGCACTGAAGTCCTTCTCCCTGCATGAGTATCTACTGAGGCAGGAAAGCCTTTTCTTCCTGCAAAGGCTTTTAATTCTTTTGCTTAATTGCATTCAGGGATTCTATTGTTCACCTTTATCTTCCTGGTTTTTCCTCCCAGAAGAATTTCCATTCAATGTGTGCCACATACGTCTGACGCCACAATTAACTTCAATAAAGCTCATTAAAAAGAAGAAACAAATACAGTGCTGTTGTCAATAAATGTTGTGAAGTTCTTTGAGTGACATGATAAAATATTTTGAAAATGATTTTGTCATTGATTGGGTTTGCCCACAACAACAGCCCAAAAAATTAAAACACAAATGAAGTAAGATTTTGCAATTACTTCTGAAATAAAACAATGATAAATTGTGTAAAATGCTGATGACAATGAAATAGTTTTCAATTACATTTAGTTAATTCAATTTCATTTCTTATCCGTTTGATATGCACCTATTTCTTTCCATTTATTCACTGTCACTTTCCTGTTTTCCATAATATTTTGTAGGCTTAAGTCTTGGGTCACCTTTTTTTTCCGAAGGATGTATCATGGGGGTGATGTCACAGTCACTGTATTCATGCATTTCCACAGTCTATGACATGCTCCATGGAAAAAACTGTGCACTTACCAGCTGCCAGTGCCTTCTGAATGTTTCACAAAGCTCCTTTCATTTCAAAAGCTGAACACAACTTGAGTCTTTTGCTGTGGAACAACATGACACTTGAAGCCTGAACGTTTTATGTACTATATTTAGTTAAAATACTCAGAGTTAGGTATTTTAGCTTGCAGTTAAAGCTACCATCTGAACAAGGTGAATTTAAATCCAGCTCTTGCTTTCCCTAAACATACTCAGTGAGGACAACTCCAAAGCAATGGATGAGTCAGCAAAGATGAACTTGAACACAATGTCAAAACCACACAGTCGTGTTTTTGCACACTAAAAAGATGTTAGGATCTTTGTATGGTCTAAATGTTTACAAAATGCTGGATTTATTACTTATTTTTGTCAGTATGGTGTTCCAGTATTGGCTACAGCGGGAGTGTGTTCAGCATTAATTAACTCGACCTGAGGTGAGAAGATATTGACAAAGAGAGTCCTTGTACAAAATTGAGTTCTGCTGTTACATTTTATGGCCGTTATTTTTCATATTGTTGCAAAGACATGTGAATAAAAAGGTCAGGCAGCAGCCATGGCCAGAAACGCTATAATGTGAAATATCAACATCAGTCACATCAGGAAATAATTGCTGATTTTAAATCTTTTTTAGGGGTATTCATGCACAGAAGCATGAAGCAATATTCTATCTATTAGCCAATATTGAGACTGGGCAACACAGGTGCTAAAACAGAATAATATTAAGGCATTAAATTATTATATGATACTTCGCAATAGATCAAGGAAAAACAGAAATTATCGGTAAAACTCTATAATAACAGTGTTGTTAAACAGCAGTGAAGCATCTGTAATTAATGAATTCATGAATAAACAATTTATAGAAGCTCAAAGGTTGTGTGTTTATGTTCTCCCTGTGTTCAGTGGGTTTTCTCCAGGTACTCCAGTTTTCCCCCACCAACATCAAAACATGCTGGTGCCCCCTGGTGGCGCCAATGAATTTCCCCAAAGGGTTGATAAAGGGATAATAAAAAAATACCGTGGCTAAACAATGATTATAATGTAATGGTGCTTATCAATTCAACGTTATTAATCTAATCTAATGCTTAATGTGTAGTTATTATAAAGTGTTTCCAATTTATATTTATCTTGAGGATATTGAAAACTCAAATAATAATAACTGCCAATATTTTTTTTATTTTCCATGTGTAGTTTAGATTTAATTACTTTTGATTGTGCTCCATGATGATAAGTTGATAATTGGAAACAAGGATAGCAAAAATAAACATTTGATCTTTTTTTAGATTTGAACCTTCTTTTTCTTCTGTTGTTCTGTAAACTCAGTAAAAGAGGACAACCGCTGAGGCAGAACCAGGAGACACATCTGATCTTTTAAAGCAGACTTTTGGCCTCTAACAGAGACCTAAAGGGAGGACAAGATATTTAAGTGTACACTGTGTTTTGAATAAATTATTTTGAGCTTTCTATATTCCATACACTATAACAATCTCTATTTAATTCAGATGTTTAGTTTTGTCACAGTTTAAGACAAGTTTAAATTATAACCTTAAACCTAACAACATTGGCATTTCCACACATTACACAGGCCGCTCATTACCTTCATCGTTTTTATCTATTTTGAAGGCTCTACCTGTATCTAATAAACCGAGAGACAGCGGGTTGTTCTGCACATAATAAAGACTGTTATAATGTGTTATTAAGCCTCAGCAAGCGTGGAAATGCCCTGGGGAAAATATGGTCCCTGATGTCAATGAGCACAGAGAAGGCTGCAACCATGCAGAGAAAACACTACGCCTACGACAAAAATGAGGAAGTGCTTTCCATGTCTACAATTTGGATGAGGATCAAGAAAAAAATCCAGCAGCCAGGGTATTTGAGGCAGTGGCATGGCAACCAGCAGCCTGTCAGGTCAGTCAAGGTTGTCTGTGCTCATTGTCGCCAATACGTTATGACAAACTCGAGCTTAAGAGATAAAATTAGGCAAAGGCGAGAGCGGCCAGCTATCGGTCGGAGGGAGAGTAGATTGACAGCTAAAGGAGAACAAAGTAGGATTAAAGATTGGCTCAGTCAGGAAGATAGATACATAGCTCTGTCATCTATCCGTACTCTCCAGGCTTTTCCAGGTCAGTGCCAGATACTGACAAGGAGCAAACAGAATTAAAAGGGGCCACCTCAAAAGAGGAGTGTTGTCCTATTTTATCCTGGGCACAGATTGAATAGAAAAGATCAAGCTTACACGAAATATCAGAATGCAACATTCATTTACATGCATATTTCTCTTTTCATATCAGTCCTCCACATGAAAGCCTCTGTGTTAGACAGAAACACATGAAGTAATCTAATCTGATCATGTTACTACACCTGTGCCATCCAGGTCGAGCTCATATTTCTTTGGTATGTTAATAAGAACACAGTAAGTCTGACCAGCATACAGAGGACACTTTGTCTGCAGAAGACAATGTAGCTCCATTGTCATGAGTTTTATTTTTCTTAATGCAATGAGCAATCAAATGAATTCACATAACTTCACTTTATAACCAGACAACTATTGTGCCATCTGTCATTTTAAACATGAACATAAACATCTCATTGAAAAAGTGCATCCCTTTGAGACACTGAAGAATATTCTGCAGTTGTAGCTAAATGAGTCGACATTTGCTTGAAAAGAACTTTGTGGGAAGAAGGCTGACAGGATTAGATGTGACATCAAGATTTTTTGTCAAGAGCCTTTCTTAGTGAGCAGGATTAGGGGGTTAGCAGTAGCTAAACCTGGGCTTAGCCCCAGCTTGTCTGACTCATGACAATGACGCAGTTTGATGCTGTGCCAAACTGCTCAGGCAATGGGGATAAAAAAAATATTATAATAAATTTAAAAATCCCATTTAATCTCGGTTTAAATCGCACCTGCAAGGTAGAAAATGTAGTAATGTTTATTGATTGCCACAAAAAAGTTTCACAAAGTCACAGTAAAATATGTATCTGACTATTTAATGTTGTATACCACAACAACAACAACACAAGTTATTTCTCACCAAGCAGTATTATTTCACGTGACATTTAAAACCGGCTCAGAAGCATAAATATATTCTCAATTAGTGACCAATCAGATCTACAGGAACTACCTCAAACATGGATGTCACATGCATAATGACACATCTGGCCCAGAGTGTAGGAGACCATGCGTTATCTCACTGCAGCACGATAAAAATAACAAAACTAAGATGATCCATATGTAGTAACTGTAATTTTGTGTTTGTGTAGTTCTATTTGTCACAGTAAAGTGAATTTTAAAAAAAAGAAAAAAGGAAACCATTGACAAAGTCTGGCACCTTCAATAAAATGCAATAACTGTAGAGCTACAATATTGAAACCATGTCATACTTGAGGTTGCATGACCCTGTATCAACACAACAAGTCACTATCTGACATTGTTTTTGCCTATTGTTCTATGTATCTTTAGAAGAGAGTACGCTCTACATCTAAAGCAAACAGAGGAAACATCAGACTGTATTAATGTTGCATTTCCCCTGGTGCTTTAATGACCAATACTCATGCAGTTTTCTTCTAGATTATATTGCTAAAGTTTGGTAGCAGTGCTTACGTTTCACTTCAGCTCATTTTCTTGCTCATATTTATTCATAACTATCATTATTTGTTCTTTACACAGACAAACACTGATCCACTCATTTCCAAATGTGTCCCACTTTCACTGCCTACTTTACACTTTTAAAAGTAAGATGAACAAGTTTCCTGTTTACCCAGTGCTTTGTATTACTTCTGCAGGTTTGGTCTGTTCACATTGTCTTGCAGACTTTACCCTGTGTAGTACAAAGAAGCATGTTCTGAATTAGTTTTAGTTCAGATCCTCTCATTTAACATATAGACATTCATTTGTCTGGAATGCATATAAAACCCACTTGCTTTCTGCAAGTTCATAGTATGCCATGGTCACTTTTTGAATTTGGTTTTAATTATAAATATCAAACTATTTTTTATTTTTTTTTCGGCAGCTCCTTTGGTCAAATGAATGGTGTTTCATTTGGGATACTGTGCTTTCCTTTCATGTTAATAAGAAATGTGTGATTAAAAAGGGATTATTTCAATGCTTGTATAAATTTTAGAACATATCTGACTGTGTGTGTGTGTGTGTGTGTGTGTGTGTGTGTGTGTGTGTGTGTGTGTGTGTGTGTGTGTGTGTGTGTGTGTGTGTGTGTGTGTGTGCGTGTGTGTGTGTGTGTGTGCGTCTCCCTGTTATGTATTCTTAATAAAAACAAGTTCTGGTCAGGCTTGAATAGGTTTAGACTTTGGAGAAGTAACATCCCCAGAATATATTCAGTCTAGAGATGTTTTTATGTAGTCCCTCTGCAAACCCAACTACAACATCTATTTTTTACCTCTCCGCTCTCCTCTTGGAAATTAATTGCTTGTGAGTGAATTGACTTTGGTGCTAGCCCAGTGCTGATGTGTAAATCATTGCACACGTTCACTAACCTATTTACCTGACCTCTTAGTTTCCCTAGGGACAGCTCTCCTCTCCCTGCAGGATGACATTTTTCTTGCTGTTTCAAGAATCCTCAGCAAGAAAAATAAAGACATCAGCAGCAGAGCCATTTTTCCTGCCAAGTTTCACAGCTTTATCTGAGCCAACTCTCCTCAGCTAATTCTGAAAAAACCAAAAATCTTCAAAAACATAAAAAAGTAAAGGCAATCTCTTTCACTTCAAATAGTATTACTGTCAACAGCTCCTTTCCTTACCTTTGTGTTAATACAACTAAAACCTGTCCATACTTCACCATTACAGCTGCCACCTGTCTGCAGTGTGAGTCATGTAGTGCTTACTTAAGACTTCTCAGTGTGTGTGTGCTCAGCTGTCTGTTTCACTCTAAGACACCTGCTGCATCACTATTAAACACAGCCTGGGCTGATGGAAGGAACCATACCTTCTACTTCAACTTCAATTTTAGAATTATCTTTTTACTTTAAATGTCCATCTCAAGGCAAAAAACTGTGCAGAAATATTATGCAACTAAATGAAAAACAAAGATTTTCCCATCTCACTTGTTTATTTTCACCTGTTAAAGTGAGAATAATAAACAAACTTAAAATTTACAAATAAACATTTCTGAAAAAAAAAAAAAATAAATAAAAAAAACCTCAGTGACCCTTCTTTTCGATAACAGTCACATTTCCACAGCCTCCCAGACACTGTTCAGCGAGGTGTACTGTTTACCTTTACTGTAAATTTCCTGCTTAAAAGGGCCCAAAAGTTTTCAATAGGGTTTAAGTCAGGTGAAGAAGGGGGCCATGTCATTAGTTTTTCATCTTTAAGGCTATCACTGGCCAGCCACACAGTGGAGAACTTTGATGCATGTGATCGAGCGTTGTCTTGCATCAAAGTCTTCTTGAAAGATGCAGACTTTTTGTCTTGTTGTGTCTTGTTCAAAGGTGGTCGGGTTTCAGGCTTTCTTACTTTGGCCATGTCTCTGAGAACTGAACACCTTGTACTTCTTGACACTCCAGGTAGGTTGCAGTTGTGGAATATGGCAGCACTGGAGGATAATGGGTTCCTGGTAGCTTCACGTTTGATTCTTCACAAATCTTTGGCGGTTTGTGTCTTTTTTCTTTCTTCTTCTTTTCTACAATTTTTGACTTTTCAGAGTCAGTTAAATCTCTTTTTTGGCCCATTTTGTCCTGAGGAAAAGAATCTGCCTAATAATTATGCACACCTTGATATAGGGTGTTGATCTCCTTAGGCCACACCCTCCTCTTTACACAAATACACATCACCTGAAATGCATTAAATCCAATAAGGATTCAAGTTTATACAGCTTGGAGTTGGATAAAATGATAATATGGTCGAAATAATCGCCTTGCCTAATAATTGTGCACACAGTGCTCACAAGTCTCCTTTATTAGCCCCCAATAAGCAACAAATAAAACACACTGTCAAGAAACAATATCCTCTACTTAGCAGCAGCTGTTTACTGCCATTTAAACCTTGCCTTATATAGAAACCAAAAATCACAAACAATTTTCCAGGAGGCTATCTCCAAAATCTTTTTGTAGTCTTTGTGTTAAAATAAATCCATACAAATTTAATGTAAAGAGGTTTTCTTATACTGACACAATTGCTTTTTTTTGAGAATCCTTTTGGTCTGAAGCTCTAATTTCTTCAATCTCTCGCTGTAGCGTTCTTTTTTGATAACAGAGACATCAATTGGTTTCAAGGCACGGAGCCAGTAAGAGCAATATGTCAAAGTGAATCTTTGAAATAGTTTGCCATCTGCTTAATCTGCATATTCACTTTAAAGCAATCTCTATCGCCATAATGTACAGCATTTATAATACTGGCCATGTGTGAAAGACAAAGGGTTTAGTGCTAAAATAAAACCTATATAGCGTTTAATTATTGTTTAAATAAAGTTACAAAACTTAGTGCATTTACCGCATGAGGTCATCATCTGCCAACTTCATATTTTGTTTTAAATTTGCACTAGCCCTAAAGAGGTTTGTGAACAGGTCCACTCACTGTATTAATGAGCAGTTTGATGGGTATAATATATGGGGATGTGGCGCACCTGCTCACACAGCACTTTCAGAGCAGCCATGGCAGTCATATCCCTCCACTGGATAAATGACTGTCTGTGATTGGGCTTTATGCAGGAGAAGTGGTGTAAGAGAAGATGATCCGGCCACAGAGTTGGATGAACGACAAGGCTGTTTTTTTGAGTTATTATCCAAATGTACATTACAGCAGCCATGTTGTCACTTCAAGGATACACACTGCACTTACAGATGCATTTATTATTGTGATATAAAACCACCCAACAACCAAACAAATCTGACTGATCAGATATATCATTAAAAATCAGCTTAGTTCAAGGAACTTTGAATGTTGACTGCATTTGGTTAAGAAAGCAAGACCTGACACTTCAGTTGTCAAATCTGTGTGGCTGTCAGGAGCAGAGCCTTAGAGTGGTTGTATTTGTCTGAGAAATCCTTATTTAGACTGGGGGACTCGTCTGTTGCCCCTGCAGTCTTTGAAGTCTTTTATTCAGTATTCAGGGCCCTCCTTTCTTTTTCTTCTTTATATCTGAGCAGTTTTCTTAAAACACTCACAAATATGTTGGTTTGTTAATGTACTCACATCTCACAGAGAGCACACTCAAAGTTTAAACCAAAAACCGCAGCAGAATCTGTGCCTCTATAACAAAATCATATCTTATCTGTCATTCCCTGTCTCTGATTATGTTATTTACATGAATAATTCTCTTGACCATCCTGTATTGCCTCCCTCTCTGAAGTTCAGAACTTTCTGAACTTCCCTTTTAGGAACCTCTGGTAAACTGTTTTTTTTTTTTAAACTAAAAAAATTAAATAAAAATTCTCTTTGCTCTGTACCCCCGTCTCGCTTTAATGCTGATGATTGACAAATATACTTGCATGATGAAATAACTATGTCTCCCAGACAACCCTGCTCAAATGTTGAAGGCTTGGTTGCCTCATAATATTCTGAATCTGTATGTAGTCCCAGGACTCAGTTTGAAAGCAGAAAGACAACAGGTCTTTGACTCTTAGACTATGCAATGTAGAATGAGTCCAAGCCTACACTGCCCACCAGGCAGAGCCTCTATGAGAAGAAAAAAACCTTGAGAAAACAGTAAGAGGAACACAAGAACAGAAGCTACACAAGGAGTAGAACAATTTAGTGTTGATGTGCTCCAAAAATGCCTGGTTTGGTAATATATTGTTAGTATTTGATGTATAAATCCATACTAATGCTTAAGGGTTTATTAGCGCTGCTCTTAATTTGGTGACACAAATGGAGCTATTACTTTCTCTTTTGTGGTGAAGACCTACTGGCCAGGCAGACATACTACAGCACTCTGAACAGCTAAGTGTATTTGTGTGAACGTTGCCACGTTAAGTTTTAAACAACACATTTATTCATTTATTTAGCTGACGCTTTTATCCAAAGCGACTTACATTGTTCTAATGTAATTACCAGTGTTACAGCCACTGGAGGCAAGGTGGGTTAAGTGCCTTGCCCAAGGACACAACGACAGTATGAACTGTGGGGAGAGCGGGAATCGAACCACCTACCTTCCGGTTGAAGGACGACCGCTCTTCCACTGAGCTCACTACAGCACTACACTACAGCACTTTATGTTTGTATAGCTCAATTCACTTTATGGTTACACTGTAAAAGTCTTATTAATGAATTGCTAAATTGCCAATGTTCACTGGTTTTTAACTTCTGCTCTAACTTATTTTTGTATTTTGACATTTTGGCATTGTGTAAATGGCCCCAAAAACACACTGTGTTCAGGAATATGCTACCTGCCAGCTCTCGATGTTTCCAGTGCTGAGACTTGTCACAGCAAACTGCTGCCACAGTCAGTCAGTGAGCAAACAGCAAACAGCTTAACATTGTACATTTTTAGAGAAGTGACACAAACGTAGTAGCACTCAAAGGACATACGCTATTGTTCTCTTAGTGTAAACTACAATTTCTGACTTATTTAGACATACATCTGTTGGCAAACTATAATCCAACTATCTAATTAAATAATGTGCACCTATCATTTTTTTAAATATAGCACGTTTAGTGTTACCTTATAGCATCCAAAGACGTTTAAGACCTGTAAGCATGGCCGTAGTCATCTCAGGTCCCCGAGGTCTGGACCTTTGTACAACTTTAAAACTAAACGGGGAGCACATAACTGGTATGCAGCACCGATTATCTAATTAAATGTGTCTAATCTGAGTCAAAAAGCCGTCAAGGCGTGTGACAAATTTCAGTCTTCAAGGAAGATTGCAAACCTGTCAATTCTTTATTATCGCTTGTTGGGTTTGTGCTTCAGCGCTGCCACTGTCTCTCCTCCCGCCCGTTTCAAACTGATCTCAGATCTGATTTGTTGTGATTGTGTGAAAAAACTCAGAGACCACAGCGTGCGAGTTTAACTGAGACCATTCTGGTCATTAATAGTTTAAGTTGGACAGAAATGTTAGTGAAGTCTGAGTGTGCACAGACTACAGCCTTAATGAAGAAACTCAAAAGGGATTAAGCTTCATTTAGAAGGTAAGGTTACGTTGCTAAACAGTGCTAATAATAAAACTAATCCGTCTTTCAACTAATGCAGCGTTGAAAACAAATTTTTGTTGAATTTACAGGAACTGGAGGCTTTTTGCCAAGAAGAATGGACAGCTTTACCATCTGAGAAAATAAAGAGCCTCATCCACAACTACCACAAAAGACTTCAAGCCTTTATTGATGGGGTATGTAATCATAATTTATGTGAGTCATTTGGGTAGTTTCTGTTGTCATTATGATTTAAAAAAATTAAACACATCTGTTTAACAATAAATGACTTCACCCAAACACTAACTATAAGTTAGTGTGTGTGTGTGTGTGTGTGTGTGTGTGTGTGTGTGTATGTGTGTGTGTGTGTGAGTATGTGGGTGTGTGTGCTTGTGTGTGAGTATGTGTGTTGTGTGAGTGTATGTATGTGTACGTGTGCATGTGAGTGAGTGAGTGTGTGTATGTGAGTGTGTGTATATGTGTGTGTGTGTGTGTGTGTGCGTGTGAGTATGTATGTGTATGTGTGTGTGTGTGTGCTTGTGTGTGTGAGTATGCAGCGTATGTGTATGTGAGTGAGTGTGTGTGTGTATGTGTGTGTGTGAGTGTCTGTGTGTATAGCTCTCCCGGTCTAATTCCCCTGTGAGTATGTGTGTATGGTGGTGTGTGTATGTGAGTGTGTGTATGTGTGTGTGTGTGTGTGTATGTGTGTGTGTATAGCTCTCCCGGTCTAATTCCCCTGGGTGTATGTGTGTATGTCAGTGTGTGTATGTGTGTATGGTTGTGTGTGTATGTGAGTATGGGAATGTCTGTGTGTACAGCTCTCCCGGTTTAATTCCCCTGCGTGTATGTGTGTATGGTTGTGAGTGTATGTGTGTATGGTTGTGTGTGTATGTGTGTGTGTATGTGAGTGAGTGTGTGTATGTGTGCATGCGATGCGTGTGTATCACATTACATTTAGAGTACATATCCACCTGTAAATGCTGTTTATAGAAAAGAGACACCTGTAATTATATTTATGGCACACACTCACCTTCTTATAGTAATAACCATCTGTATATTTATATTCACTGTACATATTACCTGTAAATCCTGTACATCTCCATATCCTGCACGTACGCAACCATTGTATATATCCTGCACTTTACTGCTATTGCACTTCTGGTTAGACCTAAACTGCATTTCGTTGCCTTGTACCTGTACTTGTGTAATGACAATAAAGTTGAATCTAATCTAATCTAATCTAATAAGTGAAAAAAAGGTTTTAGTGTTATCATTCATATTCTCCCATGTATGTATATTGCCAAATTCTGCCAGGGAATGTAAACTTATGAGCACAACTCCTTAAACTAGAGAAACTATTTTTGGGACTATGACAGTCAAGACAAGGATAGAAATGACAGATGGTCTGAAAGAGGCTTCTAACAGTCTTGTAGGAATAAACCAGCATCTTTCTCATGCTCACCATCTCATGGAAAGGTTTGTCTTACATAGTCAAGTAGAGATTGCTGGTTTAGTTACCAGGAACTGTGGTTGGATTCAAACTAAATATATAGAAATCATGTGTGAAATTGCATGACTCAATTATTTCATCATCAATACATCAGCATCTTTTCATCAAAACGTCCTTCCCAAAATGTCACTCATTATCACTTCTTAATGTTACCTTTAATGCACAAGAGGAAAGAAAAAGATAAAATGACTTAAAAAGTCCAGAGGCTTAACTGAAGATGCAGAAAATTAATTTTATACTCAGTTTGCCCTTTCCTCCACTCATGGACTTTGATTATCATAAACCAAATTATAGATACAATTAAAAAAGACCGCGGGAAAAACTTCATAGCATTAACTTTTTTATTAACAGGCAACAAATTAATGTTTTTATTATTCTTGACTTGTCCTTAGCCAGAAATGCCTATTTTGACTTGTGTCTCTACATGTTTTGATTGGCTCTTTTTGCCCCGGTGTTGACCTAGCACTCAAATGACACCCTTGAATAATTCCAATTAATGGAAAAGCACTCTGGGGAAAGTCTAATTACTTTTCCGCTGCCTCTGCTCTGGTGATGGCTTTGCTGAGTTCCCTCGGGGCTTCCCCTAGAGTAAATAAGAGCACAATTATCTTAACCTTCCCCTTTTGCTCATTTAGATTTTGTTCTGTTTTAACGTATTCTGTAGCCTCAGTGTCCTCAGAGAGCAGTGTGCACCTCCACCAGAAGCCTCACATTGTCAAACCTCGAAGACTGCGGTCCTATAACAATGTCCACGCAGGGTAATGCTCATTATCTGCTAAACGTATTCATCCCGGTGGTTCAGATGTTCCGCATTACATCCTTTGTTTGTATCCTTGTCATCAGGTGCAAAAAGGTCTGAATGTGTACCACGGTAAGAGTTATTCTCCCTTTGCGTTTACAAAACTTGATGTTTATTGTTTTGAATTTGATATTTTTATGGGTTACTGTGTCTAAATGATGCCTTCCTTCACAGTATTTTCAGTCAGTTACATAAAAAGAAAGGTTTTGCTGCATTTTCACATAGCATTCACATTTTTGGGAAGCCAAGACTGCTACTTTTGGAAATGATGCAGACCATTTTAATGAGCTCTTCAACCACCACTAGTTTTTGATGATGTGGGAAATTGATAACCTGATGCTAAGTCTGTTCCACTGTACTTTCTGGGAGGGCATTTGCAAAAGGGCAGATACTTTCAATGAATTGGATTTATCAACTGCAGTTTTATCCAATCAGAGCAGCACGGGTTGTTGTTTACGTTTGTGGCGGTAAAACGGTTGCTAGAGCTTAAAAATTAAAACATTCCAATGACCTGTCAGAGCTGCCACATATTTGGACACAACAAGCTGGTAAAGCCAGGGTTCGGAGAGTGAATACTTTGCTGAAGCAGGTTGAGATGGATTTTTGCCACCCAAGCACAAGGAGAACATGCAAACTATCTGAATTGAAATGAATGAAAACATCATTGTTCAATAAATGCCCTTTTTTGAGAGAATACAAGGTTTATACAGGAAACAAAGGGTTAAAAAGGGAGAAGCAGCCCTGGGTCTCTCTGATCATGTGGAACGCACCAGGCACCCATTTTTCACAGCTGATCATATCTGTTGTAGACATTATACAAACACAATTTATAACCAAATAAATGAGCACTTTTCTGTTCTAGTACTACACTATTTTGGGCTTTCTCAGCTTGGTCTACTTACGGCTTTAGGTCACAATTGCTTTATTCTGCAATGACTATAGAAAGGCTATGGTTTCCTTTTTTCCTAGAATGTCTTTATTAAAATCGGTGTTAAGCCTAATCCTTTCTTACTGTACCCAACAGCAGAGAGGTTTTAACATCCCGGGCACCTTTTCAATGAGACCTGACAGCAGCTCATTCATGAGTTTAAGCACAGGAACAAAAGTGTCAAAGTGAAAAACATTATTCAAGGTCGTGTCTTTCTCTGAGCTTTCCTTACGTAAAAATGTATTCTGTGTTTCATAAAATCTACAGTGTTTGGCGATATTATAATTTGACATAGTATATAGAGTTTAGAAAAGCATCCAGATGAAAATGAAGTTGTAAATTGATCACTTTTTGTGTCAGTTGCCAAGTTGTCAGTTGCCATTGGTTTTATAATTATCATAAGAACTGGAATTGGACAAACAGGAGTCTGCAATTGTTTGCAGTACGGAGAACCATAGACTGCTGGAGGGATGAATCTGTGCTGGTACCAGGATAATAGGAGCAAACTGATTGTCACATTTATATAACATGTAGCTATTGTTTTGATATATTGATTTTATTAAAGAGACCTCAGCTCTCACTGTCCCTGTTTAAACCAGCTCTGTTTGTTGCAGAAAAGCACTGCCTGAGGACACAAGGGACACTGTAATCCCTCTGTCTTTTGACCACAGTCGTTGTGTCTGTAAAGCACAAGAAGAGATGACCGCAGCAGCGTATTTTTACAATTTTGTTTGTGCTTTTGGTTTCACACAAACAAAATATTATTATTATATAATATAACAAATCATCTTATCAAAAATATTGTATTATGGTCTTCATTTTTCAGTTAATCATTCATGTCATTGTTTCATGTCACTTCATTTTGTTTTATGTTTTATGTCAATGCATAAAACAAAACTCACAAATGGGCCTCACTAACAACGTAACTACACATTAAAGCCCTATGTTTCTTTTCTTCTCTCTTAAGCTGTTGAGTCTTCTGGTTCTGCATAGATTTTCTCAAACTAAAATATATAAAAGTATAGAGACAGTTTTAAAAACATGCCACAGAATAGTACCATTGTTTGAAAAAAAAAAAAAAAAAAACAAGACTAATATTTATCCGACATCAAATGTGCAGTTATAGCT
This sequence comes from Perccottus glenii, assembly GCA_024416835.2. NCBI lineage: Eukaryota > Metazoa > Chordata > Actinopteri > Gobiiformes > Odontobutidae > Perccottus > Perccottus glenii. Next base: position 16,422,825 of record CM044548.2, on the reverse strand, counting down.
CACTCTGGGAGGAAATCATTACAAACAAAATCCTCCTCCTTATTTTCCCTTCAGCAATGAAACGATTCAGTTCCCCAGCCACCCACAGATACAATTCAGAGACTCATTACAAACTGTGGCGAGGATGTTGTAAGTGCACAACTGCATGTGAGAAAAATAGATGCAGTCGAGTCACAAAAGACTATTGGCTTATTTCTTCATTTGTTAGTCAAGTAATTCTTGTAATACATTTGCTGATGGCATGAGGGTTAACAAAGTTTCTTGTGTAATTAAATAAATGCAGAGGGGATAAGGAACGTAGATATCTTTATTGCAGCTTGGTTTCTGTTTAATAAAATGTCTTTAGTTTGGATTTGACAATGACACACATTGCCAAAAAACAAACACCATAGAGACTCTTCATTGTTAACAAGGCAGTAAATGGAAGAGCTTCACTTCCCAGTGGGTCCTGGTCTGTGCTCTTTTAAAAGTGAACAAAAGACAGAGGGAAACAAAATGTTCAGCAAATTATTTTTATTTTTGTTGTTTTTTCCTTTTTGGAGAAATTTGATTGCCAGTGTATTTTGTGAGCTTTGCTTTTTGTGAGTGACAGCAGTTTGAAGAGTAGAGGGTACACATGCACCATACCTCAATATGAAAACAGAGGCAGCTGGTGGTGGTGATATCTGGTGGGTGGGCTAGTAGGCCTAAACACAATCACATTTGGAACAATAAGTTATAGCATCACTAGGCTATGCTTTATCAAACAAACTTATACTCAACAAGACTAAGGATTATGTCAAACAATGCTTTCACAGAAACATAGAATTATCTACATGATATCTTTATTATAGCTACCGCTAAGTAATGCAATGTTTTGTCTCTCTACTAAAGACTGATGCAAGAATAACGTTCATTACAAGAGACTGTTTAGTGAACATTTTTGTGAAGCTTGTACCATGACTTTTCTAATTGTTTCATGCTAATGCTAAATGCATCAAATGCATATTCAAATAATGCTCATGCTAAGTGCAACAAATATTGCTAAAGCTAATGTATTTAGATGAAAATATCCTGCCCTTCATGTCACTTCTTCTCCACTTTCTCTTAGAAGGACAGGGATGTTCACTGTTACTTTGTAAATCTATAGGTTTTAATCAAACCCAAGTCTCTGGGCTGAATGCATTTAGCCCCAGTAGCAAGTCATTCATGTCAATCATACTCACACCTGTCAATCACCAAATAAGGAAGATGATTGGTGTTTAGGTCACTTTGTGTGTCATTGTGCTTTGGCTGTAAAAAATAATTTTAGAGGTGATTAGAGGGAAGAACTTTTGCTACAGCTACATGTTTGATAGAGGCACTCTTTGTAAAGAAGATGCTGCTACACTTTCGAGTTACATAAAATTTACATTTTGCATCATCAGATTATAGCCTCCAAAGAACTTCACAATCAGCTACTGTACATAGGTTCTGCAACTTTGATATAAAATATAATCACTTTCACAAGTAAACTTTATGCTTAGACCATATTTTCAAATGAGCCTCTAAACTTTCGTTTGACTTCAGTGGTGGTAAAAATTGTGTTGTGCTTCGTGAGAACAAAGCAATCCCTGATAGCGATGTGCACAGGGAGCTGCAGTCATTTACTTTCAAAAACTTTCTCAAATTTTACAGATCCTCACAGAGCCTTATCTCCTAAAAAGCTTGAGTCACTTATTCGAAAAGAAACATGCTCACTTGCATTCGTAGAAAACATTCAGAAATACATAATAAATGTTTTGCTGTAGTGTTGTCAGAAGATGAGCTGCAACAAACTACCTAGTCCCAGTGAGAATCCCAGCAGGTCGACCAACAAGGGACTAAAAATAATTTGTTTTTGTGTGTAGCAGGTTCTTCTTCAGTCAAGATAATGTTTCCATTCCTGTAACAATACACTGTTTTAGGATGAAATGAACTATGTTGGTAAAGTACACCTACTTCATTCACTACAAAATATAAAATTGGTGAATACCTATGGAGAAGTCTAATTCTTTTCTTTCATTGTTTTTTCTTTTCGTCCACTTCCACTTTTTGTCCACTTCTCTCATCATCAAGTTATTTTCCATGGTTTGCAGAAAAGGGCACTTTTTCAAAATGACCTCATCTGGTATTATCTTTTAGCATGGAATTAATTGCTACTCTCACTCGAGGTTATGTCCAAAAGTGGCACTGAGTCTAACTTGTATTATATCTGACAAAACCTGTGATGCGGCTTATATCTGTAACCATAGTGATGAAATTCTCATGCACAGAGCAGTTTCCGTACTCATACTGTGAAAACAGTTTTTGCCTGTAAGGTTGATAGTTTATTCTAGTTGACAGCTCTGCAATTTATTTTAGCCTCAGCACTGATGTTTGTCACCTACTCAGCTGGGCAGGTTGGCGATCACTTCTTGTTAGCACACCAATGCACTTCTTTTTTTTCTCTAAAAGGCTCTCAAACATATAAACAGAACTATGTATTTTACTATTGTTCTGTGAAGCCCAAACTGGAGTCCTACATTTTTGGAGTGACACAATAACATTTCACAGTGTGGTGATTATGTACACTGAGCGCTCTCTAATTAGTATAGTTGCTGGGCTTCATGGTAACTATGGAGACAAAAGCATTTCAACTATGCTTTTTAAATACCAATAACACGCCAGAGTGTGCTGTATGCATCACATTAATCCAATACAATATTCTTAAAAGTTATCCTGAAAATATCATGGAGTAGTTATTTTTGTTTTACTTCATTCATCATTTGTGTAAAAAGGACTAATAGCCTATTCCTTGTGAGAAACTGTAAATTCAACATTGCATTGTAATATGGGTTCAATGTTGGTGCTTTGGAAGGACAAGTGCAACAAGATTAAAATAATAAAAATGGTGGCTGAGGCTATTTGACATCAAAATAAAAGCTCTCACTAGTATTCTCGGTTTTGATGTGCCATCTCTGGCCTCCATAATTGAATCACACAAGGCTGTGGTAATTTTCTATTTTTAAATTTGTGTTTCCAGCCTTACGTTTATTATTTAATAAGCACAAGTGTGTTTGATCTCTTGTCATACACTGCAGCATCAATAGCTAAGGCCATACTCAAATAACTAACATGATGGTTGAAAAAAGCCACACATAAACCAGGCTTTGTCTCATAAAATGGGTCTTATTTCGCAATCTGTCGTAGAACCAGTTCATTTCTTGACGGGATTTGCTCAAGTTGCATATGTTTAAAAGCACTATAAATACATATCCAGAAAAATAGAAGATTGTACATTTTTTGTTATTTCTATCACATCCCTGAGATAACACTTGACCTTTTCAGCAGTTCACTTCTTCACAAATAAATGCATTTTATATAAATAAGCATTTCTATATTTTGTGTTGTGAGGTCATTAGTGGAAGTACTGTTTGAGCCTGCTAATCAAAACGCTTTGGTTTTACAATCAACAGCATTCACACTTGAACCTCATTGCAACTGGAAAAAAAAAGTAAGTGGCCTGTATTGCAATGAATACCTGAGTACTCTGCAGTCTTCGTAGAAGCTGCTGACTATCCATCACTGACTGTGGTGTGGTTATCAATCTATGCATCTCATCTACTCCTGAATCATAACTCCCTCGTCTGCAGCCAAAGCAGAAAACTCTAAAATCAATGGCATGACGGCTGTGGAAAGTTTGAAAGTTGCTTTGGATGAGATTGACATTCTGTGGACTTCTTTCTTCTTTCTTTTTTTACATTTTTTTATAGATTGTAAAATAAAAATGTTTATTGCGTCACACTTGTTTTTGTAAACCCTTGTGTTGCCTTGGGGAGCTTACAAAAGAGCAATCATTTTATTTTTGATTATGTCAAGGTCAATTTTGTTTTATGGAGAAACCTGTCAATTTTGCATGTTTGTGTTATTTTCATACTTCTTTCTTTGAACTGGAGATTGTCTCATGAAAGCAACCACTGTTATTAAGAAAACAAGTTTAAGATGCTACTGACTAAAACAAAAGCGAAGATTTAGTGTGTCCTTCCTAAAAATGCAGACAACATTTTCTTTCTTTCTTTCTTTCTTTCTTTCTTTCTTTCTTTCTTTCTTTCTTTCTTTCTTTCTTTCTTTCTTTCTTTCTTTCTTTCTTTCTTTCTTTCTGTCTTTCTGTCTTTCTTTCTTTCTTTCTTTCTTTCTTTCTTTCTTTCTTTCTTTCTTTCTTATTTTTCCTTTAATCAAAGGAACAGACATTCCCTTAAGACACTTTATAAGTCCTGCTTGTCTCTCATTGGCCTGCACACATTAATAAAACAAATCCTTTTTCCCTGACTATTAAATATTCAATGCCTCAAAAAAGGGGCTCCTTTTGTCATGACTGTATCAATTTAATTTATTATGCTGCAACTTCAAGAAATAGCTAAGTTTAAAAAGCGAGTGAAGTGGGTTTGGTGCTTCATTTACATGGGAACTCTGATTGTCTGATCTGTAAACACACTAAGATGTTTTCACTTTAAAATTCATAAATGTTTAAATGATCCAAAGCTCAATGCTTCAAATAATTGCCCTGTAGCAGCTTCTGCTCTGAGCTTTGTGCACTATAACCCTGATACACGCCAGGCTGACAAGAAAACACAACTGCACATAAAGAATTAATAATAAATATGTATTACAAATGTATTAATGTCTAACCTTAAAACACATAGTAGTGCCAAGTTAGAAGAGTTAGTTAAACTATATGGGAAAATATATATGAATATAAATACCTGGCAAGTTTTAAAGAAGCCTACAGAAACAGAAATCCTAATGTGACTTTAAAAGTGAATACTCACAGAAAGGTGGCTGAGAAACGTTGACTGTGACTATCCTGGTCTTTTCTTTCCTGTTAATCTGCTGTAAAAGCAGACCTAACACTTAGTTAGTTGTTTATCATTTTGCATCATGGGTAAGTGATACTCTTGAATGTGACAAACAAGCATAAAAAGGATTTCCAGTCTTTTGACTCACTAATAAAACTCCTTTCTGGCATGAATGCATGGACAGCAGGTGGCTTTTCTAACAACCGCAAGCAGGCCGTTTGACTCAGTTAAGGTAGTTTATATTTTTATATTTGTGTGGTAACAATAGAGAATAAGCACTGCTCAGGTATTGAGATGAGTGGGGGTTCTGTCATCCAGGTCATCATAAAACAGAAGGCTTTAAAGACTGATGACGTCATTTGGATGAGATGTGAAAGGTCCTCTTCTTTCAAAACTATGTCCGGAAACCTTTTTAAATCCTTTTATTCCTTAGTTTATCAGTCTTTGTGGCATGTTTATTTTAATCCTTACATTTTCTCCCTTATTTTAAATAAAAAGACAATGTAAGCCCTTATATTATGGTTACTTAATATAACTAGATATATATTAATCATAATGTTCCACATAATATAGTAACCTGGACCTTATTGGTCTGATATTGGTCTGATTGGGTATGTCTCTAGTACTTACACAAGCAGTTTCTGGGATTTATTCCATCAAATCCACATGGGATCCAAAAGTACCTGGTGCCTGAAAATGAATGCAGCCCAGCAGGAGGGCTGTGAAGTGTGGCAGTGAGTACCCACTCATCATCTGATACTACAAACAATACAACTCAAACATCTCCAGAAGTCTTCATGATCGAGACTTTTTAATTATATGCTTATTACCGGTGCATTCTGAACTGTTGACTGTCTTTAAACAACAATATAAAATTAATCTGTTAGCAAATCCAGCTCAACAATAATCAAATAAAATTTTGGCAAAGATCCCAATATGTGCCAATTACCAAACAGGAAGTTTTAGTGTATTGTGAATTGAAAGTTAGTGAGATAAGCTCATAACCCTTGTGTGACTCTTGGGGGTGAATGAATCCCTTGATTACAGTGTCCTCTAGTGGATAAAATTGTAAAAATGGTGTAACTGTAAGCACATTATTTCTTAGAGAAATAGATTTCAGTTTATTGCTGTTATTTAACATGTAACTATAAATAAAATAGTTTTGGGGTTGGGGAGCTTTGGGGTTTTGTGTCTTCCATCCTTCACATTATGTGACACTTTGTGTTCTCACTGTTTAAAGGGCACAACAGTCAGAGATGCGAAGTACTAACTTGACACCACTAACACCTGCGCTGAGTAGTCAGATGGACAGTGCATGATGAATTGATCTGACAATCACATAAATACGGTTACTTTTAACCTGTTACATGGAGGAATTAAACATTTGGCTTAGCTGGGAAAGTGTTGGATAGCCCCACCATGCTTTGGATGGTCATGTCTGAATGATTTATCCCATTCAGCTTGTGTGTGTTTGTTTGGTTTTACAAGCGAAGGTGGGATGATGTAGCCATTCTAAATATATATACTATTTGGTTACCTGATATGTACAAGCGAGGTGACCTCATTTCATGAAAAAAGTAAGTCCATTTATAGAATTCAGGGAAAGCATGAGATGGCTTGGGGTTCTATAACTTTAACAGTCGCATTATAGAGATGGCACCAAAATGGTTTCTTGTTGAACACCAATTGGCTTATCATTTACTTTTAAACTAAACTAACAAAATTATATTGGTAATTAACACTAACTTTAGGACTGGTATTATTCCAAAGAGATACAACAATATAATTGTCGATACTGAATGTTCTAAAATGTGCTTTGAAAGCACTATATTTTAGGAGGGAATTCTATTTGAGGTAAATACACTTCTTTATATAGTTCAAAGAGAGGGGTGTTTTTTTTTTTTCTTTGTGACATGGGGGTGACCCAAGTTAATGATTTGCAGGCAATTCTTCCCATCAGTCTCTGACAGGTCCTCTTGCCCCCCAGCAGCATACCATTACAAGGATGGCTGACATTGCGACCGCATGAGGTAATGACAGCAGCTTGGAGTATACTACACATGGACAAAATCTATCTAGACCAGCCAAAGCCACAGGTGGTGCTAAGCACAGTTTATGAGCTTGATGGTGCGAGATGGTAAAGACACATGTCAGCATCAGCTATATGGTGTTACCCAGTCATTTTTCATCCCATTTCTAGAGGAGCTCCATCCTGGGGGTTGTGGTGTTCTTTTAGAAACCTACAACCATTGAAATCAGCAGTCACTACTCGCTGACAAAGGAGTTTTAGGCATTTCACTCTTCTATATGCAGATGTTGTGCAACTGGTTTGAATTTAAAAATGCCTTGGGAGGACTTTTTCAAATTGGAGCTATATAAATTAGAACAATTCGGAGATAAATAATATTATTTACAATAATATTTGCTGGAGAACAGGAGGTTTTTGCAGAAACCTTAACGACAGCAAGATATAGGTCCTTCTGTGGTACATATTCCTCCAGTCATGGCATAGCCATTCCTTGGCTACATTTAGAAAATCTGTCCCATAGTTACCTAATGCATCTTGTGACACCATGACAAGGTTATATGAAACATCATACATCCTATCACTGCAATGGTATATGTTTAAAAACTTACCATAGAGTTAGTTACAAAGCATTCATGAAAACAATTAAATATAACAAACAAATAAATATATATGTATATATATATATATATATATATATATATATATATATATATATATATATATATATATATATATATATATATATATATATATATATATATATATATATATTTAATCCACATAATCTGCTGTAAATTTAAAAATAAAAAATCAATGTGAAGTGACAATTGTTTGATGGGTGTAGCTGGCTAAGGATCGGACCCCCTGCTCGGTTGAGTGTGGCCTGGCCCAGATGTACCTCTTCTTGACCTTTAGATGCATGCATGAAGGCAAACCATAAAATAAATTGTGTTGCCAATAAATAAAGCTGACAGTCATTGCCTTTTCAAAGAGTATATGTTTTCACTGCAGTCTTGGCTCATAAAACATGTCCAATTAGAGATATTCTGACATGGACCTGTTTTTCACCAAGTTGATTATGTATATGTTTTATTAATGCACTGAAAATGAAACAAGTACAAAAACAATGTGACATGCAGGGCGCTAAGGCAGAGGTGTTGAAAGATGAGTTACTAGTGAGAGGTGGTGTCGTGCAGATGCCAGTTCCCATCGATGCATTTGAAAAGTGACATCAACATCAAGAATGAAAATGGCTCATTGATGACCAGGGGAGGGCTTCGCCGTATATAAAGCTGTGACCCTTGCTCGCGGTAAACACAGATCAACAAGTTTGCCTTCTTTGCCAGAGTGCCACAAATTAACGTTTTCAACAAAATCTTCAAAGGCTACCAGATTCAGGAATAACATTCTGGTAAGCAGAGAATTACTAAAAAATAAAAATAACACCTATTGAGGAAAATTTGTATTTTTAAATTTTATTTCAAAGTTTATGTGAAACTAACCCTAATCTTTTTACATGTTTTTAGTCTTTGAGCATGTTATTGCAAAGAAACTTGGGAACAGTGATTATGATCCTCTTTTTGGCCAGTTTACACACAGAAGCCAAGCCTCTGAGGTAAATAAGGAGTTTTTTTTTATAGCTAAACTGTAGTTTATAGCCATTAGAGCAACTTACCTTTATGTATAGTTATACCAGTTATAATGAGGGTAAATTTGTTGAGTATGCCACTGTCTCTTGAGTGTGATGTACTTTCTTTGACCTGCAGAAAGAGAACCATCAGTGAAGTGCAGCTCATGCATAACGTCCAAGAACACAAACAAGTCGGAGAAAGACAGGACTGGCTTCAGAAAAAGCTGAAGGACATAATAGTTGCCAGTGTCAAACCCCAATGTGGACGAAAACTCAATACTCCACTGTCAATTAGTATATTTGCAACATAGACATTTAAATCTCAATCAGTAAACCTCAGAAAGTTTACTCTGGTTTTGTTTTTATTTTGTAATATATTGGTTTGCTTTATTGTATTTATTTGCTTTTTTACTTGAATTGTTTTATATAATTTTTGAGGACAAGCTAATAAAACAATTATAACTTTGTCTACAGTGGTCTGATTGGAATTATTTTCAGTATAATCTTTAGATATTATATTGAACTGTTCAAAATGTACCCAAGTTTCATATATTATATTTCATATCTCTGGGACTACACTAGATGTGTGGCATAAAAGGAATAAAAGAAATAATAACAATAAAAAAGGAATGTTTGGGGTTTTTTCTATCCTGACAATACTCTATCAAGAGGAGACTAACTAAAATGCTAAACAAACATTTGATTTGGTTAGTTTTACTGTAATTTCAGAGAAACTTGCATTACTATCTGTATTGGAAATTTTCAGACATGCTTTTATGCTTTTAAGATAAAAACATATTATTTAGCTTACATCATTTGACTCACCTTTTCTGGTCATCCATTTGAGCCGACAAAATGTTTTGAAGAGAGAGGGTGTGCGCAATGACGTCAATCTATGAACGCGTTTTACGCTATGGTTTTACGTCAGAGGGTGAGTGTTTTGAACGTAGATGGCTGGTTAGCTGTTGGCGAGCAAGTGGTATTTACACTTAAAAGGTAAATGTTTCTCTTTAAATTTTTTGTAATCTGTTTACATATTTGTCAGACGTACGGAAGACCTTTAAATGTTAGTCCTACAACCTATCTGCACCCAAAATATCCGAATTTTCTTTTTAGGGACCATTTGCTATTACGAGCTAGCGCTAAAATGCTAACTAGCTAACCAAACCGTAAACTGGAAAGACATCAACGTGGACAACATTTTTGTTGAGTGTAGCTGAAGCTGGTCAGTATCACTCACTCATGCGTCCTTATTCCTTTACCTTAACGCTCACATTACTATATTAGTCTGTCATAAAAATGACAAGCTATAGCAATAGGTCTGGTGATCGTTACCCCGTCCGTACTTATTGACTTGTTGATTTCGCTATTAACCAGATTATGAACAGTGAAAGATCCAGAGTGGACTCCCCGCTGTTCGGGTGATGGCAGAGCGTCTGCAGTCATATGACAGTAACTCCAGTGACACCGACAACTGGGAACGAAAAGCAACAAGCCGACCTCGTAAACTCTGTAGACATTTGAGGTGAGCTAAGATAGATTTTTGTTTGAAACTGCAGTTCGTTTAGGGTATGAGTTGCTATAATAACCTTTTTTTAACGCCATTCAATTCTTTTGGTAGTCAACATTTTGGTCCATGCGGAAAATAAACAAAAATTGGTTAGTGATGAAATCTTGTCTTTGGAACTTACCACAAAGTATTTTGTGAATGTTGCATTTCCACAAACAGTACAAAAGAATGAAAAGAAATGTCATATTCCATGGGCCCCATTTATTTATTTACAAAACTTTACATTACATTATACTCTTGCCATGTTGTATTTTAACATTAAAGTTTTATTAAGATTTGTCTATGTTGTCAGAATGTAGTCATGTAGTTGACAGACACTTTTAAGAGGCACAGCAATAAAGCTTAATCAATTATCATCATGAATACTTTAACAATCATTGCTTATTCAAGGGTAATAAAACCTGTAAAAAATGTCTTGGTAGTTTTTTCCTTGATGAAGGGTTATAATATAGTTTGCATACAGCTTTCTGTGCAGTGTCTCTAAAATTGCCAACAGCTTAGAGTAATATCGAAGAATGCTAAGAATGTGACTATGTCAAAAAGCAGCAGTCAGGCCCGTGCATCTAGAGTGGTGGCTGAACAGAGGAAGATGAGCCTGCATGGTGCCAGTGGGGGTAGTGACCGCTCACGTGACCGCCGACGCTCCAGTGATCGTTCCAGAGACTCCTCACATGAGAGAGAAGGTCAGCTCACCCCCTGCATTCGCAACGTCACCTCGCCCACACGCCAACACAACTCTGGTAAGTGTGTTTTGAAAGAAAAGAGCACTAATGCCATGTATGCCATGTTAGAGCTCCACAGTCTGGACAGAGCGATGATTGCAAAATGTCTAACAACATACTGTGTTTTCTCTAAGAGACACAAAAATAATCAAGATATTACTGAAAACTAAAAATTAAATTAGTTGTAATTTAAACTATTAAATTAGTTGTTTGGTGTGTTCTTTTTGTGTCATTGTGTTCCATTTTTTAGTGGATTGTTTATTGTCTTTTGTCTTTAGACCGAGATGGTGGATCCTCATCAAGACCCAGTAGTCCACGGCCTCAGAGAGTTTCTCCCAGTGGTTCTAGCAGTAGTGGCATAATGAGCAGTCGCAACAGCAGCTTGTCCAGTACTGAAGGCATTTTCAAAAGTTTAGGCGTTGGAGAGATGGTTTTTGTCTATGAGAATCCCAAAGAAGCTGGGGCGAGTGCCACTGTTGGAAACCGAAATGTGCGAACCTCAGAACGAGTTACGTTGATTGTTGACAACACTCGCTTTGTCGTGGACCCTTCCATTTTTACTGCACAACCAAACACAATGTTGGGCAGGTACAGTGCCCTCATCACTTTTTGTATAGTATAATTTTGGCAGTAATGTATATGAAAATGCAATTTATATACAGCTTTAGACTTTTTTATTTTATCTCATCATACTTTTGTTTTGCTGCAGAATGTTTGGATCTGGGCGGGAGCATAATTTTACACGGCCCAATGACAAAGGAGAGTACGAAGTGGCTGAAGGCATTAGCTCTACAGTTTTCCGAGCAATTCTGGTATGTTTTTCTACAAACTAATTCACAATATTAAAAAAAATAGCAAACAATGCAATACACCAATCTCCTAAATTAACATAAAATTTAAAATGGATTCAGCCATTACACATGAATGATTGTATGTTTTAACTTCTTTCCATATTGACAGGATTACTATAAATCTGGGATAATCCGTTGTCCTGATGGAATTTCCATTCCTGAGTTGCGTGAGGCATGTGACTATCTATGCATCTCTTTTGACTACAGCACCATCAAATGCAGAGACCTTAGTGAGTATCTCTGTTTTTGTCATTTAAATTATCTAGACAATTTGTAGGTTTAGCAAGAGGATTGAGTTTAATGTGTTCTGATGTTTTCTATCATTGTCTACAAATAGGTGCCCTGATGCATGAGCTGTCAAATGACGGAGCTCGACGTCAATTTGAATTTTATCTAGAAGAAATGGTTCTTCCGCTAATGGTTGCCAGTGCCCAAAGTGGAGAAAGGGAATGCCATATTGTTGTCCTAACTGATGACGATGTGGTGGACTGGGATGAAGAGTATCCTCCACAAATGGGGGAAGAGTATTCGCAAAGTATGTACACATTTTACAGCCAATGGACTTTTGTCTGTGAAAATACTGTGTATTGTATTATGTTTTTTGTTGTTTTCAGTTATCTACAGCACAAAACTGTACAGATTTTTCAAGTATATTGAGAACCGGGATGTTGCCAAATCAGTTTTAAAGGAAAGAGGTTTAAAGAAAATAAGACTGGGAATTGAAGGTATGGATAATTTGCTTTGATAATAAACCTTGAATGCATTGTTTAAATTGATGTTATTGGTTGTGGCCAAATAATCAGTGTAATGGAAAACAAGCATTTGCTTTATGGTTGATCTCTGAGACAACGGATGGAAATGAGCATAAGGCTACAGTCTGGCATGTTTACATTTATGTGGCTGTGTCTCATTTATTTATTTGATGTGTCAATCAAATAAATAAATTAATAATAATACTATTATGGGATTTATGTAAGTGTTTGTGTATGCAACAGGTTGCTTTTTAATTTGTATTATTGGCTTTAGCTAATGGTATGTTTTCACTATGCTTTTTGCAGGTTATCCTACATATAAAGAAAAGGTCAAAAAACGACCAGGAGGACGTCCGGAAGTCATTTACAACTACGTGCAGAGGCCCTTTATTCGTATGTCCTGGGAAAAAGAGGAGGGGAAGAGTCGCCATGTGGACTTCCAATGTGTTAAGTCCAAGTCTATCACTAATTTGGCAGCGGCAGCAGCAGACATCCCTCAGGACCAGCTTGTGGTGATGCATCCAGGCCCACAAGTGGATGAACTGGACATCCTACCAAACCACCCGCCGAGTGGGAATCATTACAGCAACAATTACAGCAACGAGCCTGACCCTGATGCACCTTCACCTGCCGTTTGAGGACGCAGTGGTCCTCTGTACGCCTCGCCCCTCTTCTTCTCTAGTCCACTCCCAGCATGCTGCAGCATGGAGCGCTAGGGGCACCATAACCATATTGCCTTGACACCTCCTTTGCAGCCTTAGAGCCTCAAGAACATGGCTGACTGTAGAAATTTAAGAAGGCCATAAAACAAGAGATAGAAGGAATTCACTGTTATTTTAAAATTGTTTTTTACTTGACCAAAGGATTTATTTTTGGGAATTTGGAATACACTTAGTAAGAATAATTAACATCATTATTATTATTATTATTATTTACAATGTGATTTATCTTAATTTTGTGAATCTGGCTGAGCACACTTGTGGTGTCATTTGTTTCTGGCAGTTTTCACTGATTATTTGAATTTAGCTCTTTGTGGGTGGCCTATTATTTCTTCAGGGGAAATGTACAAGACTAGCTTTGTGAAAAATGTAAATGGTCACAAAAAAGTTAATTCACCATTTAGTGTCATGATCTCCAGCTAAACTCCTCTGAGATGTTTTTATGAATCTTGTCATGAGGTATGTAGTCATTGGCTGGGTCTGATATGTAATGTAATGCTCTTCCTACAACCAAGTCATTAGGCAGAGCACAGGCTCTTGTGGTCAGAATCTTTTGTGAAAAGCTTGAAATTGTTGTTAACAAATACATTTAAAGTACCTAAATAAAAGTCTTAAACGCAACTCTTCTTTTGTCTTGATTTTAAATCCATGTCTCTTTGCTTCCATACATTATATTATTCAGTTGTGAGTGACACAGGCATCTGTGACATCCCCAGGGATTTCATCACGTCATTACATACTTTTGTAAATCCCTTTCCTCCAATTCCTGCAATTTGGCTTTGTTGTCTCAGTGTGACTCATGGGTTTAAAGCATAAACTAAGCTGGTGTTCAGTTAAATATGTAACTCTATCTCTTTTCTCCTTGTCATATAAACCACGTGACCACGTAAGCATCAGATAATGGGTAATCTAAACTGTACATTAATTAGTTTGTAATGTGAAAGCTGTAAACGTTGGTCTGCATTAGCCTATTCAAATGGAAGTGTTGAATGACATGGACATGAACTTTTCCATAAAAGTCTCTGCTTCGCCTTGCATGGCTCCAGGTATCTCTCATGATTATCCAACATTCCTAGCATGCAGGTTGCAGTGTTAGGTAGACATTTATTAACTTCTAGTAAAGCTTGACCTTGAAAACTCTAATTCAGGTGTGTTGTAAAAAATTACAATTACATTATCATGTCAGTGCTTTCATCAATCACAATAAAAAAAAAGCTAATGTTGGCCTGTCACTTTTCAGCAGGTTAATTTCTGCAGCCTTCAGCATCTATGTTTTCACAAACTCACCCTCACAATATGTATTTTATGCTAATTCTATTTTGCTAGCAATAAGGTTGCTAACTTACTTTGGGTAATGACGGTACCACGGAAGGTTATTTGGACAAAAAGAGTTAAAGCAATACTGTATTATCCATTTATGAAACAAGGCGCATTACTGACATCTGCTGTTGAGTTCTGGGTTTCAATGTTGGGTCATGTCCACTACTCTTACAAAAACAGTGCGACACCAAGTGGACGAATTAGGAATAGCAGTTGATTTTATTTAAAAAAAATGTCTTCTATGTAATTTTCACGCTTCACAAAATCATCCTAGAAAATTTTACCTTCTTTGCTCCACTCAGATATGGCAGAAGAACGTGGACATGCAATGGGTGAAGTCAGAGCTTGACAACACAGTTTTGTATTATCAGTCCAATCCTCAAACCTTAACATGAGCTACTTTGCAAAAAAAAAAAAAAAAAGATTAAATAGAGATTTGTGATATTGATAAAAATGACTGCAAAATGGCATTTTTTTTTGTAACTAAGCGTAAGCATCAATTCCTGTTAGAGCTTGCCATTACAGGCTAGTTAGAAGGTACAGTGTACAGCAGGGTAGGCTGATTATCCACATGAACTGTATAGGGGTCCAGGACGTCAAGTAGCTAGTGTAGTGCAGATGCCCTTATCATAAGCTGTGTTCAAAGGAAGAAGTGATGCTTCAATTAAATAAGCAAACTCTAAGTAATCTCAGAGGACACTATACTTATTTTGGATGCTGAAGAAATGATGTGAGTCTGTCTGTAAGGTGAAATGTAATATAATACAAAGTTAGACTACAAATGCCCATTAGCTGCCTGAAAAGAACATATTTGGTCAAAAAGGTGGGCATTTGGGAACATTTTAAATGTATTTTGTAATGTAAGTTTTAAATGACCCTCCAATCTAATTTTTTACAGTATATAATGTGCTCAAATGAATACCATTAAAAGAAAGAAATTTGAAATAGACATGAGACAATAATTTCATCTGCCCATCAAGAAGAAATTAAACACATGCAACATAAAATCATTTATGTTGCATGTGTTTAATTTCTTCAGTACCACTACACATTTTACTCCCTTTTTTCTTTCTTTTCTTTTTACAATTAAGCCTACCTTTTTGGTGTACTTAAACATACCATTTCAATTGCATCGTTAATCTTTTGTTCAGGTAAATAGCTTTATCAATTTAATATCAAATAACATCATCCAGATATGACTTTAAGCCAAAGTATCTTTAAATCTTTATCTAGATTTGTTAACTCATAAGGAAACACGATTCGAAGATAAACATGAAGATCACCATGAGTGTTGATTAAGGGATCCTTTGGACACAGCTGTTGTCCTTGTGCAGTCATTAGAACAAGTACTGTTTTATAACACACGCTTGAGTAACATGTCTGTTTCAGAAATATCACTTGTGGAAAGATGACTCAGCAGAGATTTAATCAATGTTAGAGCAAGTAATCTTATCCAAAACCTGATCTGATGTCTGAATGTAATTTCTTGTTTATAGTTCTCTCAAACTTTTTTGTTTGATGTGTTAGCCCACTATTGGAAATGTAAAGTTGTGCTCATAAGCTTTAAATACCTCATAAGCCTCATACAATTTAGTTTACTCTTTTTAAATCATAATGGCAACAGAAACTACCCAAAAGTTTACATACTCTGGTGATTTTGGCCTGATAACATGCACACAAGTTGACACAAACTTGTTTGAATTGCTTCTAAAGGTAACCATCCTCACCTGTGATCTGTTTGCTTATAATCAGTGAGTGTGTAAAAAAGGTCAGTGAGCTTTTGACAGACTCTTGCATCTCTAATTCAGTGCTGCACTGATGTTTCTGTATTCTGAGTCATGGGGAAAGCAAAAGAATTGAACTGTATAAAACAGGAAAGGGATATAAAAAATATCCAAGGAATTGAGAATGCTAATCAGCGGTGTTCAAACTCTAATTAAAAAGTAGAAAATGAAAAGGTCAGGTAGACAAACAGAAAATTCAGCCACAACTGCCATGAAAATTGATTGGGATGCAAAGAAAAACCCACAAATAACTGAAGCTCAAGGTGAATGCAGCTGCACATGGGACATACTTGGACATTCCAACATGATAACAATCTAAGGCCGAGTCAACCTGTCATTGGCTACAGCAACATAAAGTGAAGGTTCTGGTCTCAGTCTCCTGACCTCAAAATCATTGAGCCACTCTGGGGAGATTTCAAACGTGCAGTTCATGCAAGACAGCCCAAGAATTTACAGGAACTGGAGGCTTTTTGCCAAAAAGAATGGGCAGCTTTACCATCTGAGAAAATAAAGAGCCTCATCCACAACTACCACAAAAGACTTCAGGCCTTCATTGATGTTAAAGGTGGCAATAAACAGTGTTAAGAACTGGGCTATGTAAACTTTTGATCAGGGTTATTTGGATAGTTTCGGTTGTCATTATGATTTAAAAAGAGTAAACACAATTGTTTGACAATTAATGGATTCACCCAACCACTAAATATGAGTGAAAAAAAGTTTTCTGTGTTTCTCTGAAAAATGGCTAAACAATCACATATTGTAAACTTTAGACTTATGAGCACAACTGTATATGTAGGTAAATACATAATAGTAAACAGAAAATAAAATGAGCCAGACAGACAAATATGCTTTAAAACAGAAGCATCTTCCACTCTCACCACATACTGGCAGTAAAGAACCAAAAATGAAACATTGAATTAATAGAGTTGTAGGCTACACTATTACCACTACAGCAGTTGTGAGAGGTGCATAGAATTAATCAAATGCTGATAAGAACCAGTCAGTGGATGCAAATAAGACACTTAGAAATGACTAATAATCTTTCACTGAGGAAACACATTTTAGGAGGTTGGTTTAAAGCAGTGCAATTCTATCTTTGCTGTTGTTTGACTAACAGTCCACTAGAGGTCTCTGTGTCTCAGGAGAGGAAATGATGAGTCCTGCTACTAAGGTTTTCTTCATTGTGACTTCAGTTTAAATACACTTCAGAAGTATTTTAGAGTTTAACAGATCACAATATGTTAACAGACATAATTACAGACAAAAACCCATAAAAAATAAGAGTGTCATTTTAAAATATAGATTAAAGTGCTGCAATATAGATGTATAATGATAATGGTGTGAGCGTCTCCTAACAGCTGGGCCAGTGCAGGCTCTGATGTCTTCTAAATGTAATCAGATTGTGCCTGAAAGATGTGAACATGTAACATTACGCCTGTATTTAACCTACAGCCATTTTGGCCATCTGCTGCTTTGTTAGCATCAGTGCACCACAAAATGTCAAATCTAATTTACTGTGTGGGCTGGTGTTTTAATGCTGTTCTGAACCTATACAGTTACCTTTTAAATGACTATTATAATGACAATTTCTATCCATATTGTTGTACTTTTATCTTATGCTGTCTGATTTATTCATATTACTGATAATAAAAGGGCTAAATAAAATGCTAGTCTCACTTAGAAGTCTTGTAACATTAACTATACTGCTCTTTTAGACACGTTTAGTGGAAAAAATTATAAAAAATATAAATTTAGAGTGACACTGATAATGTTAAAGAAATTTAATTTATCATTTATCATTTATTTCTTTATGTCTTTTTTTTTTCTCAGAGATGTAAAAGTGTTCTGTGTTTGACCATGCAACACCTGGTCTCTAATCTCATCCATTTATAGACTTTAAAACGTCTTACGTAGTGATCAAAAAGGATTAAAATGAAGACGACAAGTGAGTCCACATAAGAGGATTTGAAAATGGATAACTTTATATTATGAAGTGAAGAATCAAATCTAAAACTAGCCACATCCAGGGTATTTTTCATCCTGTTGAAGAATCACCTAACCACCATGTCCATTTTAAGATAAAATAAGATGGAACTTTATTGATCCCACAGAGAGTAAATTTACTTGTACAGCAGCTTTTAGACATGTAAAGTGCAAAAAGTAAAAGAAAGGTGCACATGCAATAGAATAAAAAAAATGTATATACAATCTCAGCAGCAAAAAAATATTTTAAATAGAATAAAATATGATGGTTAAATTAAACAAAAACAAAAGCTATCTATAAACATATTTACAACTTAAAGGAGTGAGAAGAAAAATGGACATTGCACAGTATCTTGGAAGGACCTGTGATAGCGCTCCTCCCTGCACTGAGGGAGTCTCAGTCTGCCGCTGAAGGAGCTGCTCTGAGCCTCCACAGGGGGGAGGGGTGAGAGCTGTTGTCTTTGATGGATGTGAGCTTGGCCAACATCCTCCTCTCACCCACCTCCTCGATCGGGTCCAGCGGGCAGCCCAGGACAGAGCTGGCCCTCCTGAC
This sequence comes from Perccottus glenii, assembly GCA_024416835.2. Lineage (NCBI taxonomy): Eukaryota > Metazoa > Chordata > Actinopteri > Gobiiformes > Odontobutidae > Perccottus > Perccottus glenii. Next base: position 16,404,077 of record CM044548.2, on the reverse strand, counting down.
CAGCTTGTTGAGTCTCTACCTGTCCCGGTCTGTGCTGCCCGCCCCACAGCAGAACACAGCGTAGTGGATAGTAGAGGCTACTACAGAATCATAAAAAGTTCTTAACAGAGGCCTGCACACTCCAAAGGACTTCAGTCTCCTCAGAAGGTGGAGGAGACTCTGGCCCTCCTTGTGCAGGGCATTAGTGTTTTGGACCAGTCCAGTTTATTGTTCAGGTGAACACCCAGGTATTTAAATCTATCCACTGTCTCAGTGTCCGAGCTCTGGATGTTCACCGGCGTGTGGAGGGATGTGTTGCTCACCTTTTCCTTGGTCTTGCTGGTGTTAACCTGCAGGTGGTTGAGCCGACATCAGTCGATAAAGTCCACATGATGACCGACCTGTACTCCAGGTTGTTCCCCTCAGACACACAGCCAACAATGGCTCAGCCATCAGAAAACTTCTGGGGTGACAAATGCTGGTGTTGTAAATGAAGTCCAAAATGTAGAGTGTGAAGAGGAACGGTGAGAGTACTGTTCCCTGAGGGGCCCCAGTGCTGCAGACTACCACCTCAGTCTCACGCACTTTGGGACACATATCATGACCTACAAAAGTAGTGCAACACAATCCATTTCTTTTGTCTGTGGGGCCAAAACCTCCCATTCGGTGATAAGGGGGGGTTACAGCAATTGTTCTGCAACAAGATCTTGTTATTTCCCCCTAGAGGAAAAAACATTCACTTTGTATAGTGAGAAAGAAAGTTGAAGGATGTTTTTTTTCTTTTCTTTTTTCTAAATGAGACACTTATGACACCTTCCCACCCACAAAGTTCCACAGCCTGACATACTGTGGTCAACCTGTCAGGTAATCAGTGATCCACGTGATAAAGGATGTCCACCCCCAGACTTCTAAGTTTTTCACTAAGAATTGCCTGTCTGATGGTGTTGAATGCACTTGAAAAATCAAAGAACATAACGCTAACATAATTATCTGGTATATCCAGATGAGAGTAGCTCCTAGGTAAAAGATATGGTATAGCAACAACACCAATATGTTTGTTGTAGGCAAACTGTAGAGGATCTAGAGCATGTTTAACTTGTGATATTAAAATAATGAATTATTAGTAATCTAATAATCTAATGTGTAGCTTTTCCACTGTTTTCATAATGTGAGAGCTACTGGTCACACCTGTCATTACTAGTTAAAAGTAAAAATAAAAATAAAAAATGGTGTGACACATCAGGTTATGTCTACTGCAATAGGATGTGACGGGCCTAGTGGTTTGGACAGAGCCTGTACAGTGTTGTGGTCCAAGGGTCAGCAGCCAGCTTTACAGGATTAACACACCTGTCAGCAGCACAATGAGGTCTAATGAACACAGACTGCCAGGCCCCTGTTCGATTCTGAGCAGAGGCTGAACACTGGCTGAGTGTGTCCCACCTCAGCACTACCATTCAAGTCCTAGACTCCAGTCAACGCCTTCATTAGTGACTTCATGGCAGATCACTCTATAGGCAAAACAAAAGCTCAAAGGAACCAAGGGGACACATTCCAGGGATTAGGGACTTCTGCTGCAACATAAAAGACATATTTGGTGGAATTTCTCTTTAACAAGAGAAACCTTTCTTTAAGTCTCTAACTTTACAAAGAGTAAATGCTAACCTAACCCTTGAAGGACAATGTTCCCTTGTAATTACAATATAATGAGCATGCTCATTGTACTGTTTCCCACTGCAGTGAACTAAGCCAACATTAAGATTTAGTTGCTGTGTGACACCCCTCATTCCCAGGGGACGATTCCCTGTGTCCTACCTCAGGAGGCCCTCTTAGTGCAGAAGTCCTGCTGGTCAGAGCTTTCTTTATCGACCTCCTTGTACCCACAGTTCACCTTCATAACCCCCTGGGTCGGTACTTTAACCTCCCAGGACGACCTGTGAACCCTCAACAAAGATGGGCCATTTCCTTTGGCAGGGCCACAGAGGTTTTTGTTACATATTTTATGATTATATACCAACACAGCTATTGTATAACCATCTGTGGAAAATTTAAATAAATTTACAACATTGGACTAGAATTTATACTGAGTCTGTCTGTGAAGGTTCTAAGTCATCCAGGTCATCTTAAAGAAAAGGTTATAGCAGTTTTTTTTTTTTTTTTTACTTGTTTTCGGGTCTTTATTGGACCAGCTCAGCACAAAGCTTAAGAAAAGAACACTTCAGATTCCTGAATTTTCTCTCAAGGGTCTCTAGAGTCCTGGGGAGACCCCACATAATCAAAACGTGACATTTATGCACCTTATTGAGCTTCACGTGGGAAACACTTCACACAGACTGCTCCACTGAGACAAAAGACCAGGAATGTGCTTATTTATAAAGTCCTCGGAAAGGGATAATGCATTGTATCACATTCTCTCCTGTCCCATGTGAGATAATGGGATATGGTTCTACTGGGTTAGGCTAATTTATGTTATGTGTGACAAAATGGCAAAAGAAAAGAAGGACACATGAGAGTTCGGTGGACAAGAGGAGTGCACTATGGTCTATGTCAAGAGCTATGGTGTATGTTTGAAAAATGTACTGCTCTAAATCAAAGACACTTAAGGCTTGTAGTAGTTGCCATCATGTTGTCACACTTTTGACATGACTTTAAACAAACAAATGACTGTATTCTTTAAAAAGTTGTTAAAAACCATAGCTCTCTGTTCAGTTCCTACTGAAGGATGAATCTTGTTACTCTCACACAACATCATTCAAAAGTCTGTCTAAGTGACGTGACTTCAAGACCCCCAACAGACCTTTCTTTTTGATCCATACACTCTCTGGACACATGGGGCCAGCTTGACTGATTGTGTTCACTCCTGGTACTTCTGTTTCTCCCTTAGATTGGTTAATTTCAGCCTTTATCTGTACTGTACTTTTGTCATATATATATAAGAGATAATTAATATTTTGCCATTTGTATTGTGGGATTTCAAATGTTAAACCATAAAAACCTTTGATACAACTTTTTCTCTAAGTGAAAAATGTTCCATCAAGTATTATACATGCAGAAACAGCTGCCTGATTAATGTGCTCCTAATCAAAAAATGCTTAATGTGCTTAATTAAAAAATATATATAATCACAACAAAGACATGCATGGGGTACACCCTGGACAATGGCCAGTTAGTCACAGGGCTAACATTTAGAGACAGACAGTGACAGACAACCATTAACCTAATGGGAGGAAGCCGGAGTACCCGGAGAGAACCCACAGTAACACTTGGAGGACATCAGGACAGCAGACTCCTCACAGAAAGACCGGAGTCGGCCGAGAATGTTTGAGTCAGCCGGGTTGCTGTGAGGCAGGAGTGCTAACCACTCTGTCACAGTCATGATCCACTATGTAAAATCCAGTGAGGACAAACATCATTGTGTGTTATCAGGCTCAGAAATGAATTAATTGAGAAATTTTAAAAAAAGGCCATTTATACAATGCCATGTCCCATCACCATGAAAATGAAACCTTCCTCCTTTGTAGTAAGAAAAGATGACTGGTTACTTTGTCAGTTGTAATTGAAAACAATGCCAACACATCCTTGTAACTCTGTACACTTGGGAACCATGGTGTTGCCTCTCACAGAATGCCAAACACTTTAATTTGAGCCTTATGCGCTATGTGCTGTGCCTCTGTGTCACTGTATATACTGTGAAACAACTTTTATCCTCTCTGTTTTTGAAGAACACCTATTAGACAGCTATATATGACTGTAATGTATACTTTAGTGGTGGTTCACTCATTTATGAACAACATGGGCGGATTCGTCAGGGGTGGAACCTGAGAAGCTTTCTAGTGCTCCTCTTAATGGTAATTTCTTTCTCCAAAGAATGTTTTCAGATTAACATGTCAGGGTCCTATTTCATTTTCAAACGAAACTGTTTACAGTGGTGTCTATGGTGTCAGATCAGATTTTTTTTTATGAATGTGTATCGTATTTTTTTATTTTTTTATAGTGTTCAGGTCACATCCACATGTTTATCTCCATATTAGGTTCAGGTGATTTAGTTGTAACCAGTTGTAAAGTCTACATTTGTGATTAAAAAATGCTAACTTCCCCAACTGTGTAACATTTCTCTATACCAACAAGAACTAACACTGTAGATTTCAAAAGTGTAGTAACAACTCATCTATAACACTATATATATATATATATATATATATATATAGACACTATAGATATATCAGGTATCTTAGTCTAGTCTCCACGTTTTAATAAAAAGAATAAAATGGACAACTCAGTTTAAGTGCAATGAAGTGATTTATTTTACAAAATATAGTAGTTATCTGAGGACAATACAAAATTAACCTACTCTTGTTTCCTAATATCAGGCCTTATACTGCCCTTTAAAACCAAGTTTTTGATTTAAGAGTGAGAGTGGGCTTTCTTCCCTTGTCTCTTGTTTACGTTATTACTGTGTTTTAACTTTGTGGAGCAGTGCTTTTGTCTGGTCTAGATAAAGGACAGACATACTGCAGTGTCTAACCCACCGCCTCCCACTGGGCCTGGTCTGAGTCCTGGCTGTGCAGAGAACTGAGGCCTGTGTCTGAGTCTTCGTCGTTAACACTGTGCGCTTTGGAGAGACCCCTTGCCTGCTCAACCCATTCGTTTTTGCTTTCCAGAGAGTCCATACAATCTCTACATTCTTCACTGTTCGCCAATCCCTCCAAGTCCAGAGCGTTCACTTTCTGCAGTAAAACTGTCATTTCTTGCGTCCTCGATGTGTAAATCTCTCGGCATAGCTCTAAATCGCACCTTACAGCCTCTAAATCTGTGTCGAGGCGCAGGCCGATGTACCAACTGGCCTCGAGTTGCGTTTTGATGCGCTCTTCCTCCAAAAGCATTTGGTTTTCGGACGTGCGTTTTGCCTCCGGGCTCGGGTCACATGGTCTGGTCCTGTTAGTCAGCTGCTGCTGTTTACGCTGCGTCCAGCGCTGGTCCAGCTCCACTTGGATCTGAGCTGTGAGGCTGTCTATGAGTGTCTCGTGCTGCCGGACCTCCTCCTGAAGCTGCACGAACGCCTCGCATTGAATCACGTAGCACTCAAATTGTTCAAGACTCTCCGCGCACAGCGTCTCTGTTTGGATACACTCTGCGTCACTGCTCACGAGGTAAGTGTCCTGGACATAGTTGGCGCCGTGCCGCTGAACCCGCTCCAGGTGCACCTGGGCCTCGCGCAGCTCTATCTCCGTGTCCAGTTCCGCGAGCCTCTGCACCTGCTGCCGAATAGTGTGATCCTGAGAAAGAACCACGTGGACAAAAGTTTCCATCCTCTCGGCGCATGAGGCGTCCCTGCGTGCGCGCATCTTGTTAATTTTCTCCAGTTTCCTGAAGGCCTTTCTAACAATGCGCCGCTGCTTCTCTGGAGAGACCCCCACCGAGCCCTGCCCGGACCCCTTGATAACACACGGGCTCTGCTCGCTGCGCACCACGCGCGCCTCGGCGCTGCGCGCTGCTTGGTTAGAGAGAGAAGCGTCGCTCTTTACGAGCACGAACTTGACGTTTTTCTGCTCCGGACCCCACGCGAGCCACAGGCGCCAGATCTTGGTCTTGTTGGGTAGGACCCTCTCAAAGCCCCTCCATTTCTCCACGAGGCAATAGGACTGAGGCGCGAGGGACAGTCCCATCCCTGAGTCCTGGTCCTCCAGAAGGACCTGGATCAAGTCCGCGCAGCTGGTCCGTTTGGACAGGCCCAGCACCAGCTTCTCCTCGCGGCAGACACACACCGAGATCCGGTTCTCCTCCACCATGGCCCCTCTGCTCCCTGATCTGGTCCTGTTAGGCTTGTCTTTCGGCTGTTCTGGCCACGCGCACTGTCCTCCCGCACACTTCTGAGGCAGAGTGAAGTAACTTCACTTCATAACGACACACATACATTGTTGTGGTCACGTGACTCACATGACACCACTGAGTCCAACCAAGGTGTAGACAAAAATAAACAGTGTAAACGCGCTTTTTAAGTGCATTATTTTTATATAGTAAAACCGGTAGGGCTGTAACTCCGCACGTTTCAATAGATCAAGATTACATGTGAGTGTAAACAAAAACGTACCCTTAAACCGATAACCACTTACAAAGCTTTATCAAACATGGTTCACAGAGAAAGATGAAATGATCTGAGTGGAGGTTATTTTGGTGTTAGCCTATTTATACACATGAGTCAAAGTGGTGTTCATCTGAATGCTTTCTTATGACTGCTTTTTCAATTGGACTTTTAACAATGTATTTTCATAATTCCATATTTCAACACAAATTAAACCAAACTTTTATTAAAAAATAAAAACAATTCTGTTAAATTATTGTAAATAATATATTTCAATTACAAATAACGGAGAATTGGCATTGGTGTATCGGTATTATGATATGAAGTAAACCAAGTCACAAACAAAACAAACAAAGTTTTTCTGCCTGCCTCTGCTTTACCAACTCAGTCTTCACTTTCATTTAACAATGCCTTGTTCTTGTGGTGGCATCTGTAACTGCAGAGACTTACACCGGACTGTCCCAGGACGGGGTTGTGTGTGTAAACTGAGTCACAGGCTCCACCTACTGTTCAACTGAAGCTCTTACAGTTAAGAGGTGACACAATACCCAAGCGGTAAATTAACTCTTTATCATAGAATTATCATTATTTAAGCATCACACAAGACGAATATAAGGTTTTCCTGTAGGTTTTTCTATATTTATTTAACTTCAATATTGCATACATACAAAGTATCTAGAAAGCTACAAAATATCTACCATTATCAAGAAGGCATCAATGAGGAAAGAGACAGGACCAAATGCAAAATACAGACCTAGCAATTTCTTTTCTCCCCTTCTCCAATGCTTTTATACTATTATGATACGAAAAGATATGACACAACTGTACCAAGAAAAGCCAAGATACAATTTTTGTACAAAGCACCCCTTTACAAACAAAAAAGTCTGCACACAAAAAAAAAAAAAATAGCAACTGTATGAGATACGTGGAAAATCACTTTAAATCTACCATACAAACATGGTAATAAACATAAGGTACCAGTACCTACTCTTCAACAACATTACACACAACAAGAGCTCAGCTGCTGATATGTTTCTGTCATGATTGAGATTTTTCATCTTTTCATTAGTGTTGTCAAAATTGTCCCTACATTTGTGCCAAAAAGGCAAGAGTCCTTTAGTGTTAAAACAAATTACCAGCAGTGCAGCAGTAGCATCATTGCAATCTTATTGGGCTTGCAATATACAGACAATGACATCACAAAACCAAATACAACTGTATACAAATACAAGAAGAAAACTTCTCACTAAGTAATTAACAAAATGTGAACAATACACAGGGTAAACAAAAGAAAAAAGCCTCCAGTGTCCACAAGACACTGTCAAAATACTGAATACTGAACTCAAATTTTGCATCACCAGAGACAATGCCTGTCACTAATTAGATATTCTCTGATGAAAATACTTTAATTATACATCTTTTAATAAAAAGTGTACACTAACAAAAAAATATTAATGGTCTCATCCACATTTGTAGTTTTCAAATAGGATTAGTTTATAAAGCAATGCTTTTAATGGCTTCATTTGGTCCAACTTTTTATATATGTGTTGATTTATAGTTTATGTGGTTATTATAGTTATTATAGTATAAAGGGAACGCAGTGAATGTAAGTTTTTTTTTTCATTCTTAAAAACACTTGAACCTGCAAGTGTCCACAAACCAGAAATCTGCAGTGAACACAAGTAAAATCAGTCAAATCAACCATTTCTTTCTCCGCTGCCACTTTTACACTATATCAAAAGGCAATGTGGTGATTGATATCACTTGTGTCATGTTTTTGGTACTATTTAGTTTGACTTGTCTAATCTTTTTGAAGCTGAATTTTCCTCAAACCAAAGGCACTTCCTTGCTACCATGCAGGACATAAAGGATAGACTGTGTCTCTATTTTTGGTAAGAAAGTCAGTCTGTCTCTACAAAATTGCAGAGATGCCATCAGTTTACAGTAGCACAGTAATAGATACAGAAAATACAATTTATATTTATATGTTTTAATTGGGAATTAACATAAAAGTTCACCATCTCAAATACTGCATTTCTTGGAGTGCACTAATTAAAATAGACAATGCCTCGGGTTTAAGATGCTCATTATGAACTGTTTATTCACAGAATGATTCTAGACTAAATATAAAGGGTAGTATTAGAATATACTCTAAGGCACTGTACTCTTTACCTTTGGCAGATAGTAATGCATTTCTTACACAATGCACATTTTCCACAGTGGCATGTTTTGGTGTTGTTTACACAAGTAGGTGCTAAGGCCACACAAATATGTGAGCACAGTGTGAACATGAAGGCAGCAGGAGTCACTACACCACAAATCCAGGAAATGGAAATTATATTTTGTGTGTTCCAGGGGCAAAGCCACAGCACAGTGAGCAAAGCCTGCTGTACAGCAGCTTTTGATTGTTTGTTTAGTTCTTAAACAGATCCAAAAGAAAAAATTAAAAAGTAAGCATCATTAAGACAAGCCCAAGTAAATAATAAAAGTGCTTTTGGGCAAGACAACAGTCCATTTGAGTGATTAACAGTGCTTTCACCTGGCTAAAACAAGATAATTTCTCAACTAAAACAATTGGAGCACAACACTGTGAAGCAGGTGGTAAATCCTACATGAATGAACAGAGGCAGGTGAGATGTATTGTTTTTCACAGTGCATTACTCTGTTGGTGTCTAAGACTTGGCAGCTTCTTTAAGTTTTCTTTTTTGTTACCGTATTTAACTATTATCACTTCCTTTCAACTACTGTCTGTTTAGTGTCCGTCTGCTTTCTTTGGAAAGTCTACTGGCTGTGGTGCATTTTTGTACATTATAAACATTCACTAATTATGAATTACACTCAAATATATATCACAGACAATATGAGGCCACATCATAAAAAAAAAAAGAAAAGCCAACAATTCTTTTATAGTCTATACATGAAACAGAGGACGTCACACAGATTGCCATTTACCAAATTAGTAAATTTAGTAAATTTATCAACATGTATACCCAACATATTCAAATGAGATTTCCCATTGTTAAACATAAAACAACAGTACCGCAATTCACCGCTCCAGTCAAATAACAAACACTTATATTAAACAAATCCAGGACAACTGACTTCTCCCAAAACCATGACCAAAAAGTTACGTAGGCGGGACTTTCAGGTAGAGGCACTGCCACTTGAATTGAGGTTGTTAAGTCTGTAATAAGAGGGGGAAGTCTGGAGTCCTCACTCCTTTACCAGTCTGTAAATATGATGCTGGGCGCCGTGTTCACTGTTTGAAACTTCAAACACACACGCCATACACAGCAACGTTTCCTGGGTGTCCCTATTCGTCACCACCTGTAACACAAGGGCTGTTTTTTGAGTATGCACAATTAAAAATTATACAGATAATGCATTAAAACAAAGCCCTAATTCCTTCATGTAATATGGTCTTACAGATTTCTAAATAATGTATTCTTACATGTCCATTCCAAAACTGAAAATCATAATCTCTTTGATATAAACATCAGAGTTATAGTCATATTAGAAATGGCACCAACACAGAGGGAACAGGAAATAATGGATATAGAGTGGGGAGCCATTTCATAATCTTACTTTAAAACCACCAGGTAAAACACTAAGGCAGCCCTAAACCAACTATTCTTTTGAGAGAAATACCTGTCAATGTAATATTTTTCCAACACTAGGATATTCTGTTATTTTGTCTTATAAAGCAAGACTGTGCTCACTGGCTAAATATAAGGAGAAAGAATGGGGTTTATTTTCCACTTTTGTCTGCTTTTTTTCCTATTATGTTTTTTCAGCAATACAGTACTCTAATAAATATGTACTATATTTACAGCATTAAAAGAAAAATTGTTATGATAAATCAAAATTTTGGTATTTTGGATCACGTTTCTATATATGAGTGGGAGGCATTTAAACCAATCTCACAGATCTGGTCAGTTATTGCTAATTTGTTGGCCATTTTCATATAGATCTATGCTTTTCTCTTTGTTATTTGATGTTCAGTTCAATGTTAAATGACACTTTAAGACCCCATGGGATGTTTAATAACAGGGGTTCTTGGCCCTACTTATCCTGCCTGTTCCCTGCAGATAATGAGGCTCCTCACACTGCGTTTCATCCCTTGTGGAATTACAGGAATGTGGGAGCAGCCGGAGGAGTTCATCTCATGGCACAGAATTTTGAAGTTAGCTGATTTGGAGAAGAACAGGAATGAGCGACGGTCAGTCAAACGATTACCAGTAAGATAGTGAAGTTCTCCAGCACACTGTTCATCATATATTTCTCTGGCAGATGTTTCAGCTTATGGATGAAGTTGATCATGTATTCACACATGGGAGATCGACTGATGCGGTAGACAAAACGACCATTCTCAAACCGTGCGTATTCAGTCTAAAGAGAGAAAAACACATTACAAACAGAAAACACAAGTAAAGCAAACACATTTACTTACATCTATTCTAGTCCATACCTCTACTTTCTCCACCACCTGCTTGCCAAAGGAGCACACCTTTGTTGAACACGTAATGGTCATGTTCTCGGAGCTTTCGTATTGGCTTGTGACACCATAGAATGATCCAGTATCTTCCTGAATGTTGCAGTTTAAGTCAGCCTGCCAATAAGAGATGAGAAGGATGGCACAATACATATGAGTAGAACAGAATAAAGGGCTATTTTAAATCAATGCTCAGATGTGAATTAAATTCTATTGTACTTCAATAATGTTTTGGAAAGGGCATGTTACAAGAAATTATAGTACATGTACATGATAAATTAAAAAAATGCATAATGAACGTTATTTGGAATTTGCAAATATTTAAAACACCATATAATAGAAAATAAAATTACACAGCTCAGAAATTTGGCAAAATATTAATTTTAGAAAAATTTGAATGTTATAAGTAGGCAGTAGCTCAGTGGGTAGAGCGGTCGTCTTTCAACCGGAAGGTAGGCGGTTCGATTCCCACTCTCCCCACAATTCATACTGTAGTTGTGTCCTTGGGCAAGACACTTAACCCACCTTGCCTCCAGTGTCTGTAACACTGGTAATTACATTAGAACAATGTAAGTCGCTTTGGATAAAAGCGTCAGCTAAATGAATAAATGTAAATGTAAATAAGTGAACCATTAGTGTCTTCATTATGGCTGGTACATTGTATATTAAAAACATGACACATGCATGTGTACAATGTGTCTAGAATGGCGAGTGTACAAAAAATGAAATGACTGATTTACAAGGTTGAGCAGGTCTATTTCTGAGGGTGAGCTCTGTGCAGTGAACATCCTGTTCATTATAGTAACAAAAAGAGGACACATCCTTCAGCAACATTCTCCTCCTTCATTAAACACTGCAGTTATACATTCATTATTGTGGAGATTCAGCCTTTCATTTGAAATTTAGATCAGCCGGTCACTTCAAAAAGAATTTGAGGACTTGGCCCAAGAACACGAGGTCCTACTTTGTTGGCCGCCGCTAGTTAGCATTTTGCACCAGAGGAAATACATGCAATGTTTAAACAGTATTCAGGCCCACAATCAGGTCACTCCATTGTCGCAAGATATTACAATGAATTAGTGAGTGCTCTGATCAAAAGCTCTCCTCCTATGCAAGTCCAAATATAGCTGAGTGCAATTGGTAAACACTGAGGTCCACCTTCTTCGTCGAATAATTACAGGCAATCGCTATCCATGAACCTGAGCACAGTTTTCAATTTACTATGTGCTCAAATAAAGACATTTGTAAAAAAATAAAAATAAAATAAAACCCTAACCTTCTATTCACCACCACCATAAATAATAATCATAATCATCATCATAATAGTTTGTACTACAATAGTTATGGATGTTATTAATAAAGAAAATGCTCACCCAAAACTTAATAAGGAAGAAGGAATTCTGGGGCCCCTTTCCATACAGCTCCTTTAGTCCTCCTTTTTTCTCTGGAAATTTGTCATAAATCTGACGAATGTCCACAGACTCCAGTAGGGCATCGCTGTAGGAGTAATTTGTCTGCCCGATGTGTACAAATAGGTGTTTGTTGTACTGAAAAGACAAATAATTATGGTGTTTATTAAGAAAGTAGAAGGTTATATTATTTAAAAGTACAATTTATGACTTGACTCTTTTATTATAATCGGATCATACATTGCTGTATTCATCACAACAGCTTTTCTTGAGATCTACAGAAATACACACCAATGACTTTCAATCAGCTTCAGTGTCTTTTCAATGTTATGATGTTCAGGTAATTTAATTTGGCCAATGAAGCAAAAACACAGTCATTTCTGCACAAATAATCCTTAGTTCTATTTTTAAAAATTTAGACATAATTTGCTTAATAATAATGCCAGGTTACAGAATTGTCTTCTAAACATTTACTGCCAGATAATGTGTACACTGTTCCTACAGTTCTAGTGTTTTATGTGTTGATCAGAGGTTTTACTTACAGAGTCTGGGTCTCTCTGTTGTTCTAGGAAGGCAGAGAATTCCACCAGTCGGAGTTTGGATGTTCCGATGGAACGGCCCTGCCAAGCGGGTGCTGCTGGAGCCGCTGTGGGTTCATAGCCTACAATAACCATTAAACAAATTATATTTCCATCTAATTCTTAACTACAAAAACAGACCTGATCTGCACTCTTGAAAGAAAAAGGGGTGGTGGATTTTTTGGACGTTTTCCATTTAGTTCCTTACTTTTCTACAAAGTATTTAATTCTAGACACAAAGACACAAATGGCATTTGTTTATCCATCTAGAGAATAGTCTAAGTTTTGCTAGAGTAACACAGGAATACAATATTTAAAAACGACAAAAAAAATGTACAAAAATGTTAAAAGGGAGAAAGGCTTTTTCCAAAGTAAAAATTAATTAAGCAATCTTACTTGAAATGGTTGTTGTGACTGTTGGCTGGATAGAGTAGGCTTGCTGTGAAAAAGGCTTTATACTGTAAACGAGTAAATCATCAGTCAGGAACATGTATTGCTTTATAAATTTATTCAATTATTAGCAATAATTGCAGAAACTTACTCTTGCGAGGAACCTGGCTGACCAGTCGACATCATGCCTTGCCATAACTAAAGAGAAACATGTATTAGCAGAAAGCAGAAGAGCAAGTAAAAACAATGTTCAATTTAGTCCATTTGTTTGTGACAAGATCAAAATGGTTTATAGCTCTATGTTTGGTGGCAGTACTTATCTCAACTAGCACTCTTTGATCATGGGCTTATCTGATAGGAACAAGGCTTGAGTGTGTAATGTGATTTGGCCTGGTGCTGATTTGCTTGGCCTTGTGGCTGCCCTGGGTGAAGCTAGAGAGTGAGATGAACATTGGGGTGCCCCTTACCCCTGCTCCAGGGAAAGCTGGACGTGGGATGCCTGGCAGGCCCAGCTTGTTGTGAATAGCCGTAGCAGAGACAATCTGAGCGGAGGACATGGAGGCCATGCTCTGGAGGGCTTTGTCCTTTACGGCTTGATCCTTTAACAGCAGTCAGAAAAGCCTTAGCATTCACGAGAGAGGAGGAGGCACACCACAATGAAGAGGTAGCAACAACCAGGCTCCACACAACACAATGACAAGATACACTTAAGATAAAATACACTACTGCTAGTGGTAATTATAGTGTTGCATGGTGTATAATAGAAAACCAAATTTCAATATACAATGAATGGCAGTTGTATGTCATTAAATAAGTTAACGTATTGACCAAATCACAGAAATTCTCTTTTAAAACACTACATCAAGTCTGTTAAAGCAAAGAATTTAACAAGTTAAAATGAAGGCCATCATTTGTACAAGTCAAACATCCCAAATGCCATGTGAAATACACAAAGCCAAGGACATTTATAGCCACAAGTCACAAGGTTTTTTTTTTTTTTTACAAATAGACATTGTAAAAAATATGACTCTGACAAACCCATGCAGACACACTGGTGGCACAAACTAGGTAAGCATGCTGGCAGAAGCTGGTGATGTAGACTTAAGCAACAATACCAACAAACAAAAAAACAAAACTGAATTGAAGAGCAAATGCAACTACTGTGTAACTACTGAAGGAGCACAAATACAAAAAGAGCAGCCCTTATTGAAGCACGAGATCAAATCATTTATAGTAATAAGAAAACAAATACTTACCATACTCGTAACCTGAATGTGAAAAAACAAGGGGCAATTAAGTGATTGTGATATTTATTGTAAATACAAATAAATGTAAAAATTATTGTCAAAATAAACAAATGAAAGTCTTAAATCTGTATTGACTAATAAATACAATGGGAACTTATCTATATGTATTATATCTTGCAAAAATAATACAGTAACTTATTGTCTGTCAAGTCACTAAAATCCAACAGAGATTACTGGAAGCAGTGGGTTTTCATTGATGACCCTCTAAAATGCAGGGCATTTTTGTATTTCTCTGCCACTAAACTCTAATGTACTTTAAATGAGACAAGACAGGGATTCATACAAAAGCTGTCTGTTTTTTCTCAGACGAACGACTGTGCTCCTGAAAGACCAGGCATTCATGTGGCTAGCTGCCTGTCTGCTTCTTTCTCACCCCAAACACACACACACACACACACACACACACACATTAATGAAGGGTCATTAATTCTTGGTGAATACTGTGAGTAGAGCAAAGTGTGTAAGTCAAAATTTAAAGTCACCTCCCCAAGAAAAGAAGAAAAAAGCCTATGGAAGTCTTCTTTGATATACTTTATAAAATACCTCAAATTACAGGTCAATATTATTCAAGATTACCCCTTTTAGAAACCTTTCCCCCAATCTCTATGTGGCACTCTGAAAAGCTTTTTCTTTAGTGAAATTTCCTTTTTTTAATTTATTTTTTTTCGCAGAGTTTACTGTAGCCGACAAGAACGCCCTGAAATTACAACATCTTGAACCGGGAGGAAGGAAAGCGCCTGTCAGCCATGGCATTGTGTGGGCCTGGATGAACAACAGATTCAAGAGAGCGCATAGGGCATTTCAGAAACAGCCAGCGTCGCTGCCATTCTGCGCTCTGAATGCACACCACTGAGCCTTTGACAGCGGGGAAAAGTTGGGTTAAAGTGTCAAAAGAGGTTAAGGTGTAAACTCCCTTTTTATTTTTTTTTTTTACACAGACGTCTTTTGCCATGCCCCTTTATTTTATTCATAACATCTGCTTAGTAAGACCTTCAGCTCCGATCGACAGCCAATGCCAGCATGCTTCCAAAAATGTGTAAATAATAAAAAGAATGAAAACACATATACAAGCAGTGAGTTTTTTAAATACTTTCTACTGCTAAAAAAATTTAAATCACATGCAATAGGGTGGCACTATTTCTATGTGATTTGCAATATCTTTGGCAGATATTTTGATGAAGATGTGACTTGAATACAAGCCTTCCACCCGCTGGTATATTGGCATTTACAGAAAGACGAATGAATATATGTTGCACACATTGATATTGCAATTGTGATAAACGTGCAATAATCTCAATGAAGAGAAATAACTGTAGATGGGGTCAAGTAAACGATGACAAAGTGGTTAGATGTTTATGAACAGACTATATTAGTGTTAGTCAGAGCACCAAGCATTCATTTTGTCACCACAGGAAACAGGAAGTTAGGACGCACAGCAACCACAAGCCCAGAAGCAGGAAAGCGCATACCTTTAGCTTGGAATGAAACTCACGAGATTTCCTTCTGGCAAGAACCTGAATGTGACTAGACACCTGCGGGGTAGGGGAGGGGAGGGAAACAAAGGAAGAGCCTGTAACCATGGCAATGAAAAGCCCCCTGCAACTGGGCAAAGCCAGACGTACCTTAATGGCAGCTTGGATTTCTCGAACTTTCTTTCTTGCTAAGACCTGTATGTGACTAGACACCTCCATTTCAAAAAGAGAAAGGGGGAAATAAAAGGTGGATTACACATGTCGTTGTTTCAAAACACTTCATGGAGATAAAAAGCTGGAGCATCTTCAAGCTAGGAAGAAAGCTAACAATGTTGAGAGAGCGTTATGGGGTGTTGTCATCACTTAAGTGAATTGATTAAGAAGGACACAGACCCCTTTAGCGCACATTAACGGCGCACAGATGTGATCTGCTGTGTGCTGAATGAGAATTTGCTGGTCTGATATTCTTGAGGGATATGGGCCCAAATATTTCACCAGCCAAGTTTATGTTTTGCCAAACAGGGTTTTTATAATGCTCATATAAAACACAGAACTGAATAACTAATCTGTGTTAATGGCTGGTTTACAGAGTAATACTTTCAGAAAATGTCATTGGGTCAGTGCATTGTGATTTAACAACAAAATAATGCTCTTGCTTTAATTACACAGCGTTACAAATGCACATAAAGAACAGTAAGGATGAAAATACTGGCAGAAAACTGGCAAGAAATAGGTAAATTATTTGATTGAAACAGCTAAATGAGTCAAAAATATATTTCTGCTAAAGCCATTATTTAGGTTAATTATGAAAAGAGCAAAAAAAATAAATTAACATAACAAGGGATCCCTGGCATAGATAAAATTATGTTAATGCTAAAACACTTAAGTGTGCAAATATACAGGCATTACACACAATACAACATAAAAGTGTTTCTGTAAAGACTATGAGAAGTGCAGTCAGAGATGAAAGTGTCTTTGGTTCAAACTGATCAATTCATACACAGTTTTTGAATGCATCTTACAACACTGAGTTATTTATCAGTGTTATTCAAGTCAGTGGTCCAACAGGCATCTTGTTCCATATCAAAAGCTGCTTGTTTTGTACTGTAAGATTTGTATCAGATTTGTGAGAACTGCAATATGACAGCAAATATTACATATACTAGTCTTTTCTTTAAGGAAAAAAACAGCTTATGCTCAGAGATATTAATTCTCATTGAGCAGGTTGTTCATCTTATTGTGCAACTAAGCCTCGCCTCTCTTGCCTTACCTGTTTTCGAGTTCTTGTCTTTCCAGTCCGAAGCTTAATGTATCTCGCAATCAGCTCATTTCGACCTGTGCACAGAAGAATTAAAATTCATTATTGTTCAGCATCTAATAGTAATCATAAACAGTGTTGTAAACAACTGTTGGAGTCTTTGAAATGTTTTAATTCACAATAAAGAATAAAAGGTTTTAGATTTAATAACAATAAGACAATATACAACTTTTGGTCAAAACTGTAATTATAAGTTTCCTAATGCAGCGGACATGCATTCAAAATCTTGTTAAAGCCATATTAAATGCAGTCTTATGAAGTATGTAAAACAAAGCCCATCATCTAAACAAACCAGATCCTGTGCCCTGTGAAAACACCATGTGACATTAGCATGAAAAAAACGTGCAGCAGTGCAGCCTTTTAAATTAATCTAATTCAATCTCATTTTCTTCAAAGCCTGGCGCTTTGAAAGGAAACAGGCCTAGCTGTTCATAGTGTTACAGAAAATAATGACGACGGAATATATCAGGTTTAAAACAGTGCAGGGCTGACTAAATTATAATTAAAGCAAAGCTTTGTAAAGATTTCCAATTAACAACGGCTCTAAACATTCTTCTGCCCTCAGCTCGGCTCTAATTGCTGTAGCAATGCACATGACCCCTGCTTAGCCTTTTCATATGGTAATAACATGCCGCCAACCAAAACTATTACACAAATTATAGTTAAGGAGGCACTCTAATTATGTGTCCAGCTGTACACAAACCAAAGCATGGATTTGCTCTACCCCTCTGTGAAATGCACCGAACCCACAACATAATGACACATTTTGTTACATTTCTACATCATCTATTAAAGGTCTTATATTCAATATGACACAATGGGACCATATCTACCCGCACATGTGCTAATAATGTGTATCTTGGGTAATTAGGCCTTTACCATCGACGGAGACCATCAGGGATTAGAATGTGAGTAAATGAAGTGAAGTGATCTAAAAAGAGATATTCAGAGAGAGCTGCATTACAGTATTGTATGTATGTTTGTTGTATGAATGAAAAAATCATATGTATGATTCAATGATGAGAACTTTCAGCTCATTAATTATTATTTTTAATTTGTATGTGTATTTTTTATTTTATTACAAAATGACCAGCTCCTGGGTCAGATTAAGGGGTTTATTTTACTTATTGATATGATATTGTTGTATTGAGCAGTTGACAGGGACACTTTTATTTTATGTGCAACAGTTGCCTGTGTGCCGTGTGTGTACATGTAGCCTACATCTTTTCACACTGATCATTTAGGAGCTGCCAGCCCCACTGAACCCAGTCATGTGACCCCCCAGGACTAATAAACAGCATCTGGGCATGTACTGTTACATGTACTGTTACAGTCTGCATGGCCAGTGTGCCAACAATGTAAACTAGACCAGATGAAGCAGGGGTTTTCACTATTTTCAATAATCAATGAATTACACTCAGTGGAAGCATAACATGACAATACAGGCATTCATGCCAACTCCTGATGCCCAGATCAAAGCACACAAATGGCCAGCTGAAAGCTTGCTTACTGTTGAATAATTCATTCTTTTCACCAGACTGAAAAAAGCTCAGTGGGTTCTGGCTGGCCCACTTTTTTTTCTTGCTTGTGTTTGCACTGCAAAACAACAATTGCTTTAGAAAATGTGACGAAATCAGTGCCAATAGAATAGGTTTTTGATAAAACTAAACACGTTTTACCTGAAAATTTGGGTAATGAAGTTTCAGGACTGTCCATTACTTTTTCAGATGACAGTCAGAACAGTAGTCTACTTCAAGACTACTTTGTTTTGCTGTGAGACTCTTTATTGACTTCATGCTTAATCAGTTATTTCTTCAACAATTATAAAATTACGGCAATAATTATTACTGACAATAAATGTAAACCGCTTAAACCACCCCTGTTTTTTTATCCTCTAGGTTTAATTTACTGTTCTGTGAAAACATGTTAACCCCAGACCTAAAGGGAAGAGGTGCAGTTTAAAGACATGTACACATTAAAGACACACTGAGCTGGCAAGTCGTCTTTTGTTATTTGCCAGCACACCACAATAGCATTTAACATTTAACACCACAAATTGAAGACCTTGAACTCAATGTCTTCATAAATCTATGAATCCTGGTTAAGTGAAATGTTGTAACTGGAATGCAGCCTATAGAGGAGTAAGAAAAAAGACTTGTGTCAATCAAAGCAGCAGGAAAAGGATTAAATATTAAAGCATGATCCAATGGAGATCTGCTTGAGCAGCTGGAAGAAGCCTCCACCCGGCCACACTCAACTCTCACTAAATCTCAAAGGATGTAGGCTTTACGAATAGCATTCCAGCAACAACTCCACAAAGAGGCAATGGCTCAACTTACTTCCCCGTCCATAAGAAGCCAATTTCATTTAGTCAAAAATCCATTTTGCCCTTTTGCCTCCAACAACCTCTCTCTGAACTGAACTCTCTCTGAGCTGAACTGTGGACTTCTCCAAACTCGTAACAAAAGAAGCGAATGCAGTTTGTGAACATTCTGTTTGGTTCTTTAAATAAAAGTCAGTGTAAATTATGGTTCCAGTCGCAGTATTCAAGCAAAAACTGTGCAACTATGTGTTACTATGACTAGAATTATTAAGTTCAATAAATGTCTCACATGCAAAGTCAAGGTGCATGGCTAACAGCATTTTACAAAATGTCAGTGTTACATTGGATTTCTGGCTAGGTTAAATTGCAACTAATTAACAATGTTTTTTTTTATATTTGCTCATAATGACAAATATGAATGACAAAGAAAGGTGATATTTACGGAGGATTTTAGAATTTTATTCACTCAGCATTCCCAGTTGCATGTTTACGTAATAAGCTTCATGCATTCAATGTATTAACTGTGTTTTCAGTGGAAAACTGTGAAATATATTCTGGTTGTGGCAGATATGTTTACCTCCTCATTGTCCTAAAATGAGAAGTCACAGTGTGACTTCTCATTTCAATTTTAATATGCAGTATGGCTTTTGAAGTAGGATGTACATTCTCTATATTCCATGCATGGCACACTGAAATATCAAATATATGAGGTAGCTGGTCAAAACAAGTATCTGCATACTCAAAGAAACTGAAGGTTTTCCATGAAAAAAACCTGACCTTTATATAGATGAATTTAGATAGCTGGAAACAACAAGGGGTATTTCAAGCTCTACTTTTAAAATAAGAGGAGGGTAGGTAGATTTAATATGTCCCTCAGATAATGTACATACATTTTAGAAACCATTTGATGATAAACTGGTCTTAGTGTGGTCAACTGTGAAAGAGCAGCATAATAGCAAAGGTATTTCATTTGTGCAGTGCTTTCCTCCACCTTTTGTTTTAAGCTATTTAAAAGTATTCATTTCATTTTAAAACACTTTTTCTAAAGTAGGCGTCACCACAGGCACATCTGGCTCTGCTTTCTGCTCGTCCTGGCCAGGATCAGTGGCAGTTTGCCTGCATGTGTGTGGCTGGTATCACTGTGTTCTCTTGGTGCCTGATGAGAGAGCCTCACAGACGGTCATGTGACGCTGCCCAGCTACAGAGCAGCTCGATCATTAACCCTTACAACAATACATAATGTTAAACCCTGATCTTTTGAAATAGACATTAGTGTTGTACATGTTGTTAAAATGTATTTTTTTAATCAGAATTTAACTAAATGTAATACTTTCACTTTATTAACATATTTTTAATCAACATTCATTAGTTTATTCAGTTTATGTATTGTATTTCCGTATTTGTACCTCTAGATGGAGTCAAGAATTCATTTCCAGAATTCATTTCTCAGTGCCACAGTTGCCACAGTGTTGATTAGAATGCCTTGATATTGCTGTGACAACACAGCAATTTCCTTTGAACTAAACACAAATCAAATGTAAGAATAAATTCACAAAAATTCACAGGTGATGATGCCACCTGGTGTTCATAAATGAGGTGATGTTGTAAACACTTGCTATTGACATTTTTTTATAAACATACAGCATACTGAATCCGCTTTAGTCAATTATGTAGTTTTATGTGTATATATGTTTGTTTTGTGTGAGGATATTTGTGTAGTGTGTAGAACACTAAGATTTCCTGTCATCTGTGAGAGATGACTCAAGGGTACCAGGGAAGCATTAGCATGACAATTGAGCAAACCAACAATTTGAAGGCATCCGTCCCAGATTTTGGGAATCGCAGGCAGGGGCAGGAAACTCTTTACATGCATCAACAGGAAACCACCACTTGCCAAGTGGTGTAAAACCTCTCATGTGAGGCTGCAAAGAAAAATTGACATTGCCCTCTCTGAAGGAACAATCAATGATATCAGGTTCACATTATGTTGCCCCCTAGCTTAAATCCCTAAGAGTACACTGACAACATGGCTTTCTTTGATAAATAATTTTGTAGGGGAAAAACATTGCGCACAACTGCAACACTGTATATTAGCTGCAATTGTTAAGAACACAATACTGGATGTCAGCGGTGGACACTTACACAATTATAGCAAAATATAAAAATGTCTTCTGCTGCTTGGACCTCGGAGGTTTTTCTAAAGAAAGGTGAGTCACCACCACCTCATACTAATCTTTGCACTTTGGACTTTGCACTGTTTCATTGTAGACAAATGGCACTGTGTGTATAAGCACACAGTGCTTATACAGTCTTAAGTATTTACCATTACTATTTGGCAGTGACAGACATAGGTAAAAGTCAGAGTCATTCAGCATTCAGAGACCTTTTTGAAACTCAGAATATAATGTCTGCAGATTGCAATATCTGACAAAGATCCACCATAACTTTTCTGTATTGTTGGCCTTGCAACACTGAAAGAAAGAAAGAAAGACTCTCTCTAAACTCTCTAATGCGTCCCCTATGCACACACACACACACACACACACAAACCATGCCAATTGCTGCAGACTAAAACAGAAGAGTTGTTTAAATACATGAATCTTCTCATACAAGTGAAAGCTGCATTTCATTTTTATTTATTATGTTTTGATATTTACATTGTCCTTATGATGTGTGCAAATCATAGTTCAAACACAGAGCTACTGAATTTTGAAGTGTATCTTCCTCTATAGATTTTTCAGTTCAAGTCTAAGATGTTGCAAAAGTAAATGAGACAGAATTAGGTTCTTGATATAAGGCAGTGTGAGACTGTAATTAACAGCTCTTTAAAAATCCATTTTTAGTGGACACCAAAAGAAATCAATACTTAACTTGTGTTGACCTTATTGAGCGGGATAAAAGGCTTTATTGCGGGGACAGGGTCATGAGCAGTTGAGCTAATGTGTTAGTTTAACAGTGGGGGATTAAAGGTGAGGTGTTCTCTCAAAGTCTTACAAGACATCACAAAGCAGCAGGTCACTAACCTGAGCCTTCCTGGAGACACAGAGAGAGGATTACAAGAGCCAACCTCTGCTGAACTGTAGCTGTATTGAGACAGAACTGAGGACGAAAAGACAACCTCTTTATCACTCAGCAGGTCCAGCTCAGTCTATTTCCTTTCTCTCTGCTCCGTGCGTGGCCAGAGCAGAAACCCGCTAGTCTCAACTTTGCACATTACACTCACAGGGGACCAATTTGCACAGCCAGTTCTTGTCTGAATCACTCTATCAATTAGGAGTCACTGTGTTTATCATCACATACATTATCGTTGAGGCTGGCCTGGTCATTGTGCTGAGGTGTGCCTCTCAGGAGACAGAAAAGGATGAAATAAATGGTCAGGGAGTGAAGCCACAGTTGGACAGGCTGCTGGACTAATCTGAAAGGACGGCTGTAATTATGAGTCTCACGAGGAACTGGCTGTGCGGCAAGTCCAATGTGTGAACACAGTGCTAACAGTCAGGAAGGTGCACAGCCCCCCTTTTTCAACAACAAAGTAAGACACAGCGTAAAATCAATAATTTCAATCTTTCAAGATCAATTCAGCATCTGAGCACAAAAGGAAGACATGTTGAAGGTGGACAATATGTAGAAATGAAAAGTCAAACTTTGTGGTCATGATGAGCTGCCTCTTACTTTCTTTTTTAATCCAGAGCACACAACCGAGCCTTGTCACAACTGTGTTTCAAGGGATGTTTTAAATGGAAAAAAATCCCAAAGTCAAAAGTCAACAGTGAGAAGACTTTAGACATTACAAAGAAATGATAACTACTACACTAATCACTTGGGATGCTAGGGTCAGCACAAAACACTGTAGTGTGTAAGCCTAGTTTAAGGACGCTCAGCTTTTGTATTGCTCTGTTTTCTGTTTTGCAGTTCAGTGTTAAGATACCTTTCTCTATTTCACAAACTGCCAAGAAGGAAATGACCGTCCTTGGTAAAGTGTAGTCCCTCAGTTCCGGGTGGGGAAATAGCAGCATTGAAATTCCATTCATATGTTGATTATATAAAATGGTCCTATCAGTACAAGATCATCACATCTGAATAAAAACGTTTCATCAATGCAATATGATGTAATCAGCATAAAAGCGTGATGATTTTGTTGTAGAGGGCTCTAAAGTGACACTGCCTCTTTAAGAAGCCGGAGTCTGTGTTTTAGTCAAACAAAAGCAGCCTATTGGGAACATGTAACCTGAAACCAGAAGCCTGGCTCAGAGGGCCTCATATACAGACCTCAGAGTGGGGACACACCCCATGTAGTCCTGATTCAGGCAGCACACATCAAGCCGGAGACAACATAACAGACTTACTGCCTAACAGTTCAAGTCTGGGGTCCTGACAACACAGGACACTGAGACAGTTCAACAATCAGTAGTCAAAGGTTTTATGTTAATATGACTCTCATCTCATTTACTGGTGCATAACAGATGTAGTTTCTGAAAAGCTGATTGTAATAGAAAAATTATTTACAAACACAATACACAATCTCAGAGTCATCTTCTTGCACCATTACATCCTCTTTCTGTATTTTATCTCAGCCAGGTCAGCATCATAAGAGCTTCTGTCTACACACTTCATGGTAACCAGCGTTGTGAGCCACAAAGCCCGAACATGAATCTGAAATCTGCCCCTTCAACAGACTGCCATGAAATAATGTGCACTTCAAAATCAATTCCGCTGTTCAGCAACTGAGGAGATCTAAATTTAAATCCATTTTGGGGCTGGGTTTCATTAATTGCAAGTTCTCAAAACCACAAAAGACACAGAGAAATGTGGTAACTGAAGTGAACAACTGAAGTTAAATCTATTACAGCTGAATAGTCACATTGTCTGTATACTGTTCACAAGATAATTATGACCCAAGATCTTGTTTATCTCCAGGCCCTTGTGCAGAGTGAATAAACCTCTCAGTAAAATGTATTTGAATTGGAAAGACCAACTGTTTTGACCAGGATGCAACCTTGGGTGAAATTTAAAGAGCAACTGCAAATGTACTTGCTTTAAATGTGTTGGGTATTGACACAGAATTAAACATACATATATGCATACATGTCTAGTTAGTTCTAGTTTGGAGTTAGATTCTTTTTTAAGTCAATATTATTCTTTGATTCTGATCAAATTCAAGCAAAGATGCATTTGGCGGTGGCACTGTGCCAATACATCCCCATAGCAACCCCAATAAGTATTCATAAATACATTTTGAACTTAAAAAAATGTATTCTTAATTATGATGACATTAATCTTCTTGTGATTGTACTGTGTCAATGCTATTTACACTTTTCATAGAGACTGCTTTTTAGGAAAGAAATTAAATAATTGGACTTTTTACCACCATGTGTGTGAAAAAGCTCTAGTGTTACCCTGACAATAGCAGGGGAACAAATGAGGGATTATTCTGGAGGAGTGTGATGCCTCTCCTGCGATGAAGTTCCTCACACTCCTTTCTGAGTGAATGCAGGTGACTCGGGGAGCCTGAGCTGATCCCAGAATTCCTCATTATCTACCCAGCAGGGAGGATCAGGTCCACTCGCTCTGTCTTGGAGCATGCTCGGCCCGGCAAGACGAGCCCCAGAGGAGCACAGAGCTAGGCCATCGGGAGCAAGCCAGGTCTGCTCATTATATCTAACTTATCTTTGGCATCTGTGCAAACCAAGTGCCACTTAGTTCCCACAGGAGGGGTCTGGGCTAAATCTCTGACGAGATGGCAGAGCAAACAACAGAAGCATTGCAGAAACAGCTTTACATCAAAAGATACAAAATGATTGAGTTTAGCGGTCCTTGTAGAACAGCAAGCGTTTTGCAAAATTATTTTTTGGCTAACTGCTTAATTGCAATGATATATGCTATGGAATAATAATAATAATTAAAGCTGCAAGCGGCGATAAAGACCCTCGCCTCCCTTGAGACCGTGGGGACACATGTACTCGGAGGATTGCATGTCGTGCTTTAAAGCGTAAACTTCACGGTAATGTCAAATAACCGGGCCTGTGCTACTGCTGGGGCCTGCTCCACTACCTTGTAATTTAGAGTTAAAGGTCTCCACGTTTTCCTGGGAGCTGTCTGAACTTTTGAAAATAATAGATTATGCTTGGGCTAAGGCGAGAAAAACAAAGTACTGGCTGGAGATTTGAGATGACTCAGGAATCACTGCACCCCCGTTTAAAAAGGCAAAATGTAAATATTACTTGTCTAAAAGTACAAGTTTACAAGTTCCAAAAGATTCTGAGGAGTTTTCTAAAACTCTAGCCTTGGCTCTGGAGGGGCCTCCTCTAAAGGAAGGATCCTGGCAATTGGGAAATGGCACAGCTACAAATGTATCAAAAAACAAATTGATAACTTTTTGGCACATGTGTCTAGATGATACTCACCAAATTTGGAGCTGTTTAGATAAAAACCCTTTAGCACAAGGGGTGCGATTTTAGTGGCCGTGCGTTTCACCCCACATGGAGGACTTCATGTTGAGTTTAGGGTGTGGCTGTCATAGACTTTTTTGTTTGCCCTGAGGTGTTCTATGGATGTACCAAGTTCTGTAGTTCTACATTGGAAAAATATACTTTCATTTTCCATAGGCCCAATGTATTTTCACTTTTCACTTTTTTTCGCCTGGCTTGAAGTCTGGGACCAATAAAAATGACTTTTCGTGCATGTTCACTGGGTCAAATTGAGGATTATTTTGCAGAAAAAAAAAATAAATAAAAATAAAAATTAACTTGAGCAAAAACAATAGGCCCTCCCATTCATCACCGGCTCGGGCCTAATAATAATAATAATAACCTTGAGGAAAAATCAATAGCAGGATCATTTAGGAGCTCTATTTAAGACATTTAGTTGTCTAAAGATGAAATAAACATCATGACAAAAATTCACAAATGCCATTTGAGTTGCAGAGTTAGAGCAAATACATCAGCCAATGAATAAACATACAATTTGTGTGAGGCGTGTTGTTTCATTTATCAACTCTATTTCAGAGATAAATGAATGCAGTCGAGCACAGCAGGTGTATTATGCCAATGCAGAGTCTTAGGTCTTTGGCTTGGGGCCAGTGCACTAGTTTCCTTTTACTTTTTAAAATACTCTCCTGAGCAAACTGCAGTAGCACAGGATGGAGACTATGCAGAAGTAGTGTCTTCTTCACAATTAGCCTCAAAGAATAAGCAGGGTGCCTGCCAACACTGGTAGTAGTACACCGAAACACTTCAGGTAAACACCACAATAAGCTAAGAAGCAGAAATTAGAAATTGTTTTGTAGTGCAACACAGTTGCTATAGAGACTGTTGCTAATTAACTGCACTCTAGCCCAGGATAACAAAGGGCTTAAGGGCACTCAGGGCGGCTCCTCTTATGATGAGCTTGTGTATGGAACACAATGCCATCCCCAGGGTCTCTCAGCGACAAAATACCTGTCTCCTTGTGGCCAACCTCCATCTCAGATGCCATGAGAGCTTTTGTGTCTATTCTAGACAAAGGTGAGTTATAGATACATTTACTTAGATATGTCTATAATGATATGCGAAGAATGTCAAACCATGTTTTAAACAGCTAAATAGATTCAGTGAGCTTCTCCAGGGGTTGTTTTATATCTAGACAGTAATCTGACAAAAAACAATATTGAAAAACACAAATGTACACATGTAACACGTGTAACTATAAAACATTAATAGAAATTATTTTAATTTTTGTTACATTAGTGTGAGGAACTTGACTAGACTATACTATAAACAGTCTAATAAATGTTTAATCCACAGCAGAACTTGTCTGGCAGTGGAGGCCTGTTTGGAGAATTGGCGAAAAGGATGTCCTGTTGTCTGAGCTCACATCTTTGTAGTGGCAGCTGTGGGGTTTCACTGCAACTCCTAGAATTTACATTTTATTTGGCTGGAGGGGTCACATGACAGCTGCAAGCGAATGCTCCAAGGGGCCTTCGGCTTTCACTTGACACTGACAGGCTGCAAGACAGTCCAACACCATAGAGAGAAAATATTCCCTCTTTGCATGACATCAGCCAGAAACAGGGGGAGTGGAGGGAGGGGAGGGGGCACAGCTGGTGGCAGCCGCACTACCATCTGCTACTGACTAATAGTTCATGCTGTTTTACTTATAATCTTGCACTTAAGTGAACTAAGAGAGCTTCTGAGGCTACCATCACAGAAACTGAGTCATAATACCTCTTGGTTGAGTCATGTTTAATGTGCTTCAGAAACATCCCTTGGACACTTGTGTACTCACCATACATCTTCCCCTCATCGGAGAGGATGATCTTCCTGCGCCCACATGGAGGATAGATGGCCAGCGCCTCCTGGAAACTCTGCTCAATGTCAGGGCTCCACACCCCCTCGGCGTCATTGTCCGCAGGCTTGTCCGCTGAGTCGCTCATCCTCTCCATGTCCTCGGCAGGGCTCTCGCTGCCGCTCCAGCTGCTGGGCTCGATCGTGGCGGTTGGGCTCTCCAAGCTGAAGCCTGGAGCAAACTAGGGAGAGACCTGGAATTCCCAAGCGACAAAAAACTCTTACTCTCCAGCAACAACAGAGAACATCTGCTCCCAAAAACAGAGGACATTGTTATAAAAGCTAGCTGGGAGCACTATGTCACACAAGCGGCCAAAAAAGACACCGAGAATGTGGTTGATATAAATTACAATAGATGGGCTGTAACAACTGAACATTCTCTGCCATTGTATTTTTGCAAGTCTTCCTTCCAATGAATTAAACGTATTTTAAAAGAAATCACACACATTTTTACTGCAGCATTTTAAAAGCTGTCACAAGCAACTGCTGAAAGTTATTATCTTACTAAGAGCAAAAAGCCTTTAAATCAGCTATCAGCAAATGAAAGACTACATCATTACACAAAAAAGAGTATTAGTTGCATAAGAAGAGACAAGCTTCATGAAGCTACAGATCTGTCTGATCATGGCATTTTACTGGGCATTATTGAGGCATGCTCACAGTAAAATAGTCTGAACAAAATGTTTAGCCTTCATTAAGGAAAACCTTCAACAGAGCTACATTCACAGAAAGCAAGTCAGTCAGATGAGGCAAACAGACTAAGCATTTTGGAAAAGTTGAGCGAAACAGCATCAATTAATTTTAATATCTAAAACATTTAATATGACTAGACAAAATATATGGACCGTATTAATGTGAATCTGCAACTCTAAACTCCAGCATCTAAACTTTTTTCTTACACACATTACTTATATGGCCATTTAATATACTTCCTGTAAAAGGAACCTTCCAACCAAAAAGTCATAGAGGTTCCTGTCTATTCTCAAACCTAGCTCTTACTCCAGACAACTGCTTCCTCTCAGAGCAAGATCCTATTCAAGCAGCACAAGCTGTCAGGAAGTGGGAATACTAGCATGTTTCTTCCAGCATGTCAGTTCATGAGGGGAAAGGGGGGATGGGAGCAAGCTGTTCGGGAAAAAAAAAAACTCCCAGAGAGCAGAGCGAGCTTTTACTGAATTCCGTTTTTGTGTGCCGACTGCTGACGCTGCAGAATGGATTCACAAACTGATGAGGGAGGGGGGAAAAGTCCCACTTCTTTCCTAGATGTGCTCCTCTTATCCCAACAAAATCATGAATTATTATGGTAATCACTCCCAGCTTCCATTTTCAGAGCAAGCTGAGACTCAAAGGTAAATATTAGTTTATTTGGCCAAAAACATAATGGGACAAAAAGCTAGAAAAAGTGAATAAACTTTTCATCACTTGTATGATAATGATAAAGAGTATTTTAAGCTTTTTCAAACAGGCAGTCTATAGAAACCTGTCAGATTTTAAACATTTTAAAATACAGTGGCAGTATTGTGTGAAGAGAAAACAAACTTATGGTAAAGGGACAAAACATTAAATCTAGGGTGCTGCTAATGTAGTTCTTTCTTTCATGAAAATGCATACGTTCACCAAACAAAAGTCAAAGTTAATAATACTCATCACTGATTGTCTTTAAAAAAGCGATTTCTTTTCCTGTCTCATATCTATGAACCATCAAAAATGACTTTGTAACTGTTCTTTTAAAGATAAAAAAGTTAAATGGTGTTGCTTTAAAGTTTGAACAATTTCATATTAATGTCCACACTTTTATTCACATGAGGCACATTTGCTAATGTGAAAAAAGCTTAATGGAGACACAGTCCTGACATTTATTGAACATGTTATTTATGTGGACAGCATTTGGCAAATAAATGTTTTAATTTTCAGTTAAAAATCCTGCATTCCCATCTCTTCTGAAAGCCTGGCCTTTACTACCCTGATATATTTACTGCAAGCATTTTAAAGGATATAATTAGTTTGCTAATTTGTTGAGTAGTCCATAGGCCAAAAAAATTGTCTGTTACTCTATCAAGTTAGATAATGTTGTGACTGTACATAATGTAACTGTAATGTAATTGTTACTCAAGGTTTTTGGGGCTAAACACTGCACCCTGACTGGACTGTCAAAAGTGTCATGTTATAATTTTCTGTGAGAGGTGCATAAATGATGAAGGAAAATAAGTGTGTGCATTGTAGAATGTAAAGGTTGCTTCAGACAACCAGCAGTAAATCCCAATCAATACGTATTGCTCAAATAATCTGTTATTGTCAAAGATCAAAGCAACAAACAACAAACAAAACTTCATGCACAGAGCTTGAATAAAAGTCAAAGCCGTCCCAGTTGTTTAATTTCTTTACATCTTGGGTGACAATGGCTGCTTGTGGAAGGTGCAATGTGAATATCCAAGAAGAGTTGTCAAAGAAGCCAGTCTCTTAGTGCCTCAGAATCTGTGAACTAATTAAGTCTGTGAGAAAGCAGTAAGAATGACAGCCATAGAAACACTTGTTGCTCACAGATAATTGCATACCACTGTCTTTACTGGGTGTGCACCATAGAAATGGTCTTGTTTGTGAAATGCAAGGTGAAGATGGCCTGCGACAAAATACGTGAATGCGGTAGCTAAGCAGAGTAGTAGCTGTGACATGACATTATGGGAAATTACACTTACCTCGAGATTACATAAACCACTCACCAAGCTGGAATCCAGCTTCTTAAATTAAGAGAACCCATTTCAGCCATCAGACAGAGCAAGGTAATGAAATAGCAGATGAGAGGTCTCAAATGCAATTTTCCATGTGGGGTTCTTTTGTGCCGCTATCTCAGAGGGTGCAATAATGATTCTGTGAATGACTTTTGTGCACCCTATAATGGCCCACTGTAGTTAAGGCCACAGTGTGTAAAATCATAATTACCATGTGATTTCAAAACTCAACATTTTCAGCATCTTGCAAATAAATGTCCTGGCTTCTGCCTAATTAGAACAGCAATGTCATTTGAGCAGCACATAGCTGACTGGCGGCATACAAAGCCCCAAGTAACACAAAATCCATTTAGTCTTCAATACAACAAATTCATTAGTGTTTGAAAAGCTTGTTGATGGAAGAGAAGACATCTATCTTTGCAAAAATCTAATTAAACAAACATTTTGAAAAAGAATGTATTTACAAAGCTTTACCAGTCAAGGTAAGGTATGCAGTAAATAAAATGAAATGATCAAAATCAAGGTGAATACATCTGCTGGTTTAATTAAAGACATAAACATTTTTGAAGCATCTCCCACAAAAGACAGCACCTCATTCATCTTATTGGATAGAATTTCACATGTATTGATTCTGTATTGCACCATGCTTTAGCTTCATGAACCTACAGGTCTGAAGATAAATGAATAAACAAGGTTTCCAATACTCATTTCAGAGGTCTGCTGGACAGGTTGCTTATGCTGTCTCTGTTATTGGCAAAGGCCTAGTGTTTATTTCATGCCTCTTTGAACCGGCAGGCTTGGACGCCGTGAATCTGTCTGATATCATCCCACTCAAATCTGCGGCCTGGATCCCAGCAACCATCGGGCCACTTTGGGATCAATCTTTGTTTGCCAGAGAATGGGATTGATTTACGGGTTGTGTCAAAGCAGCTGTCTCTACCTGCCTCAGTCACAAACAGGTAACAACAACATGACCTAGACAATATCAGATATGTCAGCACCACTCCAGAAAAAAGGTCCTCTGGACCAAACAAAAGACCGGGCAAAAATCTCCCTCTCTGAGGACAGATCCCTGCAAAACCAAATGTATAAAAACTAACAATTTCTCACATGAAAAGCAATAAAAGCTCAAAGGATGTTTTCCTATCAAAAATTTGCAGTGCATTCCACATGGTGTGTTACTGTGGTGTGTGACACAAGCAAAACGCATAAAGCTCAGGAAATTAAAGCTGTAAATAAAGGTCTGTCAGATAAAGGATCTCCTGACAGTTATGAGAGCTGAACAGGCTGAGGGGCTGGCTGCCGCCTCATTCAGGACGCGTGCGGATGGGCATGAAAAAACAAATCACAGTGATGAGTACAAGAACCGCTGTTTGCATTTGGCTCCACCGATTCACACCAACTTTATCTCTTCTGTTCATTTATCCCCTTGTTCGTATTTTCTCATCCTCCTTATCCTCTTGTCTTCTTTCAGCAGGTACTAAATATGTCCACCTGTCACCAAAAATAACATCTTTGGTCCCTGTAATGGCTTAAGACATTTTACCCGAAATGATTACCTCCCATTTAATGATCATTTTAATGAGATGACTATGTGTAAATATAACCAGTGTTTTGATTAACTTTTTTAAATACTTGAAACTTGAAATAACACTTAATGAAGTAACCAAAGTAAAGCATATGTCTAGGATTTTTAACCTTCCCTTTAAGGAAAATTAAGGCCATTAAGTTTATTTTAATTAAGAAAAAATAGGGGCAAATCTGTACTGATGTAATACTATTACCTACACTACATATTGTAGAAAAGCCCATTATTTAAGACTACATTTGCACAATATAATTCTTATTTAACTTTAAAGACTCCAACCTAAGATTCCAGGCATTGACTGCGTATTAATGTCAGGAGCTTCCCCTTGAGTCGTTGTGTGCCTCTTTTGAATCCAAGGCACCTTCAGGCAGATCTGTGTCAGCCATGATAACCAAACAGCACACACTGATGAAAGCTCTTTTGGGAATTTATTACACTGACTGGGGAATACAGTGCCAACAGGACTGAATAACCCACATTTGAATACAGGCCACAAATTATGCACCCTTTCAGTAAATGAAGTGACTGTGTGCCTTTGTCCATGGGTTTTTCAAAGCAGAACACTACTAAGATGGGAGTAGAAAGAGGAAGTTGTAGATGCCAGATTTACTTTTACTTATGTACTTTTACTACGGGCAAAAACTCACTGTGTTTATAGAGGTTTCAGAAACTGACTCATCTAATGACTAATAGACTACATATAACCTGTCATCTCAGGCCATAAGAAGGTTGATTTATTTGAGTTATCATACACTGCATATAGCTACTTTATCACTTCAGTAATGAGTGGTTGATAAATGATGCTGGTTATTGTGCATTTACCCATGTGTTATAAATTATAAGGTCGTAATATTAAAGAGGTTGCACTTTAAAGAAGCTGTATGTGATGCTCAGTGTAAAAGAAAGGACAAAACAGGCTTTTATCAATGGGAAAAGAATGTTTTAAGACCCGAACTGAACACAGCCTAACCTGTCTGTCATGTAAATGCACACAAGGAGGGAAACTGCAATTAGTAAAGGTAGCTGACAGGGCCAAAGTGCATCCAGGAGTATTCATTTTATGGCTGTAGCACTGAAGCAGAATTTAGGTTGATGACGTCAGTGGCTTTGTGCCAGTGTTTCCTTTTTGGTGGCACTCTGGGCCGGCCTTAGTGGGCCCTGCTCAAACTGCTGAGCAGCGGTGCGCACTCTAAAATTCCTTTTTAGCCAAGGGTTTACCTCAGGGCATGCAGCCTCTATCCTGCACGAGAGTCCTCTTCTGAAGGGGGTATTGTTTAGTAATTCTACCCCTTTTGCAAATCTCATTTAATTACAACATTAATGACTCTGATTCTATTACAGATCCCAGATAGATTCTTGCATAATTTTTCATAACAACAATAAAATAGCGCATTATAATTTCAATGAAAAGATCATTTTGAATTCAACATAAAACTCCACATCAATATGTTGACCTGCCTAAAAAATACCTAATAAAAATGATGCTGTTAAAGTAACAATTAGCCACATATACATATTAAAATACAATCTTGAGAGAAAGTAAGGAAAACCATGGAGAATTACATAAAGAACAACAAATCTCTGCAACATTAATGAGATTTTTCACCGCAGATCTGTGTTTCTAAATAAAACATACAGTAAATACAATATACAAATTACCTCTAGAAGTATTAGGCAACACATATGTGGACCTTGAACTCGGAGACTGATATTTAATATTCTCTTAATAAAAAAACAAAAGAAGGCTCAATATCTGACCTGTTATCTTACAAAGAACAAAAACAGGACAAAATATTGTTCTCGTACAAATCAACAACCTTTAAAACAAGTTCAGGCGACTGGAGAAGAGGAAGAGCTTGACTTTGATCCAAGAGAGACACTTAATGTGTGCGGCTGAAAGCAGTGTTCACACTTCACACTGCGCAAACCCCACAGTAGCCTTGGTCCTGCCCTCAAACCTCAACAAGGCAACGTGACCAAACAGGACCTGATATAACAAAGCATTTAAAGCCCTATAGATGTTGTCTATAATGGCACACTGCCGCAGCAGCTTAAGCAGATATGTTTATTCAGTTCAGCACTGCTTTAATTACACAGGTGTAGATACAATACAAAATTAAATAGTATATGGATATTGTTGAGTGGTGGAAATAAAGTATGTTTTGAGTGAGCGTTCAGGTGATAGCTGAAAGGTCACAATCACAACTGTGGAGTTTCATTGACTCACGCAAGATGAGGCATAGAAAGTAATAATGCTTTACTGACAGGAACAGGTTTATGCTGTTTATGCTTTAGGCAAGTTTTCTTCACTCAAATTAAAAATTGTTAGCTGTTTTTTTTTTGACAAAGTACACTGACACTATTGTTGTGTGTTATTATTGTTGCTGAAGCGTTCTTTTGTGACTTGCCAGTAGAATTCCAATAGAAATAGAGCTATTAGTGTGGAAGTATGCACAGCTGGGAGACTGTGAATATAGTGTATCTGTGTGCGCTTCCTTTAAGAACAAATAAAAAGGTTTTCAAGAGAGCTGAGATGAGCACAAGTTCCTATTTTAAAGAAATTTCTCAGGTCCACTTGTTGCATCCTTGCATTTTTCCCCTCAGAGATCAGATTTACAGTACGCTGTAAAGAACAACAAAACCTTTTATTATATAAAAAGTGTTGACTTTAGTCCTTTTCTGCCCCAGTGTCATAGTAAAGTTATATCATGTCCAAATATATAATAACCACAGTAGATATGGAATAAATCAAGATGTAATTATAATAAATGGGATCAAGGACGCTTTCTCAATTCAACCTACCATATTTATAAACTTACACTTATCTGGAGGGGGTTTACATAATTGAACATAATAATTGTGTACTTAATGTTAAAATGGTTACAACTTTTGTAAAACCGTTGCCTATAACTTCCCTGGCCTCCATTGTTCAAAGTAAACCAAAGTGGCAAGAAGAAAAAACAATAGAAGCAGTTTAGCAGGCATGGGGAGAACTTCCAGAGTGTGATGCTAAATGCGTTACACCCACTTTTTAATTTGAGGCCACTAATAAAAGCTGCTGGTCTTAATCTGACTTCCTCCCATCTGCTGCATGCTTCCAGGCGTTAGGGGCATTAAATCACTGCGAGGAGTAAAACTTAGTGACACACTGGGATTGGC
Source organism: Perccottus glenii (assembly GCA_024416835.2). Classification (NCBI taxonomy): domain Eukaryota; kingdom Metazoa; phylum Chordata; class Actinopteri; order Gobiiformes; family Odontobutidae; genus Perccottus; species Perccottus glenii. The sequence goes on along the minus strand of CM044548.2, from coordinate 16,368,933 downwards.
TCCACGACTGCTCTGTGATTAGACAGTTTTAGCTGAGGAGGCATTTCCCAAACTCAAGGAAGGAAAGGAAAACAATGATGGAAACTCCACATCAAAAACTAAGCGACGTAAAGCAGCCCTACGCCTGCGTGTAGCTGCTGAAGTTAAATTATATCGTGTCTATTATTGTATTAGGGAGGATTTGTGCTGTTTAAAAGCAAAGGAGTTATCCAAATGCTACTATTTGTTGGATTGATTACTTAAGATGAAGACTTGTTCTCCTTTAATGCAACTTTAAACAAAACAGAAACAATGGAGGACTAAAGTGGAATTAAATTAAAAGCATTATATTCGACAAAGCATTCGTTTTGAAAGCACAACCGATTAGCTTTAAATAAAAATGTTGGCAATGCTTTCACACTGCTTCAGACGAGTTACAGAATCAACATGAGGTGTTCAGTGGCCGGTGACGAATAAAGACAAGCGAGGAAGACAGATCAGTACTTACACAAAACTTCGACGAAGACAGCGATCCGTCAAACGTGTTGAAGCAACAAGTCACGATGTTTTCAAGGTGGGGGTCCGAAAATCCTCTGGCGAAATCCCCGACAACTCCAGGCTGAGCCGACAACAACTAGGGAGAGGGAAACAGCAGTGTTTTCAGCCGTCATCTTCTCCAAAAATGTTACCGTGCAGTCAGTTTTAGTTTACCACGACAACTACAGGGGTTTCCTAGCTGTGTGATTCTGGGAATACGGCTTAGGGGGGCTTTTACAGGGGCGAATGATTAGGCGTCCTTTTAAAAAATGACAAAAATGTCAAAGATTATCGCTATGTCAAAGCCACGAGTGTTGAAAGTGAGCACCCTGTTGCAACAGCGATCCGAATCGGCCATTTATCCGAGCGATGGACACTGGACACAGCCGTCCTAACGCTACTTCACCATGTGATAGTAGTAAGCACACAAATAAAAATAAAGCCAAGTCTTATTTTATAGAGTAACGCCAAATTTTTACAAGCAGAAGTCTCTAACTAAACTTACCTGGTTACTGATTTCTCTTATAAAATGTCCTTTTTGGTAATGTGATATTACTAGGTATTTTTCATTCTAAAATTTAAGTTATTCAGGTGTTTCTGGGCCAGCCAGGAAGGTGTAGGTGAATCGCTTCGCGCACTGTCAGAGATGCGAAGAATGCTCGGAATGAGAAGAGGAATGAAATGAACGCGAAGAGCGAGTTTGCGTCGGGGGCGGGGCCAGAGGTGGCGTCATCCCGAGCTCCAGAGCACAGAGTCCAACAGCGAGCAGCGCGAGCAGCGAGAGCCCGGCCAGCAGCGGCACGGACTAGCAGGACCCAGGGAACTGAGGCCTTCAGGGACACTACGAAAATCTGCCTTCACACAGTTCACCGGTCACAAACGAAGCCAAAGCAAGGAACAAGACCACAATAACATAGGCCAGTGTTATTACGGATAAAATGCTGTACAGATCTTTAAATAACCCGCGACTTACAGGCTGTCTATGCACTTTTATATTATGATAAAATGTTGTGAAAATAGTATGTGTTCATCTTTCAAAATCAGAACTACTATAACAAACACAAACAAGTAGCCTACCAAAGCAAATTGCACATTTTTACTGCCCCAATTCACAGTTCAAACAAATCATCACATGTTACCTGCAAATATTTATTTTATTTTGCTTATTTAATAGTTTGTTCGTTCCTTTAGCTCTGTTCCACATTGGTGGAATGATCTACCTGCTGCTACAAGATCAGCAGATTCTGTAGCCATCTTTAAAAAACGCCTGAAAACACATCTCTTCCGTCAACACCTGACTGAGAAACATCGAGTTCTACTTCCTTTCTATCGATTCCTTTCTTCAAAAAAAAAAAAAAAAAAAAAATTCTCTTATCCTTGTATACTGTGCTGGGTTTAAACTGACTAGTGTTTTGTGCACTTATGCTTTTTGTACCTTGTGTTGTTAAAATTGCTTCCATTGTTTTCCTCACTTGTAAGTCGCTTTGGATAAAAGCATCTGCTAAATGACTAAATGTAAATGTAAAAAATAAGACTACAATTCAATTTTGCTTGCCCACATTGCCTTTGGATTAAACTGTTCTGTAGTTCTTCACATCATTTTACAGTAAATACATAAATATGTAAATATAGTTTATCTAACACAGTGGTGGGCAAACTAAGGCCTGGAGGCCACGTGTCTGGTGGGGCCCGCCAAACATTTAAGTAAATGTAAATGAAAAATATATGCAGTATTTAATTATGAATAAATTAATAATTTATTCATAATTAAACACTGCATATATTTTTCCTTTTTCCATTATTATTTAGCAGTGATCAGTTGCTTCCAGTTTACAACATGCTCCAAATGATACCTTTCCTTTCCCAAAGCTAGCATTTGTACTGAACAAACTGTAAAGAGAGGATCTAAAACTGAGGAGGGTGCAGCTGTAATGGGGCCCTGGAGCAAAAATATTTGCCTACATTGTACAACATACAACAATCAGGCTTATCTTCTGTTCCCACAGTTTTTAATAACTACGCTCACTAGCGTCTCAAACCAGGGTTGCAACAGGTGTTAGCCTACTTATATTTATTCCACACACATGATCACTGGTCACAAATTGCTTAAGCAGTACTTAAATTTATTTAGTACTGTAAATATATATATATTTGCGGTCGCCTTTAAATAGAATGTGTTTAGTTTCTCTACATCTCCAGCACTGTTGTTTTTTTACATTTTCTTACTGACTAACTGTGTTGGCATACTGTTGGGTAAAATATTTAACTAAATGTACTAAAATTGAAGAGAAAAATTGTGTGTACTTGTAGAAAGAAACCTGGTTCAAGACACAGCCACAGTCCTGCCTGAACAAGTCAGTTATTAGAAGGCAGTATGTTTTGACACCAATCCTTCAAAAGAAAGGGATTTCTGATGAACGGCTGCCCCTCTGAGCACATCCATCAACAGCTTTAACCATCTGTCTGTGCATGTTTAGCGGAGAGGGGAGTAGGTGGAGACAAAGTTTCTTCTTGGTCATTTAAAAAGTAATAACACAGTGTTTTGTCTTTTTTGCATTTTATTTAAAAGCAACAGATGGCACTGCAAAGGGGAGGCATCCCAGGCATGTTTGCTGTACACTTACATGGCAGAGCAAAGCGACTTGCAAGCATCCTCTTTGGTCGGTGTCAAAGCGGATGTGCCCCATTCACATTACAAACTGACATTACAGGCCATATCTGTACTTAGACTTTAGTGACTCAGACCTGCATTTAGACAACACTGTCTGTGTACTTGTGTGCTCATGAATGTCCAATATTTTCTCCAAAATGGGCTGAGGGTGACTGCCAATGCTTCATAACAGGCCCACAATCACAGCGTAATAATACAGTAACAAACAACTCTTCAGCTTGTCTTTTTCAGCTGTTCTGTAACAATTTTTTTTAATGAAAGTGTGTTTATTTTTTACTACAGTTTTTATTAAATTTGTTTTCTTCCCCCTTATCCTTCAAAGGTCTATTAAAAATAAATTTATATTTTGATATATATACAGTCAGGTCCATAAATATTGGGACATCGACACAATTATAATCTTTTTGGCTCTATACACCACCAAATTAGATTTGAAATGAAACAAACTTTTAGCTTTAATTTGAGGTATTTACATCCAATTCAGGTGAACGGTGTAGGAATTACAACAGTTTGTATTTGTGCCTCCCACTTTTAAGGGACCAAAAGTAATAGGACAATTTGCTGCTCAGCTGTTCCATGGCCAGGTTTGTGTTATTCTCTCAGAGTTCATTTCAAGTGTGCTATTTGCATTTGGAAACTGTTGCTGTCAACTCTCAATATGAGATCTAAAGAGCTGTCAATGAAAAAACAAAACAAAAACTTTAGGTGTGGCCAAATCATCTGTTTGGAACATCCTTAAAAAGAAAGAACGCACCGGTGAGCTCAGCAACACCAAAAGACCCGGAAAACAACTGTGGTGGATGACCGAACAGCTGACAAAAGTGTTTTGGGCAATATTATCTGCTTATATTTAGCCAAATGCTTCAGAACCCATTGGACGGAGCTTCACAGTGCAGATGGACAATGACCCGGAGCATACTGCAAAAGCAACCAAAGAGTTTTTTAAAGAAGTTGAATGTTATGCAATGGCCAAGTCAATCACCTGAATCTGATTGAGCATGTATTTCACTTGCTGAAGACAAGACTGAAGGGAAAATGCCCCAAGAACAAGCAGGAACTAAAGACAGTTGCAGTAGAGGCCTGGCAGAGCATCACCAGGGATGAAACCCAGCGTCTGGTGATGTCTATGCGTTTCAGACTTCAGGCTGTAATTGACTGCAAAGGATTTGCAAAGTATTAAAAAGTGAAAGTTTGATTTATTAATGTTAATCTGTCCCATTACTTTTGGTCCCTTAAAAAGTGGGAGGCACATATACAAACTGTTGTAATTCCTACACTGTTCACCTGATTTGGATGTAAATACCCTAAAAGTCTGCAGTTAAAGCACTCTTATTTGTTTAATTTAAAATCCATTGTGGTGGTGTATAGACCCAAAAAGATTTGAATTGTGTCGATGTCCCAATATTTATGGACCTGACTGTACTGTATGCACATTTTCCACATACATTTTATTTTAGGTAGGTAGGATTCTTTTGTGACCCATAAGATCACGGCTTTTTTTTTTTTTGGAATAGAAGTAAGCTGGTCATAATCAAAAGGAGCTTTGTTTTTGTTTTGTTTTTGTTTTTTTCAGAACAGATTTGTGAGTGTTCATACCTGATTCTTGGGCTGATAACTCTTTTGTTGTCTGTGGCGTTTTGCCTAGATTGAAAGCTGCTCTTCTAAGCCTTAAACACTCTGAAGCATTAGAATTAGACTTGTATTGTTCATTCAAGTTCAGATCAGCTGCTTGGCCTGGTCTGGTCTGGTTTGGACTGGCCAGTAACCTTGTCTAATGAGATAGATGCATATGGCAGGTGCTCTGCTGGCTCTTACCTCAACCGCTCAACAAACCACTCATCTGCTGTATTCAAGATTAAGAGTAGCAATTAACAGTTAAATGAATAAGCCCAGAACATAATCAAGTCTGTGCTATATGTCAATTATCTTTGTACAGTATGAATTAATCTACAATTATCTAAACTTATATTTGTGTGTGAACAAACCTATATTATGTGGCAGATGGATAATGGCACATTGTCACAGTTAACTTCATTTCAGTTCATCTCATTTAAATTTTTTGGTCAAATACACATTTCATTTGGTGCATACTTACATGCAAATTCCGCGCACATACACCTACAGACTTCAGAATAGACAAATGTTCAAATATCTTAGTTTTCTCAACTGCAGTTTAAAAAGATGAGAGATGACTTTACAGGTGTCAGGATTTAAAAAACAAATCTTTACAATCTTTCAACTTTAATTAGATAACTTTCATTCACTAATGACTAATAACCCAAAGTGTAAAAAAAAAAGTTAACATAACGTTAATGCTGTTGTTTTCAAATATTTTAAGTCTTTTATCAAAATAATTACCATTACAAAATAATCACCCATTACCTGGCCATCTCAGGGGTAGTACCTTCCAAGGTCCTGACGTGAAGAGCAATAAAAGTGACTGAATACCAGTGAATGAAATGCCATCAGCCATTCAATGGTGTATAAAAAAGTACACTTTATTATTCAAAGTGGTGGTTGAAAACACATTTTAATTAAATTTTTACACTTTGCAATGTGAAGGCCAAGTGACTGCTTTGCTTTGGTCAGGAAATTAACGACAGTACTTCTGGTGGCGTTAAGCAACAATTGTTATCAAATGATTTGGAAAATGTAAAGGAGAATATTAGAGTGGTCTGATTAAAAAGATTCACAAATGAATGTGTTTGGAGTAGTTTTTTTCCCTGTTGCCTTTTGAATCTCTTTTCTTTGGCAGCCCCTTCAGCAGACTGCACTGTCAGCAGAGGACACACCTGCACATTAAAAACAGATTATTGTATGGCCAATGTTTAAAATGTCATTATAACCAGATGTGCATGCAGATTGTATCTCATGGCTGGGGATTAGGTCATATCACATCGATGCATGTTTTCAGCACAGAGCTTTATGTCCCGCTATCAGAAAGTCTCAGCTCTCCATTGCATTTGTGCCATCTGGCAAAAAGTATTGGTCGCTGCTGAGTCCCAAAAACATGCTGCTGATGCTTCTGATACATTGGTGTTGGTGTTTGTAGCTCTAGCAAAAATCAATAGCACACAGCTTTTAAGTTTCCAAAATACTTTGCTCTCAGTCATCTTATCTTAAAGTTGTCTTAACCATGGCCTGGGCTGTCTTTGTCCATAGAAAGGCCAGATACAGATTTTGGTTGTAGCATGTGTGGGCAGCCTTATTTGATATGAATACAGAGGTATATAAAGACATAATACAGGAGTGTAATTTCACCTAATGGCTGGAAATGCTCCTGTTCAAGACATCTTGGTGTATGGTGAGTGATTATAGGTGATCATTTTCTGCTGTAAAAAAAAGAAGCTCCAGGCCCAGGTCTTGTGCTTTTACTGATGATAGTGGTTCAGAACAATGGGCTATTGAAATGCATTGTCACAATCCCCCGCTTAAATGTCAGACGATAGGACTAGCAAAAAAAAAAAATCCAGGACAGTTTTTTTTAAAGTATCCTGAAGATTGGTAAGGCTGTGTGAATAGTGTGAACCTGAAGTGTATGGCACCATTAACTGCGACTTGAAAATTAAACTAAAAAATTGGAAGTATGATGTATGAAGCTTGTTTAAAGGTCGCTAGGTTGCTCCTATTTTGAACTGGAGGACTCACTGCTCCTTCATGTGGTCTACAGATTTTCAACGTGTTCTTTCCCCCATCCCTTAGCAGTTATTTGCCATTCAAACATCCATTTTCTTTCAACAACATCACTGTCCCTTTATCCAAATGAAATTACTGTATGTAATACTAACAATAATAGGAATTGTTTGAAGTGAATCAGCGCGGTGTGGAAAAGACTTATCTAATGTATAAAGTATAATTCCTAGGTTTTAAACATTTGTCATACTTAGTTAGTTCCTCATAAAAATGCAATGCAACAAATTGTTTGGTGCAATTGCAAAAGCCAGTGAAGACAATGCATAAGAGCAGCATATACTGTAAAGGCGATTTATAAAAAAAAATATTTTTGCTTAAAATTAAATTAAATCAGTGTCCAATGTCACAGTGAATACACAGCAGTGCAATTAAAAACAACATATTTAACATAATGTCCAAGCAGCAAAAACCCGCGCATTGGAATTTTTGGAAAAAGCCAATAAAAGGAAAAATGTGAAGGGTCTTGTTGAAGGCTACCTTGTTTCCCTGATTGATGTTTTAAAATGTAATTTTGGATGTTTGTATTATACGGGCTGTGCATGAGTTTAATCGAGACAAGGCTGCATATGATTTGTTCAAGGCTCCTCAGTGGCGTTCTTTCACTTAATGTGTTAATGAATTGCGCAGTGCTGATTTCAACAGTAATGATTGAATACTGTGAGAAGGTCTGCGCTGATTTATGCAGGTGGAATTCTTTAAGGCCATCATAAAGCATGTGGTCAAAGAGCCACACGAGCCTCTGTAAAGGGACCCTTTCCCTTTTGCCACATCATGTTGCATGTTGATAATAAATAAAATACACATTAAGGCATACTAAAGAAAAATAAACTATTCAATTAAAATATGTAAACCTTACCTTTGATCCTTATTTGTAATAAAATATGTCATTCCTCCTGGAGATAATTTAACAAAAAACACAGTTTAATCTTACAGTTGTGTGTGTCAAACTTAAACACTTGTTTTTCTACATTAAATTGGTGATTTGTGTGAAACTGCTAAAATAATGGCCTTATATTTTTAGATGCAAGTGTTGTTTTCTTGATATTTTTCATCAACTTCCACAGCGTCTGTAATTTCAATTCAATTTCACCTTCTGATTGCTCTGTTCAGTGCTAATCCTTTTATATTGTTTTTGTTCTGTTTGTACATTTAATGCTGCCGAGAGTTGGAGTTATAGCTTGATCAATGTTCATCGGATGTATATTTGTATTTACATTCACATTTAGTCATTTTAAGTTCATAAAATGGAGAAAAAAACACAACAACATTTGGATGTTACACATGTATTTGTTGATTTGACTTATGTACAAATAATAAATCCTATGCTGTGTCCCTGCAGTGATTCTCAGGGCTGTGTTTATTTGACCAGTGTCCACTTCTACATGCACACAAAAGGGACAGACATCAGGATCCTGTGTATATAAAGTGACCTGAGCATGAGCATTCTGTTGTTGACTAATACACACATTAGTATTTGTATTCATCTCAAGTATTACTGCTTTGAAAATAAAAAGTGATACAGCACTGGTGTATGAATATTTGAGTAAGTTTGGACAACGGATGGAAATTTGCCTAAAGTTACAATCTGGCATGTTTACATTGTGGCTGTGTCTCATGTATGTTCATTAACATGCAGTGTCCCAATCAAATAAATGAATTAATAATAATATTAGTGATGTTAGATATTTTATGGAGTATGCAATGGATAAACAAATTTTAACAAAGAGAAATTTAACTACAAAGTGTGTCTGCAGAGTTGTTTTGCAGTGGTTTGCTGGTACAACTGAATGTCCCTCTGAGCTCTAAGTGCATTCCTGAGCAGCTGAAAACAAAAAACAGAGGTTATCTTCTAAAATCTAGAAAATCCCTCTAATGTGTAAAAAAAAGAACTTAAAAACACGTAAATATATATTTCTTCTTGCAGAAAAAAAAAAGTTCAAGGGTTAAAATGCGCAGCGATTCTTCAAGGTCTGATCTTCAATTGATCCTGAACTGTCGGAGGTTACTGTTAACACATAGCTATTAGCTAAATGTGTGTTTTATTGTTATATAAGGCCAAATATGCAGGATTGCCCATGGCCCTTTGAAATAATGAACATTGAGTGGAAAAGGGACATTGAGAAAGAGCTGTACAAAAAAAAGCTTACAACAGCAACAGGTGGACATCGTTTATTCAAAAGCCAATTGGCCTTCTTGGCTTTATAGATACAATAGAAACTTAATTGGCATACTTTTTTGTAAAGAAACAAATGAATAATAAAATGTTTTTCTTTTGTACTGCAAAGATAATGAACTATATGCACAATAAAATTTACATGACAGAAAACGTAAGCTGTGCAGAATTATTTATTTTTGTGATATGTAATCCAGAGGCTTTACTAGTAACTATGTAGTAACTAATTTAATAGACAGGGGTGTTTGGCCAAAGAACCCTATCGCTCAAAAAAAAAAACTTGAAAGTGAATTTATAATTAGTCACGAGCTGTGGTTAGCCCAAAGCATTGTCAGGTATTTCCACATCATGCCAGTGATTGTCACTGAAACTCAACCCAATCCAAACCCATGTGACCATGCAAGTGATCACCTTCAACATGTCATTTGTCCTAGTCAGCCATCTGCTTCATCTACACACTCGTCATAAAAGGTTTCAACTGGACAAGAGGAGAAGAAAGAAGTCACACCAGGAAACTGTTGGCTGTAAAAAACATTTATGAATGAAAGCCTTTCAAATGTTAGAGTTGACATAAACAGTTAGAGTCTGTGTAAACATGTAAACCAGATTTCTATTAACAAATAAGAAAGAAAACCAACCAAAATCAATCACTGATTGTCAAATAAAAACAAGAATAAAACAAACATTGTGTTGCACTTTCAGCATAACATTTTGAATCTTCTACAAACATACTTTTATTTTTACATATAAAGTGCTTGGAAGAGACAATTAGATCATTAGTCACTGGTGTAAATGAAGAAGAAGCCATTGGCATCTTCCAGTCAGAGGTTTGTAGTTGACTTAAACTTGTGGCAAGAGAGTCAGCACATTCAAACAACTCACAGGAGGCTTGACAGTCTCTTTTGTCTGCAGTAAATTATCTGATTTAATTTTTAAAGCTCTGTAGCATATCTATGTAGTAGTGTAAAAGAAAAGGCAATAGTTTTGTCGCATCATGGTGTTACTGAAAGTCAACAGTAGATGGCAGAAGAGTTAAACTAAAATATAAAAAACAAAACTCATGCTACATTTTTAAAGCCTCGGAGAGTCTTACTCAATGTAAAACAAAGCAGTATGATTAATATGAACACAATTAAAACACACACAGACAAATGTAAAACCACACAAGCACAAATATGCTCAAAAAAACCTGCAAAACAAGCAGTTATCAAAATGAGACACTTCCACAGGGCAGTTCCAGGAGATAAAGTGCATCAAGTCAGTCATGATAACCTGAGTTAAAATATATTAACAACAGGACAGTCTTAAAGTTTACAGCAAGATGATTGGCTATTTTAGCAACACAAATGGTGGCCTCTTGTTTTCATATATTCATATTTGAATATGTAAAAATTGTAGAAAAGTACAGTGTCTGTTCTTTGAATAATGCAAAAGTATATTCTACAAAATGCATGTAAACATTTAAAAAGGTGCAAGCATAAATTTATAACAAGAACACACTCCTGCTAATGTACACTTTGGTCATAAAAACATTAACACTTTTAGATTTTAGAGTTAAAGCTAGAAAAGGCTAGATGAGCTGGTGTTCAACCTGCTCCTGTAGCCATTGCACAAGTGTCTGCAAAGAACCCGGCCCATCAGGCACAACCTCTGTGTACATCTGCAGAAGTACCTCTTGTAAAACTAGCAGCAACGGCACGCTCATGCTCAGCAGCTCAAACAGGATGGCATGGTCCTGGGCATTGTCCCTCAGGTGCCTGACCAGGGTCTGTGTTGTACTACGCACACAGTTGGACAAATACAGCGGGGCGTTGCACACAGCACGCGTCACAGTCAGGGGCCACTGCAGCTGTTTCCTGACCCACGAGCAGAAAGTACCTGAGGATGAGTTCAGCTGGCCCACAGGACTCCTGGACTCCTCCTGGGTCACATGCTTCTCCTCAACTTCACCTCCTTGACGAATCTGAAAAAAACAAAAAACAAAAATACATTTAGCTAGATCTGGATAATTTTTTGGATGGGTTTTGAGGTAGTGAGGCACTTACTGAACGTAGAGAAACATTCCTGCGCAGGCTTGTCCCATTGCTGCGCTGATCAAAATGAAGTTTGCAGTAAAGCTTCCCTGTAGGATCATTGCAATAGACATAAATATTTTGTTGTTTGCAGATTACATTTATGCTGGCTTCAAAAGTGTCCTCAATCAGATCTGATATGGTTTAAGTCTGTTTGTTTACATGGAAACAGGCTAAACCAGATGTAATCTGACTTTTGAACCAGATTCAAATTACACACACACATCAACATGTCTTCAAATCAGATGTTCAGATCTAGTATGAACAACAGACAAATTTAAATTCACACCATCTGTCTGTTTTACTAGAATTAGTAGTACCCTCAACCAAACAATGTGGTGTGAATGTATAGTTTAGTCATTATTATGCTCCCTAAAAATCATAGACACAACGCACCCAGCTCTCTAGATACTCCTCTGTGTAACTGTGAATATCGGGGTATGCTTAAGATACATAATAAAAGGCAACTGTCCCATGAGACCTTGCACTAGTAAAGTTGTCAATATTCTGAACGCTTATATATTGTTGCTTTTAATTCTGCATCAGATATTAATGATTGTGCTATACCTTGCTCAGAGTCAAAGGTGTGTGCACCCTGCCGCAGAGTGAAGTTGCAGGTGGAACATCGGAAACACTCTCTGTGGAAGTAAAGGCCTTCAGCGCACACTCTTTCAACTAAATAAACCCGTTTATCACATGAGTGACACTTGTCTCCTGATTGAGGGAAAGTCCTTCGAATGCCACTCTGGTAAAAGACAAAGGTACAACACATAATCAGCACATTTTTTGTATAATATCAGAAAATATACAAAAAGATAAGGTTAAGAACAGTGTAGTCCTGTACATACTCGACACACAAGTGTGGGGAGGTAGTAGCACTGTGGTCATGATTCATCGCCCATTACATGCATGAAAAGGAATGGTGTGGGTAGCAACACAAACAGGCACATACATAGGTTTACATCTATGTGGGTGTTATGCTGATGACTTTGGTGATATATCATTTGTGAACAGTGGGAGGTTCAAGCCCTTCTCTGACAAGAAACTGAGGCCTAATGGTGGACCATAATAGATTTGCATATCTTTAACTATTATGAGTGATCTAACATCTGGCTGTGGAGTTGGAGCAGACAGTTTGGGATGGGTGGAGTAGAGGAACCCACAAAGTGCCACCACAAAAACACACACAGTTCTGCTCTGTCAGGGCTACTGCTAATTAAAAGCACAAGGCAGTAAAAAGCCCAGTTAAAAAAAAATCACACACAGTAGTGTTCCCTTTGCCAATTTATCATAAGTATCACAACAATGTAACAATTAAGATAAAGGCTAATGAAATTGTAATGAAATATTCAAACTAGAAATGTGCAAAGTTATCAGAAGGATTTGAAAATTTCTGTCAAATTACAATAATAATGAAGATAATTTAAATCAGATGAACTTGGTTAGTCTTGACTTATAATAAGGCCAAGTGAACAAGAGTTTGATTCTTAGATGAGACTGAAAAAAAGAGGTCCTAAAACTGTTCTCAAGGTTTCTAGTACCATAACACTCAAGTACATAATATCTAAACCTCCCCAAAACACAAAATGAAAAGCAATTCATACATAAAAATTGTTATTCAAAGAGGAAATTAGGCTTGCTATGTTGTATGTAAAAAAACTTGCAAGCTAAAGCTGAGGAAACGATGCATGACATTACTAGCATGACAAAAGTGCAGGCAGTGTGCAGGACAGGCAGTGTTCTTAATGTGATCCTAAATTACACATGAGATATTCACCTTAAGAGCTGCTGAACTGTCACCTGAGAACATCCCAGTGAGGTGAACAGCCTTTTCTTTTATAGTCTTTTTGTGAAACTCTCTAGTCTGTTGTGTCTGAGCCTTAATCTGCAAGATGACATCAAGCACACGAGCTGAAGAAAAGATTGGTCCCACAAGCATACCTAATTACAGCGAGCCACATTATCCCACCAATCAAACTCGTTCTATGTGTGCACACATTATTAGGCAGACTAATAACCTCTTAATAAGCCCTGCGCAGCCAAACAAAGAAAGACCTCCCTGTTCTGCTCTGGCCATAAGAGGCAGGATTTGACAGCTGAGTGTTTATTATGGGAAGGAGAACAATAACTTTGCTGTGTGGAACGAAGGCAGCCTTATTACATTAATTTCACACCCCACTTGATGTGGTTGCTGTTACTGTAGTGGAACACAATCCAACAACAAACCATTATGTAGGGCTTCATTTATGCCATGAAAGCTTAAAAAAATGTGTTGAATTCTGGATCTTATCAATACTTTGAGCAAGCCCTGCTTAAAGCAACCTGACCACAGTTAAATAGATTATAGTTGATGAATGATGCCTTCATAATTCACTGGGTTTATGCTCAACATGCACAATGTTGCGACGCGATTTGTGGATTGCTACATTCAGATACATTTTAAAACTGATCAAAATTAAGTCAAAATAAAAATATCAAGTGCATTTAGGGCAGGCCTTAATGTGAACAAACAACAATAGCTTATTTTTGTAACATTCAACAGTCTTCTGGCAGCTTGTACCAGGTTGATCTGTTCCACACACACTCTGCTTCTGGCCAATAATCCATCCGTGTGCCTGTTTTCAAGCCTGTGCCAGAACATACATACTCTTGCCATTTTTAGCGTAATTAGAGTCTGACTTCACCCTCAGACTACATATGTATAAGTGTATAATCAAGACATGATATATAATGAAAGGTCTTTTTAGGGACGAGGCATGCAACAATGACAGCAAAGAGGAGAATAGCAGCAGATAAAAGTCATGAATCACCTCAGAGATGTGTTCGTCCACCTCCCTGAGGCGCTGGCGAATTCTTGACATGAATTGGAGTGCAGAGTGGCAAGAGGGAGCAGGAGGCCCGGGGCTTTCAGGCCGAGAAGGGGGCTCCGTCTGGGCATGTGTTTGATCAACATGTCTAAGCTTCACTACACAGAACAACTGCTGCGTGTCAGGCTGGAGTCTAGGTTTGCTCTGAGTCCTAGTCGGCCGCAGAAACACATGCTGTGCTATAGATGTAATACCAAGCTCAGGCTGAAAGGGATCATACACGACATGTGAGAGCACTCTTCACCGAAACAGTGACTTCATTTAAATGTTTTATTCAATCTAACATTCATTTAAAGAACCATTGTAAAGCTGCCACGCGTCATCAAAGCATACCAGCACAAGCCGTTCCCTCACTGCCGGACACCGAGTCAAGGGAGCACATAAGGAAAACCAACTAACATAGGTAATTGGTTAAAAGGAACTTTACTTTTTGAAGTTTCATAATTAGAACTAGAAACTATTTGAATAAAGAGCTTCTGGACGTACAGACATCCAAGAGACAATTCAGAATGAAGTAACTGAGAATAATGAGTGATGTCTGCTTAATTAGAGTAATACATTTCTGGTAATCCAAATAACCCAAATAAAGTATGGTTCTTTAAATGTCCTACGCAATTTTCTGTATAGATATAGTTTATATTGTCTTTCATGTAACGTACAGCTGTAGAGACAATAGCCCTCATACATGTACTTTTAACTTAAGGTTTATTTTTAAAAACTGTTTTTTGTGACTGTACAATCCTACAGACTATCTGCATTACCTGAGGAGCAGGTTTCGGGGGGATGGTAGGTCTAAGCTTTATCTGAAAAATGTCGGTCAGGTCAAGAGTGTGCAGCGGCGGCTTCTCAGAATCTGACTGAGGTGACGCAGAAAGATGAAGAAATAAGTAAATCATGAAGGCAAAGAAATAGAAAAAGATGAAATAATTACATGCAAGAAATTGCAGGTAAAAGATGAGATAAGAAAAAATGTATGTACAATATAAAACTGTGCAGCAAAAGGTAATTAAAGGGATCACTTTTTTTTTTACCTGTCTTTTGATGGTGCAGTTTGGCTTGTTTTCAAACTTGGCCAGTAACTGAGATGCCATGGAACGCACCTTGTTCTCTTTGGGCTCAAGACCGTCTTTCGCGACAGAGCCATTACTAGACAGATTTGTGGCCTAAAAGGAGATCGACATGGTTTATTTAAGAACTGTTCCTTATTGATGTCACATAATAAGTTTAAACGGCTTAAACAAACCTCTTCCAAATAACAAAACTTCCGTCTTCTTTTGTAAATGGTGTCTGTACCATCTGATTTCTTTTCATCCTGAAAGTACAACATGTGAAAATCTCATGCAAGTGTTCTTATAAACCACAATTGATAATAATTAATAAGCTGACATACAGTGTAATCTGTAATGTATGTAATCTGATATTTTCCTTTCAGACTATGATGTACCGTTTTTGAATAGCTTAGTGAAATCTAAACAAACGTTAATAGAAAACAGACATAAACTGAATTAACTCACCTTTGGTACCCGCTTTCTTGGCAGTACCTGATTGAGCACATTATTATTACTCCTGACTTCCTTAGATGGATAATCTTCACTGTTTTCATCCGCTCCTCGGGGACCTGCAGCATATCATCATCATTTCATTTCAAGATTTTTTTTTAGATTTTCCACAGCACAAATCCATTAATGTCACACCATGTAACTCATAATGTCATTTTAAATTCGAAGCATGATGTAAGCGGTTTCTTATTCCACTTAATCTTCCAATAAATGCTTCTGGAGCCTGAATGACTTCACAAATTGGTACATGATGTTTGAGGTAAAAATATATATGTATATTTTAAATAAAGTAGAATCAAATCAGTAAAGACAAGCAGCTGTGTTTCCAGTTGTGTAAAAATCACAGAATCTAATAGTTTATAGCTCTGGCTGATGCACATTCCTCTCATGCCTCAAGACTTTACTAACAGAACTGTACGTCATGAATGGTCCTTAACAGGAAGTGCAGAGGAAATTTAATACTGGTTTATTTCCTGGAATTTTTGGGGTTTTGGTGCATTTGATTAAGCTTTAACAACAACAGAAACCAAAACAAAAATGTAATAATGAATTGATAATGGTTGGTAATAGTTTTAAGAATGAAGTGCAGTAAGGTTTTTATACCTGACAGAGGTAAAGGTGTGCCACGAAAAAGCTCATAGAATTTGGACAAATAGGTAATCATCTTGGTCTTATCCAACTCTTGGTCGGCACACAGCTCCTTTACAGATGTGAACGGCCGAATCCCAAATTCACGCTCACTGATGTCAAAAGCAAGCTGGAGGTTTGCAGCATTGTCTTCTTCATTTAATGAATCAAAATCTCTGCAGAAGACAAAATGGATGTTAATCACTGTTAGTCCCTCTGTCTTTATTCTCTGTATCTTAACCCATTTAAATAGCAGTCCAGTTTAAATGTCAGTCCACCTCTATGTTCACTAAATGTTATTGGAGAGCCCTGAATAACAAAGCTGGAATGTGACTCTAGGGTTTGTCACAGATTCTGTTTAAAGGCATTAATCCAAAAAGGAGATTACCATTTCAGGTCGGTAACTGACAGATACCACTGTCTAAGATAATAGTAATAGTAATAGTATCAAATAAAAACAATCAACATTATTGCAATAAAATGACTTTAAACTAAAGTTGTGGCTGTAAATTTGCCTGTATGTTTGTATAAAATAAATGGGGGTATATTTTCTGAGATGGAAAGCCTTGGCATCGCTGAATACACCGACATAGCACAGACCCCAATATAAATAGCTGTAACCGAGCAGCTGCACACAAACAATGGTGTTATTTTGTAAGGGTTTAGGTTCATGCATGTGTGCAATCTGTCAAACCTGCTTCTTCGTCTGCTAACAAGTATAAATATTAGAAGGAAAATCTGCACCACATAAAGACACAGGAGCATATGGATGACGTTATAATTTGTTCTGTTCATATTGTAATATAATCCTGGAAAGTGGAAAGTGTTATAAGGGACTACGCGGAATTGCAAAGTATATATTCTATAACTAATGCTTCTCATACGTATTTTACTACCACCAATTCAAATGTATGTAGTGTAACTGCAATATGTAGGCTAATGTTTTGTTTAATGGCAGAGCACAAACACCACAAGACAAAGCTAGTGAACATTGTGGACAAATAAAACAACACCACAGATACTGCGCTTGTTCTGTGCTGCAGGCTAGAACTGATATTATATACGTACATTAGCTCAGGTTTGAACCGGTGGATGAGTGCACAGAATGCCATGCCACTGAGCCAGGACAATGTCAGGTCAGTGATGTTGACGCCCCTGTAGCCCTCTGTCTGCTTCTGGCACCAGGTGAGGAGTCTCGCAGGTCTGATCTCTGACTCTACAAAAGAGAGATTTCACAATTTAAAAAAGATGAAAGTAGATTTAAAAAAACATGTGTTGAATGTATCACTTTTATATGAATGGCAGCCATTTTTCTTATTAGTTCAGCCTGAAGAGACTAAACAGTGGGGGCCCGTGAAACTGCATTGCCATATGTGACATAGTTAAAGTGGGCAACATTTAAAAAGCCACATACTCGAGCGACCTGGGTTTGATTCCGGCTCGGGTGATGTGCTCAATGTCATTCCCCTTGCTTTTTTTTTTTTGAGTACAACTTCAAGGAAAGGTTTATTATTCATGACATACCATGTGCTGTATGTTCATATTATCCAGGACTGCACAATGGCATATCCTTGAAATAATTATTTTCTTGAGGTAATGTGCGTAAAGAAGTGTGTGTGTGACTTTCATGCCACAACCCATAGCTCCTCTTTCAAAGAAACCTCACACTGAAACCACATGCAAAAATAAACCTTTGATCATGACTGATTTCCTTTATGGAAATATTAGAATAGTTTAACACAGGATCTGATTGAAACAAGTTATACACGAAAAAAAAAAGAAAATTGCTACCTGTGGTAGATGATGCATTTGTAATTTAAAGTAACGCATAAATCAGTAATTCCGTGACACTTACCGTGTCTGCAGAGATTGACAGGTCGTCGTATGGTAGCAGCTCGCTCCAGGGTACAGGGTGTCAATTCTCCACTAATGTACAACTGACGCACCTAAAAAGAAGAAACCAGGAACCAGGAACCAGGATTTAAAAAGTTAACCTAATGAATTTGATGACTCATTTGTGTTTGTAATAAATAAATTTTAAAATGCTTAAATGAATACTCATTTAAACCTGGTGTGGCCTGACGGAGGACGAGTTAAGGTTGGGGTATCGAGTCCCAGGATCTATAGTGTACTGCTCAAAGTTTTTGGCAATGTTTTCTGGTGTTGTCTGATGAAGTAATCTGTAAAGGCTTTCCCTTTAAAAAATATATAAACACAATTAGAAGAAACTCAACAGATATGTATAAGTAAAAAAGGCACAAATTGCGCACTTGTTTGCTTGTACCTTTCTGCCAGAACCTCCAGGACGGGTCGACCCTGAGCCCAGCTCTTTACCATCCAGGCTAAATCAAAGGCTGCCAGAAAACCTCGAGCACAGCCTGTTCCCATGGGCCAGAAGGGCTAAATGTACCAACAATATTGATTATTGTTTATTTTTGTGTCAAAACAACAACAACAAAACTATGCATTTTTTTTCTAAAGATCAAAAAACAATCACTGAGGTATTAAAGTTACAACATTTTTACTGATCATATCTGGTGAACTTCCCTAAAATTAGCATGTTTGGTTAAATATTCTGTTGCTTTCGTATTTTTCTTGCTTAGAAAAAATTGCTCCTTTTACCTCAAGCAAACTGTCACCAACTAGTGCCACAAGCAGCTGGTGCCCAAACCTCTCCTGACCAGAGCTGCATTCTCCGAGGCGTACATGCTTGTAAAGTCAAACATTGCTACATCTGGCTGTCCACAGTGGTTCAAGGCAAAATCAAGCGCAGGAAGCTGGTAGTTGGTGCCAAAGTCAGCAGCCTCTCGGGCGTAGCAGAGAAGAGCTTCTTGGTTGACATTTTCACTGCTCAGCAACATCTCTGTGTCTATGTAATCCTGTCACACGGAAGCATCACATTTACATTCACGCAGAATTAACTGTTGTACAAGTGTTAGGGTTAGGGTTAGACAAGACAACTTACATTTATGACAACTCCTTTGTCCAGCAGGCTCTGTTTCTTGGCAGTCATGACAAAGTAATGTGTGTTGTCTTTATAGTACACAATGTTCTCTAGATCAACACCTGCAACAAATGCATACTTCCACGGTGAATGAATATCACTTGTGTAAAAAATGTGCTGTACTCCTATACACATACCAGTTTCCTCTTTAAGATCCATAAAGAACTTCTGGTTAAAGATGAAGGCCACTCCGCTAATCTCCTCCACTTTGGCTTCTGCAGTGGTGTTTCTGTTAATAAAGTTTGCAGTGATAGCAATCGCCAGCTTTCCTCTAAACTCTTTTCTTTTGAAACCTGAGAAGAGGAAAAATTAAGGGATATAGAGGATAAAACAATGAATGAATGAAAAAAGCTTGCTGTAATTTTGATTTGTCGGTGATAATTCCAGGAAATCCAACTTTAAACCCTAATTACAAGGTAGTTATTTTAGGATGAGACAGCTTACTAAGGTTAGTTTTTATAGATAACTGCAATGTTGTGGTAAGAAGTAGTGGCATTAAAATCAAATAAATTTAAACAGCATGAAAATATAAAATGAAATATCACTACATTTTTTATGTGTGTCATTTGTTATGTGTCAGTTATTCGAAAATGCTTTTGTAAATACTTTGTAAAGCAAAGGGGAAGCATATAAACTTTTGTAATGTTCTTGTTTTTTCATCTCTGTCACTCCATTGATCACAGCAGCAACAATTAGCAGTGTGCAGAACAGATTTACTGGTGCAAGGCCAGAGACTTGAATGTAGTCTGACTGTAAGGGAAAACCATTTCCCTCTGGATTATTTACAATTTGGAAAATGAGCTTCACATCTTGCACTGCCCCAAAAAATGCCCTTTTTAGGAATAAGTATCTGATGTAAGATGGTTGTTGGATGACAGCATTTTAAGAAAGAAACCACAACAATGAGACAAAACATGGCGTTTGTCCAACACAAATGCATCATGTACTATAGTGAAGCTAAGATCTGCTTTATTTCTGTTTTTAGTGCATGTCTGTGTGTGTCTAAATTAAGTGTTTAAGTCCATTTTATGAGGAGACTAGAAAAATAAAGTAATTGTAGCTGAAGCAGGTCTAACGCATGTGTGAGCCAATAAACAGAAAACAACATACGAAAATGAAAACTTAGGAACACAAATATGAGGGAGTAAATGGGTGAGCATAAGTACTAATTTAAAAAAATGAAGATAGTGCTCATAAAAAGAAGGCCTTCATATCAAATTCTAAATATATTCATTTTCACATTTTATACAAATGTATGTTTTTATAAAGTTTGTTGGATTGTTAAAGTGTGAGACTGAAACCACTAGCAACATGGAAAAAGTTGAAAGCAGTGTTTTCGCTTGTACCACCCAGTCCTTGGTACAGACAACTAAACTGCTCCCTTTTAGGAGCTGTTCACTTCAAACCTGGCAATACTCTCTGTCAAAAACAGGTCCACCCTAAAGACAAGATTCCTACAAACAAAGCAATGTGGTCTATGCTGTTCAGTGATAGGTACTGTATATCGCAGAAACACATCAGCAGCCTCACAAAAGGATGTATCAACACAGAAAGGTCAATCCTGGAGGACCTGAGTCTGCAGTCCACCTCCACCTCAAAGAGAAAGGACATTCCTTTGAGGACAGCAATGTCTGAATCTTGGCCAGAGATACCAGATGGTTTGAGGGAGGAGTAAAGGAAGACTTTTTTGTTAAAATGGTAAATCCCTCTCTTAACAGAGGAGAAGGCCTCAGATTCAATTTACAACAGTGTTTTGAAGCCAATATCAATATATATAGAAGGACATTACCACCTGAAGGGAGTAGTTACGCTAATGGTCCACAGGAGCATAACAACACCAGCACTCACACTGCACATTCATCTCTTAACAACAGTGAAACCAGATTAAGCCTTGTCCAATCACAATAGTTTCAGGCTAAACCCCTCCCTCTGATGGATATATAGTCAACTCTTTCACCAGTTGAACCTAAATTTTATTTTTATTTTTTTCCTCTTTTCTCCCTCCTCCTAGGGTGGACCCCCCCGCGCCTGTGCTCCAGTGTGAGGGCCCCCACCCATCTGTCATCTACCTTGATGTTGGCTGCGGCCCCATCCACTATTGCACACTCAGAGTGGACACTGCCAATATAAATGTTTTTATTTGTGAAAATGTTTGTGTATTTCTATGTATCATTCAACTGTCCTGGACACATTCCTGCACGGCCTGTCCGTCCTGGGAGTGGATCCCTCCTTCTGTGGTTCTCCCTGAGGTTTCTCTTTTTTCCCGGCTGGGTTTTTTTGGAGTTTTTCCTTACCCTGATGGAGGGTCTAAGGACAGGGGATGTTGTCTAGTGCAGTCTGTGAAGCCCTTTGAGGCGACTGTTGTTGTGATATTGGGCTATACAAAAATAAATGTCTTGTCTTGTCTAGAATTGACAAAGTCCTTTGGGTTAGGGATAAACATTAATATTGATAAAGTAGTGTATTTAGTTATAGGTTCTAGCACTCCAGAGTACTCAGTGCAAATCCTCAAGAAACTCAACAGCATATTTGTGCCATAGCTTAATGAACCAGAGCAGCCATAGTATCAAAATATCAATCATTTAGAAGAATAAAATCAGGGCTATAATTTTAATTAGCTAAACCTCCTGAAAGTCCTGAAATCTGGCATAGAAATACTGATGTGCAGAATGAACTTTGTATTCTTCTTTAATGCAAGCAATTTAGGATAATATTTTGGGATATTTAGAGATGTCGTTTACAATTATCTAACAGGCATTCATGTTTAATTATTTACTTACCATCAAGAGTGTTGCGGCGACCGTCAGCTCCCACAATTACATCAAACTCGAAGTTGGCTACAGGGTGATCCGCAGGACGGATTGCAGCACGCCATCCGGGCCCTGCACATAAATAAATTAAATAATAAGAAATCTGTGATAAGTATTTTTGTTTACTTTGACTTAGCCCTACAGTACTTATAGACTACAATAACACTACAGACAAAATAAACTTGTTAGCTTCACTCTGTAGCTATTTACTATCACAATAATGCTGTGGTGGCCTATTATATTAAATAGGAAATACTTCAAATGCAGCAGAGGTGGGTGGCTCACTTTCTGCATTTCATTTACTCGACACGTATATGTTGTATTATGCATTGCAGTGTTAGACTGGCACAGCAGCAGCCTGGCAGCGTGTTGAGTAATAGCACCATGTCAAAAATGCATTCCATGACGTCAAGGCCAAAGCTAAGTTTATCACAGAAGAACAGAACGGATAAGTGTGGGTTTAATTTTAGGCCCGGCTCCTGTTATCGTTGTGTAGCTATTACAGTTCAAGATAGAACACCTGACTGCAATGTGCAAGTTATTTTTGCTAAGATCCCTGCAAGAGGGGCACGTAGTCATTTCATGTGTTGTTATGGCAATGTGTGCATGCTGCAAAACATTAACACTGAAGTAGCTGTACCTGTGCATGAATGTATGTATGTATGTATGTATGTATGTATGTATGTAAATCTGCAGATGTGAAATTTAGGAGGCATTTCTTCAGCACTATATTTATCTCAATGTTTGTTTGGTTGTTTATTGCTCAATGAGAAGCCTCATGTGCCAAAGAGACTTGTGCGCCTGTCACTCAGCTGTTCCTCCATTTTAGAAGTAAATGTGTACCTTTATTTTCCTGCTCTTCGGGGGGTTCCAGCAGTCTGACAAACTCTACGTTGATATGAAACTCCACAGCAACAATGAGGGCTACCTTCAGCAGAATGAGCTGCAGCTGTTGAATGCCTGTTTAGACAAAAAACATATTTTATTAAACTCCTTCAGACTGTAAATGTATACATTATGTGATGTATTTATTAGGTGGTTGCAGGTGTGCTGCAAAATTCAACTTTTTCTGCCTTATTTTCTGTTTCTTGTGGCCTTTACAGCTTCTGTCTAGTTTAACCTTTTCAAACTGTTTCAACAAATCCCAAGAATCGGGGTTTTATATGTACTAAATATTTTTTTGTAACTTTTACAGGTTTTCTGCTTTTGCTGTGTCAAAAAGTTTTGCTTTTTGGGATGTTTCATGCACCAGAATGCGTTGTTATGTTTGCCTGGGGGTGTAACTAGAGATGGGCCTAACTTAGTCACACTAATTTTACTCATGTACACAAAGTATATATTTCAGAAAATGTAACCCTTAAAACTGTATCTTTTTAAGATTTTGAATAAACTGCTCCGAAGTGTCAGCATGGCCAGATTATTCTCAAACACAGAATTCTTAAATGTTAAAGTTTCATTTGCTGACGCTCAGTTTTCATCAAAACTACATAAATTCTATATCCACGTATTCAGCAGAGTCTCTACTGTTAAGAATGTTTGAATGTGATGCATTTGTTTGAAGGCTTTTCTTGAGGAAAACTGTCTTCAAGTGGCTGCCTGTGAGCAGGTGTGTCTCATTAGTAATCAGCCCGATGACATCATCCTTTGAAGTCTGGCCTTAATGTTTATAGTGTTGAGCTCCATTAATCGAGTTTGTCCCATTGTCAGAAGGTTGTGTGTTCAAATCCTTGACATAAAGAGATTTTGTTTTACTTCTAATACAACTAGATCCAGGACAAGACTAGATCCAGACCAGGAAAAGACCAAGTCCACAATCAAGATCTGGAACTGACCAGATCAGACCCAGACCTGGACAACAACCAGATCAAAACCAGGACTAGACCAGACCAAGGCCATTACCAGACCCAAGACCAAACTAGACCCAGACCAGACTTAGACCCAAAACCACATTTAGACCATTACCACATAAAGACCAGACAAGGACAAGGACTATTTGACCCTGATTGGTCCACCTTCTGCAGTGACTGTTTATTCCAGTGTCATTTTTAATGAAGACTGTCCCAAATTAAAGCTCTTTGTCCCAGGTCCAAACAAATATCTTCATGATTCTGTTTTTTAACAGTAACTGTCCTAATGCCTGTTTAACTATTGATATTAAATATGAAAGATTTCCTTATTTCTTTTACCCATTTGCAGTTTTCTGCATTTTCAATTTTGAGATGTTAATGCAAATTCTAGTTTTATTCTTCTATTTTTTTTTTTTGCAAATTGAGTTAATTCTGCTCATTTTAAGTTCTTCTGCAAATTTTAGTTAAATTCTGCAAATTTTGATTTCTTCTGCAAATTTTAGTTTAATTCTGCCAATTAATGTTTTTCTTTGAATGGGAAAAACGTGACATTGTAATAAAACATTTATTTTGTGGCAAAGTAGTTGAAGTGCTGAACACACTATAATGTGTGCACTGTTGATTGGTTCAAGGACTATCCCAGCTATTTATCAAAATCAGTTATTACTTCTTCTTTAAGATTGTTCAATCAAACAGCAGCAGTTATTTTTATAATAAATGGTTTTCTGTTACTTACTAATGTGGTCTATGGCACCAGCACAAAATTTGCCACAAAACTTTTTGCCCCCCAGGCCTCGTAGATCATGGATGGTGAAGGGCCAAAGATGCAGCACATTGTTTCTGGAAAAAGAGTCTCTCTTCTCAATAACCACCACTTTGGCTCCCATCAATGCAAGCTCAATGGCAGTGCGTAAGCCACAGGGACCTCCTCCGATGATGAGGCACTAAAAAGACAATGACAAAATTCAACATACATAGATTAATTGGTCTAACCTGGTTAGATTGTGACCAATACTGAAATGAAACAGAAGGAAGTGTTTTTAAGTAGAAGAAACATTGCGGAACAAAAATACCTGCCCCGAGCAATGTTCACTCCTGGTATCTATCACCAAACAATTATTATGCTTTTCATATCTAACCTCTTACTCATTCATTTACCTCACTCAAAAAATGCATAAGGTCAGTTCATTGAGGTCACAGGAGCTGTCTGAGAGTGTGTGGGTTGAGCATGTTATTTACTTTAAACAATGCAGATGAGTATTAGATTTGTAAACATTATTAAAATTATGTGGGTAGAAGGTTTTGTTTATAGTTTTGACCCATCTGGAGGGCAAACTACATCTGAAAGATTTCCCTGCTGTGCTCAACAAAGTGGACATTTTCCTTTCTCTCAATAGCTTCTACAGATTTGTACTGAAGCAGCTTTACCTTTCACTTTTTGTCTTCAACTGTCCAGTATTCAGAGTGAAAATTAAAACAGGAGGACTGTATTCATGCTATCCTGGAGAGGTAGGTGACACACTATCAGTTTATCAGTTCTGTGAAACAGTCATGAGAGCGGTTTATTAAGGGCCAACTGCCAGCTGTTTCAAACTCTACAGTCATACCCTAAATGGTCTGAACTTCAAAAGCAAGATGTTTGGCTTCCTATTCATGCTTGCTGAGTGAGTTTCTGTTTGGATGTGGGAGCTGAGTAACACTAGGTTTCCCCATGTGCAGCCTGGGGTTATAAACAAAACATATTCTTAGAGAGCAGGCAAACACAGGTGAAGTACTACAAGTCAGGACAAGCCTGATAAACCATACTGGCCAGGTTTATTATCAAAAAATGGGTAATACGTGATGGAGCTCAAAACTAACTCTTGAGTTACTTCAGTAAAGTTTAGATTTAAAACATTGTTACCTCACATGATATTAAGAATAGCTGTGCTCTACCTACTTCTGACTACTACACTAGAAATGGGTTGAAAGATCTTGCAATTATAGCATTGTTGTGTGGCTTTAGTATCATAACAGGGGATCCGTCTGTCTATCATTGACAGACGTAGGTTATGTTTTTGTCCTGTTTCCATGAACTGATATATTACAACAGATAGGACAGACATCCTGAAGGTCTGCTCACCATTTGCAAAGTAAGTGGAAAAACATACTCAACGCCTCTGTTGCCCACCTGTGACTGCACTGTCACACAATAGGCTATGCACTTAAATTTCCCGTTGCTTCAATGCAATAGAGAAAGCTTTGAGTAAATTTGGAGCCACTATCAAACAGAATATAAGCAAAATGTTACACTGCTCATAATGGCATGTCTAATTTGTGTAGACTGTTGTTAGACTTATTAAGACTTTATAGTTTCATGCCACCATTGCCAGATGTGTCAGGCAGTAAAACAGGGGTGACATCATATCCTTTAAAAATTGCTCCAGCAGAAAGGAGTGAAGGAGTGTACATGTTTTATGATTTTATTTAACATCCAACTAATGCTTTTATTCTGAACCAAAAATTTTATCCAACACCTTTGTTTTAGCCACCCATCTACCAAATCTGTGTTAGTGAGCACTTCACCTTTCAAGAGATAACCCATACACCTTACAGGTGTGGCATATTAAGAAGCTGATTAGGGACAACAAACTGCAGTCAGATCGAGACCCTGATGAGAACAACGAGCATGCAGATGAACTTCCCTGAGAAGGTGTGTGGATGTGGAGGTCCTGGGATGGTGTGGTTACATGTGGTCTGCGGTTGTGAGGTCAGTTGGACGTACTGCCAAATTCTCTGAAATGCCTTTGGAGACGGTTAATGGCAGAGAATGAACACTCAATTCATGAGCAACAGCTCTGGTGGACAGTCCTGCAGTCAGCCTGCCAGTTGCGAGGTGGATGGATTATCTCAGCAAAGGAGAAGTGTTCACTAACACAGATTTGGACAGATTTGTGAACAATATTTGAAAAAAATAGGCCTTTTGTGTTCATAGAAAAAGTCTTAGATTTGTTTGTTCAGTTCATTAAAAAAGTGTTGCGTTTAAATCTTTGTTCAGTATAGTTTCCATCTTTAGTCTTTTGTCAAAATTGGAAAAACTGAGATAGTCATCACACTTCAATAATCTAGTTTGAGGCCACAGCTGTTGAGGAAGAGCCTATGAAAGAGTTGGAAGGATGGTAAAAAACAGGCCAAATAATTTCACCTGCTGAGTGATGACGTCTGTCTCTCTGTGCAATAAAAACACTCTTTCAAGCTGAGGTGAGCTGATGACTGAAAAGTAATCACACTCCACCAGGCTTCCTGACTCTCATCACCTTTACTGCCACAAGGCCTGGACATGTGTTTTTACTGTCTACAAGCTAGATAGTATATACAGAAGAAAAGACAGCATTAAGAGCAGCTTGACTGAGCCTTGCCCTGGAAAACCTGTCTGAGAGCATGCAGTTTTCAAAGACAATCTTTATACATCTTTTACCCAATCAGAGAGCAAGTAAAATCCATCTATAATATTAGGGAGAACCGCTAAGTAATCTGAAATCCTGACAAAAGCATACTTATATCTAATGAAGAAGAGCAGATAATGTCTAATTTTTGAGGTAGTATTCAAAACTTGGTAAAGGTTTATTGTGTTAAATGTTGAAAGACTATATGGCCCCTGCAGGGCACCATAGCTCTTATCATGCTCTAAAAAGGAGGAGTGTAAACCGCACATTTGATCAAAAGACATTTAAGGGGGAATATACAAACTGGACTCCAAATGTCATTAAACTTACCTTTGTGCCCAAAGCAGCTTGGCCTTTCTTATACTCTTTATGGGACATCCTCTTATCCAGTTTTGCCCATAGTGCCTTAGCTTTCCAGGAGGTGACTTTTGCCTTCAGATTAGTGTAGAAAGTGCTGCTGTCTGACGGATCGAGGTCCAGCTTTCTACACAGAACATTGAAAGCCTGCAGTGTTCCCTTACAGGTGGACGCCTGCACAAAGTTTTCAAACAGCTTGGCCACATTGTACTCCTCTGTTCCTCCCATGGTCCTTGCTTCAGTGAGATCTGTAGACTGCTAACTTTCACTGTCCTCCTCCAGATGTGGCTACACCCTCTGCTGCTTGGCTCGCACCATCATGCCCAATCTGCAGAAGCAAGACATAATGTCTGACATCATGGCATTACACTTTAACACTGTTCTCTTCGAACAACTCTTGTTTTGTCATGTTCTATAATTAGCAGTGATTCATTTCATTACATCAACATACAGTACTTTTTGTTTGTCTAGAGTGGCAGATGTGGTTTATTTGCCCTATGCTCCGAGTTTATAGCTTAAGACTTGTGAAAAGGAGCACTTTTCTTATCTATTGGCAAGAACACTCCAAGTAAAGACAAGGCTCACATTTCACTGCTGGTTATATATGCTATATAAAAATTTGTATGTGACGAATCAAAAAAATCGTTAATCTTGAGGCTGGGGTATAATATTAGTATAATATTAGGGAGCCTGTCTGCTGTAGTTCAGCAAATATCGAGCACTTTACAGGAGCACAGCCACGTTTCTATAAAAAACAGTTGTTCAATCAACTTCAACCCAAAAATGTCAAAACCTAAAAAAGTAAAAGTTGGCCCAGAAATAACTGAGCATTTTTCACAGAAATTGTAACCATGCTGACACTTAATTATTCCAATAAAACGTACTCACAAGCATGGCAATTTTGTTGGAAATCTACAAATACAGTTAAAGGCTGGGTTTCTTAATCCTATTACACATTATTTATGTGGGGAGGTTTTACTTTTTATTATGGCAGACAGAAAAAAACATGAATTACAGGAAATTAAAAAAAAAAATTCTAGGTTTTGACAACCCTGAACCACTGACGGTCTGTAATAAACTGAATGCAACCCAAAGTATGCATGCTCCTTATAAGATTTGCGTGTTTAATATTTTTCCATATAATAAGCATCTATGTGCAAGATGCTGTTAGTGAAGCATGTGTTTTTGTGCGGATAAATCTGAATTGTTTCTCCAATCAACCATCAAGCATTTTTCAGATCATGCCAAACGATCTTACTAAACATCAAAGTAGAAGTGTGTGGGCTCACATGGGTGGAGACCACAGCTTCCGTTGGTTTCTGAGAGAAGCTTGCTTTTGATATTTTAATGTCCCATGGAGCCGGATGGGCAGGTCATGCTAGCTTTGCAGGACCCCAGCTGTAATCCCCCACTGTCACACAGCACCTGGGGCCTCAGGTGTCAACGTTGTTCCATGAAAGTATGTATAAGCTTCAGTTGAGCCAAAGACATTATTACACAAGTCTGCAGCTTCCCCAAAGCACAAAACAGAGACAAGAAATCCTCCTAGCAATCAGTTAAACCAAACACAGAAAAGAAAAAGATAAACCAAAAACCTGGTGGCATTGTATCCTGTTTTCAAGCTGATTTCAGAAGAAAAACAACAACAACTGAATTCTACAATGGGCTCTTGTCCCATTGGAAGAGTCCCCTGAGGCTGCTCACTACAGTCACTAAACCTTGTGCCACGTGGATAGCAGAGCCCAGATCAGCAGCATCAGCATGAGTCCATCACTTTACCAGCCCAGCCAATGGTTTCACCAGCCAGCTATTCACAATAACCACACTCACAATATTCTTTCTCTCTCAGACTGTCAAGTAAGTGCCCAGCGATGACAGAGGCAGACGTATAATATATGATGCAGGTGCTTTCATCTTTCAGGCATGGCAAGACAGTGTGATGGAAAAATTGCAGTGTATTCTACCGTGTGTAGTGTCTGGGCTTAATAATGACTTCTATAAATGGACTAAAGGACTTTTTTTAAAGGATTAAAAAGACAACCAAAGTTAATTGTGTTAACCAGTTCCTAAACTTTAACTACAGCTGCTTTTGCTTTGGTAAAAACTTCAAAAAGACTTGTTGACTATATGTGTCTTTCCAGTTCTAAAAAGCCATAATTATTGGAACCATCTGTTAAATACATCTGCACAGACTGATGAAAAGGTACCATGGACTCTCTTATGAGCCAAGTCACTGCTCAATGCTCAAACAACATTGTCTCAGACAGAATCCTATGACTTCACCATCTCAGTTTGACTATATGGAAAGTCATTTGTGGGCAGACAACTCACCCACAGAACAGCAGTAAAAATACAACTAATGACAGACAAAGTGGAAAGAATACACGCACACACACATCCACTATACATCACAGTCCAAGCATATCATGATGAAGAGGATCAGGGAGTTTACTGCAGGTTTTAGATCTATAGTCTGTTTAAAGAATTCAATGGTTGAGTGAAGCTGTCTGCAGCTCATCAATAAAGTGTATGGTAGTTCATCTTGTGAGTCTGGACACTATTTTTTGATTGTGTACACAGCACAGACTTTATACAGATGCACTGTGTTTGCACTGTGTTTTTCAGAAAGCTATCAGATTCATGTATTAAACAGAAGGAATGTAAGGAATCTGAATAATGTACCTGTAATCACCTGCTCTGAGAGTAAGGAGCATGTACCCACACGCTTGTTGTCCCGCTGCATTACGTTAGGCAGCAAGAACTTTTGGTGGATTTAGTAAAATTACAGTTTATAATAAAGGTAAAAGAAGGATGTC
The DNA here is from genome assembly GCA_024416835.2 of Perccottus glenii. NCBI lineage: Eukaryota > Metazoa > Chordata > Actinopteri > Gobiiformes > Odontobutidae > Perccottus > Perccottus glenii. The sequence continues at coordinate 16,338,496 of CM044548.2, read as the reverse complement.
ACCTACACCTATAATACACCATGTTATTTTCAAGAGAAGTTTAGGTTGGTAGAGAAAGACAAGGTGTATGAAATCATGCACATTATCGATATCAGATGTTGCAGATCATTGTTCCCAACCCCAAATTCATTCAACTAAAACAACTACAACTTGCTTAATACAAACCCATGTTTCAGAAATTAAGCACTATCAACATGAATTTGATTCATAAGAACACACAGTGTCCAGTTAGAGCTTGTAACTCATCTGGTAATGTAACCCAGTTAAAACTGGTTTCCAACTACAAAGCTGGACTAACTGAGGCAATTCCCATTGGCTTAAGACTTGTACATAAAAAGTACAATAAGACTGCAAAGGTCAGAATGAAACAACAGGGAATTAAGTGTCAAACTAGTGACAATGTGTGTTCTTTTTCTTTTTCATTTCAGTGTACAATAGAAAGCTGGCAGCACAAGGCCAACATTAGAAGTGCAGGAAAATGTGCATATTGCCTACGTAGCCAACCAGTAACCGTAATTACAGACCAGACTGAAGAAAACCAGGAAGGAACCCTCTGTGGCCTGATAAGCAGGCTGTATGTCTCAAAAACAGCACGTCCATGTGGACTTTAGCACGACAGCTCTGCCCTTCACCAGGCCTCAGAGCTCAACAGTTATCTCAACTATCTGTAATCTGGCTGCATGTTCAGGCAGTAATGCCTAACAAAAGGAAATGTGTCATAAGCCAGGTAGACACAATAGCAGGAGGTTGGAAATGTCAGTCATCTTCAGAGGAAAAAACTGCTCATTTACACAAAGAGAAGTGGCTTGTAGGACTTCAGAGCTGATGTCGTGGGGTCTGTCTGGCCTTAGAAGGTGTATTCACCACATGGCTCTTTGGAAAATGATTTAACTGGACACACTGAGCACAGAGCTGTGCTTGGCCAGGAACTGACAAAACCAATTAATTTGAACAGTTATTCTGACCCTAACCTACATTCTACCTCTCAGTTTTAGATTCAACAGGTATTTTACCTTTTGAGTTTGATAGAGAACACAATGTTCCTGTTCTTGAACACAATGTTAGTGCAAAGTGCCTGGCACTTCAAAGATCAGTGGGTGCCTTTAAGTCAAACAGGGGCGCACTGAAGGTTTGGGAGGCAGAATTACAGCCTGGCAGGAATAGAAAATTCAGTAAGCCAACAATCAGAAAAAACTACTTCAAAATAGAGGAGCATTATGTTACAGAGAAAAACAGCACGTGACCTGCAAATATATCAGCAGGTCTGGGATCTGTAAACAACAACTGTAGCTGCTTGAAATGATTGCAAATGTACAAAGGTCAACCTGATGGCAGCCACCGAGTGTGATTCAGATAACACAAAAAAATGCTCAAACACCCAAAATAACTTTTTGTAACTAAGTATAATAGTTAACTGAATACATTCGTATTTTCTAGGACTTGTCAAGAGTGGTGGGCGAAGGTGTTTGAACTCCCTCCCAAACTCTTTCTGAGGTTTGTGGCTGGTTTCCTGTTCAGCAGAGGGTTACTTTTAAAGTGGGATTTTAAAAGAAAAATCATGATGGAGACACTTTTCAACAAATAGGAAACTCTTAGAGGCATCCTGAGGAGGGTCTACTCCCACTTCAGCCACACATCTCAGAGGTTTTCTTGCTGACGCTTGGACACATGCAATCATTTCCATGTTGCAGAGCAAGGAAGGAAGCATTGCTGAGCGGAAGGAGAAAGTTTACAATGCCTCCAATAGCAATCATGGCAACAAGTTTCCACACAATACAATACCATGTTGTCTAGAAAAGTTTATAGACCTAATATAACACTATATTGTAGATCCTATACTGTTTATTTTAATCTTGCCCTCACTAAAGATTACAATAACTAGGCTGGCTCAGTTGTTGTTTCATAATATTGTAATTTTATACTAAGCATTTGAACAGTTAAAAAAGAAAAGGAAGTTTGTATGTAAATGGGAGCTACACTGGTTTCTAGGTATAGGAATAATACAGAAAAGAGTAATCACTTCAATTGTCCATATTGCTTTTGTGTAAAAAAGAAGAAGCTAAACCTATAATAACTGCATGTTCAGAAAAACTTTTTTGTTTGTTAATCTTTCTTCCAATAAATCACGTTGACGTTAAGCCTCTTGGCCTAGATTTTAGCAGATTCACAGGCAGAAGCTGGAGTAAGTCAAGCCAACAATGAACTGTACAACTCTACATGTTCAAATACCAGCTGAAAAAGAGGGCTCTGTGGCTATCTCAACAGTATTGTACCATATAAAGGAAATGATTGCTCATATGGGAATGGGAAGCACAACCGCTGCTGTTTGTGTGATCCTTCTTGAAATAATGCTGAAGAATACCAAGAAGTGAATCATACCAGACTCCAGACTCGTCATGCAGTCTGAAAGAGTTTGTCCCACTTATGACTAAAAAGGAGCCACATCCAAGACATTGACTTCAAGACTATACTGTTTCCACTCTTATCCTATTTGTCTCTGTTTCCTTTTTCTTAATCAAATTTTCTGCGTATCAAACCTTAAGTAGCAGTTGCTTGATAATGATCTGTCACACTAAAAAACATTGACATATCACTCACTGAGCTACATTCAGTAGAGCCCTGTGCAACTGTCAACACCACACCTTTCTTTCTAATGCATTTTAGCTTGTTACAACCCCCAGGCAGACCAAAAGCTATTTACAAGCTGCAGGTTATATAAAGTTCATTAACAATCCAACTATGAGTCTTTTGAAAAGCAGTCATTCCTGTTTTGCTTTGAGGGGAGGCTTAAAGGTGAATTATGGAGTGAAGTGTTTTTTGAGTGACACTGAGGTGTGTAGGTTACATCACTGCAGGTTTGTCCAAATCCAGATGTCACACAAAAAAAAGCTATTAACTGCACCTCAGAGTTATTTTATATGTTCATGCCATGAAGCAATATGTAGCTTATAGCCTATACAGTGTCAATGTGTGTGTATTTGTAATATAGCTTTGTTAAACTAGCCTCGTGAGATAGACCACATATTGTTATTGTGGAATTTAAGTTACTCAGGTCAACAATGAATAGGCTACACAGGTGTCTCTTGAAAATAAAGAGGCAGAAACTGGCTTACCTCCTTACATTAGGTCCAGCTGTTTCTTCTTCTTCTTCTTCTTCTTCCGGTGATCTCCAGTCAAACGGGGCACTGAACTGGTCTTGCTGGGTGAACTGTGTCGGTCAATCTGACAGGTGGTGTCAGGACGTCTCTGTGAAGTATAGTCCAAAATCAATGGGCGTTGCTCAAGTCCGACACATAGGCTACTGCTGTGAGACAACTCTCCGCCTTCCGCTGTTCATGTGTTCAGATGCCAGCTCTGAACACCTACAAACATGAAACGCTCAGATTTTAAATAGTGTTAGGCTAGCTATTTGCTTGTGTAACACCTTTTTCAGCAGAGTGACAAGGTAAACTTAAGACACTCAACAAAAAGGCTAGAAGCCATTTAAAAGACAATCTTTCCAACTACAATGATTGATCAAAAACCCTAATCCCCGCATTATCTGTTGTGGTGTTAGCCTACATGGGACCGTCCGGCGCCTACGGCCGTGGGCCCCAGACGGAAAACACTAGTCAACATTTTAACATTTACAAGGTGTCAGCAGAAATAACAGTCGCTGAAGCAGGCAGACATTGAAAATCCAACCAAAGCGAGCCTCGACCGCACAAACTTTTAATCCATTACTACAGGCTACATGGAGTGCTGTGAGGCCCTCTTGTGGACAAACCCCGTAACAACCGCTGCAATCTTTCAGAGAAATCATTAATTAAGTTGATGATATTGTAGAATTAAAAAAAATGTATATGATTTATTTAATAACACATTAAAACACGCGTAGCAAATGTGGGAAAAATGTTTTTAAACATTATTATTTGTTCTGAATACAGTAAGAGAGTATTAAGAGTAAGTTTGGCCGACACTGGCTTCCTATTGTCCTGACTGTAGACTTACAAAACCATCAGCAATAATGAAACAATTTCCATGTGTAACTAGTCTAACCCTCACCTGAATATGTTGCGTTAACAGTGAGCTGTGGTCACGTGCTTTTGTTTGTCAGCATCCTCGCCACACCCTCTGCTCAGTGCAGCAGCAGCGGCAGCAGCGGAAGCAGCATGATGTTGCCAGTCACCCTGCTCATTTTGCTTTTTACGACGAAGCCCATCCATGGCATCCTCCCTGACATAGTGGACTCGACCATCACTCACATCCTGACAGACGTTTTTTCTCCAGGACAAACGGAGATGGACCCGTCTGTGAAAGTAGAGGAGCAGCGCGAGGACACACAGCAAAAGCCCGAGGAGACGTCTCAGGTAGGATGCCAGTTGCACCTCTCACAGCCTTCAGGACTGTTAGTAGTATGACATGAAATATTTCCATCCCGCTAGAGCATGTAAAGGACTTGAATGGAACCACTTTTATTTTTACTCTTGCTTTTGTGTAATATAATATATTTTTATTTATTTAAAAAAAATGTAATCCTCCTAGGGAAATGTAAGTGTCACCCTCAGCCCACATCTTCAAAACCTTACCTCAAGTCCTCCAAATGAAACTGCTTCTGATAATGACATTGAGTCGACCCAGTCTCAGTCAGCAGACCTGGTGAGTATAACAACAGTTGTACAGGGAAAGTAAGTCATTGGGATTAACACTGACAGTTATTTTACCCTCACACAGGAGACAGACATTACTTCAACAACTGAAGAGCTCAATGAGTTGGAAAATAATATCGATCATGTAAGTTTATAGCACAAACAAGTCTCTACATATTTGTCTATTCATAATTTTAAATATTTATATCTTTAACTTTTGTTTTATCACCATTAGGTTTCTGGATGTATTCAAATACAGTGTCTGTTCTCACTGTGATGCATGAAATAATTCAGTCTATTTTAAGAAATCAAATATACTCATGGATCAAAAATGAATTACAATTTCATTTTATTTTCTGCAATGTGACATAAACTGGCTCCAAGTGTATATAATATTTTCAAATAAGCTTTCAGAGGACTGTTTAATTCCTGTCTTTAGGGCTGCATCACTGATGATGACTGTGGGAAGGGAAGATATTGCTTCTTTCAAACACCCAACTCTAAATGTCGGCACTGCAAAGCAATTGATGTGGTAAGTAAATTTATGTTAGCAGTCTCATTACTCTGTTTAGCCAGAAAGAAGCCATTTACTTTCTAACACACGTGCACAGCATCATCCAGGCAGATGGGGTGTCACTTTAACTGCATTGCAGTGTGTCCACAAGTGTAATTGGAGCGTTCTGTTTCTGAGAGCTGTGTACTAAGACCTTTACATGTCTAGGTCCATTTAATGAGATGTGTGGTAAATGGTGTGTATTTATATAGTGCTTTTTTGTTCCTAGCTGTGTACCAAAGTGTGCTGAACATTAGGGATACAAGAGGCAACAGGTAGACAATTAATCATTGGGTTTATTTAAGACTGCCCCATTTATTACTGCTGATTCTGTAAAGTTCTCAGATCCACAGAAGAATGGTTCACTGAACGGGTCAGTGAGAAAAAGCAGAGCAAAGGAATAAATATACTGGCAGTTTGTCAAACAGGGTCACAGTGTAGATAAGGAATAGGTGTAGACTGAAAGAGGCAGTCTGTGCACAGAAACTTCTTGAATGAATTGCCCCGGCTATTTATAGAGACAAAGAACATGTTTGATGTACTGTTTTTAGCCATGTACAAAGGACGGGGAGTGTTGTGATGGCCAGCTGTGTGTTTGGGGGCAGTGCACTCAAAATGCCACCAAAGGAGAAGCTGGCAGCACTTGTCAACACCAGGATGACTGCAACCCAGACTTATGCTGTGCCCTCCATAAAGGTACAATGTAGCACTGGCTATATAGACATCCTCCAAACACTTTCTCATGACCAAATATATGGACATAAATGTGTTTGAAATAATACATTTTACCTTGGTACAACAAATCCTCCACACTGGTTATTGTTCTGGTTTTAGCACTGCTGTTTGCCATCTGCTTGGCAAAGCCCATTGAGCGTGAACGCTGCTTTGGTGCCTCCAACCACCTCATGGAGCTGTTGTCCTGGGACCTTCAGGATGAGGGGCCTAAGAAACATTGCCCATGTGCTGGGGCTCTTCACTGTCAGCATTTAGGGTGAGTACTGCACAGATTAGTTCAATATACTTCTTTTCTTATAGTATTGCAAAATATTTGGACATTGATTTCTTGTAATATGGCTTTCTCTCATATGACAGACGAGGCTCCATGTGCCTAAAAGGAGAGGACTCAAGTGAAGAGGACATGACGGACAATCTCTACTCGGACATAGACTACATTATTTAGAGATTTTAGACAAAAATATTCTGTAAATACCTAACCATGTAAGCCAAGTGACCCCAGATATTAAATGTAGGGATAATCCACTGAAATGTTACTAGTTTACAGCAAGGAATATGCCTGAAAGCTGTATAGTATCATTTAACTTGACGTACAAAGTCTGAAAAACCAAAACCTACAACACAGTTTGTTTCTTGCTACAGTTTACTAAATGAATGTTGAATGTTATTTGTTAATCTAACATCCCAGCTTCACTAAACCAATATGTGTCATCTGGTCTTATACAAGCATAGCATGTGTGAACTTCCATTTAAAGCTGTCATTTGTATGCATGGTTATCAACCCCGTCTACTGTTTGCAGCTGGCTGATTTTGAGTCCCTAAAGGCGCATTCATAGCTCAATGTTTAATACTTTGTTTAAGCTATCCATTTCCTGCAGTTTCTAGTATGTTTTTCTATGCTTTTTCTTGTTATAGTTTTTCAAACTATGCTGTAACTGAGCTCTATAATTTCTGCAGTTCTGTGCTGTAAGAAAAAAAAAAAAGTAGCCTCCAGAAATCCCACTGATTCTATGTATATAATATAGTTCACAAGCATACTTTTATGCAGGATGTTATTAATGCTTTTCCTAAATGTTCTACTGCTGGTTGGCAAGCCTGATATTCCACTTAAACTTATTTAATGAGTAAAAGGATTCCCTGAAGGGTTAATTTGTTTCACAGCGATCTAAAAATTATAATCCATTTCAGTTAATTGACAGAAAACCTTAATTATGAAAAACGCATTTTAATTAATTTCTAAAATCATTGTTAACTATATCACACAAGATTTAAATCTCAAAGAAATAGACAAACATCTTTAGATATTGGCTTTTCTACAGTGAATAGCTGGTGGCAGCATCGCAAACCCAGAGAGACTGGGATGCTGAGCTTCAGTCCTCAGAGCAGTTGCCCAGGCAGACTTCACCATCTGGTGTCAGTCTATCAAGCAGCAGCAGGTAGAAGCGCCAAAACGGTGTCAAACTCCCTGCCTGACCAGAGAGCCCCCCCCCCACACGCATTTAGAAAAAGACAACCAGTTCACATGGTGTAGAGACAAACGAAATTCAGTTTCTAAATCAAATGTTAATACAGAAAACAGTGTGCCTGGAACAAAATAATTTACAACCAAAAAAAAAGAAAAAAGAAAAATAGACATCTTTTATACAGTCTACTTTGTTTTCTTCCATTGTACTTTACATTAAATCAATAACAGATCCATAATACAGAAGTTTAACAGTGGCCAAGCTCCGATGAAATCCAAAGAAAAGCAACAAAGACAATCTGACATCATTCTGGTGACAGGAGCATTTGAGAAAAGGCTTGTAATTCCTAATTCTTGCTTTTCAATTAAAATGAATGACAAAATCATAGAGTGAGACTTTACTGTCCACTCTCAAACAACATGAGACTTAGGAAATATGTTGTGGGCATACATACTTTTTTTTTTTTTGGTATAAACATGGATATACAAGACAATCACGCAAATGAACAGTTTTCTCATAAACCTAAAAGAGAAAAATGGGGATAAAGGGGGAAGACAGATGCAAGTAAAATGAGACGTGACAAGATGGAAACCCTGTGGCTCAATATCAGTCTCAAAACCTCAGCATCTATCTCATAAACCTGCATTCAAGTGATTTGTCTGTACAGTATTTCTGTATTGAATAGCTTCTTTATTTCCCTTTAATCTTTACAGTAAAATACACTATAGTGCACAATAGAGATTCTGAGTCAATACTCTATTCAGAATGGAGGTGAGACACTCTCTACGCTGCTTGATGTGCATGAAGTCATTATTTGCCTGACGTTCACACTCGGTCCGTTCAGACGTACTACACTGCAGCAGCTTCAAGAGTCCTAATCCAAGAGTACTGCTTTGTGCTTCAGTCCTGTCCCAGGTCCTTGGCAGGGCCTCCATCCAGATAGATCTTCAGGGCCTTCTCTTTACGTGGCGAATAGCTCACACGGTGTCCTGTCTTGAGCAAACGGCTGCTTTCTTTTTTCATTAGATCATTGCGTTCATCTTCAGAAAGCTCCATAAGTTCCTCTGTGGTGTCCCTGCACCACAAAAGATCACAGTAATTGTGCTTTAGCAATCAACATGAAAAAAAAAGATTACTTAATGCTGCCACAACAGCAACTAATAAACATTGCAAGCATCACTGAGCTAACCCAGCATAAGCAAATACAAATCAGTTATTGAAATTGCCTTCATTGATGTTCCTTACCTATAAAACACCACAGCTCCATCATCGCAGATATAGAGTGGCCACACATTCAGAGTTGACACCTTAGGGTTCCAATCTAAATCTTGGTGGATTTCCAGCACAGAGATGTCACAAGGAAATGTCCCTCTACCCTGAAAAACGGCAAAAGACACATCACACACATTATTCCAAGTTTAGATTTGTAATTTGCCAGATTAAATCACAGCTATTCTTTGATGTGGTCAGGGAACACACATACCTTTGCAAATTCCAGATTTTCAAGAGGAATCTGACTGATCTCACTCAGCTGCAAAAAAGAAAATATTAAAAAAAGTTTATTAATTGATGTCAATTAAATATACAATTTTCAAAATAAAGAATGACAATAGAGAGGAAATGTTCCATACTTTCTCTTTCAGTTCTTCTACACTGCTGCTCTCCAGAATCACTTCCTCAAAAGGCCCAAGTTTCATTGCTGCAGGATTCCACCTCCGAGTCAGAACAGCCAGTTGTGACATGGACTTCATATTCTCTGGTTCTGAGGAACAAAAAACACATCAAATAAGTTGCATCGCAAGCTCACATTTTAATCCAGCAATTAAAAGACTAATCTGATTAAACAATGAAAGCATAACTTCCAGTGTGTTAACAGGCCAGCAAACAATAACCCTGGTATAATGCTGCTCAATTACTACCATTATTTTGTTGTTGCAAAATGCCAACAACATGATCCTTTTTCAAAATTTGATTGTTGTTGCAAAAATGTTACCATTGAGGACTTCCAGGAAAACTTCCCAGTTTGAAGAGATGCTAATGTCTTCCTCATAGACATGGTAATCTAGAAACACTGTGCCCGGATTTTTCCATGTCTTTTTCCTGAGACGAACCCTAGGAAAAAAGTTGACACATTTAGATACAAATTGGACAGGACACTTTAAATAAAAAGGCATCATACTTGTTAATACTGAGGTCGAGCTTGCACTGCTCTTTCAACTGAGGCAGGAGTTCTTCTTTTGACTGTCTGACAGTCATGCCCTTGGCAAACACTGTGTCCAGTAGAAACTTGCAAGGCTGTAAACGTGTAACATAGTTCTTAATTCATATTTTTCTACAAGTAAAATAAAATAATTGCCAATTACTTACCTCTGGTTCATTTACTAGTAGCTGATACACCTTTACTCTGTATTCACCTTTTTTGAGTGCCCTTCCAAGTCGAATAGTGATCTAGAGAATCAACAGATCTATGTAAGCGTTCACACAGGACAAAACCCTCCAAAAAAAAAGACTCAAAGCCTAGACTCCTCCGACCTTGTTGTCATCAGAGAACGATGAGAGTGTTTCATTGAGCCGAACACTTTCAAACTCTTGGTTATTGGCATAGACTCGGAAGACCTTGAACTGTGTTGACAGGACTCCCACGTAGGGCTCAAGGTTCAGTTTAAAAGCTGCTAATGTTATCCTTTTGTCCACATGGACCACCAAACCTAACAAAAAGAAAAGAAATGTTACATTAGTAAGCCCTAGTTTTCAAATGGCGTCACATTCTCAGAGAAATACTCCCCGAAAAGGGCAAAAACACTACGTGCCTGCTTCCCATTATCGCATGAAGCGGATTAGTTCTTGTACTACCATCAAATGGACCAGACTAACGGAGTGTGTTTGTAGAGTGAGAAAATTAAGAGAGGAGGATAGTGGAACAAAGTCAGTAAACCTTGCCTGCCTCTGTCTTGACGGGAGGGCAAACACAAGACGACCCATTAGAGCGACAACAACAGAAAAGGACATGAATCAACAATGGACCGTCTTTAAGGGCCAAGGTCAATGGTCAGACAATAATTGTAAAAAGCAATGACCTATTACACCTTTACTCTTAGACTTTTCTTTTAATGTGGCTCTACATCAAGCAAAGAGACCTGTCTAATTGCAGAAGCATTTAATCAAAAAAGGTAAGCGCAAGTAAACTCTAGGTAGAGCTTTTTAGACAAATCAAATCTTCACTGAATCAAATTCACAGTTTTCTGAAGTTAAGTAATTATAGTATAATAATGTAGTCGTTAGTTTTAGTCTTTAGACTGAACAGAACAGACTAGTGCCGAGTTATTACTGTTTTACAGTCGTTTACAGTCAAAGGCAATCTAAATATCCAGTTTGACACCAAAGAAAATGAAGCTGCTGTTGCTGCTCCTGTGGGAAAGCCGCTGTCCGAGGGAAGTCTTTTACCCTTCAGGACAACACAAACTAACTACAGTTTTACTAATAACTGAAATAAATAAGCATCACTCATAAAATCCATACATTTGTGTGTATCCCATGTTGAGTCATCTTGAGAGCAAGGCTCTGCCTTGAAGTACAGATACTGAGCCTCAGCTTTGGTCTTTCCATTGTCGTCATACTCGCTGTCTGTTCCAGAGTCTTCTTCTGCAGTATCCCACGTCTCTTTTTTGCCCTCATGCGCTTTGGAACGACGGCTACTAGTGATGCTGTGAGAGTCCAAGCCATTAGCCAGCTGGATAGGTCCACTATCTGCATTACACAATGTGTCACTACTGTGGCTCGAGCTCAGGATGTCACTGTCCACTGAGCTGGTGCTGCGGTCATTTATGACCTCAGAGTCTGAGCGCTCCTCGCAAGCAGAGGGGTTCTCTGGGTCAAATACAGCCCCACTGCCTGGTGTGGCCTTAATCCGGTTTTCGAGTTCTCTGTTGTCTGCAGCAACACAGAGAGAAGAGTTTGAGTCAGCTTCTTGGGTTGGAGATTCAATATGTTCAAAATCACTGGCATTAGAGCTCTTTTGGCTGTCACTGTTGCTGGATCCCTGCTGCTGTTGCTGCTGCAGAGACAAGTTCTTTAACTTTTCTGTGCTCTCCTCTAGGATAGCCTCGACAGACTTACTGTTACCCTTTGAACCATCAAAGAGCACATCAGAGTCATTCCCTGCTTTTTGACAAGGAGTTCTATTAGCCAAAGTGCCAGGAGACTGTTCAGGCAGTAAAACCAGGAGCCGGATAGTATTTCCATGGCGATCCAAAAGTTTCCAAAGGAGTGAGTCAGTGAACACAACCTGATGATCCGTGGATTCTGAGCTCTCAACAAAAACCTAATGACAACAAGAATAAATAAACTTACTAGAATAATACACAAAGTTGTACATCTTATTTTTGTTGTTATAAAAGGCATATATGAAACAATCACCTTGTTGCTTCTAAAGAACCCCTCAGCTTTCAGTGTCTTGTTTGGAACATAGAGAAGCCGGAGGTCATTATAGCAGCGCTCCAAGACAACACGCATGGTTTCTGCAGATAGCTCAGCAGCCTGGAAAGAAAGGCATCTATGAGGCAAAAACTGCATGACTAATGATGCATTCTTTGTACAAAAACATAGAACTAGACTTATTGCACTGGACCATAAAGTCTAACAATGTGAAAGAATAGGAATTGGCAAGAAAAGTGATACCTGTGCAATGAGCTGTTTAAATTCAGTGATGGTCTGGTTCAGGTATGCCCGCACACTAATTGGAGAAGCGATGGTCTCACTCTTTAGATCCACAACATGAACTTTAACCATCACCTCTGTTGTAATAACACATGAGTTCTATTTTACAAAACAGAAACTGACAAAAACCTGATCTTGTAATATGTAATTAAGTTACTCACCTCCAGGTTTGTAAGGCTGGAAAACTTGCTCTGGTCGTCGAGTCTCAAGCAGCAAGTCAAACATGTATGAGGACTTAACTCCTCCAAGCAGCAGTCCCATTGGTGTGTCCTCCTCTCCTTCATAGGAGCACTCCAGGTACTCATGAAACTCATCATATTTCACTAATCGACAGCAGTCCAGAGGGATTACTCCTTCTAGCTCCATCAACTAAGGTTCAAAACACACAGTTTTATCTTTTTGAAAAGCATGGTCGTCAATACATTAGTTGAAGTTATACATTCATGGCATACTACTTTAAAAAAGGCAAGAAATGTGTTCAGACTACACTTACCCAGACCCAACTGTAAATCAAATGTATAAACCAAAAACATTACCTTGTAAGCCATCTCTGTTGCTTCTTTGAGAGTTTTGTCCTTGTGCACTTCAAGCTTGCTCTCCATCATCATTTTCACTGGGTGTATGCAGAAAAGCTTTATCTAATGGAGAAAGCATTAAAACTTATTTCTACTTGCATGAGAATACACAGATCTTAAAAAGGGAAAATGATTTTGTATATACCTTACAAGTGTTCCGCTCAATCTCCCTCTGTCTCTTCTCCTGCTCTTCAGACTCTTTTTCCTTTTGTACTAAACGCTTAATGTGCTCTGGGAAGTCTTCCACAGCTAAACACTCTATCCGTTAGAACAGAAATGTTACATATTAACATGTGGCCCTTTAAACTAAATACAAATTATAACATTAATTATACTAAATTATATTACATACTTGCGTTTCTTGTGGGATCTTTTAACCTATATATCAGCATGTATGCATTTGTTGAGCTGCAGAAAGGCAATATAAGAATAATGTTAAATTTTCTTCTTAAAATAACTTGTGCATGGCAACACAAAGAAACCATCTGACCTAGCAAAAGCACTAGAGTAGTAGCCTCTGCTTCCTGAGGAACCCCCATATGTCTTTCTGATGTCATCTTGAGTGATCTGGTCAACAGAAATGTATAGACGATATTTAAAATGTACCAAGACAAGAAAGTAACAACATATAGATTTTTGTAATTTTCAAATGCATAATCTAACTGACCTTACTAACATGCTGATCATTAAAGCTGTACCATTGGCCATCACTAAAAGACTTGATGCAGGCGTAGTAGTGTCCCCCCGCAGCACTCCCCGAGTGAACCATGACAGAAAACAACTCATAGATCAGCAAGCTCTGCAGCAAAATGAGGGAAATTAATTTACAAAGTGACCACTCTGTCAATGTGTCATGGCAAGGTTGATAGTAACTATATTTTACTTGTTTGCACTGGTGGTGAACCAGGCTATTTACAAAAACCAAGGTGACTTGAGTTGATAACTGTTTGAACACCAAAACAAATGCTTAGTGAAGTTACCTTTGGCTTCAACACCCTTTCTGTGCTGCTGTTACTACTGTCCAGGCAGATGCCTTCATCCACACAATCGTCAGTGGAAAAGTCATTGCTCATCTGGTCACTGTGGCAACTGCCTTCATTCTCTGCTCCACTGTCTGTACAGCTCTCTGTCTGAGGGGACTTCTAGAAGAAGAGGTATAGTATTACATCTGTTATTGCACTATTACTTTATCAGGATGGACAATAAACAGTTTTTCAAAGTTCAATAGACAACAAATAACAGTAGTGCAATAGGTACCTCATCCTCCACATCAATAAACGTACTCATATCAAGCTCCTCTGGAAAAGTCATGCGGTCATTGAGTTTTATGCGATGCATAGTGGTGTAGTCAAAATCAAACCGTTTCAGCTGTAGTGTCAGCAGGTACGGAAAGTGAAGAAATCTCAGACCCTATAATGGGAGAAAAATCAAGTAAATAATATAACAGTGCCCTCTTTAAACAGCACTCCATGTGATAGTCGTACTCTTCTCACCTTCCGGGCATCACATTTTTTCTTACAGCGCTCACAAAAGTACTGATTGGGTCCATCCAGAGTTTCTGGTTGGATAAATGCTTGCAAAGCCTCCTCCTTTTGAAGCAAAAGCAGGGATAATGTTTGTGAAGCTTTAAAATGTTTAGTACTGTAAACCACTTTGAGACAACCTAATAGAATAAGTGTACTGTTGACAAGAGAACACACCATACTGCCATAGGCCTGGCTGGCTCCAAAGGGTCTGATTACAAGCGGGATATCCAGGTAAGTATCAATCCTCCAGCTCTCGTAGCCACACTCCAAACAGCGAACATAATCCTTTAGCTTCCCCTGGTACAGCTGGTTGATCAGGTCAGCCTGAGGGATCGAGGCATGACTATCAGCTGTTTTATAATAACAATACAGCTTTTGTTTCATCTATAAAAAGGTTTACTTGCATAATTACACAACTTAAAAAGGAGGCTACAATGCTAGTAATTTACTGATAAATATCCAAGCATACATTTACTGGAGATTAATATTTCTTTTTTTAACTGGTGTTAAACACATTAAACAACAGCTAAAAAAATAAATAAAGATCAGATGTGTACAGACCATATGTTCACATATGCACATCAGATTATGTGTTTGCTGTTAACAGTTTAACTCCTTACATAAGCAACAGCTGACCTTCAGGCTTACTGAACATACTCTGTTCAATTTGTGGAGCCCACATACCTGCTCTGTCTGTTTCCATTTTTGTTCAAGAGCATCAAACATGACTCTGCACAGCTCCTGCACATCGTGCTGTTGCCAAGCTAAAGACAGGAACAGAGGGTATAGTTAAGTGTAAAGATGCATTTTACCAAAAGTCTTTTACCCTATGTCTTACCTTCACTGCTGTCCCAACCAAAACTTCGGGTCACATCAGTGGTTTCAATTGCACGCTTCTTACTGGTTTGCAGCAGAACAAATAACCTCTGCAGCTGATAGGGAATGCTGGTAACAGGGTCCTCTTCTGATTCTTCAAACTCCCATCTGAGGTACATAATCAGATAAATATTAGAAAGGGTTTTATCATAATAAAAGGTGGAATTTAAGGCCCATATGAGCTTAAGTTTCTTACTTGTAGAGTGCATTTCTGAACTCTGGAGTCATAAAGAGCGTTTGTAGAAGGCTGTTTAAATAGCAGGTCATAGCCTGGTTGACCAATCCGACATAACCTACAGAAGAAACAAATGTATAATGTAAGTGATGTCAATTTTGGGTGCATTCATAAAGCAAAGACACTAGTTAAAGAAGAAAATTACAACTATAAATGACTGGTTTATGTTTATACTATAATGAGGTCTCAAAACTCTTGTCAAACATACATCCTACTTTTGGTCTTAGCAGAGGGAGACAGTAAAATGAGCTGCAAGTGATCGTCTTTTTTCTGAAATTCATGTGTGACAACAGTATTAATCCTTAGACAGAAACTCTTGTCGCAACATGTAAAGTATCTATTACTTGCCTAATCGGGCAACTATAGCTGACTGTGCACTAGCCCGGGGCAAGCAGACATCCGTAAATGAGCCCTGCCATACATGCATATATGTCAAAGACAGCAGTCCTTTTAAATGGCCTAGCATTTAACTGAACATATAAATACACTGGCTGAGATAGATTTAAGCCTTTAAGAAACCAAACCTGTTTCAGATTTGTTAAGGATAGAGGAGTAGGAATAAGATGGGCTGCTGTAGTCCCCACTGCATCCTGCAGTGCCGTCTCTTGGTAGGGGTCCAATAAACCGCTCTTGAGAACTGTCCTCCAATCCACTGCTGTCTGCTGTTGCCAATTCATTCTAAACATCATAAACCAAAGAATAAATGCTTAATGCCTTTAGTTATTATAAATGCAATTATCAAGACATTTTTAGTTTTGACCCACTGATGCAATATGGGGCTGCTCTCCATCTTTGTCTGTAAGGTGGAGGTAGTTCTTCTTCCCACCAGGCTCAAACCCAGAATCTACAAGGGACATGTGACTGGTGTGGTCCAGGGATGGCTAAACAAGATCAAAAAACATGTTAAATATTAGTCAATCTTAGCTACTTATTTTCATTTGGATATAAACTTGGAAGAACTCACAAAAAGATTTAAACTTCCACAAAATTCATTTTCAGTAAGACAGGACCAATATATTTGAAAATTGGAGGTGGAAGTCACCATGGGAACAAAACTAAAAGACTTTCTAGCTCCTGGGCAAGTAGACAAGTGAGCACATTGCTGCTGTGGAAACATGCAGTAGCTTAATCCAATGACCTACTCAGTGAGATAACAGGCACAGCACCTGGCCTGGGTCAGCAGCAGGATTAGTCTGGGCTCATTTAAGAAAAAGGGGGTGGCACTGAAGCCTACCAACTGAAGAAATAAGGGCAATATGAAAAGAGCTGTTTAAGAATTGCTAGCCAATATTATAGACAAGCAGGAAATTTCCCTTTCGCAATAATAATCAGTTCATAATTTCTTACATTTTTATAGTTTGCAAAACAACATAGCACATTGAGTTTAATATTAATAATATTTAATAATAATTAATATTTTCTTACTTGTTTTGGCAGGGGAACCATGTCCCTTTAACAAACTTATAATGTTCAGTTTTAACTCATAGGTTTTATACTCGTTTGTATACATATTTGTATACAAAAAAAGCATTAAAATTATTAGTTAGAGACATAAACAGGTGTCTAGACATGCACAGATTTTGCTCACCGGGTCTGGTGTATTTCCCCAGACAAGTTCAAAGGTGCCACTGACATATCCTGCTTTTTGGGCAACATCTTCATGAAGTTTGGAGAGAGTGGTTGAAGCAGGCAGATTAAGAGTCAGCTTTTCATTGACTGTCTTTGCACTGGTGGTGTCCTGAATAATACACAGCACTCTCAGCTCATCTGCTGCATTTTGTATCTGCCAGGCAAAGAGATCAAGAAGAAAGTAGGCATTTTGGACTGAGTACATCTATCTATCTATCTATCTATCTATCTAGCTATCTATCTATCTATCTATCTAAGACAACTTGCATAAAAATAATAAGTGTGAAATGATCAAGTGGATATCTAATGTTGTTTGGATATCAAATAGTTTTTGATAGATATATATCTAGATATATATCTATATATATATAGATATCCAAGTTGCTTTCATTTGTACAAACATTAGTCAAGCAGGCACAAACAAATTGTAGGCAAGAAGCTCAAGTCCACAAGGGCAACCTACTACTGTAAATATAAGCACAACCAAGATAAGTACTAAAAGAAAAAGTAAAACGTATTGTAAACAGGTTTTAAATAGCAACTCTGACCATCTTCATGCATCATCTTCCCAAGTATGGCAGTTGATGGCTCTGCTCCATGCAACAGTTAATGCCAAACTCTACAGGTGCCACACCAGACACAAGCATCACTACCTGAGAGCGACTCTTCAATTCATCAAAAATCATCTGTCTGCAACTCCAAAAGATCCCCTATTAATGAGTGGAGACAATCTGAATAAACAATGTTTTATGGCCGTCTCTTAAAACGCATGCTTAAGTATAGATGCTGATCCGATTTGGATATATTACTGCAGCAGTGATCAGTATCAACTTTTATAACTTACAAATTGTTGACAGTTAAGTCAACAAAATGGCATGCAGCAAGGCATCACAGTAACAGCCCTTTTTCCTCAGTTTTGTCTCCCAACATTTTATCATCTTCGTAAAATATGACTGAAGAAGCTGCAGCACACTAGTGTTTTATAAGATTTTTATTTTATTGTGTGTATTACCCCTGGTGTAAAGATGAACATGTGGGATTTTAATGGATAGATCACATTAATTTCAAGTAGAACTAAAATGAGTCTAATGGTGTAAAATAAGATAAGACCTCAATAGGGAAATTTACTTGTGCAAAAGGTTTAAGAAAAATACCAAATGTGCAATAAAATATATACACAATCTTGATTTTTCAATATAGAATAAAATATAAAATATTTACAAAAAGAAATAAAGCAAATACGTAAAAGCAGGGCGAGTAAAAATTTTAGTATCCCAATACATTGTATCTAAAGTGAAAGTGATCTCAAAGCAAAAGTTGAGCTGTTCCGTCTACATTAGCAACTTTGTGAAATATGTAAAAATAAATGCTTGTTGTTCAAATCTAGTTTAAACGCTAAAGACCACATACAACATCACATGCTGTAGGTGACGTTGATTTAGGCTCGTTGGATATTTGTTCTTCTTTTAGACTGATTTCAGAATGATTAGGACAACAAAGAGCGCGTTTGTGAAAGAGGAACAAAAAATATTTATATATTCTAAATATTTAAAAAAAAAAAATCCCCAGCTCGCGTAAATGTAGTCTAACAATTAAACACTGTAATGACATAAAATAGCTGATACAATATATTAACTGATGGTCTGAGCAATCGGTAGGTTAGCGGATTTCATTTTACTTAGTTATTTACAAATAAACTAGCCAAAGAATTTATCTAAACTAGACTCCAAGATGCGTCAAGACTTTAGCATATCCAGTGGCAGCTAAAATTACACTTAGCGTTAAAGTTATTAAAAATGTTGGATTAAACGGAGATAGAAGCTGCTACCAAAATGCTAAGTTATCCTGTTTGACCGACCTGCTGCTAATGCTAATGCTAACGAGAATGAATTTGACTGAGCTACAAGATTCAAAACAATCTACAAATACGGACAAGGGGACCCTGATGTTTTGGGTTGGGAAAAAAGTTGATGTTTCATCAGAGAATGACATTTAAGTTTATAACAACCAGAACCAGCTTTTAAAACTTCATAACATCAAGATTAACAGCAGTAGTTTCCAATAAACAAGGCTCAAAGGCAAACCACGGTTGCTAGTTTACTAGCCACGTCTGACTGGCTAGAGAAGTTGGCTTACTAGCTTAGCGCTAATGTTGACAAACGTCGTATTTGTTTTAAATGATACCACTAACAAACTAATTCAACACATTACAAACAAGTCACCTGAAAACATAACTCTCTAAATCCAATATATTTTAATAGTATTTGTCACACTTTCAGCTGCCAACATAAAAACACCCTGTTTAGATGCAATAAACTGGCAGCTAACTTGCATTAGCTTTTAACCTAGCTATGTCATGACAGGCCAAATAATGCTGCGCTAACGGCTAGTCCGTAAGAGTTAGTCTTTAATCGAACGAGCTTACAACAGTGTTCAAAAGTTATGAAATGGAGCTTGGAAAGGTGGCTGTTAATGCCACTGGATGACACCAGACCTGCACTAGGTCCGTAATATCCTCACCTCTTTGGGAACAAACTGGTTGTCCTCGCTAGGCACCATTTCCATTTGTGCGACAGTTTAGACAAGCATCTATCCCGACAAGGATGTCAGCGACGAAACTTCACGGCGGATGACGCAGACATGACTGGTGTATTTGGTCGCTTTGATAGCTGGATTAAATACTTAGAAATATTCTAAAGTAATCGCAACACACACGGTTACACTACCCAAGCACAAAGTGTCCTGCTATAAATGGAGAAAAATGGCCGGTGTTTTACTCCGTGATACTTGCGTCACATTCATCCTGACGAGCGTGCGTGGTGACCAATGATGATTTTAAAGGGCCGACTAAAATATATGTGGAAAAAATGGTAATGAGTCAGTACTAGCAATAGACTTTATTTAGGCAAGTTGAATGTATTATAACCTATTTTCATTCAAAAGTTGTCAACACATTAAAGTTTTCTGAGGAATTCTCACTAGACCTGGTTTAGATAACAGTCTCTTACTGCATATTTGCATAGTGCTTTGTGTTTGTTTTACACCAAGATGCAAACTAAGGAATGATTAAGAGAGACAACCAATAATATTATAGCTTTGACCAAAGCTCAAGAGCAGACAGACTCAACTGCTATCTATTTTTCCATACTGCTTTGATCAAATGTCATTTCAGCCACAATAGCTAAAATAGTTGCTTTGTGGTCCAGATCAGAAAAAAAAACTTTCTATTTGCACATTGTTTAATCAGTTCTCAACTGTATTACAAGTCAAATATCTTGTCATATGCATTATCCATAAAGACTTTCATTGTAACAAAGAAAATGACAATAACTGTTTTATTTTAATCAATGGAAAATGATGATCAAGTTGAATCCCAGATCACATTCTCTCTACTTTTAAAGTTTTTTTTAGGGAATGATATATTCACAGATGTACTTTTTCAGACTGCGGCACACCTCATCATACCACTTTCCTTGTGCAGCCACTGACAGAGCCACACAGCTCTCCCTCTTGGTGCCGGTGGGCTGCCTTTTGGTGCGGTCCCAGTTGAAGTAGCTGATGGGTTGACTGTTGACATCAATGTACTGGCCTTCTTTCACTATGTCTGCCACGCCAATCCAAAAGTCCTTGGTTCCTGGAGCACTCCGCTTTGCATAGTCCCTCAGCTCATTGTTTTCCATCACGTCTCTTGGTGTTGCAAGAATTCCTCCTTGTGCAATACAGTCCTCATTTGCCTCATGATAATGTTTGGGTTCATCAATGGTAAGATAGCATTTCCTGTGAGCTTTGATTCCACGAAGACAAACTGAAAGCAATTTGCATCTGTTTAATGTTTGAAAGAAATATGACATTTCTTTTTCATTCTTCCACAAACAACAAAGAAAATATTTTAAAATTGCCCTTCACCTATAATCCTTACTGTATCCAAACTTACAGTAGGTCCAATTATTTATTAGTGCTGCTGCCATCTGCTGGTGACTTACAAAAGTTGTTTGTCTACTTTTTTATGCATTATGAATACATTCTGTATGTTAATTCACAACAATTAATTATGAACATTTATTACCAAAGAGAGTAATAGCCTACCTGTCTGTAACGCTTGCATCTCTTTCAGTGAATTTACCTCCTGCCACAATCTCTCAAGCTGAGATTTGAAATCCTCTTCATCTCCAACTGCAACCCCAAGGGGAAGCAATAAAACAGATCAGAATTACCCTGGGAGTAAGCAACGAGTTGTGTGATGTATGTATAGTTGTATAGTTGTCCCTGTATAGTTACCAGACTGACGAGCTGAAACAGCTTTTCTGGTGCGAGCTGGAAGACTGAAGCTCACATGAAGCAAAGAGAAGCAGAGGACAAGAAAGATGGAGAGGGCTAGACGTGCCATGCCTGAGTCCAGTGGTGGGCACAGTAGTATACCTTGTACAGCCGTGAAAGGAACTAAAAACACTGCGGCCAGCTCAATATAAACAAGCTCTCTGTATACCTTTTTCTGGACACTCCTTTGCACTGGCATGTTTATTTTTTCCAAACATCAGGAAGAGGTGAGGGAGGCATAAGGTGGAGTGGCTAATAATACTTTCCCTGTGTCTGAAAAAAACACTCTACATCTAGATGTATGATAAAGTAGACATGAAGAATTCAACACTTAACCACAAACGAAAAATACAGTACAGTAAAGCAACCACAAACCCTTATCATATAAACATATTCGATTTCAAACACACTGTCCTCCAGTAATAGAGCATATAGCATTGTGCTCTGTATATATCGACATAAAACTAAATTAAAATTTGAATATAAGCTTGAACTACAAGCTCTATAAAAAATAAAGTTCAGCTCTCACCTTTAGTGAAGGCAAAGTTATTTTTAGAGTGAACTACTGTATACAGAAGGAGGGAGAGGGCAAGTCAGCTTTATATAGCAACAAGGCTCCCAAAACCATCAATTTTTTTATCTCAGTTTTGAAATAGAATATTGCTGGAGGGAAGCACACATAACAGAAAACAGGTAGTTAAATGTGTTTATTATTTTACTGTGATTACTATGTCCAACTAATGTGCCATATCTTTTTCTTTTGTTTTGTAAAATATCTGTAGTTGTCTATTTTATAACTATTTTCAGTTATCTCAAAGCAGAATGACCGAACACAAGGTCAAGTCTAAATGCTGAATTTGAGAAAGACATACATACATAAAAAAACTGTTTAAGGTGGTTGCTTACATTGCATTTGACTTAATTGTCTGTGAAAATCACAACATGGGTAAACAGTTACATCATTTACTCATGCTTGGGCATAGGCTGCTCTTTGTTAGTTCATCTTCTCTACTAGAAAGTCTGTAAAAAAGCTTCACACAGAATCTTTTGCAAGTTTCATTTATTGAGGTAAACAGATGCTGACAAAATGCAAATTGGCAAAAATATTCTACCATAGATAAAGCACAGTTTATAAAGACCTGACCTACAATACCATATAATACTCTTAGATAAGATATATATTTTAATAAGGAAAAGTGAAAAACACACAATCACTCTCATTCACACACAAACATGTTAAAGTTTTCAGGAAATAAAGAAATAATCTTTAATCATGGTTTTTAACGAATGTACCATGTACTGAAACGTCCTGAGCTTAATACTATACGGCCTTAATTACTATATGTGCAGTCATTTCGATTTTTTCAGTATGAGTAGTTCAAAACAGATTGGTCACTGGTCAGCTATTTCTACAGTTTAAACCTACACTACAAAATATTACTTCCTTGTATGAATTTCTGATGTAATTAGTAAGAGGATAATGATAATTTGACTAACCATACTTTAAAAAAAGTTCTATTTGACACAATATATTTTACATCTTTCCCTACATATACATTAAGTTCTCCAAACTGTCCTAAATGTAAGCTAATCAAAGGGACTAGATACCATTGTCCCTGGGATGGTAAACAGATTGAAGCGTTCTGGAGGGCAGTGTGCAGGAAAGTTAGACTGGAGAGGCCAGACAGAAGCTGTTGAGCTGTGAAGAGCTCTGGTGTCAGAGTTGGTAAAAAGCTAAGATTTTTTTGTATTGTTCTGTGCTGTGTTTAAAAACTCAATAAAAAGGATAACAGAAAAAAAAATTCTTGCACATATTTCAAGTATAACCACGGTATTGGTGGAGCATAAAGGCACTAATAATTTTATATCAATACGGTTGGTAAGAATATATGCTGCAGCAAGGTCAAGTGGTATTTTATACAAGTACTTGTGTCGATTTTGTTTCAATCCATCTCCATTTTTGTCATGTTAATATCCCATCTAAAATATTGTTTTGTAAATAAACATAATACCTAGTTTGAGTTTTTCCTTAACTGAACACACTGCAATGTGCAGGATTTCTGTAAACAAAACTCATTTAGTGCTCATCAGTGAGTAAAAGCCAATTCTGGCTTATAACTATAAACTTGAGTTTTCTGTCTCAAACATGTAAACAAAGCCAAGCAAAGATTGATTTTCATATCAATACAGTTATTCACCCCCACATCATTCAACCGATACATAGGTGTGGAATGAATAATAATTTTTTTATGAAAATCCTGTATATTATAACTTTAAGTACAAGGGTACTACATCAAAACATCAGTTGCAGAATACAAATATATTAATGTTCCATTAATATATATTAATTATTAATAGAATAAATAAAATGTAATGTGTTGATTTACTACATAAAATTCTCATCACTAGTACAGTTCTTCATTGACTCAAAACACCACAAAACATGAGAAAATGGACAAGTGACGGATACATGCATACAGACATGCACACATACGTACACAGTATAGTACACACTGCTTATTGTACTCTGTGTTGATTCGATGCATTGCCTTCACTCTGTGTTGTTGGCTTGAGCTAATGGATAAAAGGCATTCTCTCCTTGACGTCATTGTCTCCCTCTGTCTCTTCTTCCTCCTCCCCTGCTTCACTTGTCTCTGTGCTGTCGCTAGCCATCTAGTAACAAAATTGCAAAGCAAATGTCATCAGCAGAATTAAGTTCCTACGCAAAAGATGTGTGAACATACAAAAATGTGTAGGACTGAGTAAATGTTCTATGTGCTAACATACACAACAACCCAAAATACATTTAGTACCAAAGGTGTGGGAGGCTTCTCCACATCCAGGATAAGTTTTCCTATATTTCCCCTGTCATGGATTCTCTGCATGGCCTCTTTTACCTGAGAATAAAGCATGAACAAGTCTGTCAGCCACATACCATGTCCAGTGTTTACACTAAGTCAAGTCAGGAGTCACAAGATTGATATAATAGATATCTTTCAGTGATCTATTATGTATTATTCTAATACCAGTATAGTGGCTCTTATGAGAAATAAAACATTCATATGACACCTTCAATTCATCATACCTTTACCATATTAATGTGCAATATTAATGGGTATGTACAAGCAAAAAATAGTTTTTTTCATATAGACAATTCAAGTCTTTGTCTGGGACACCTTTTTGTTCTTGCTCAAAATACAAAAAAAATACAAAAAATTGTGCAAGTTCAAAATAGATCGCAAACTGTGGCTGTGGTGTCAGACAGCAAAGTTTAGAGAAAGATATATATGATATACATAAATATGTGGTCACAAAATAATCAGTCATTTATTTGAGTAACGCTCATGGGATTTGGCTTTTTAGACAATAGTTGCACTGGTGGACATGTAAACTGATGCCCCCTGAATTCAGGCCCAAAAACAAATGAAGCTGCAAATGCCCCTGACACTACATCCCATGCCATCTTCCCTTTAATGAGTTTGCTCACAGTGAATGCTTCTTCTAAATGGCCTGAATAGAGTGTGTTTGCCTCATTATTGCAAGTCAACGTTTCCCATGAGAAATGAACATATAAAGACAGTTATTTCAACAACACAATGGCAGAGTAATAAACTTTATCCAGTAAAAGTTACAAATATGCATGCATGTTATCTAAAAACTTAATTGGAACTATTTGTCCCAAATGACCCTGTACATTTTTGTGTGTAAACAATATAGTAACAATTAGATGGAACTGAAGTTCAAAAATGCTTTAAATTAGTATATGTATTAATGTACTAGTTGGTACAATAGACTTCTGTGATAGCGATGAGGTATTTGTAAAACAATTCATAAACACTGTATCATAAACACCACTTTCAAAATGGATAATTCTTCATAAATTATATACTGCAACAGAAGAAAACGTTAACTGAAATTAGGCCTAAGAAATGGATTTGAGAGGTACAACACTGTACTAAAATGTGCCCCTAATATCATGACCAATACCCGGAGAAGAATATTAAACAACAGCAGACAGTGTCCTACTGAAAGCAGTACTGACCAATAGCTGCTTAAATACTATAAAAAATAATTTAATTAGACCTTACCTCTTCTAAAGCCCAGAGGGAGTCCACTACTGGCTTAATCTTCTTTTGGTCATAGAGACACAACAGTTTTTCCATTACTGATTTGATTAAACCAGATTTTCTTTGCTTGAAAAGTAGGTTGAGAAGTGAGAATCCTGCTATGGTTTTGTTTTCCTCATAAAGTTTAATAGGGTTCACCTTTTCCACCTGCCACCACTGGAACAAAAGAGGCATTTATGGTCTGAGTACAACTGACCAACCGTGAAATGTTTATTTGGTAGTAACAGAGAACACTTTGATAACACACTGTATCTCTGACTCACAGATTTTGCAAAGCTGAAGAAACTCTTTGTTTCCCCAGTTACCATGTTTGACGCGCCTGAAATAGCAAAAATAATAACATTGCAGGAAGTTGTACAGATGGGTGGGTCATAAATAGTGAGTCTGCATGCATTAAGAGTGAATGAGGGGAACAGTCTTTTGACCTTTAGATCTGCATAAGCTTTTATTCATACACCTTCAGCGTAACCAGATTTTAGTAATGAGAGGAACCAATTATGATAGCTATGACAATGTTTATGACAAAATTTATGTCAAACCTAATCACATCTTTTGAGAACTGCAGATAACATTATACACTCTTAAATGTAGTTAATCTAAATCTATGGTTACATAGGCCTTATTCTTACCGTAGAGGATGTACATTCCCAAAGGCTTCAACAGACTCAGGCTTTTTCCTGTATTCTCTCCACACAAGCAGTCCAACACAATGTCTACTCCCTCTGGAGAAATCCTAAAACACAGTGACCACAGTAAAGGTCAGTTTGCTAGAAAACAAGAGTGGATACATAAATACAGTGAATTGAATAAATAAATAAATAAAACACTTTCATGCATTTATGCATTTAATAAATTGCCTTTCCTAATAAACTGAAAATTGTATTCCGTTTCAGAATTTACACAATCATGGATTTATAATATCTGTCTTCAAAGTCGTCAAACCAACATTGTCACATGCCTATTGTAACATGTTATGCATCAGTTTGTTTTGTTTTTTTTTGCTAACTTTGTTATCCTTACCAAACTTACATATAAAACATAACTGCATGTACATCTGAAGTGTCCCATAAAGCCTTGTTTTCTGGACACCTGCCTGGCTAAATTATGTGGCAGTCTTGTGATTTCCATGGGCTTGACTTTTCTAAAAAAGACTAATCTAATTACACTTCGCTGTTGATCCTGAGAAGAATGTGCAAGTCAGAGAGATGAAAGGCTAACTTTAAAGGCAATACATGTGACCTAACCACATTAATTGGTTATCTCTGTATGATATAAATTATAAGAAACTATTTAAAGCAGTGTCAAAGTGGTGGTGGTTAGCACGAGAAACAAAAATAAATAAATAAAAAATGTGAGATAACTACAGCCCTCAGATGTCTCATATGTAGCCAGCATTTGCAACACAATTTCTATCGTGTATCTTAGCTAACAGCCTGCTTTGTTATCAATGAAGATAACAAAAGGGGGAGATCAATGTTGAACCCTGATTGCCTCAGCTGTTCCACAGACAGCCCAGACCTCTTCCCAACACAATGCTGCCGAGTTGCCATGGGGACCATGACCACACAATTACAAATAAAGCAAAAGGTAACATCTACATCCTCTCCCAGTGCTCAAAGAGGTATACCATATCACAGTGTGTCTGAACATTGTTTTAGTTGATTTTAGCAAATTATCAACCATCACAGTATAGATAAAAGTCCAGTGCTTACGTTTTAACCTCTTGTATATAATCACTGTTTCTGTCAAAGAGGTGAGTCACTGAGTCTTTGATTGCTGAATGTTTGAAAGATGATGCAATCCCAAACACCATCACACTGGGCACAGTGGAACAGAGCTGAGCTACAGCTTGACCCTGAAAAATAAGCAACAGTGGCAACACCTTATCAGATCTTGACAGCTCAGAACCTGCAATGAAAGAAAGAAAATAAAATGTGGGAATGAACAAAGTACATGCGAATAACCAGTATCATCTAAAAAGTAGGCTTCTATGTGATTATAAGTATCCTGGTGACATGTTTACAGAAGTAAATATGGTAACGCCTAAAAGGAACAAGCAAACTGATCAAAGTAGTCAGAATTTGGTTATAAAGTAAATGTACTTACTACACCGCCTCCTGCTGAGTGTACCAGCACTGACATTCCTTCTCGCAAATTGGCTACTTCAAAGAGCATCATATAAGCAGCAACAAAGTTAAGGGAGAATGCTGCCGCTTCAGCAAAAGACATTTCATCTGGCATCTTGTAAACAAAATCCACTGATGTGCACACAACTTCTGCCCAGGCGTTGTAATTTACAAACGCCATAACTCTGTCACCTATCTGAATGATAAACAAAAAATGTTGAATAGACAAATAACTCTAACAGTTTACTCTTTATACTTTATTATCCTTATTTGAACTTGACTTTTATTTGTACAACACAGCAGATTTGGCACTAACCTCAAATCCTTTTACGTTTTCACCCACTGACTCTACTATTCCACAACATTCAAACCCAGGCACAAGGGGGGGCTTTGGTGGACAATCAATTATCCCCTGACGCACCATTAGATCCAAGAAATTTAAACCACTGCAAAAAGCAAATGTTTAGAGGAATGTGCATAACTGGATACTGTAATAATTGTAAATCAAGCAGCACAAGTTAAGTCAGTTAAGAGAAAAAAATAATTAGTATTAGCTGCGACTGTTAGTGTTTCCAGAAACCATTTTTATCAATTGGTAATACGTATGACTCAGTCTTATTTCACTATAGTACAGATAGATACATGGTCTGGTTCAACAGGCATTTTCTTGAACAGAAAAGACTACAATTTAACAATGGTAGCCTATTTACAACACTTAGCATTGGCTTTCTTGAGGGGTCATCAAGAAAAGGTGAACCAATACCTTGTAACCACTTTTTTTATGATTGTGATCCAGTAGCTACACAGCACTAGCAAAGACCTGTGGCTTCATGGCTGCAATGTTCCGAAAATGACGCGTACATTGCAGCCAGGAACGAGGCCATTCCTCGGGATGAAAATAATAAAGCATGCCCATCTAATAGCACACAAAACAGCAAATGTTGTTATAATCACCATGCTTTGACGCGAATCTTCACTTCTCCATCCTGAGGCTCAGGCATCGCCTTTTTAGTAACCCTGAGTTTGTTTAGACCTCCAAAGCCCGACAGTATCACCGCTCGCATTTCTTTGCCATCGCAGGAAGACTCCACGTGTTCATTTTCTTTGCCCAAGTGTTCGTCTATCATGTGCTGGGTTTCCTCGATCATATCAGTTCCTTCTTTAGCCATGTCGGAGACCAGTTATCCTACCTCGTCGCACCCCCTCGGACTTCGATGTGATGTGCAGACTGGACTAACGGGTCTTCTGACTAATGAGCTTCTTTACACACCAAAAAAGCCGCATGTAAGTTAAGTACCTCCACTCTTAGGAATAAACCCATTATAATAAAAGCTGATGGTGATTTTAACTAACAGGGTTCTAACAGGGTAGGTTAGATATCTATTAACAGTCTAAATTACAAGAAAAACTACAACGTGCACCACCTGCTGGTAAGTGTGAACAAAACTTTAAAGACCATTCGTTCATTGGATAAAGGTGCAAAGATTTGCCAAATAAAATAAAGTTCCTAATTTTCTAACGTCGTTATAGTTAGTTAAGTTAAGGTTGCCTAAGTGTTTACAAAAATGTTTGTTTGCCTTTTTGCATTGTAAGGTTGGTGTTGCGCACACATTATATAGACCTAACGCTAGCCTATTGGTATGTTAGCCTACTGCCATCTCCTGGACAAAAACAATTTCAAACTAAAAACATACGTTTTAAACTAACTTGAGATTTGAAAATTAAGAAAAAAAAATTGTAGATGCAATAGAAACTATTTGAGTATTTATTTGTGACATTAAAAACACATACATTAAGACAACAATACCTATTCTGAATGCTTCACAACATTTCTGAGTATGTGAAGCAATGTGATTTTATATATTACTTGCAGGAAAGGTTATTACACAATATTACCATCTTAAACCCTGAGAATGTAAAGAGGAGAATTTCTAACAGCTTAGCTCAGTCTTTTGTGCGTGTTTTAGCTTCACTGGCTCTTAATCTCAGAGTATTACTGCTATCAGTTGTACATTCTTATATGAGGATACGGTGATTATCACTGAACCAGTAGTGAAAGAGCGTCTACGAGAGATTTAATGCTTGGGAACCTCTGTAAATATCCGCAGCCCATGCATTCTTTGGATCTCTTCTTTAAGGGCCTGGGGTGAAAAAATACAATGTTGTTGTAGGCTATATTAAACTGTGATACTTAGCTTGAACATAAAGCAATATAAAAATATACAATGTAAAATATAAAGAAATGAGATGGATGGATTTCCATAATGTACATTACCTGATTGACTAATTGATGTTGCTGAACAGTTCTTTTTCCTTTGAACTCACTGGACTCAATATGAATCTCATACATTGCCCCACATCCACCTAAGTAATTATAAGATCACATTAACACCCATGTTAATGCAGCTGCGGGCACCTTAATTAAAATAAATCTATAAAAAAATATAAATATATATCCTTTTAGTTTTCATCCACAGACATTGGGAGGTTTATTCTCCATGCATCATTTATTTTCTTACATAATCCTGTTTGGTTGTTAGGGCAGCTAACTTTATGTCCCTAAACCTGCCAAAACATTTGAATGGCTATTTATTCATCTTATTTTTTCAAAATTGTCTAAGAATTGCAAAAAAAATCTGTTTTAAATCATTAAGCTAATAACTGTTGGATACTGTCCTTCGTGACCACTGATGTAGTTATAGCTGTAGTTCATTGATTACCTGAAATGTCCACAACTTTGAGCGAAGAGGCTAGAGGGAACTTCTCCTTAAGTATTTTTACGATCCGGACCTCTTCCTCTGTTTGTGTGGACAGACATCTGTGTGCTTGTCCAGAAAGCACAACCTGTGAAGGCAGGGATAGCAGAGTTAGCCAACAGCTGTCATTTAGCGCTTAACTGTCCCACTGGGCTGCAGCGTAAAGACTAGCAGTAAGTTCATTTACTTGGTTTCTACTAAAAACACGAAGAGCAGCAATCATAGTGTTTCCCAATCCATGTTTAAATGGCAACATCTTAAATGGAATTTAAAAATAAGTTTAAGTAAAAAACGCAAGTTGTTAAGCAAGAGTTAGCATGTCATGTCCTCAGAGTGGCAGTGGGCTCACAAATATGACGTCAGACATGCGGGTACGCAACGGAGAAACCAATTTTAATTATGTAAATTGTCCGTTTTTTTCTTTGTGTTTTTTTCCCCTTGTAATATTTTATGTGATCTATTTTTGAATTCAATTAACTGTTTATTAATGTTTCCAACGTAATGTATGTTGCACACAATTAACATAACTAGGCTACAAAAACAGCCTACACCAAAATGACAGAAAGATAGAAGTATTTAATTTAACGTTTTGCAGTGATATCTCAATATTTATATGCTTATTCAATTCAAAAATGTCTGCTCCATGGGAAAGACCTACCAGCTCAATTCATCAAAGTTATATTATTATCTAGCAAATGTACTTATCAAGCATGCAAAGAACATGAAGATTACTTTTAAAGGTGTTGTTATGGCCAGATTGTCATTTTGTCAATTCACCCTAGAAAAAAGGGCTTATCTCAATGTCCAGGTTGTGGAACCTGACATTAGTAGAGGCAGTTGCTGTTTACAGTGGGGTTTAGCACCCTTTCACTACTGCCCTGAGCTTTGTTGGTTCACAAGAATTATGTCCCCACCACAAAGCTTGACAGCCACCAAGATAGCTTAATGGTGTGATTCTAAATGACTGATTAGTGTCTGTTGCAGATGTCACTGCTCTTTAAAAGCTGCAATCTTCATCAGAGCCATCAGTGTGCTTACAGACATGGACAGAGACCATATCCCTACACTGACGCTGATGGTTCTCTTCCTTAGCTGTATTTGGTGTGCTGAGGATTTTACAGACAATTTATCGTGCCCAGATCATCAGGAGAGCTTTGATGGCTCTTGTTACGAATTTGTTGGCCTGCAGCGATCCTTTCATAGTGCTCAGGACTGGTGTGAGCATGGTGGAGGACATCTCGCTTTTGTCCTTAATGATGAAACACAGCAGTTTCTTCAGAAGCACCTCCATCCAGAGAAGAACTGGTGGCTCGGGCTGGCCCCTGCAGCTTCAAACCTTACTCTGGAGTCTACTAACACTAATGGTGAGAGAACTTAAATTCCTAAATAATTTAAAAAATAACCCTATTATTAACCACCATTATTACTTTATTACCTTTTTCTAGTTTGATTAGATTTTTGAGTTTGTCTTTGCAAGGTATAAACAAGAAATATGAAATGTCATTTGTACATATGTCCAAAATCATCAAAAAGTAGTAGTAGCCAAAAATCCATTAATCATAGTACAACAGTGGTTTCTCTTCTGATAATTGTGTAATTTGTGTCTCTGTTGTTTGCCTATTGCCTCATTGTGATATCTCCTTCAAACAGCTGGCACAAATACGTAAGATCTTGCATTGTTGGGCTTTTGAAAAAACCTGCAGCTGTCACTCAGTCTCAATTACCACTGTCTTTATTTGTCTACAGGGAATTACTCTTTCTCATTTATTTACCTTGTCTGTTATTGCTTTGATAGCTTTAGTGTTTTATGATGGTTTGAAATTACAATGGACACGATAAATTAAAGCTGCCAAAGAAACATTACAGTTTACTTGTTTTCTGTTACCAGGTTCCCTGTCTTGGCTGGATGGCTCAGATGTTAGTTATAATAACTGGGTGAGCCCATCGAAGCCAGAGGCAGCATGTGGATACATACAGAAACATTCAGGCTTTCAATGGGAAGCCACCGAGAACTGTAGCCAAGAATATAACTTTATCTGCCAATTTGGTATGTTGCCTTGCCTTACATTTTACAACGGAATTACAGACTATATTAAATAGACTTATAGACTATGTAGACTTATAAGTATGTATTTGCACTTCTCTTTTTTAGATTCAGGAAGCTCTATTGCTTGTGAAGGCCAAAATGCCACAATGCAGTGTGGTTCTGGTCAAGTAATAGAGATAGATGATAGCTTTTTTGGTCGGAAAACAATACATTACTGCAAAGCCAAATTTGCAGCCTCACTTTCAGCTTCCCAGGAGGAATGTAGCTGGATAGACGTGGTAGATTCGGTAACAGGTACATAACCTATAACATGTATATATTTTGCATATATAGATCTCATATTTGCATTTAAAAATTTTTAATAAATATTTAAGTAGTTAGGCACTTTTCCACTTACATTTATCACATTGTCATTTTAGCACATTGCCACGGGCTGCAGGTTTGCCAGGCTCCTGTGAATGTCAGCACCTTTGGAGAACCATGCCCTGCTCTTGGAAGTTACCTTTCTGTGGAGTACCACTGCAAACATGGTCAGATCGACTATTTATTATATTTATTGGTTCTTAAGATGCTGTGAATGTTTTCTGTTTTCTTTGTGACACATTTTTAAATAGCATCAGTAATATATTGCGTCAGGGCAAAAGTTTTAAATTAGTAGATTACACTGAAAGATATTCTCAAGATTTGTATATCATGTTTTTTAACCCTCAGGACTCTCCTTATTAATTAGTAAGCTGGCAGCTGTCTTTGATAATGTCACCATTACTGTGAAGTGGCTCCTGCATCCATTTCAGGGAAACCTCACATGCACAGTGAACGCTGGAGATGGCCACACAATTGATCCATACAGCCCAGAAGAGTGAGCAATATATACTAATAAGATATATATCATACAATATCTAAAGAGGGAGACAGACACTTTGATTTGTAACATTTAAGCTTTCATTTACTCTATTTCTAGGATGGAGAGCACAGTGATACACAGATTTACTAGTCCTGGACTTTTTATGGTTGGTGTAGAATGCACTACTAGTGACTGGCATGTTACAGCACAGAAGCCAATCACCATTCAGGAACGTCTGGGAGAGTTTAGCATTGTGAAGTGCTATGGCGAGAACATTTCTACAGATGGCAGCAAATGCAATGCTGTGTATGGTAAACCAATCCAAATCCAGGTTTTGCTACAGGCAGGTATGTCACTAGCTTTTTTGTATAAAGATAATAATTGTTGAACATCAAACTAATTATCTGTCTTATGTTTTGATTGCAAGGTACAAATGTTACCTACACAATACAACATGAAGGCCGACTGGTCGCTAACTCATCAGTTGACAGCGGCATCACACCCTACAATATGACTTTGGACATGAGTGCAGTGGAACAGCTTGCACAAGGCTGCCACAACCTGACTCTAACAGCATCTAATAAGATTACAAGCCACACAGTGTCCACTGAATTGGAGTTGTGTCTGCTGCAACCTGTTGAGGGTTTGCAGGCTTTTATAGACGCGGAGGAAGGCGAGTGTCCAGACTCTTCTGATCTAATTATTAATGTTTCCTTTGAGCAAGGAGGGCCTGTGCAGCTGATTTTCTCTCTCAGTGGAGCTAAGGACTCAATCACAGAAACCAGAGAAATGCTCATTGGCAGCTTACAGGCCTTTACGTTCTCCTCTCCACTTGAAGGTTTGTTGTGATAAGCTGTTATTAAATTAAAACTTCACAAATAACATGTATAACTTTTACTGTAATTGTAATTGTTTTGTTGAAGGGTCTTTACAAATCAAAGTGCGAGCCGTGAATGCCTTTTCAACCCTCGATGCTGATGTGGACTTGGACAAGATACTTCTTGCATGTCATAATTATTCAGCCCAACATAAGGATCTAGTATGTTTTTTGAAAAATTAAGATCAGAAAATGATGACTTGTGCTGAATTGTAGCCCAGAGATTATTGTTTATAAATAGATTATAATGTGCACATTTATGCATGCTGATAGAAACATTTTTCCTTTTACAGACAGAAAACATAACCGATGATGATGATAACAATTTAAAAATTATTGCTACTCCATCTAATCTGGTTAATTACAGTCAGAGTGTCAAACTAAGGGCTGCTGGAACCTCATCTTTACCCAGCAGAGGAATCACATTTCAATGGCAATGCAGTGAGAATGATTTAGATTTGATACCCTAAATGTTTCAAATGCTTTAGTATATTGTCTGTATTAGTGTATTTTCTGTCTATTGCAACATTTTTCTGGTTCTCTACTGAAAATGTGTCTCTTCTTGCAGAGGGCTTCTGTAAATGCATGAACGAGACACATGATGAATCTTATACAATTGAAAAAGAGTGTCTTCCAAATCCATTTGAATCTGCACGGTACAGTTTAATTGCAAAGAAAATAAGTTGGTTTAGAAGTCAGATTCAAGTTGCTTCAGCTTCCAAATGTATCACTGTTACTCCAAAGGAATTCACAAATGTAACAATAAGGTAAAACACATCAACTTTGTGCATATGTGGATTAGACTGACTCTTATCAATGGAGTCAATAAATTACACTGTGTCAAGTGTCTGGTGGTAAAGAGTTTTCTATTTTTGCATTTGCAGATGTGATAATTGCACTTCCATTAACGTGAAGAGCCAGGTCACACTGAAACTGATTTGTGAAAAAACATGTCCCAACATTGTTTGGTATATGGAGGACCCCACACCTTTGCCAGTAAGTGTAAATCTTGTAAAGCCAACATATTACTATTTTTTAACTTTTTTAAACCTTTTTTTTCCAGAATAACCTTGAAAAATGTTACTCCAAAGCCGGAAGACGACCCCCGACTGAGAAGCAGGATGGAAACACTGAATACACTGTTCACAGTCGTCATCTACAAGCTTCGAGGGATACAATGCATAACATTGTTGTCATTGCCTATGGTGTGCTTTTATCTTACAAATATATCCTCCATAATCTTTCCTACTTTTGACTATTTTTATTTAAATATTATACAAAATATTTACTGTTGAAATCTTCTTTATGGCAGGTAAAAATGAGGCAGGATTTGCAAAGTACACTCTTCCAATACCAGAACCTGAACCTACTGAATCAAGCTTATCTTCAGTGCTAACAACTGACTCACCTGCAGACCTCGACACTGTGTCATGTAGCATATCCCCACCTGAAGGAACAGTGCTTGCTGCATTTAACATTATATGCAAAACAAGTTTATTGTGTTCTTCAGGCTGCGTTTACTGCATCAAAACAGA
The DNA here is from genome assembly GCA_024416835.2 of Perccottus glenii. Lineage (NCBI taxonomy): Eukaryota > Metazoa > Chordata > Actinopteri > Gobiiformes > Odontobutidae > Perccottus > Perccottus glenii. The sequence goes on along the minus strand of CM044548.2, from coordinate 16,302,931 downwards.
CACAGGTAAGAAATTTTCTCTTAACTTTAAGGAAATAAGTAACCAAGAGATACAGTATATTGTAGATGTTTTGGCAGTGTGGGAAACATACCCAAAGAACTGAAACAAGTCTTATGTTTTACACTAATCTTCAAGGCAAACACCTGCGTTGCAGTAATGAACAAGAGGTTAAATCAGTCTTCCTGCCACTTGGAGATAAGAACAACAATCACAGTTTGTATTTAGTGGTGACTGTGAAAAATGAATTTCAGAAAGCCTCCACAACTTTAACCACACAGGTTTGTGCTCTACTGTTTTAAAATAAAATTACTAGCTAGAATATAAAAAAGGTATTTAACGTTATCTTCTTTAAGGTACGGAGAAGTAACACTAATAGCTCAGTGGAAGCTCTGCAGTCTGCGGTGCAGGACACAGTGGCTCAGTTAGAACAGCAGGGGCTTCTTTCTGGTGAAGCTCTAGGACAAATGTTCACATCAGTTTCAGATATTCTCAACACAGAGGCCAACGAGGAGCAGAAGGATTCAAGAAAGAAGGTAACAAATACATCTTAGGCTTAGTCTTAAAAGTCTTAGTGCACTTTGTAAATGAGCTCTTCCTCATCTTTAAGCTAAGAGAACAAATGTTGGCAAAAATGACCACAGTTCTGCATGAGTCCCCCAGCAATACAACTCAGGGAGTCCAAGTGACAGCCAGAGCTGTGGCTGGAATCACCAAACACTCAGATGAACTCACTCCAATTGCGCAGGTACAGTATTTAAGTTGGAATCTAAAATTTAAAAGACATACAAAATAACAGCACTGGGCACAATTTGCTTTTATAGACGGTTTATAGACTTTTAATTGTAAGATTTATTTTACACAAAACATGAAAATATAAAACAAACAAAAACATTTGCAATCATGTATGTTAAAATGTTTCTGTATATTGTGAATACACTGTATTTGTTGTTTTTTTTTTTTTTTTGCAGGAAGAAGCAGGTTCATTGTTGGTGGACCTCAGTGCCTCCCTGAATGTTATCAGTGTTAATCAAGATGCTGCAGAAGAAGATAATGAAGTTGTGAAAGCAGCTACCCCAATAGTTGAAGCAGCTAGTAATATTTTAAATGTTTCATCCAATGTAAGGATAAAAACCAGACCTAAGGCTTGTATAGGCTGTAGGTACATGCAGCAGTAACAGTCATTGCATCTTGTTTTTTCTTTAGAAAAAAGTCTCTGAGTTTCTTCTCACTGGGATAAATAATATTCAGAGTGCTTTGCTGACAAATAAAAAGCTGGATGGAGAACCAGCCATTATTGATTCTGGTCAGATCAGTGTGTACGTCAACAGGTATGAACTGACCCTCCCAGGACATGTGCATGAGTAAAAGAAAAACAATGATTTAACTTTAACTTTTTTATTGCAGAGTCACTCCAGAAACCATGCAGATGCAAGATATAAATGTTCAGAAAAACACTTCTTCAAGATTTTCCTTCCTGCTCTGCCTGCTAATATTGTCTCTCCAGAAAAGCCAGTGGATGTGAGGGTATGTGCACATTGATATAAACACACATATACATCATTGAGCTACAGTACGTTGTTATGAGAATGCATACATCGTTTTTTGGTTAAAGTTGACTCTGCAGCTAAACATTTCATCCAATACTGGCGTCATTAAATATTATTATTCTTATTTAAAGATGATGAGTTTTGCAAAGAATCCATATGGTTGGAAAGAGGAAAACATCACAGGTGCAGTTGGATCTGTCTCTCTAACAAGAATGGATGGCACCGTCATTCCTGTTCGTGACTTACCAGAAGAGATAGAGGTAACATATGCCCTGTAAATATTTTCATATTTTTTGGAATGGGCACCTTAGTAGATAGTGCTGGTTGACTTTCATTGTGTTCTTTGTAGATTTACCTTCCAAGACTTGATGTCGGGCAAGAGAACAGCACAATCCTAGACTTGGCAAATTTCAGCACATTATTAATTGACGTTCCTTCTCCTGATGTAACATTGGTACTGAAAATGGAGCCTTCTGAGGACATTTCCTTCATAGTTTACCTGGGATACAAAGGTTATCCAACTGAAGAAAATTATGTTGCCAAGACCCAAGTCCCTATAGAGCATGCAAAAGAAGGTACTAATAAAATAAATCATGTATTTTGTGTTTACACTGCAACTGTGGCAAATACTGGTTCCATACAATTTTATTACAGAGGAACAGTATACCTGGGTGTTGGGGCCCAAAGATCGAGCAGGAGATGTCGGAATGCACTATCTTGTGATAAAGCCTATTGTGAAGGCAGGCATCAAATCAGTCAATGCCACTATTGAGGTTGTTACTATTGCTGCCCAGTGCAAGTACTGGAACGAAACCGAGTCGTTCTGGAGTGAAGATGGGTGCAGGGTGAGTAAAAAAGCCATCATTAAAAAAGAGCATGTGAACTTTGGTTTAAAACTCTTTTTTATTTCTTCTCCAGGTTGGTCCACTCACCACTCATTTAGTGACGCAGTGTCTTTGTAACCACTTGACATTTTTTGGAAGCTCCTTTTTTGTCATGCCAAACTTGGTGGATGTGTCACGCACCGCAGAACTTTTTGCTACTTTTACTAACAACCCAGTAGTGGTTTGTTTTGTAGGGGCCATCTTTGCCGCTTATCTTCTGATTATTGTATGGGCACGAAGAAAAGACATCCAGGACTCAGCTAAGGTAAACCACTGTTCCATCTGTTCTTTCTTTTCCAAGCAAAAAAAAAAAAAAGAAAACAGTAGTAACATTTGCTATATAGGTTATGCACCACCAAGAGTCTTCCTTGAATGTATTCTGTTAACATTTCCTTAGGTCAAGATAACATTTCTGGAGGACAATGACCCTTTGGCAGAGTATCGCTATATGCTAAACATCAGCACAGGACATCGGCATGGTGCATCCACCTCTTCTCAAGTCAGTTGCATTTGTTTAAGCTTATGAATCGGGCAAATCTATCCTGTCTTTTCAATGGCTTGGTTGTGTTGTAGGTGACAATAACTTTGCAGGGAACAGGGGGAGAAAGTGAGCCCCACCACCTGACAGACTCGGAGAAGCCAGTGTTTGAGAGAGGTGGAGTGGACATGTTCCTGCTCACCACACACTTTTCTCTGGGAGAGCTGCAAAGCATACGGCTGTGGCATGACAACACGGGAGCACACCCTGCATGGTAGCATGTTGATGTGAATTACTGCATTAATCTTAAATGTTTTTTCAGGCAACAACAGTAACTGTAGGTGTTAATTGTAGGTATGTCAACAAAGTTGTGGTACAAGACCTGGAGACTGGTCAGAGATGGCACTTTCTGTGTAACTCCTGGTTGGCTATAGATGTGGGAGAGTGCACTCTGGACAAGGTTTTCCCAGTGGCTACAGAGATGGACTTGAAGAGATTCAGGTAAAACAAAAGGGCATCATACTAACTTATGCATGACGTTCTTGTGTGTATTTATGTACTTACAGCACTTTTTTTTTTTTTTTTAGTAATCTTTTCTTTATGAAGACTGCCAAAGATTTCCGTGATGGCCACATTTGGTTTTCTGTCATCAGTCGACCTCCCTGCAGCACCTTCACTCGAGTGCAGCGGGTATCCTGCTGTTTTTCCCTGCTGTTGTGCACCATGCTCACAAGCATCATGTTTTGGGGCATCCCTACAGACCCCTCTGAACAGACCATGGACCTGGGTATTGTACAGTTTACAACTTAACAAAAAACTAGGATTGCGCTGACAATTACTTACTTTAGGGAATAGATTTACTCTTCTCAAGATCCAAATTACTGACCTATTCTTTTAATGTTACTTTTGGCAGGTCATATTGAGTTCACATGGCAGCAAGTGATGATTGGAATTCAAAGTTCAATCATCATGTTCCCTATTAATCTCTTCATTGTGAGTATCTTCAGAAACACTCGTCCTCGAGAAAAAAGCAAAACAGACACATCCAAACAGGGAAAGATTGGTAAAGTCTCTCCCTCCCAGACTTCTCCACAGAAAGAGCTTAAAGACATAACACCAGAAACTGTGATCAAGGTGAGACGATGGCTCTCTTGCTAAATTAGCCAAAAATATTTATTTTGCATGCCTAAATTACTTTATGCGTTTTTTTTTAGGACATAAAGAGAATTGCTCAGTCTCTGTCAAAGGCCAGGAAGAGTCCAATTCCTTATTTGGACCTCAGGCCTGGTCAGCAGTGTGATATTAATACTCTGCTGTCTCTAGTGGAGGACATTATTAGACAGCAGAACAGAGCATCTGAAGATTTCTTCACTGATGCATCCAAAAAGGAACGCTCTATGATTCTCTCTTTAGGATCAGTCAGTTTGCAAGGTAAAATATGTAGTCCTAATATACGTACTGAGAAATATAAAAATGAAACCCACAATTGTAGAGAATCATGCCACAAAAATATACATTTGAGTAAATATTGTTTTCCAATGACAGAAAGTATGTGGGAAGTCCCAGTGAGAACGTCAGATGGTGCCCAAAAGAGAACAAGTTACAGCCGATATCTCTACAGGCAACTGCGTCATGTTGAAAAGGAGTTGGGTTTGTTGGGGCCTTCTCGTTTTCCCCACCCTGAAAACTACAATCGAGCTGCAACAAGTCCATGGAATGAAGTCTCTTCTGGAGTACCACCTCCCGTTGTCCAGTCTGGAAGCAGAGCAACTAGACTGCAACCCCAGTCCTGAAGAGAGCATCAGTGGCGACATCAAAAAGAAGAGTCAGGGAGGGCTGCCATGGTGGTTTGTCTTTGTTGGGTGGATACTGGTGATTGCAACCAGTGGGGTGTCAGGATACTTCACTATGATGTATGGGCTGACTTATGGAAAAGATCGATCCATAAGCTGGCTAATCTCTATGGTAGGTCTCCTTTTTAGAGAGTTTGTTTATTACCCAACCGTTAAAGGTAAGTGATTTTGTAAGATACTTAAATATTAATCTCACTAATCTGATAATTAAAAGTAACAAGTCTAAAGTTTCAAATCTTCTTACAGGTTCTTGGGTTTGCAGCTTTCTTCGCTCTTGTTCTGAAAAAGGTTGACCAGGAAGAATATGGAGATCCCCAGTTAGAAGGACTTACACTGACCCCAGGTATGACTTCCAGGTGCATATATCACCCTGTTTGGTTTTGTTTCTTAAATAAAAAAACTAATGAGTGGAAAGTATTTACCCTCAGATGACCCTGTTACTGTGCGTGCCGGAAGAAGAGATAGCACGTGTAGTTATTATCAACCACCACCTGCTACTGACATTGAGAAGATGAGAAGCAACATGATTAAAGAGCAGAAAGTCTTCATCCTTATTAGGGAGATTGTGGGTAAGAACCCCACTTTGATATGCAACAGAATTGAGGCCAACATGAATGTTAATGCTAATGTGTTTATCTTACAGCCTATATAGGATTCATGTGGATGCTCCTCCTGGTGGCATATGGTCAGAGGGATCCCAATGCATACTTCCTAACTCAACACATTCGGCAAAGCTTCAGCAAAGGCATCTCAGACACTATGAGTATTCAAGATGTGTTTGGTTGGGCAAACTCAACTCTTTTGAGCAACCTTTTTGGAGACTATCCAGGTACGCATGTTATGAAATTAAATAGCTGTAAATTGGATGACACTACTATCCATGTTGAGGCATGTTGGTGTGTCAAAAAAATGGAAATTACATGCAAATTATTCTGTCAGTAAAATCTGAGAACAAGCTTTTGACCGTTTCCATCTTAAAGCAGGCTGTGTAACTGATTTTTATTTTTAATTATTGTCTACTACTAAGACATAACATGTATACGTTTTTTTTCTTAGTAACTAACTATAAACCTAAATCCAAAATTGCTACGTGTATGTAAAATGTAGTTTCCCAATAAGTAAGTATATTTATTTTATTTGTTTTAGGATTTATCACAGATGGAAACTCAAAGCTGGTTGGGAATGCTCGTCTTCGCCAGGTGAGGGTACAGAAAAAGTCCTGCCAAGTTGCTCCTTCCATGAAGCAGTCTGTACGGGATTGTCATGCTCGCTATTCATGGGAGTTGGAGGACATGGGCTCCTATGATCCAGGCTACACTGTGGCTGATAATAGTTCAGAGAATATGGAAAACCCGTGGAAATATCAGTCTCAGAGAAAACTAAGATCTTATCCCATCTGGGGCAGTGTCGTCCTCTACAGAGGAGGAGGCTTTGTGGTGGATCTGGGGCCGGATTTACAAACTTCCAGCAGGTACAACAGTTTTACATCGGAAGGTGTGAAAACTAAACCTGAAAAGTCAGTGTGTAATATGTTTTTAATGTTTTTGTCTTGTTTTGAAGAACCCTTCAGTCTCTTTATGACAACACCTGGTTTGATTCATACACCCAAGCCATCTTTGTTGAGTTCACTGTGTACAATGCAAATGTTAACCTCTTCTGTATTGTCACATTAATACTGGAGACCACAGCCATTGGTGAGTTCTCCTGTTGTGATAAATATACAGAAATATAAATCTAATCTAAGGACTATAATATTTTAACTTAGACCCTGTTTATTACAGGAGCATTTCACTTTCGCAGTGAACTTCAAAATGTCCGTCTTTACCAGTCAACTGGTGGCCTTCATATCTTTGTGATGGCCTCCGAAGCTATTTACTTCATCTTCATCCTTTATTATATGTTTGTGCAGGTTTGTTTTTATTTAGTAACAAAACACTATTATTGTTAGTAAAATGTTTCCTTCCAAATCAGACTGATCCCTTGTCCTCACAGGGGAAGTTGATCAAGCAACAGAAATGGACTTATTTTAAAAGTAAATGGAACCTGCTTGAACTCGCTATTGTCGTCCTAAGCTGGAGTGCCTTATCCGTCTTCATTAAAAGAACTTTACTGGGGAAACGGGACATGGAGTACTATCAGAACAACAAAGAGCAGTAAGCATTAAGAAAAATCTTAACTCACCAATAGTTACATATGTATGTAGCATGTACATAATTCATAGCTTTAGACTACATGAGTGAGATGAATCATGCTAGTTTACTGTTGAGCAAGTAAGATTAAACAAAAAAGAATATAGAAAAAAGGTTAAAGTAACAGCATCTGGACTAAGTTTTAAAGGTGAAGACGTTTCGTCTCTAATTCCAAGAGACTTTATCAATTCAGAGATCAACTGGTAAGAGAGCTGAGCTTATATCTCTAGAGGGAGGAGTTTCCCCCAAAAGCAAACCTGATGGACCAGGCTGTCCTGGTCTCACAGTCGTTGGCCATGAAAGGGAAGTGTGACTCCTGATGTGGGAGTCGTTAAGGCTCAGGTGTGTCGTTAGTGACACTGCTCCATTCAGGTGCATTGAGCCTCACCCTAGAACAACAAACACCTGATTAGAACAGTGACACTAACGACTCGGCACCTGAATGGAGCAGAATCACTAACGACTCTGCACATGAATGGCGCATTGGCACTTACCACTTTGCACCTGAATGGAGCAGTGTCACTAACGACACACCTGAGCCTTAACAACTCCCACATCAGGAGTCACACTTCCCTTTCACAGCCAACGACTGTGAGACCAGAACAGCCTGGTCCGTCAGGTTTGGTTACAGGGAAACTCCTCCCTATAGAGATATAAGCTCAGCTCTCTTACCAGTTGATCTCAGAATTGATAAAGTCTCTTGGAATTAGAGACGAAACGTCTTAATCCTTAAAACTTAGTCCCGATGCTGTTACTTTAACCTTTTTTTCAAGATGTCCTGGATGACTGAGAACCTTCACAGACAAAAAAAGAATATAGTGAGCAACTAGCTGTTTTAACATGTTACTGTAACTGCAATGGATTTTGTTCCATTGAATTGTTACAGATTTGAAATCGTTTTTCAAATAAATGTTTGTGCACTCTCTCCAGATATGCCAGTTTCCATGAGACAGCCAAAGCTGATGCAGTGCTGGGGTATTTGATAGCTTTCCTCGTACTGCTGGCTACAATCAAATTATGGCACCTGCTGAGACTGAATCCCAAGCTGCATATGATTACAGCCACACTGCAGCGAGCCTGGACTGATATTTCAGGCTTCCTGGTGGTCATAACCATTATGTTCCTGGCCTACTCCATTGCTGTGAGAATTTTCCCACACTAACATATCGCTTTAAGCAGTTTTTATTCTTTACACTATATGATATTGTGAGAAACTGAAATTCTAATGTAAATAATTGAAGAGGATTTGCTTTCTATTCTATACACTTTCAGTCTAACCTGATGTATGGTTGGAAGCTGTACTCCTATCGGACTCTGCTAGATGCTGCTCAGACCATGGTCAGCCTGCAGCTTGGCATTTTTAACTATGAAGAGGTCAGTAGGATTGTTATGTTAGTACCTCAATGCTTTATAAAAGATTATAAAGATTATAAAAATTTTTTTTTTCTCTACAGGTTTTGAATTACAATCCAGTGCTTGGTGCTTTTCTCATTGGCTCCTGCATTGTGTTTATGACCTTTGTTGTTCTGAATCTCTTCATCTCTGTCATTCTGGTGGCATTCAGTCAGGAGCAGCTCCATCATAAGGTAAAACCTCCGCTTGAATGTGGTTAGAAGAATAACTGATGCAAAAAATTGAATGTTAATGTAATAGTATGCCTGGTATTAGACTGTGATTAACTCGGTTTACTCACTTTTCAACAGCCTTCAGAGGAGGAGGAGATTGTGGACCTGATGCTGATGAAACTCTGCAGTTTGTTTGGAATCAAATGTAAGAAACAAAATTGTGATAACCCAAATGAGAAATCAGTTGTTTCATCTTCAATTAATGGGCTCTCAACAATTTCCTCTGAGACCTCTAAGGAAGTGTGACATGCCAAAAATATGATATATTAAAAAATAAATAATATTTGTTAGTTGTACGGTGCACATTGCTTCATCATTAGCAACACATAACAGTTTGTCTCATTTGTACAGACCATCATAGTAGTTATGCCTTGTGACTGTACACTGGACTGTACACTAAACTTGTTGCAATAACCATATTTAAATATTTAAATAGATTTGTGAAAGAAAAATCTTGCTAAGTACATCAAAAGATATTCAGCTTTTCTGTTGTAAAACCTCAAGCTGTTATGTTATATATATGCTAGTCATGAAACTACTGTATAGAAATGATGTGTTTTAAAACCAGAGATAGCTGACATAAAAGCTATTAGCTCTTTAATGGCATACAATAAAAAAGTAATTTAGGTTGCTACTGTAGTGTGTAAAGTGACTAGACACACATAATGTGTATGTAAGAAGCCTATAATATATTGTAATATAAAATGTTATCTGAACATTTATTAATAAACATGAGCATGAGGTTGATGATTGCAAGGTGTTCTTAATACTCCATAAAAACAGTTTAGAGGGTTATTAAAATAAATATGACCCATATAAGAGAGGTGCTCTTATATAGAGCCTGTTGTTAGCTCTGGTCAGTTTTATATATTACTTTTGGATTGTCTCCATTGCAAACACTTTCAGATATTTCTATTTCTACTTTATTATTGTAACAATATTGTATTATGGGAAAATCCTAAAATGACGCTATAATGTGATAACATAGCCACTACAGCAAATTTCTTTTGGATTATAGAATACATTTTACTTTTGAATTTATTTTTGAAATACACCAAATAGATATAGTCTATGCAAGTGACTGAACTACACTGCGACTTTCGAAATAAACTTGACCTCTTTACGTATAGCGTCATACGAGGGGCGTGGCACCCGTCAACAACAACAACACATGCGCTGAAGGCGGACCGAGCAGGACTCACCAGCGGAGACATTTAACGAGTCAAAACTGCAGGGCTGAGTTTGACCCGTGGTTTTCTTAGTATAACAGCTAGGTTTTTTTTCGCACCGACCAAGAGAAAACAGTGGTCAGTTAAGCAACGTCACTTGGTGTTTGTCGGGGGTGTCCGGTTTCCTGACGCGGAGGGATTGCGATGCCCTCTGACTTTGCGTCGCTCTTCAGCGGGGAACTCGACCTGAATTTTCCCACAACGTCGTACTCTACAGGTAGGATCACTTAATTCATGTACTCTTTTCGTCCAAAATGTCTTTATTGTTTATTGTATTTGTTTTAGACGTAGTTTGTAACTTAGATCTAGTTTGGTACAGTTCAAGTGCACGGACCTACTTATCTTGACAGCCTAAACGACCATATTTTAATCTTGTGGTAATCATTTCTCAATGGTGTCTTAACCACCAGAAGACCTATTCTTTTGTCGTTTGGACAAAGTGAAGAAGCCCTCCTGCCGTACACCGGTCTGACCTGTTTAGTCTTTTTCCCTGCTAGATGAAACGGAGACTTATCTTGTCCTCTGTGGTCTGTTCATAAAGCCACTATACCCTCCTCCGCCCCCCTGACGGACTTCACTGGTCCTGAGAGCGGCGCTACTGAGCTCACAAAATAGTATAATCTCCTCAAGAGCATGGGACGCTCACACCCTGCAGGTAAAACCGCTCAATCGGTTTAATTTAGGTAGGTATTAGGGACTTTTAAAACTTTATGAGCTATAGTTTTACCTTGAAGTTGTTCCTTAAAACAAAGAATATTATAGAAAAGGCTACTGAATAGAAACACTCATGAGTCAAGTGGTCCTAAAATGTTATTTTCCAGAGTTTTACATGAAAACTAAGGCTGTTATTTATAAGATGTATAGAACCTGCTTAGCAATTATAGAACCCCTCTATTTTGACCCTTCACAGTCTGGTCACTTATTAACCTCGTGGTTGCTCTGTGTGTAAACCTGGGCTTAAATGGCACTCTATTAATATTGACTCTGCTGTGTTAAGTAAACTTGTGGCATGCGTATAAAACACTTGATTGCTTTGAAAGCCTGTTCATATTATATGATAAAAGACCAGAAACATCACAAGAAGATGTACTAAAAACAGTTCAGAACATACAGTCATATATTACTGTTTTTAAAATAAACAGATAAACCAATAGGGCATTGAGTTGCTTTGTAAAGCTTTTTAGAATTTATTTTACAAAGGCTTTCATGAACTTGAATCCCATCAGCAACTTGTTTTACTGAAGTGTAACTCTTTACTTGTGTGTTATAATAAATGGGTTATTATAACACTGCTGCAGTTTAACCTGACAGCAGTGGTACCGATATGAGCTCCTCAAAAAAGCCTCTTTGTGTGCTACTGCCTGTGTAGATGGGACAGCAATATGTTTAAAGTAAAATCCTCAATGACAAATTGCAATTTTCTTCATGAAAGCCAAGCCCCACAACACATATTCAGTCTAATTATAAGGCTAAACTAAAACGTATTTATAACTTGAAAATAATATTAAATTATTTCTACCCTTTGAAGAATGGTGTCAATTTACTTCTTGCTTCTCTTAAATCTCTTTCATTCTGTTATCATTAATCATTAACACTAACCAAACCCCAATAAAAAGACTACTCAGGTCTGGGTCAAAACACCACCTTCTCTGGTATTTACTGCACACCTGTGACTTTGTTTGTGTCGGAAGCAAATCAGTGTCTGAGTGGTTTAACCGGTCAGGGTCGTATCACTTGAGTCTCTATCAACAGTTTTTAAGTTAAATGGTTTTTGCTATACACCAAGGTGTGCTGTGCTAAATCGGTTTGCTGTGTAAAGCTCATAACTATTTTGCAGGACACACAAAAAAAAAAAAAAAAAACTGGACCCCCTTGAGAATGAGATGATGTATCTCAAGGAGCTATCCATTAATAAATTCTAAATAATTAAATGTCTGTGAAACATTTTTTAATTGAGAGATGTGGCTGACCTTTGTCTCCTTGCCTTATTGTAGGTTAACAGGTTAGTTGTGCACATGAATGAAAGCAGATCTTTTCCAACCCTTAAGGAGTATCTCTTGGGCAGAGTCCAATTATTTGTATTTCAGTTAGCCGTGGAAATTGACTTCTGAGTCCAGCAGAGGACATGGGTCTGCAAGAGGATGTGACATTGCAGCCTTATGCATGATTTCTCACACTCTTTCCAAAAGCACCAAACACTATGAGAGCTTTGAACTGTGTGTTTTTCTCTTTTGCGTAGGATGCATTTGAACTAAGACTTAATCAAGTCAAGTGATACTTGGCCAGCAGGAGTATTTCTATTGGCCGATGAAAAGCAGCAGTTTAGATGTCAGCAGCTCATAATTGAACTGTAGCTCTAAGGATCTTTCCTGCACAAAATATGGCAGGCAGGCACGTACACCATATCTAAGCCTAACTATATTCACAAGAGGAAATTAAACATTATGTTAGTGCCAAATCAAATTCAAAAAGCTCACAATTAGTTCTAATAATAGGTTGAGGAAACTTTTATTTGCCTTTCAAGCTGGTTTAAATAATGATTACACCAAGTACAGGTACAAGGCAACGAAATGCAGTTAGCATCTAACCAGAAGTGCAATAAGCAGTAAGTACAGAATATACAAGGTCTATAATATGTACGATAACTAATCTATGTACAATAACGATCACATGAGTAGCTCAACAAATACCCACAAACCAGATGTTGATTTTACAGTGAGCTATTGTGCTTTAAATGTACACTGAAACGGCAGAAAGTAAAGTACACATTGCTATTGTAATCTAATAGAATAAAACCGGTGTGAGGCGTATCATATTCAGTTTTTGTTGAAACCGTGCCATTGAGCTCTTGATGTGTGTAAAGACCCAGTACACCTTGGGCTGGTTATATTTCGCAACCACTTCTATATTATATTAATTGATTTATAGTTGATTTAAGAAGAAGAATTTATTTAATTTCTTTTCAGTTCAATCAGTCATAATGAATGAAACCATACCTTGACAGTTATGTGATTTATGCTGTTAATAGTCTTTCATAATTTGTTCGTCTTGTGGTTTGTATGGCAGTATATTCTCTATATTATAACAGTATTTCATAAACTTTAAAAATGCAGAAAGCCTTTAGCCTAAAGAGTCAAAGAGAGTAAGACAGGCTATTCTTCATCCTACTGGGTTTTTGGTAACTCAATATCCCGTGTTTCATTTCTCTTTTCCAAGTTATCTTGGGCTTTCTTGGCAGACTGGCAGGACTGAAGAGAATAGCAGCACTGCTCTTGTCATTGTTGCTTACCTATATCATTAAAATCTTGAGATTCATGTCATTCCATTATGGTTTGACACCAGTTTTTTTGGAAGGTTCAATCTCAGACCACATTAGTCTGTCCTTTTGTTAGCATGTAAGGCAATAACCACTACTAAGTTTTTATAAAATTGTCAAGGGAGTAACCCGGTCTAAAGTACTCACACGCATTGTTCATATCATTCACACTTCATCTGTTTTTTATTTACAGTGAAAATCACCAAGTGATTAGCACCAACCACCACCTTGTGTTTATTAAGTTTGTTTGGATGATTTGGACTTTAGTTTCTCTAATGCCAAACATTGTGGCAGCGCAATGAGAGTTCACCCTGACGTAAAAACATATGCCATTTATTCCATGAATGAATTTATTTTGTTCAAACCAAAACAAAAAACGATCCATTTAGTTCACTTTGTCAGCAAAAAGCCCCGATCTGTCGGTCATTCACAGCTGGCATTTTAAACTGCGGCGCAAATGGAAAAACATGCATTTTTTAAGGGACACACTAGGTGCTGTTTGCGCTCCGAGACCTCCATTTTGAAGTATTTTTGGTACGCACTGAGGTTCATCTGTAGCATTCACGCTTATCCACAGCAAGTGTGAACGCACCCTTAATCTACTGAACAGTATCTGGGAAGTCACGGTCTATATCATTTGCTAACTATTTTACAAGCCGTTAACCTTCTGTAGCGTCTCCCAAACCGTTAAATATCAGATCAGAGGTGACACCAGCCCCCAACACTGCAAGTATTTGTCTAAAGACGGTTCAAGCCGTGTCAAGGTGAACTGACATTGTGGAGTTTTCTTTAGTCCATTTCATTTGTTACAACAACGTTACACTTAGATTTTTTTGTTTATTTCTTTAGGACAGCGTACAGTCTACATTAAGCCGGAGCAGAGATGCTTGTACCAGATTATAGCTTAACAGCTAATTTCCATCTGTAGTCCTATATTGTACATGTTTTTAGTGGTAGGGGAAACCGGAGTACCCGGAGGAAACCTACGCAGACATAGGGAGAACATGCAAACTCCACACAGAAAGGCCCTGCCCTGGATGGGAATCGAACCCAGGACCTTCTTGCTGTGAGGCAGGCGTGCTAACCACTTTGCCACTGTGCCGCCAAATAGCTACAATTGGTTCTAAAAGTTACAATATACAATACATGCATCATCTTTACTATTATGAGCAAGATTGCCCAGCACAGTACTCAATAATCTAAATATAAGGTGTTCTCCATGGTGCCTCTTTTTTCTTGGTACTCAGTAATGCCTGTTGATCTGGATTTGGCTGACGACACACTGGCTGTCAGCATTTTTTGCATGACTTACTAGTATGACTAAGTTAAAATAAGAAACTCCACACTGTTCTGTGAAGAAGCAGTCAAGACAGGTTCTGAATATTTGAATGTTCTTACCAGAGTCAATATTACCCCAACTTTTTGATACAACAAGCCGTTTTGCTTTGCAACATACAGTATTTTGTTCACCCCTCATAGTCTTTGTCATTGAAGCAGTTCTATGAATTTTCTTTAGTTTTTGTGTCATGACTAGATGCTTTCATGCCATGCTGTCTCAGCAAGCCCTGGTCTGTCTTATTAAAACATGACTACTGATTTTTTTTCTCCTTTATGCCTTCCTCAGCTTGTTTATCTAAATCAAAGCTCATTTTGCCTCATTCAGTTCACATTTATAAAATGCAAGCCTTTCTTAGAGCTTCATTCAGAGTTTCCTTTAAAACCTCTGTGATTCAACATTTCCTAATTTGTACAAGTGGGTATTTATTTCTTAAGGATGTTGAAGTGGGGTGTTGAGAAAAAAATAGTATAGCAGAACAGAATTGCTCTTCTCAAATGATCCTACTTCTTACTGGCTAAATATTAGGATTTGTTGCAGGAATATGGTCATTTGATTTGCTGTAATCTGTCAGTTCTTATGACCCCTTTTATCTGAATAAAGAGCACTGCTTAGCTAAACTTAAATTATTTTGATGGCTGCTAATCCCTTTTAAGCCTACATGTTCTGTCTAGTTGCTTGTCTCAGTGAGTGTTCGATACGGTGCATGCTGTTTTGCTACAGGCTTTTCCTGGTACCCCAGGCCAGCGCTAGCATACAAAACTGATGGTTCATATCGGAGCAACTTTTGAGTGCATGATATTATGATTGACAAGAAGACTCAACATCTGACAGACTTGATCTTGCTGCATGCACTGGGCTGAGGTCCAGCACATTCCAGTATCTATGAGTAAACATGACATTTTCTGGTGAGTGTGCATGAGTGTAAGCCTCTGTGTGTCCTTTGTAAATAGTTTGAATTCCACTGCTTTCTGTAGTTGCTTTCTTTGATAAGCTTGTGTATACTATTCGCTCCCATCTAAACACTGAACTAAAGGGATGCTGTTGGCAAAGCTCCATATATTGAGAAACAGTTTGTCCAGTTCAAAGTCAAAAAAGTAAAAACTGCTGCAGCTCCAAATAATTCTTTACCTAAATGTAATTCAAATGAGTAGTTTATCCTCAGCTCTTTCCTTGTAAGAACTTGTTGAAAATGTGTGTATTTTCAAGACTTTTAGACAGGTTGTTCTAAGCCAGCAGCCCTTCACAAAGACGTGCATTTGTATTTAAAAAAAACAATAAAAAATATTGCTACTTGTTAGTTCATTACTAGTATACACACAGTTGTAACAGTTAATATTGACTGTGGGTCGAGCAGCTTCATGCATTGACCGTGGTAGGAAACTGTCTGGGCTGTTTTTTAAGTCAGGGTAGTGGTGAGTGTTTATTGAAAGCAAGTTATGTAAACTGATGCCTTGAGGTCACTTCTGGTCACTTCAGGATTAGCTCAACTGAAAGGGCTGCATTCAAATGTTGTATACGTAGTTATAATTACATAGACCTTTCTCAATGCATGTTGTAATTCTTGTTTGGCAAGGAGCGTTGTGTCAGAAACAGCAGTGGTAAGAAATACAGAGTATGGAAGGAACCGATGTAATTTATATATAAAAGAAAAAGGTAAACAAAAATTCATATTACAAATGGTCAATTTTGGAAAATAACTTTAAATGCACTGCATTCTGCACTCTTTCCTGGAGGGGATTTTGGAAGAACACGGTACGCTTCTTTAGGGTGCCAGCACAGGGGGCCTCTACTGGGAGGGACAATGCTTGTTGGAGAAGGTCTGGGGAAAAACACACTCGTCATTACCATATTTTTTGGTGGTGTTCAAGTCTCTCCTCATTCTGGCTCCAACTCAAGAACAGTATTGGTAAAGTTGTTGGTGTTACCTTATTGTACGAGTTTGGAAAATTTTATTGAGGGAAAATATATGTATAATATATTATTAGCTGCGGGAAATAAAAGTATAACAAGGAAATGGCTTACTAATAATATTTATACCAATGACAATTGGATTGGTCTTGTCCACAGTATTTATATAATAGAGAAATTTAACATATACTATGAGACTTGAGTTAGACAAGTTGTCTAACTCAAGTCTCATAGTATATGTTCTTTAATTTCTATAAATATATAAAACATGTTTTTATTATTCATATAATTTTTATTTATTTATGTTTGTTTTGGGGCTTTTTTGCTTTAAAAGATTAAAGATTATTACTAAAAATACACAGACTATTGTTTTGTTTGTACAAAAACATCTTACATCAATGCAGGGTAAGTGTATACTGAGTATGCAAACTGTTCCTTATAAAAATTTAAATGAAAAAAAACAACAACAACAAAAAAAACACAACAGGGGTGTCTGTCTTCCTCAGTGCACTAAGTAAATGCCTGTGTTTCCAGCAGGACACATGTACAGTAGCTGTCAAGCACAAGCTTTCATCAAATCAGTTATTATCTTCCAGCATTTTTGTGGCTCTGCAATCAACAGAAAAATCAATCTTGAGCCACTAGTACATAATCCTATCAAATATTGCCGTTGCACAGTAACTATTTGAGGTGCAAATAAATAAATATATTTACTAAAACTAGTGCTAAATTTTGCATAAATATAATTTATATGCTTGTGTTTTGAACAAATGTTCTGTGTCCATTTACTAATTTAGATGTAACAAAATGACATGTTCATTAATGAATGGCCTGTCTGACTCTACACCTCAAACCCCCCAAACTCTCACATTTTCTCTCAGTCGTCTTTTGATTACGCCAAGATGAACTGCTGCTCTTCCCTTTTAAAGTTTGTAATCAAACACAGATCCCTAAATAAAATTAAAAAAAGTCAATTCATGCAAACATTACGCTTTTGCACCTTTAACACCTCATACATAGTTTTATGTTCACAAAAAAAAGATGAAAAAAGTTCACTTTGAGAATCACATAAAAATATACTGGCAAAGCCCACAAACCTTAAAGGAAAACGATGACTGAGATTATGTAATTATCCACAAGAATGCAGGATTGAATTCTGTGTAGAGCTTTTTGTGCTGTCTTAGTGTATATGCATTTAGTTTTCTGTGTGCATTATTCAGTCTCTCATTATTCTTGTCCCCTGTTCTGTGTTGCTATGGAGTCCTTGGCACTCGTCATGTAAACTTGGCTGTAAACATTTCAGGGTTGTTGTACATGGTTTCTTTCAGGTGCCAGCCCCCTGTTTTTTCTTGTCTATTTTAAGAAACTCTGGATGTTCTTATTCACGGTAAACAGATTTTAAGCTTCTATTATTTTTTGGAGAATAAGTTAAGTAATCTTTACAAAAACACAGATTTATAACATATGTAGGTTATTGAGTTGATAGTAGCTTAACAGGATTCCACCTGACAATGGCACTAACCTGTTAAGCAAGTATAGAAAATGGTCTGCAAGCACAGTAAACAGAACGGTCCCAGGGAGAGAAGTAGGTGGAGTGGAGAAGGGGGACAGAAGGGGAGTTAAATCAGTCACTCAGCCAAAAACCAGTGCCACGCCCCAGGTGCCAAGGCTAGTAAGAGCAAGCAGCAGGAATGTGAGGGAAATGAATGGGAGTGTAAGTCCTGCCATTCACATGGTGAGTGCTCCTTTTTTCACCTTTTGCCTGCCCTACTTACCATATAAATATAGCACAAGGTTTGGTGAAAATATAAGCAATGACCTGTAACTCATGGTCCAGGAGTAGTTAAATTTATGCAGAATAATTCAGCTCTGATTTGATGCATAGTTGCTTTGTGGCCAGTTTTAGATGTGTGAAAACGTAAAAATGTTATTTTATATGTAACGTATTAAAGGATTATAGCAGACATAAGTCTCAGACATACAGTGGTGTGACTATTTGTTTGTGTTTGTTCTAACACTGTCTGTATTGTATAAATATTACAGGCAGACAGAAAATGACATTTTTCCGTGGTGGTCAGTGGTCTGGACAACAAGACTGCGGCCTTAAATTGAAATCAAAACATTACATGGTGTGTGAGTCAGGCTGAATCACTTCGCAGTTAACATTATTGACCATCTTTTTTTAAACTTTTCCTGTGTTTAAATGACAATTTTTTGTCCTAGGCCAAAGAAGAATCTGTCTCTACAAAAGTCCAAAAGACTAAATTTTAATTTGTAATGTCCAGTGACTGTGGAAACAGTTTGAACAGGACAGCTATTGGGGGTGAGACCACCGCTCTGAGGAAAGAGTACATATTTTTGTCTCTGTGGTTGGCAATCTGTTTACTGAAAGAGCTGCTTACTCTGTGCACATGTTGCAGCATGTGCCATCACAGAGTTAGCCTCATGAAGACTGTGGACTTTTAAGTGTTTTAAGTGTAGAAGCACAGGCAAAGAGAGTGTTTTTGTTGAGATACAGGTGTGTGTGTGCATGGGCATTTATGTTTTGCTGGTATTTTGTTTGGAGAACTTAGCAAATAACCGACAAACTCACAGTAGAGCCTTGTGTATGTGCTATTACTGAGTCCAGATTTAAGCTCCTGTTCTGGGAACCAACATTCCCTGCTCTTTTAGACCAAGCTGTAAGAGACAGGAGGGCTTTAGGAATTGAGGGGCATGGGCTGGTTTCAGTGCATCCCAGGTTTGTCCATTGTACACAGTGAGTGGTAACAATGGGAGGGTTAAGTATTTGATATACACACCAGACCCTGGGACTCAGCTGCAAGTAATTAAATCTGGCAGTTGGCAGAGAAGAGAGTCAGGCGACTGTAATGTCCGCTTGAAGTTCATACCATAATATTTGGATGATGAACCAGGCTGCTAGTAAAAGTGTTGTCATGCTGTTAATTCAAGTCCTCCCCCCTCCCCGCAGGACAGGAGAGAAAAGGCCTTTGTGTGTACATGTAGGAAATAGGGTCTTCTATTAACTGTACTATGGTTTGCATTGATAACACAGTATCTTGTTTATTACTCATCAAGTGCCTTGTCAATCAGGTGACAGGTCAGATTGTCTTGTAAATAGATTAATATATTTGACACACAGTTCTCGATGTACTGTAGATATTCATGCTTCATAACGCTAATATACAGTATGTAATTAACCTGTCCCTCCCTTTTCTTTTAACAGAGGTGGTGTATGAGCTCCTTCCCAAAGAGTGGCAGTTGCAAACCCCCAGTCATCAGAACCCTAAAGCTATGAGTCAAAAGAGCGGCGGTGTGGCAGGCTCACCCCCCTCTGCAGCACTAGCATCAGGTAGGATCCTCTTTGCCTTCTCCTTACAATATTTCTTCTCTATGCATCCTCTGCGAGGATTGGTCATACCCAACCTTCAGCAAGTACAAGCGATGCAACAGTCTATACCTGCAGGGAAACACACGCCTGCAGTACAAAAGTCAGTCAGACAAGCAGGCTGCTGTAGTCTATTGCCTGCCAGCCTGCTTTTAAATGTGAGATTTTGACCAGGACTTGTACTTTCACTAGCAGCAATACTGTGAGCAGCAACCAAATTTGGTTATTAGATCATGTAGCAAGTTCTGTTCTTATTTAACGTTTTGATGACTTTAGCATTAGCAATTATCAGATTAACAGAAAACAATTTTAAAATCTAGTTTTAATTTGTAATAAATGAAATTTATAAATTTGTTTGTGACTAAATGTGGTTGTTTCACTCAGTCACCAACCCAGGGAACAACATTTACAGTTTAACCACACCTCCACAGTTCACGAAATGCTTTTGATGTTGCACCTTTGTCATGCTGGAGCAACAGTTTTTTTTCCCCCCCGTGAAGATACCCATTTTACAAATCTGAATATAATTTTACTGTTCAGCTCTTACTGTTCATTCGCTGTCTTATTTTTATTCCAGGAAGTTCCCTCTGAAGCAGGGAGTGTCTGCATTTAAAATGGTCTGCAGTTCTCTGCTTCATAGGTCAGAAGCTTGTTTATTTTGTCTCTGTGGCTACGTTCAGTCCCAGCAAAAATACCTGAACTTTGACCAAAAAAAGAAAAAACAAACTTTTTTTATTTGGCATGCACCTGCTTTTACATCGTACAATTTTATTTTTTTAATTTGGCATAATAAGCTAAATATAAATAATAATCCTAATTATAGGATAGTTATTTACTACCACATTTTGCAGAATTTTTCAAACCTTTTCAAACAATTGTACATTTTCAAATTCAGTGTCAATCTTCCACACACATTTATTAAATTAAATGGGACTGCTAGCCAACAGTGGTTGAGATGCCATTATTAATCATATCATTTTTTTGTATGTAGATACCATGTCCTCCTCTATGACCATCGAAGGCACCCACAGTGCTTTCCCCACCTCCAGCAGCTCCAACATGCATACAGCTAGTGACCAGACAGAAGCTCACAGCAGCAATGCTGACCCAGAAGACACCAGGAGTGGAAGAAACGTTACAGAGGTGATTGGAGCCAAGGGCGGCAATGGTAATGGCAGCAGTGGTGCTAACTGCAGGGCAGGCAATGACATAGAAGGAAGAGGAGTAACATCCCAGGATTTACATCAGATGACCCCTTCCAAACGCAGAACAGTGCTGAATATCTCTCCACCTCCCCAAGACTTGTTAGATGATAGTCGTATGTCATGCCAGGATGAACCATTTGTGGAGTCAGAGCAGAGTAACAGCATCTGGATTGATGACTCCCTTTCAAACTTTAGCATAATGAGTACTGTCTCCTATAATGACAACACAGAGGTGCCTCGAAAGTCCCGCAAACGTACCCCACGTCAGAGGCCTGGTCCTAAGTCTCTTCCTACACAAGGATCTAGCTTGGATATGTTTGATGCAGACAGTGCCAAAGGCCCACACTTTGTCCTCTCTCAACTTGGCCCTGACAAATCTGGACCAAAAGGCAGGTTGGTTTTACCCAGCTATTCTTTATATAATTAATTTTTTTCTTAAGAGACAATGTGTTTTTAAAAAAAAACCTGAAAACATAATAGTTATAATCTACTTATAAAGTTATAAATAGTATGCATGGTAGTCATTTGAGAATTTGTCAGTTTAATCATCATTAACATCATCATCAGTTAATAATGTTAACTTATCACTCGGTGCTGTATCAAAAATGTATTACGCTTTAATGTATGCAATACTGTCCAGGGGGCGGGGCAGGATACTGAAATACAAACAGCCACAGTGAATCACAGGGCCTCTTTCAAAGATCCCAGATAAGCAGAGCAAATAAAAAGAAACAGATAAGAGAATACATTACGCTTGTTAGAGGGCCTCTTAACCCAATGCTGTGTCAACTGCAGTTTGGCAGTAAAACTTGATGAGTAAAACTATGATTTGGCAGTAAAATTAAATGATTATAATCTAATCTACAATTTATATAGGCTACGTCATATAATAAAGGCTGTCAACCATAACACCAGCTACACACTATGAATCCTGTCTTTGTTGCAGTACTCAAGATGACACTCAAGCATCTCATCAGAAAGGAAGAACTCTTTCAGTACAGTATCCTGCAAAGAGTGAGGGGAAGGAGCTTAAGATCCTTGTCCAGCCTGAGACCCAGCATAGAGCTCGCTATCTTACTGAAGGCAGCAGGGGTTCTGTGAAGGATCGCACTCAGCAGGGCTTCCCAACTATAAAGGTGGCTGTTGTTCGTTTTTGAAAAGACGCTATACAAATCTGTTGTTATTATTATTATTATTATTATTATTATTATTATGCTAGGAACTATAATCCTGAACAATTAAGTAATCAGCACTGATGGTGGTTTACTTGATAGCTTCAGCATTATTGTAGTTTGAGAAAGTCTAGTTTTCAAAATCAAATATTTTTTTTTGTCTAAAACAGCTGGAGGGAGTGAAAGACCCAGTGGTTCTGCAGATTTTTGTGGCTAATGATGCTGGGCGAGTGAAGCCTCATGGATTTTACCAAGCCTGTAGGGTGACTGGACGCAACACCACAGCCTGCACCGAGGTGGACATTGGTGGTACAACTGTCATTGAAGTGCCTATAGATCCAAGTAGCAATATGACACTGGCGTATGTTCTACTTATTTAAGGACATTATTGTAAATTTAAATATTAAATGTATATTTGATGAAGATTTTTCTTTTTTGCAGAGTGGACTGTGTTGGGATCTTAAAGCTTCGTAATGCTGATGTGGAGGCCCGGATTGGTGTGGCAGGGTCAAAGAAGAAAAGCACTCGTGCTCGACTGGTGTTTCGGGTCAACATTCCTCGTCCAGATGGATCAGTGCTCACACTTCAAACTCCCTCATCTCCAATTCTGTGTAGTAAGTGAAATATAATATACGTACCTTATTTGTGAGGCAGGGGGTAAATATGACTGTATGTTATGTATTCTCCCCATGTAATACGTTGGTGCCAGAGTGAAGGCTTGAGAAATGGAGGGTGCCAACCTGTAACCAACTTAGATAATAATTACCAGCATGCACTGAGGTGTTCTTTCTCATATATGAGAGCAATGTCTTGTTTAATATAGCCTGGGGTCTTGAGACTCTTGTTTTCTGATGTTGCTCTCTCTACACAATGTGTTAAGATTCCTTTATATCCAAGTGTTGTATACCAAAATTATGAGGGTGTGGTTGGTTTAAATAAAAAAAGGAAAGACGCTTAGAGCCATTAGAGAGTTTCTTTCTGTGTAGGTTTAAGAGACAATCCACATAAACTGTAATCTCCCTTTTTGTGTGTGTGTGTGTGTGTGTGTGTGTGTGTGTGTGTGTGTGTGTGTGTGTGTGTGTGTGTGTGTGTGGTTGTATGTGTGGTGTGTGGGGGTGGGGGTGGGTGTGTGGGGTGTGTGTGTGTGGGGTGGGGGTGGCACAGTGAAAAGATCATGAGTTTTTAAAGCCTAAAGGGCTTGTATGTTTACTTGTATTGTTTTAAAAAGTGTATGTCTGTATTTTCTTACTGCTTTTTAATTTATTGTGTTCTTAAGTGACATGTGTCTGCTTTACAGCTCAACCTGCAGGGCTTCCTGAAATCCTAAAGAAATCTCTGCACAGTTGCTCTGTGAGAGGCGGAGAAGAGGTCTTCATCATCGGAAAGAACTTTCTTAAAGACACTAAAGTCATATTTCACGAGAATGTTTCTGGTAAGATATAAATTCTTTGCCATTTTATGTCATGTATATTATATTTGCTTGCTGTTTCTCATGTAAATATACAATGCATGTTTTTAGATAAAACATCATGGAAAGCAGAAGCTGAAATAGACATGGAGCTGTTTCACCAGGTATACTGTGGTTGCATGTATATGTATGGGGCACTGATGATTATCTCAAATGGCAGCTGATTCAAAGATTTTAGTAGTCTGATTGTGCTCTGACCTAATTAGCTACAGTTTTGAAGATTTGCTTGGCGTGTCTCAAAAGGGCTCTTAATATATATTTTATATACATTTGTGATTGTTGCACAGGTTTTTTTACTGGATCTCATTTGATTTGTTTGAGGTCAAACCCTCGAGTTAACACAATTTTTAGTCACCTTCACTGTTACCACCATAACTGCACTGTCCTGTGATCAATATAATTGTTGTTTTTATTGTTGCTTTTAATTGTTGGAGTTGATGTGCTATTGTGATTTTTACCATTGTTGTAAGTTGAGTAACTTGAGTGTCCAGAAAGGCACATTATAAATAAAATGTATTGTTATTATTATTATTAGTAGTAGTAATTATTATTATTATTATTATTATTATTATTTGTAAATAAATATGTATGTATATAGATTTTCTTCTTGCATTGCCCAACAACCATCTGATTGCTGCTTTATTTATGTGTATACTCTTGTCTTTTAAGAACCACTTGATAGTAAAAGTCCCTCCATACCAGAATAAGTCCATCACCTCTGCAGTTTGTGTGGGAATCTATGTGGTGACAAATGCTGGGAGATCTCATGATGTGCAGCTGTTCCAATATACTCCTGATTCAGGTTTGTTTTTGTGCAATTTCTGATAATTTTTTCCAACTAAGATTAATAATATTACTCAACAACTCAACCTGCAATTCTTTAAATCAGTCATCATTTACAGTACTTTACTCAATTTTTTGGTCTTGGGCAGTGTATGTAACCAATTACTATAAACTATATTTGTTATTTTAGCAAAAACAGATGTTTCTGTGAAAAGGGAGATGCCGTCACCAGCCGAGTCTTGTTCTTTTGACAAACAAAACAATGGTTTGTGGATTTATTCATGTTAATTTTATTGCTTAACAGCTACATGCTGTAAAACACACCATGAATTCATTTTATTTTTCAGTATTGGACCGTACCTTGATTCCTTCAATGTTACCTTTAGTAAAGAGGGAAGAAGTCACCCCGATGGAGGTCACCAGCAACATTCAGACTGCTGCCGTATTTAAGGTAATCGATTGCTGGGCATTTAATGAAAAAAATAGGTAAGGAAATTGAGAAACAAACAAAAAATGTATTTTGTGTTGACAGCAGAGTGACCTGTGTCCACAACAGCAGAGTCTAGACATGACTACAGGCCATTTTAATAAGAACAGATCATTTTCCAGTAGCCTTCCACAGATAGCATGTGACCTTGACAAAGGCCAGACCCCTGTTTTTACCAACACAGAGCCCTTAGGCACCATCCAGAAGCAGGACATTGCACCCAGCAGTTCCTTCTCTGTTCCTGCAGACTCTCTAATCCAACAGGGTTCACAACAGTTTCTCCTGGAGACAAGGAATGGTCTGGTGCAAGACAGGCAAGGCAGTGGCACCACTGCTGTGGGGAGGCTCTGTGGGGAACCTACAACCCAGCCACAACAACTGCCACTATTTCCCCCAGATGAAGTGGCCCAGTTAGAAGAGGCAGTAAGACAGCTTAAAGCCAAAGGATTCTGTAGTTTACCTCTTCAGTCTGACAACTCACTGGCCAAACAGCAACAGCACATACAGCTCCAAAAACAGCAAATTCAGCAGCAACAATTGCAGCAGCAGCAACAACAACAGCAGGTTTTGGAGAACTTCCAGCAACAACTGTTTCAGCCCCAGATCCAGATGCAATGTGACATTTTTCAAGACACCACACAGGCCAAGAGCGAGCAGCAGCGCTCCCCTGGAGTGGCTTCAAACCAAGCCTCTCTTTTCCAGCAGAGCTCGCAGCAGCAGCAGCAGCAGCAGGTGTCTTTATTCCAGACCAGCGACCTTCTTTCCATTCAGACCAACTTCTTGCAGCAGACCCCCTCTCACCCTTCACCACCCATGTTCCACAACTCGTCTTCATTGGCTGAAACTCCAGATCCACAGGGGGCTCTGTTTCAAAAGGCTTCTCAGGAACAGGTCCAGGCCACACTATTTCAAAGCACCATGTCTGTGCTTCAATCTCCAGAGCAACAGCCCTCCACCACTGGACTTTTTCTCTCACAGACATCCCTCCCTTCTCAACTTACAACTAACAACACTCAGCAACAGCAGCAGCTGGTCTTCCTCGATGCTCTACAAACCCCTAACCCAGAACAGTCAGTATTTCAGGCTCAGACCCAGCTCTCCCCCATTCAGCAGAGGAGCCCAATGGAGCAGCAGCCTCCTACACAGCTGCAGTCACACACACATTCAGGACAGCAGACTTCCCTGTTTCAGAACATCCCCACACATCCATCTGCAAACACACTATCCTCAAACCAGCAGCAGCAACAGCAGGCTGGCATTTTGTTCTGTAACAGCCGTATGTCCAACCAGGACCAGGCCTCTAGCCTCTTGTTCAGCAGTCAAAACCAGATGTCTCAAATGGCAGTAAACCAACAGGATCGCTCTGAACCCATGGCCTTAGGGAATCCTACTGATCCACGTCAGCAAGTCTTGTTTCAGGACCAGCAGCCCATGCAACTCGGCAACAGCTCAGGCAATCAGCAAGAATCACCTGTGGCTCTTTTTATGCCACAGTCCAACATGGCCTCTCTACAGGATGGACTAGCTGCACAGGAGCTTACACAATCATCACTGTTTACAACACAAAATAGTGTAGCAAACCACCAGACCACAACCTCTTCTCCTGTTCAGCAGCCGGTAGCTCTATATCAAACTACAGTCACTGGGAACATCAGTCAGCCCAACCAGAATCAGCAGCCTGGACTCTTCCTGTTTGGGATTCAAAATGGTAAGAAAGAAAATACTGTTTTGTACACTATTAATAAATACTGTCACTAGTATTGGCACATTATAATAGTATATATTGCACTTTTTGCAGAATGTGGTCAGCTAATGAACACTGCTGGAAACACAGTGTCAGATCAGATCATTGCCATCAGCCAGTCTGGTCAGAACCAGAGAGAGAGTGATGCACGCATTCAGTCCCTGCTGAGCCAGTCCCTGTCACAGTCTGCCTCTGTCCAGACTGCCTCTCAGAACATGGAGAAGATGGATGACCTGCTGGTTAGCTTACATGAGTCAGCAAGCAATCTAACACGTTCATTCTAACCTCTAAACAGGTGCATTGAAAAAAACCTGTGTGTCTTGTGCCCCGAATAACATTTATTATTGGTTTCCCAAAACACAATGAATGAAAAAATGAAGTACTAGAGATCTCATTAAACCTGGTGATGCTATTGTATCTTTGATCAGGACCGGAACCAAGATGGATACAGAATTTCAAGAAAAGTTGACTCACTGACACATTGTTTGACTGAAGTTGAATCCCCGTGTCCATAAGCTTTATTTCTTGATGTTAATCTTTGTGACATAGTTAGTGATCTTGTTTCTTTTATTTTTTGGTCCTGATGTTGTATATCTTATGTTCTCAAATGTTACAAGTGGTTTGTTCATGCAAGAGCAGCAATATGACGTGTCGTCTGTATGTCTAATTGCAGTGTTGAATGAAAGTTGCAAAAGTGTCGGTGACATTTTTTTCCCAAATTTTTACAGAAACATGTTTTTAGTTTTTGAACGGTGAGACAGTATGAAGACAAGATTTATGGGCAAACCTAGTGTCGCAAATTTTGCTTGATTGTGTTCAACTGTCTTAATGTCAACTGAAAATGTATTATATATTTTCCAGCAGGTGTCAGTGTTGACTCACCTTGGTATTCTTTGCCATCTTATGTTCTCTACAAATGGCACTTTGTGATATATCTCAGCAGACACGTTACTACCCCAGATACTGTATGTTCACTTTTTAAAATCAAATCCTTTTACTGCTCAGTTGAAAAGAATACTTTGGTTGAATGTTCTGGATGAATCTTTTTTTCTTTTTAATATTTATATATATATATTACATTTTAATCAGCACTTTATGAAGGTGTGACTTATAACTAATTAAGACAAGGGTGATGCAATTTTCAGCTCATAGTTTACAGTCAGAAATGTTATCACCAAAAGAGACAGCTGAAGTGAGCATAGCACTCACCATTTTTATTTACATTGTGTGCAACTGGAGTAGTAAAACTGGAAGTCTTTTTCTGTGTTTAGAAAGTAGTTGTACATTATTTTTGTTTAATTAAACATGCATTTATTATTTAGTAGCAAAGTTCCCAATCACAAGTTTAACACTCCACATATAATCTAGAACCTACCATAGTGGAATGTAAAAGAGGATATAATATTTTTCTCTTAACAGATAAGAGATTGTACTGCGTCAGGCACGCAAACTAGAATAGTATAGTTTGACTCACAAGTGAATGTTTGCAGTGCATTACCTTGTTTGCGGTTTGCTGTCTCTATTACATACATACAGGTTGATTGATTGTACACAATGTTTATGATTGTCTGCGGTTAACCAGTGGCTTTTAAATTAACACATTATTGACAATTTGCCAGTTTTATGGCTCAATATCATTAATTTCCTTCTTCTAACTTACTAATTGGTTTAATCAAACGTATATCTGTAAATAACAATTTGTCTGTGTTAATTTTCTCTCTTGTCAAGTGCTGTTTCACTGTACATGGTGTGGATGAACAAGGGGCTGGTCTCTGACAATGATAATTGAATGGCTCAGTTGTCCTTTCTGCATGGAGTTCATTAGGAGTATGGTAACATGTTACATTTTAACATTGATAAAGAAAGATAAAAATCATGTGAACTTGTGAAACTACAGCATACCCTCATCATTCTCACTCAAGTTTTGTGAGAGCCATTTTAAAGGGACCTTATCATTAAGGAAATCTGACATTGGCGAAAAGGGCTATCTGTGAATGGCTTTCTTCAACTTGTATATAATATATATAATATAATATAACTTTATGTGTTCAGTGTTGAGTATTTGAAATTTGACTGTACAATTTAGACAGTTTATCTTTTTGTCATAGTACATCCTTGTGTAGAAGTGTCTAATTTATTTGTGTAATACTCATCCTTCATATAATCATTGTTTTATTCAAATTTTTAAGTTAATTTTTTAAAGTAATTGTGATTGGCTCTTATGTCTGATGATTGACTGTGGATTATGCCTTAAAAGAAAAGGGTTAAATTGGACATGTCTGTGGACAGTCTTTGCAAACATTTGCAAAGTATAGATGGATTTATATTTGACTGATGTCTTGCTCGACCAAACAGGTAACACTAAACATAATCCAACTATCAAAAGTAAATATCACATCACAAGTCCAAAACGATTGTATTATTTTGCAGTCCTTTTAACATCAATGTAATTTTACCACATGACTGTATATAACTTAGAAAGGATTTACTTTTTGAATTATCTTTTATTTGTCTTTTGTATTTTTACTGTTTAACTTAACTATTATTGAAAGTTGCCATTGTTTGTGGTAGGTAAAAGTTCTCAGATTTTTCTTTATGAGCTACAGATTTCAGGCTTTATCTCTTACAACAGAACAAGATGTGTTTTTCTATTGATACTCCCATTTACAACTGCTAACACCAGTGAAGTAGTCCATACAATGTGCCTTAATTGAATGTGTGCTTTAATATTGTTGTCTGTCAAACAGCCCTAATGTTGCAAGCCATAAATTTGAGTTTGTATTAAAGTATACATTGCGTTTATATTATATATAATGAAGGTGCATACATTTTTCTAAAACTGCTATGCAGCTAATATAATGTAAATGCAGTCTGTTTTTGAAAAAAAAAAACTATTTAAGCAGCTCCTATTTTGAACACAAAGAAAAAAACGAATCAATTTCTTCTTGCAATTAATGTTGCCTTAATTTTATACGGTTTGGTGACACTAAGGTAGACTTTGTATGAGTTCATCTTTCTTGACATGCGTCTATAGTGGCTATTCCCAACACTTTGTATTTTCTTATGGCTGCAATACCAGTATTTTCTTCTAAAAAGCATACCACAATCACTTACAGTTAACAATAAGTTAACTTTTCTCAAAAAAGGCTATTTTTATGGAAATTGAACTCCGTTACTATCTATATTAAACATTGTATAATATACTTAAACGGATTGTTGTTTCATTTCATTTCCAAATAAAAATGCAAGACTAAAGCAGTTTGGACTCTATTGCATATAAATATTTTTTTCCAAAGTCATGTCTGTGTCATAGGGGATGTTAAGTGGGAGACATACATGAAATAATGTGATGTCAATTCAAATTTCTTCTTGGTGTTTTTACGGATGTATCGATATAGAATAGGGTAATTTATCAAAAATGTTTTCAACTAGGTTTTTTATATGTTCTCCGGTAGCCTCTAAACGCACCACCACGTTCTCGCGCTGGTGTTACGGCTTGTGCTGATCAGAGATCACTGTGAGCGTAGCGGCGACAACATGGCTGACGTAACAGCGGTGGACGGAGAAAAACTCAGCAAAAAGTGAGATATTCATATTACTCTTTTGCCCTTCCTGAATACAAAAGTTATATTTGTTTTAAAACAAATTATAAACGGTAAATGCAACATGAGATTTATGTTGTCTACGGGATATTGCTATATGTTACATCAGGTCAAGAACAGTAACCGGTCGCGGGCTCTATATGGAAGCACGTTGAAGCTTGCATTTCCCGGAAGTCATTGTGGTAGTGGTCTTGGAAAATGTAGTTTTTTTATACACATTGTTAAGATCATCTTCGTGTATTCATAGAAGTTGTAAAACTACAAGGTCCAAAACCCATTTAAAGAAATGTCCTCTGCACGTTTTCGTTTTGGTTCTTGTTCTAGAGATTTACTGTTGTAGCTACTTTGTCCGTTTCCATACGTCGTGGAGCCTACGGTCTAAAGATTATGCGTTGCAATACAATTACATGATTTCTCTGGTATTAGCGTATGTAATTTAGGAGTAATCTTAGTTAGGCTACCGGCGTGGCACAGTCGCTGCTAAAACATAATATGTAGTTGTAGTTTAGGTTTGCCTCTTTTTTCACATACAGTCACAGACCCACATTTTGTTATAAGGGGCAATGACAGCCTATTGCTGGTTGTGCTGTACACCCTGTCTGTCTATTTTCTCAGGTCTGTCTTCTGATTGTGGTAGCCAGAATGCTGTGTCTGGTCAGAACAACCAGGCAGCAGCTGTGTCAAGCCTTTGGGGTCAGTGGGCATTGGTTTAAATATGCACCCCCATGTACAGCTGCAGTACCTGCTCAAATTTACGGGAATCGTTGGAGAGGTGACAAAAGGTTGGTAGCTTTTCTGTTATAATGAGAAGAACAACCAACCTTTTGTCAGCGCAAATATAACCTCCATCTTATTGTTTCTTATTTACTTTGCTCAGTTCACTGTTTATCAAATGAAATAAATACAGTTTTGGGAATCAGAACTGTGCATCAATACATTTGCAATGAATATGGGCTATTTCATCAAAGTTATTGACTATCTTGTTTTATATTTAACCGGGGACCAATCTTTTTTATCTTCTTACTCTGGTCAGTGAGCTAAAGAGAAGAATGAAAGCTGAGAAAAAGGCAGCTGAGAAAGAGGCTAAAGTCAAGGAACAAGTGGAACAAAAGGAGTCCAACAATGAAGCAGTGCAGAATGCACTGGATGAGGAAACTCTCGACCCAAATGTAAGGATTACTTCATCTTATTTATCATGGCACACACTAAGTATCACTGTTTCTTCTTAGTTTATACAAACAGTATTTTGTTCTTGTGTGTATATTTTGAGTTGAGCTCTGTCTTATAAAAAAAAAATGTTATGATTGATATAGCAATACTTCAAGATTCGCCTTCAAGCCATCGAGGCACTGAAGGGCACTGCAGAGGACCCATACCCTCACAAGTATCATGTGGACTTGTCTCTCACAGAGTTCATTGAAAAATATAATAACCTACAACCAGGGGACCAGCTGTCTGATGTTGTTCTCAATGTATCAGGTATGTATTGTTTTTTTTTTTTAATTATTGAACTTTTAAAAATGTGTTTAACATTAGTGTGAATGGCAGGGCGTGTCCATGCCAAGAGGGCTTCAGGTGCCAAGCTGATTTTCTATGACCTACGAGGAGAAGGCGCCAAGCTGCAAGTTATGGCAAACTCAAGGTACAGTAAACTTGTAATCTTTCTGGTTTTAATGTTAAGAATATTAATTACAGGTTGAAAAATGCCCATAATAATTAGTGATGCAATTAGAAGTATTGAAATATACAAAATACTGTAATTGTAGCTACTGTCTAAACTGTACTTTGCTACATTTGAATGAAATTGGATCATATTTTTCTGTGCTGCCTTAAGGTAGTCCTGTGACCAGTAATTAAAACAAAGATTGAGCTAAACATCTTTTAGCCTGTTCAATACAGTGCAGTACCATGCAGTCATCTTTACATGGCTTGTTTTTACTGTCAGGAACTACAAGTCAGAGGAGGACTTTGTTGCCATTAACAACAAGCTGCGACGTGGCGACATCATAGGTGTACGTGGCAATCCAGGAAAAACAAAAAAGGGGGAGTTGAGCATCATTCCCATTGAGATGACTCTATTATCGCCGTGCTTACACATGTTGCCCCATCTTCACTTTGGCCTGAAGGACAAGGTATTATTACTTACTTGTCATTAAAGGTATAGCATTAAAAAGTGATAATCTCAAAATGTCTTTTTTTGTTTAGTAAGAAGGTTTAGCTGTCTCGTTTTGGATTCAAATATCTGGTAACACTTTGGAGTAGGGGGACACATTTTATCATGAATTCATGCATTCGTAGATGCATTAAACTCTAATAAGTCACCAGGAATGATCATATTTTAATCATAACCGAAAACCCCTAACCCTATGGCATAGGGTTAGGGGTTTTCGGTTATGATTAAAATATCATGAATTCATGATAAAATGTGCCCCCACTCTGTTGTGTTACCAAATATCCTTTACTGCTATTATGTTATTACAAAACCTTAAAGTTGCTAAAGGCCAGAACTTTCTAATGATGAATGCAAGTGGAAACTGACTGATGTTTAGAATTCTTGCACCTTGCCTGTTACACGGTATTATTAAAGGTATTATTGTACTAATCCTATTAGTGTATATTTTAGTAATTTGTTTCTTGCTTTACAATATCGGAATTGTTTTTAAAACAACTTCTGCTATTGTATCTCCTTTTATCTCCTTTTTAAGGAAACGCGATTCCGTCAGCGATATTTGGATCTGATTCTCAATGACTATGTGAGGCAGAAGTTTGTAACTCGTGCCAAGATCATTACATACCTGCGCAACTTTTTGGACCAACTGGGATTTTTAGAGGTAAAAATTAAAAAGAGAATCCTGAAAAATAGTCAGTCATGGAACAGTATGTAAATAAATCTTTAGCTTATTTTGAATATAGCGCACAGATAATTGTGTCTTGGTTGTACCTTAAGATTGAGACCCCTATGATGAACCTTATTCCCGGTGGAGCAGTGGCTCGTCCATTTGCTACTTACCACAATGAGCTGGATATGAACCTCTACATGAGAATTGCTCCTGAGCTGTACCATAAGGTAACTATTCGAAACAAAAAACACACACTGAATTTTATTTATATATATATATATATATATATATATATATATATATATATATATATATATATATATATATATATATATATATATATATACAAACAATCGCAAATTCTGCCAGGGTATGTAAACTTAAGAGCACAACTGTATATAAATGAAATATAATGGGAACCTTTACCTTTCAATTTTTAAAACTTTTTATCCACAGATGCTTGTAGTTGGAGGAATGGACAGAGTGTACGAAATCGGACGTCAGTTTAGAAATGAAGGCATTGACCTTACTCATAATCCAGAATTTACCACCTGTGAATTCTATATGGCTTATGCTGATTACAATGACCTAATGGAAATTACAGAGAAACTGCTCTCAGGTAAGTTCTACCAAATCATATAGGATAGAGTGATGCAAGGATCCCCAAATAGTCCACAGTCTGTGTCATAATAATTGTATATTAGATATTATGCTCCAGTTTATATGCTTATCCACATACAAGTATGACTTAATGTCTTTAGCTGTATCTCCTATTGGCGTCATGCGAATCCAAACAAGACAAAGACATCACTTTGCACTACATCTAATCATTGTTCAGGGACACTGTCCTGTACACTTAGTGACATGTACACGTAAACTTAATCACATCTATGACTGACACATCAGCTCAATACACGTCCATCCACGACCCTGGAGCTGAGGGGCGGGCATAATGTACATCTATAAAAGCTTCATGTGTTGTAAACATGTTAAGCAAATCACCATGTGATTTGTTTCATTCTTGCAAGAATTAAACCGGTCTTCCATTCCTAAATTTACCATGTACAGTCCGTTGTCTCGTTTGTGATCCGAACCTAATGCTGATTATTTTAACAGTCTGTCTCTGCGCCCACATTGTGTGGTTGTTTGATCACCTAACAGCACAAATACCAGTCCCAACGTGTACCTCAGAATGACAATATGTGCTGTTCACTTAAATGTTTTCTCTCCCCCAAACAGGAACGCATCTGCGTTTTCTGTGTGTCAGTTAGTTTCCGTGTTTGTATTTTCTTCCTCTTTTTTGTCTTCCCTTTTTTTTTTTTATGAAAAATATCAAATTAAAAAAACAAAAAAGCCTTAAAAATATTTTTACCACAATATATTATTCCAGACAAATTCTAATCAGACTTGACATTAAGATATGATGTTGCTGTTATAGATGATGAAGCCTTAAAGTCATTTTCCCACTCCTGAGCTCTATAACTTTTATTTAAATACAACTGGACTAATGAAACAAAAGCTTACGAGCTTGCTAATAATGCCTGTAAAAGCGTTACTTGTACAGTAAAATAGGAAGCTTGAAAACCTTCTTCACTGTATCTCAAACAAATGTGGTTACTATCTGCTTTAGGAATGGTGAAGCACATCACAGGAGGCTATACGGTCACATATCATCCTGATGGAGCAGAAGGTCAGGCCTTTGAGATTGACTTCACCCCACCATTTAGAAGAGTGAATATGACGCGCGATCTCGAAAAGATCATGGGGGTCAAATTCCCACCTAGCGACTCCTATGACAGTGCTGGCAAGTGTCAAAACAGCCTGATATCAGAATTATCTTACAATATAATGTATTTTCAAGTCCATTTGGATATTTCTGTTGTAAAATGCTATTGCTCACTGAATCATTTGACCCTCTCTCATATTTTTAGAGACGCGTAAATTCTTTGACGAATTGTGCGCCCAAAAAGGAGTTGAATGTCCTCCACCTAGAACCACAGCCCGCCTTCTTGACAAGGTGCTTTTTCTTTGGTGTTTTGTCATCACATTTGGGTCAGTACTCAATGTAGATTTGTGTCCATAGTTGGTAGGTGATTTCCTTGAGGTGACATGCATCAACCCTACATTTATCTGCGATCACCCTCAAATCATGAGCCCTCTGGCTAAATGGTAAGAAAGACTTGTCTAAAAAAATCAAATGCGATTCTGGGGATACT
The DNA here is from genome assembly GCA_024416835.2 of Perccottus glenii. NCBI lineage: Eukaryota > Metazoa > Chordata > Actinopteri > Gobiiformes > Odontobutidae > Perccottus > Perccottus glenii. Next base: position 16,267,658 of record CM044548.2, on the reverse strand, counting down.
GACCGCTCTACCCCATTGTTACAGGCACAGGTCACAGAAAGGCCTAACAGAGCGTTTTGAGCTCTTTGTGATGAAGAAAGAAATTTGCAATGCATACACTGAGTTGAATGACCCAATTAGACAACGCGAGCTCTTCAAGCAGCAAGCCAAGGTTTGTATAACACCTGCCTTGTAGTATTCATGCTTTTTCTAGTGTGTTTTTTGTCAAGTGACACTATGGGGGCTTTTTATCAGGCCAAAGCTGAGGGTGATGATGAAGCCATGTTCATTGATGACAACTTCTGCACTGCATTGGAGTATGGTCTGCCTCCAACAGCTGGTTGGGGCATGGGAATAGATCGTCTCGCCATGTTCCTCACTGACTCAAACAATATCAAGGTAAAGCAGTCACTAGTTGTGAATTTAGCATTGGCTACAGCAGCATAAAGGGAAGGTTCTGGACTGGCCATCTCAATCTCCTGACCTCAGTATTATTTTATCCTTTATTTAACCATGTGAAAAAAACTCATTGAGATTAAAAATCCCTTTTCCAAGAGTGACCTGGCCAAGACGACAGCATTATATACAGTTTCAGACAAATACAAGACATTAACAAAAACACAAATAACAATATTTACAATCAAAAGTTACAAAGTCAATGTGTGCAAGTTCAAAAACAGTTACATTTTCTGAGCTCATTTAGTTCATGCTTCTTTAGAATAGATTTAAATTCTCCTAAAGTCACAAGTTCAGATAGATTTAGGTCCTTTTGCAGGTCATTCCATGCACAGGGGGCAGCGTACTGAAATCCTGCCTTACCCAACTCCATTCTGACTCTGGGAACCACCTGCAGTTTGTTCTTCTGAGAACACAGAGCATACTGTTGTTGGGTTTTACCATAGATTGTAAATAAAAATGGATTTAATCCGCCCATTGATCCCCTATTCACCGATATTGTCATTACAACAGGGCAATAAAATGGTGGTTACATAGGGCTTTTTGGCTTTTACTGCATAGTAAAACAATAGTTTTTAGATAGCATAAACGGACATATTAATCAAACATTCACCCCTCCCAGAGTTGTCACAAAAACTTAGCTCTAGAAACTGGAGCCATCTTTTGTACCAGGCTGTAAACATGATTTTTATACTTATAAAGTCACTATTTAGTTTCTCCTTATATTTCTGCTTTTGGAGTCTGCCCTCTGGTGGACGGCGGTATATCGCTGTATGGCGCGTCCTTACTTGATGACCGTTTAAGATGTTCCATGAGAGAGGCTTGATTTTATTTATTTATTTTTTTACACATGTATGTGCAGAAGTAAGATGGGAGGGGCCCAAGAATACATTTATAAGTCAGCAAATGACACCATCAGCGAACATACAGGGACGGAAACTCAGCTGCAGCTTACAATGTACAATGATGAACACGATTTCCACAACCAGTCATAACGCGTACAGTACAATAATAAACAGTGTCCAGTGTTTTAAAAGATGATCAGATGCATTCATAAAAAGGAGATTGAAGTAATCCAATAAAGGTAAAAAAAGTTGCAGAAATTAAATGTTTCCTGGTATAAATAGAGATACACGATTTGTTTCTGAAAAGAAAACTTTAGCTTTAGATGGTCGATAACAACGCAAACTGCAAGAAATCAAAGGCTTGTTCAATTGAATGAGAGGAACAATAGATAACTGTCATCAGCATAAAAGTGAAAAAGGGCATTTGACACATTTTGACAAAGATTATTCACATAAATAGAAAACGGCAATGGCCCCAGAACAGAACCCAGGGGTACTCCTTTAGTCACTGAAAGATCTGAGGAAAGAGGAAGACATGCCAACTAGTTGATAGATAGTTAGTTAGATAGACAGATAGTTAGAAAACCAGCCAATAGCAGTGCCAGACAGACCAATTTTATAAAGCTGATTTAACAAGGTGACATGATCGACAGTGTCAAAGGCCTTTGACAAGTCAATAAACAACACTGTACACAACCTTTTACAATCAAGAGCCTCAATGATATAATTAACTACTTCTTTAACTGCAGCATTTGCACCTTTGCCAGGATACATAACTTTGATATTGGCCTGTAGTTATTAAGATTGGCAGAGTCCCCTCCTTTCAGCAAGGGAAGAACAAAAGCAGACAACTTCCTGACCATAGGGATAACATTGTTTGAAAGGCTAAGGTTAAAAAGATATGTCAGGGGTTCAGTTTTAAAATCCTTTGACATTTTAACAAAAAAAAAGGATCAAGATTGTCTGGACCTGCAGATTTGTCTGTTTCCAGCTGCTTGAGGACTCTGTAGACCTCTGCCTCAGTCATTGGTCTGAAAACAAACGAGCCAATTGAGGAAGGTAATGGAGGGGGCGATGAATGCCCTTTTTGTTCAATTAAGGTTTTTGTGATGGGATGCAATGTCTCGTATGACAACCCGATGAAACAAAATGTTCGTTGAAGCAAATTAGGATTTCGGATTTATCTGTGAGAATAAGTAATTTTTTTTAAAATGCATGTTGGGAGTTTTTTGGTCTTTATGTTTCCGTAAAAAGATTTTATAACTTTCCAAAATTTCTTTGGGTCATTTAGATTACTTGTGGTTTTAAATAAGTAATATTCAGATATGCAGATCACAAATTACTTCAAAATGATCAGAAACAGATGTCAGCCAATCCAGATTAAAATCCCTGACAAGGAGAATATCATTGAAGTTTAACATTGCTAGCTGTTCAGTTAATTAGAACCGGGCATCATTTGTTGCTGAGGTCTGTAACAGCCTACAACTGTGATAGAATGGCCCTCCATAAAGTTCTAATTTCAAAGCAAGAAATTTAAACTTTTTCCTAATAGACAACGATGACAGAACAGTTACAAAAAATCTGTTCCTTTCATAAAGAGCAACACCACCACCTTTTCTGGGACGGTCACATCGAAAAACATTGTAACATCGGATAGCAATGTCATTATCAGTAAATGATTTTGTCAGCCATGTTTCAGACAAAACAAGAATATTGGTGTTCAATTTGTCAGCCCAGATTTTTGCCAAATCTAATTTAGCTACTCTCAGGAGATCTCTGACAAGAAATGTTATTACCCAACCACTAACTATGAGTAAACAAAAGGTTTTAATGTTATCATTTATATTCTATGAAAAATGGCCAAAAAAATTACAAATTCTGCCAGGGGATGTAAACTTATGAGCACAACTGTATCTTCTGCAGCACAAACGCAACACCGTAGGGCGCAATTGTTGTCGGAGTTTAGCGCATGGGTGGAGCTAAGGCATCATCGTTTCAGAAAAGATGCATATGGGTTGTAAACAAGTCTCTTAATGGTTTGGCACCAGAATATATTTCTGACATGCAAGTTGCTTATGAACCTCCTCGGACTCATCTGGGACAGGCCTTTTGCTCGTGCCCTGAGTTAGAACTTAACATGGCGACGCAGCGTTTAAGTTTTATGCAGCGAAAATCTGGAAAAGCCTCCCAGATGAAGTAAAACAAGCCTCAACTATGACAATGTTCAAGGGGAGGTTAAAAACCTTCCTCTTTAGCTCCGCCTACACTACAACTTAAAGTGTTTTTATTTGCACTTTTTTTTTTTTAATGTTTTAATTTTTCTTGTTTATTTATCTAAATCTTGTAAACTGTCTTTTATTCCTGTAAAGCACTTTAAGTTACCCAGTGTATGAATTGTGCTATATAAATAAACTTGCCGAAACATGGAAACATCGTTTTGAAATCTTTCCACTCTGGGACCCATTCAAAAATTATCGTATTCGGGCTCCCAAAACGTCGGATCCGTGTGGATGAAACACCCATACAATTAAAAACTTAAGCCCCTCTCTGTCTGAAAATGGCCACATTGTAAATGTGAATGAGTTTGTCCCAAAAGATGCAACTGTTGCAGTATTTGTGGATTTAACTTAACAAACCTCCACAGAGATATTGGAGTAAAGACAAAATACGTGAGGCGCTGGGTTTTCTGTCTGTGTTCGGGGTATCCTTGTATTGGCAGCCTCAGCACTGTTCTTTTTGTGCCATTTTATGAAAGCAGCACGCAGTGCTGTGACGCACAGCTTCACTTTCAGCAGAATCTCACTTAGTGCTTGTTTAAACCAATTTCTTTCTCAGCATTAAGACCTCTAGATGTCTCTCTCCCCCCCACAAATCAGTAGATAATTATACCGTATACTGCAGTATCAAAAATGGGATATTGCCCAACCTTACAATACAACTGAACTACAAATATCTAGTGTTAAAATATCACAAGAAAACATACTTAACTCTCTGGTATGTGTCTCAGATGTTGATCTTTTCAAAATTTATCCTGTTTTAACTGATGACTCTCATTTTCCTCCAGGAGGTGCTGCTCTTCCCTGCTATGAAGCCTGATGACAATAAGACCTCAACACCCGCAGAGGGCACTTCTGTCTAAATAGACATCTGATCTTCACTGCTACCAGATCTCTGCAATTGTCTGTACCGAGATTTTACCTCATTGTGGTCATCTGAGTCTGAAAGTTGTTGTTTTATTTGTTTGTTTGTCCATGGTTTCATTCTTACCTTCTTTGTATGAGAATGAGTTACCCCTTTTACATGGTTGTATGGTAAACAATAATAAATGCTCCTCTTGTATTTCTACTTGATCACTCTTGCAGCATAATCCCGAATAAGGTCTGAACAGACATGTTATCCCTAGTATAAATTGATGGTATATGATTAGATGGTGTGCTTTCTGTTTTATGCAGACAAATTATACAAAATGGGTAATAACAGATAAAAACTGTTATGAGGTAAAATTTCAGATCGAAGCAGGTCTTATGTTTGCTTAAGTTTTAATATGGACTCATCTTTAACTGTTTTATGAATGAATAAAGGGAATATAAAGCTACTTGCCAAACTTGGTGTTTACTTTACATTACTGTGCCAGTGACCCAAAGGCAGAAGACAAACATCACAAAAAACAAACTGTTTTGACTTGGACCAAGCAAAGAAATGATGTCCGTTGTTGTTGTTGTTGCATGTTTTATTTAAATTAAGACCACCAACGAGTTTAGTTAAGGCTGTAAGATGTTTTCAGAAAGTTTCGGAGATACTTAAAACACAAAAACAATCTTGAAATGGCTGTGTAAAAAAATCAAACCTTTCAAAATAATTGCCAAAGTTTGTAACTTGTTGAGCGTGACCTGAAGTCGCCCTCCTCTGCCTCACTCGCCTTTGAGCAAGCACGCCCATAGTATGATGGTGCGCGCTCCCGCGACAAGTGTAGCCTGTGTGTGAACTCGTTTAAAGGGTTGCCACAGAGAGAAGATGGCGATGAGAGCAGGGTTGTGGTGCCTCTCTGCAAAGTTTTCTTCCAGACTCGTTCAGCATTTGCCAACAGCGCAGCTTTCAGCTACTCGGCTCCTGTGGAGGACTGGGTCTCCGCGGACGCTGAGCACCACCCCGACCTTGTCCACAGGTAAACTAAACGCTACATGTATTGCCACAACTGTCCCAATGGAGCAGCAGTGTTTAACGCTAAGCTACATGTAGACTGCTCTCTCGCATTCATGCCTGAAAAACTCCACGCACTTCGTGTCACTTTGCCACAGCGGAACAGAGGAATGCGGCTGGGAGGACGGCTAATCGTTTAGACTTAAACTTGGAAAATACTTCCGAGCCACGTGTTTGTCCTTGTCAAGGCAGGACTTCTTACTCCCATGTTTAGACCAGCCTGTGTGAGTTAGTTAGCACGAGCCCTAAATAAATAGAGGAAAAACAGGATATCAGCAATCAATCGCGTGCCCCAAGTTTGCGTCTTTGGTAAATAAATTTAGACCATTTAAAAAGAAATTATCGAATTTCTCATTAGGAATGAAAATTGTGATGTTAATCTGAGTCTTCAAAAATATTGTGTTATTTTTAAATAGTATAATATTTTAATGAGCTACTCTTTTAATGAAAGACATCAGCCATTCTTCACCATCTTGTAACCGTTCACAATCTGGTTTTAACTTGTGTTTTACCGGTTTTACCTGCAGGGCACTACACCATGAGCTTTGAATCAATCTTCAACTTGTGCCCAGTTTAAAGCTATAATTAGATAATTCACTCCCAGTTGTTTCACAGGCTTATAATCGGATTATGTGCATTACAGGAACAAACGGTTATTATTAAAATATTACATATTGTTGTTACATTGAAAAAATATTCTGTGGTGCAGGTTGGATTTTTATGATTTGCATTTTCACAGATTCGTACTGAATAATTAATTTACAATTTCTTTGTTCTCACTGCAGCACTAAAGTTCACAGATAAGCATGAATGGGTGCGAGTAGAGGGTAGCATTGGCACCGTTGGTATCAGCAATTATGCTCAGGTAAGATATTGGGGGCAGTTCAGAGGTTCTCTTGACAATTTAAAATTTGAACTATGCTAATGTTGGTGGACCTTTGAACCACCCTTGTTCCAACCTTCACTGGCTTTACTGTATCAACTTATTTACTGTTTTATGATTTAACCACAATGTCAAACAACTGACTTTTCTTCCTTTGTCCTCTACATCTGGGAAGCATATATCTCTCATAATATTTGCCACCTTTACAACTTTACTATTACTCAAAACAAACTACTATAGGCCTACTCAAAGAGATGATTGAAGCATTAATGCTAGAGTTTTGTGATTTAGACCACCTGTAGCAAATCATTAGTAACTATTAGTAACAACTAACAGTTTATGTAAGAATTACAAACAAGTTGTATGCGCGCGCGCACACACACATAGGAGGCATTCAAAATGTGTGTGGGACAATCTAGGAAAGTAAACAAGATGTAATCTAAAATATTTGTAATCTGTGGTGTGATACTGATTAATCAAGCATGAAAATCATACTTAATTTGTTTGTGTACATTCTCTTGTCTTATGAAAAAAGTGGGTTGGATTTGTCCCACTCTCATAATGGTTGCTACACTCATATAAATGCATAATATACACAACGTGAACATACCCATTCTTGTGAAATTAATAGACAGTGAGCTGCTGGTATCCCACAACCAATAGTGCTCAACGGTCAAGAACAACTTTAAAGAACAGGATCCAGGCACTAAGTTGGAAAAATGTAAAAACCCTTTATTTAGTTGGAGCTGGAGACATTAAAAACACATGACACCCATGCTTGTGTTGTGTATATTATGCTTATACATGTACATACATACACATTGAAAATCAAAATTTAACCAGAACTAATAAATAACTATTTTATAATTTTAGGAGGCTTTAGGTGATGTGGTATACTGTGGACTCCCTGAAGTTGGCCAAAGACTTGAACTAATGGGTATGTATGTAATAAATGCCTTTTCATCTCTGTGTAATAGAGTCATTAACATATAATCTTTGTGTGTGTGTGTTTTTAGAGGAATTTGGTGCCTTGGAAAGTGTTAAGGCTGCCAGTGAATTATACTCACCTCTCTCAGGCGAAGTGTCTGAAATTAACAAAGAGCTTGCTGAAAGCCCTGGACTTGTGAATAAAGACTGCTATGGAGAAGGTGCGGTTCATACTAATGCCACCAGCATTATATAATTTACATGAAAATGTCTGAGAGGGTTGAACAGTCAAATGACTGAGAAGCAGGCCAAAGTAAACAATATAGAAGATAATTATTCTGTAATGTCTTATTATAATGTCAATGTGTACACATTACATGTGAAAATGCACTTTTTTTATTTTTTATAGGATGGCTAATCAAGATGAACATTGAAAAACCTGAAGAACTTGATGGCCTCATGGATCAAGCTGCTTATGATAAATTTGTTAGGTCACTTGATGAATAAATTTCTCGGTGCGATAAACCTTTTAAATGTAACAAGAATCCAAATATCTGTAGGCATGTCAACTAACATTGATTAAGATCATCCCTAGCTGTATTTATTTTGATACTTAAACTGTTATTAAAATAATTTACATTAACACTTTACACTTAGATGATTAAAATTAACAATGCACACAGCATTAAGGTTTACAGTATCTCTTTCTGGTGCTTAGATACAGTTTTTAAATGTGCACAGATGGGGGAGAAATATCTTTCAATAAATAAATTTGGTCTTTACGTCAAATGTGTTCTCCTTAATCTCATGTGAGTTGTCTCAGATATCCAAGCATATGCATCATGTCACTTGCTGACACATAGCTCCCTTTTGCATTGTAGGCACCACCTTGACCTTTGCCCTTAGAGGAAGATATGCAGAGATTGTGGAAAGCTGATCAATGATTAATGAAACAGTGGTTTAAGAGAGCATAAGCAAGCCCAATAGAATTATGATTTAGTTTTTATTGCACAAAAACATTGCTGCAAGGAGGATGATTAGTGTTAAAGTAAATCAATAACTTTCAGCACCACTACAAAAGAACCACTGTCATTATTTAGAAAAATGTAAAAAGAAATCTGTTCATTTTCAGTACAGTGTATCTGCATTTTAGTACATTTGATGTGCACAGCGCAAACTGTAATTAAATATATAAAAAATGCATAGAAATTAAAGTAATAAGAGGGCTGCTCAGCAGTGTTCATGGAAGGGTCAAACTTCAAATAAGTGAGTGCTTAATCACTGATTCTTGCTTTTATTTTTTATTTTTGCTCATAATTAGAATACATTTCAGGTTCAGATAATGAACAATATAAGTACAAATTAAAGACAGCCTATACTCTTCTTTCTTTGAACGTGACCCCAATTTCCCTTTTTAGTGATCATCACTAAGAAAAAGTTGTGGCTTTAAACAAACTCCATATAGTTTTGGTGTATTTTCTTTTTATCTGCAAGGCTGAGAAAATAGGTTGAAATAGTTTAAAATGCTATACTGCAATGCAAGTATAGCATTTGCAGATGCAATACTCTCCCAACACATTAGACAGAGTGGAAGACAATCAATTTATAATGTGAAAAGGTTAATCATTTTTATTACACTGAATCATTTGCTAATTATTTCTAAGTATTGTTATTTCTAGTTATCGACAAAAAGACCTCTTTAGATAATGCGCGTGTTCAACCTGTTCAACCATTGGCTGGTTGATACATATCCCACAATCCACCGCGTTTCAACTTCCTTTTTCCTTTCGGCCATTTTCCTCCCTTGTAGGTACGATATTGCTTTCTTCATCAAATTTCGAACAATCTAATCTAATCCTCTACATTTAAACTGTGCTCCAGATTTTCGCCTACAAAATAGAATTTTGTACTTTGTCACCTATTAAGAAAACCCTTTCGTTTTAAATATACATGTGTTTTAACAGTGATTCGTTAAGTGCAATGGTGAACACAGTGCTAGCATTGTTCTGGCCATTTCATTGGCGTTTAGTGAAGTAATACAGGTGTCTTTTAGCCTCAATCAGACAGTCTAGTATGACGTTTAATATTGTTGAGGCTAATAAATCCATGTAGTACTTCTGTGACTGTAATTCAAAGTGTTAGCCTGTTATCCGACCTAGCTCTAGCTAGAATGGACTTGTGTACCGGCATGACAGCCAGCTTATGTCAGTGTACCATGCTGTTTCAGGGAACTAGGCAGCCATGGCCCCCAGCCGGAATGGAATGATCCTGAATCCTCATTTCCACAAAGACTGGCAGAAAAGAGTGCGTACTTGGTTTAACCAGCCAGCCAGAAAGATCCGCAGGTAAGCACTGCCCCGAGTATCTGGGAGAGCTAACTGAAAGCTAAATGCTAATAACATTAGCTACATTTTCACTGCCACAAATGCAGGCAAAGCCGTTGGAGTTTGTAACTGCAATGCCCTCATCCAGCATTAGTATCTGTATATTTTTCTATTGACCTTCACTAGGTCAACCAAATTCTCCGTAGTGGTTATAGGGCACAACTAAATCTACGCATTTTACTAGGCATGGCAGCAGCAGCAGGGTGTAGAATCACTTGCTTTGAGCAATTAATTTGTTAAAACGGCAATTGTGTTAACTTCTGTCTCACACAGCCCCTACATTTTGTGTACTTAACACAACTCTCTCTTTAGGCGAAAGGCCCGTCAGGCTAAGGCCCGTCGCATTGCTCCTCGTCCTGTTGCTGGTCCACTGAGGCCTCAAGTCAGATGTCCCACCATCAGGTATCACACCAAGGTTCGCGCTGGACGTGGGTTCACTCTAGAAGAGCTCAAGGTAAAAAAAAAAAAAAAGCAACATTTCATTCATTAAATGCTTATGACTAGATGGTGCAAAGAAGGGATGATGTGAAGTTGTAAACATTTACTCTTAAGTGAGGGTAAACCAGTGTCACACTCGCATTTGAAGTTAAAGTCAAATTCATGGATATTACAAATAAAGTAGTGCAGTGCTTGTAAATACTGTATTATAGTATTGCCTAGTTATTGTGTGCACACAAAATTGGGAGAAATGGCCTGGCTCAGACACTTTGGACAGCTGTGTTTTATGTTACAATATTTGGGAATTATAGTGCATTCCACAGCCATGTCTTTTTTTGTTGCAGTCAGATGATGATAATCTCCGGAATCTCTGTATTTTCTTGATGAAAACTTTGAACCCCTTTTCTGATGACTGCTCATTGTACAAATATAACTGTTTTAAAATAACAGATGCATAAAATCAAGTTGAGAAAAAAAAATCAATCAATCATGCATCATAAGTTAAGTGTATTGCTGCTTCATTTTTGCAGGCGGCTGGCATCCACAAGAAGACAGCCCGCACCATTGGTATTGCAGTTGACCCTCGTCGTCGTAACAGATCCACAGAATCTCTTCAGGCCAATGTGCAGCGCCTGAAGGAGTACCGCTCCAAGCTCATCCTGTTCCCCAGGAAGGCTACTGCTCCTAAGAAGGGAGACAGCAATGTAAGTATACAGTAGGAAGAGAGTCTGTCTTGTAGAAGGTTGCATTTTCTCTTACATTTTAATCTAGTTTGAGTTACTGCCTTCTCTCTATTTTTTTTAACCTGTATCATCTCACTTTTTTTTTTTTTTTTTAAATAGGAGGAGGAACTGAAGATGGCCACTCAACTTTCCGGTCCAGTTATGCCCATCAAAACTGTGAGTTGTGTTTTACATGTAGGGCTGAACCCCTACTGATCGATCTAACTACTCAATTGGGTAACAGTCGACTAAAATCTCTTTGGTCACACGTTTGTTTTTGCGGAATTACAGTTGGGGATCCTGTCGGTGAATGCACCACTCAGCGCTCACTGAGTGAGAAATGCGGTTACGTCTGTTGGTTGAGCCCTATCTTTAACAAATGTCCTCTTGCTAATTGTTCATTCATTTCCTACCGCTTATTCCCGTTAGGGGTCACTGGAGCCTATCCCAGCAGCTTTGGGCATAAGGCTGGGTACACCCTGGACAATGGCCAGTTAGTCGCAGGGCTAACATTTGGAGACAAACCGTGACAGACAACCATTCATTCTCTAGGGACAGTTAAGAGTTTCTATTTAGCCTATACATGCATGTCTTTTGGACAGCGGTAGGAAGCCGGAGTACCCGGAGAGAAACCATGGTAATACGCGGAGGACATGCAGGCTCCTCACAAAAAGACTGAGAATGTTTTTTTTTTTTTAGTTCACCGGGTTTTGAACTCAGATCCTTCTTGCTGTGAGACAGGAGTGCTAATCACTATGCCATGTGCACTCTTTTGCTAATTGTTATATTGCTAATTCTTTCTAGATAAGTTTTAATTAAAGACACTTGTTGCATCTGATGTGCAGTTGATTTCATTCAAACACTGCATGCATCCTGGTGCGCAGTGCAAGTGTTTATTTGCTGTTGTCAGTTGGGTGTGTGGGTAAAATAAGACGCAGTACACCATGACGCTTGATTATTTAAAAGGAATAATGCATAAAAGCTGAAAACTCTCCTTAAAAAACTGCTTATTGGGGATGCAGTGTCTGGAAGGGGCTGTAAGAAGGCATGCAACCAGAGGTTGCAGCGTTGAGCAAGTTGTTGTTGCCATGGCCAATTTGGAGGGGTGGGCTACAAGACACTAGATTTAAAGCAATAAAAGCCAAAAAACGTTGGTCTTAGTCCAGCAGCAGTGGGAGGCTGCATTTTACGGGTGCACGTAAAAACTTTTGAGTTTAGGGGATAGTGATTAAGAGTTTAAGAAGAAAAGTCAGCTGCTCTGACAGTGTTAAAAAGCTTATATGAGATTGTAATTTTTTTCTACATTTTTCTTTGATTACATGACATCCATGTATTAAACTTGAATAACATTTTACCCAGTTGTTACCCAATTGTGTCTTTGTTTAGATTGCATTCCAAAACAATATTTATTGAAATTTGGTGTTTCTACCTGTGAAAAATTATTTACTCTTTCCCCTCAGGTGCACAAGAAAGAGAAGGCCCGAGTTATCTCTGAAGATGAGAAGAACTTCAAGGCTTTTGCCAGTCTGCGTATGGCCCGCGCCAATGCTCGTCTTTTTGGTATTCGTGCCAAGAGAGCCAAAGAGGCTGCTGAGCAGGATGTGGAGAAAAAGAAGTAAAATAATGCACTTTTGCAAAATAAAGTGTTAAAATATAATTGTGGTTTTATGACTTCAAATCTGAAATACTAAAGCACAAGGCTTAGAGGGCATGATCAGGAAAAAATAGGTTATAAGTGGTGTAAATAAATTGGATATTTAAACGTGTATGGAGATTCCATGTACCTAGAGATCCCATTAGCAGACATGAGTTCAACTCAAGTCCAGCACTAGGTGGCAGCAGAGCTACGAAAGTCAAGTGTTCATATAAACAGAACCATGCCTGCAGTTCTGGTAGTATCTAAAATAGGTAAGGCTCATGACTAAATGAGCCCTGAATTTGTAGAAAATAATACTAAGTTTTTAGAAGAAAAAGTTTTAAGAATGTTGAGCAAGACTGTAAAAGTAATAAAGATCAAGTAAAGTACAAACAGCCATGTTAACTTTCTGACAATGAAATATTTTACTGCAGGCGACCAGAAATTTGAGTACCTAAGGTGAACAAAGATGTGAAAAAATCTATTGAACAAGGAACATTTCTTGAGACCTAGTTTTGATGAAGATATTGTAATTGCAGACAATCTGAAATAACAGTTCCATAAGTGGTAAAACAACTTACCCTCACAATTCGCTTGTCTGTGCTGCCTGCAATCTGTCCCCAGTGTTCCAACTGTCCGAATAGAAATAAATAATTCAGTTAATGAAGGTGAATGGCCAGTCAAGTCATTTTGGTCTGAGAGTGACTTCCTTTTTTACTGCCTGATGGATGGCCCAATTCATTCTGAACATGCAGTGTCAACTAATATACTCAACCAATGTTAAACTAAATTTATAAACCAGAGTTTGATACTTGTGTGTAAAGCTCTTTTGCAACTAATTGAAGTAACTGGCACATAAAGCTGAAATTAATAAATTACTAATGAACAGGCATTGACTACACGTACTATAATTTCACTCAATCAGAAATCAAAGCTAATGTGTCATCTCAGTGTTGTTCTAGTCTTGAACCGTATGTATCATGTTTAAAGTGAAGTAAAGCCATGCTAATGATCATTGGAGTATTCATTACACTAAATGTGGTGCGCAATTTTATTTGATATTTTTACCACCAACACTAAAATACCTCTGGTGCAGGAAAGCCAAAGCTAATGTTAATCATATATTTCCAGTTTTAGTCAAGCATCTCCACAGCAAATCCTCTAAAGTGAAAATAAATGCGCTAAACTAACACCCAAGGAGCAAAAGGTAATCTCATTGCATTTATATTCATCACACACTACAAATCAACATTTAGTAGAAATATAAATGTCAAATATGATTTTTCACAGAAGTGTGCCACTGCTGCTGGACAGATTTGTAAACATGGTGATAGTGTATGATAAAGTGTAACTTGTTTTTCTTCAAGTGCTTCATTTTGTACATGTTCTGAGATGTTTTGTGACTTGAGTCTACAGTTTTGAAGTTTGTGTGTAAAGATTTGCCACAATGGCTCCCAAGTTTTAGAAAACGTGATCAGCAATTACAAGAATGGAACATTTAAAGCATCCACCCAAAAGGTACCAAAACCAACTGAAAGTAAACATGTCAAAAGTTACTAGCCTCTTGGAGCCTCTTGGAATGAGTGGGTGCAAGAAGAAACTCATTTTGTGGAGGAAAGTGTTGAGCAAATTTTGTAGAATAGTCCTAAGAGGTTTAGGTTGTATAATTAATAACAAATTCCACTAAATATTTGTAAACCTTGGGCTATTTGTGAGAAAGTGTGAAGAAATATCCAAACTAGTGCCTTAGTGGCTGAAGTGAGTGGGAAAGCAGTGAAGAGAATTTGAGTGGCTAATCCATGTGTAAATGTAGAGAGCGTCCTGTGGGGTGCTGATCTGACACAGCAGCAGCAGCAGATGGCTGTTGTTTGGAGCTGTGGCGTAACTGGGCTCAGGTGTGTGCCCCAAAGCAGACGTTTTCTACTGACTTGGAGCACCCATGGAAAAACAGGCAGTGATGGTGAAAATACAGAGAACAAAATCTGTCTGAGGGCAACACATTACGTATGAGTGTTTATTACAGGCATGGATGTCTCATTACTAAAGAAAAGCTTTAGTGCTGGTAAACAAATTCCTCTGTCTCTACAAAGGAGAAGCATGCGGTTTGTGTGCGGGTTACTTAATGATCAGCAGAGCAGATAATTAAAAAACAGATCCAAATGTTATTTACTTATTTGTAAATGCCGTCTCTTACTACTTGCCTGATTAAAGTGGCTGTACACTTCACACATTATGCACCTACTAAAAGCTTTATAGAACAAAACTCTCATTTTAGAAAATAATATATATATTTTTTTAATATGGTCAAAAAGGACAGCAAAATGCGCTTTGTATTTCAAAGATTTTGCCAGTGCTAACATTCATATTAACTGCACCGCAAAGTGGCAAACATTCACTTTATTACCCGTGGTATTTTATTATAAGATGTAATGGGATAAAGTTAACAGCCTCTGGTTGTGTTTTGAAGAAACTTGAGAGCTGTTGTGTTGTGCGATCTATAAATGTTATGCAATGTCTGGAAATAAATTCATGAAAAAAATACATTAGTGGGTGGACTGTAAAAGGTTGAGAAGGAAACAATACATTACGTAACATACAGTGCATTCCTTAAGTAAACGGTTATTTAACATGAGCAGCTGATCTAACAGCTGGATCATTTGTGTGTAGTGCCCACATGCTCCTTTCAACCAGATCTACTCACGCATGCACACATACAGCTCACCAGCCAGTGGCATATGGGAAATATGAATGTATGTTCGAGTGTAACCTGTATATATTCTGCATACAAAAAACTCCATCACGAGACTCAGCAATGCGCATCACGAACACCAAGACTCAGAATTGGCTGCGTCGTGGAGATATGAATGGACCTGATAGCCTAACTATTATCCATACACATTCCACTGTGTGCAGCGGGTTTGCTACTGAACTCCCAAATAAGTGTGAGTGAGGAGGCTTACATCAGCAGCCAGTGGACTGTCTCCACTGCTCATCTTCGCTCCAAGCGTACTCCCTCCCCAACAGTCGAGCCAATGAGTTTGAGCGGAGACCATCAGCCAGCGTGTCTCCACTAAACAAGTGTGTTTAAGAGTAAAGAGCCTCGACCGACAGGTATATAGCCACTTTCTTTGTTTTAACTTCAGTTTTTCGTTTTTACTCTTGGTGACTGCGTGTTAGTCATTAGCTGCGAATTACAAGTGAATTACAGCGGAACGAGTTTCATTGCCAGGTTTTACTCGCTTTTATTAAACTTATAGACGTGTTGCTTTATCTGTTGTTGATTTACTCCTTGTTCCTTTAATACCGAAACCAGTGAGAGTTATGGATGTGTTTGTTGTAGATCCCGGTGTGTTTATTGGAACCGGAAGATTCAGAGTGGCCGCTGCTTTTAGGCGAACAAGGGCGCTGTCCGTGGTACTTGATGCCCACTGAGGACTTGTCTTTTCATTGATTTGAAACTGATAACTGGAGAATTTACGCCCGTCAGTCATAGTACATTGCATCTTATTTGAATAAGTGTAGAGGCGTTAAATTCAATGTATAATTGTCTTGCTCAAGGACACTTCAGTAGATCCAGATCACAGTCCAATATATCTGCAAGGGGTTGCCTGCTGAATCCAGTTTAAAAGTTGTTTATAGACAACTATCTTGTATATTAGATGTTTTTAGGGATAACGTGAAATTATGTATTATATATTAATGCGGTAGAGATATCATGGTTTTACACACACGTGGTTTTTCTACATTTTGCCGATGGCTTTTGTGACATGAACAGGATGCAGACGTGTTGAAAATAGACTGATGCACTTTATTAGACTTTGTTTGACTAAATTTATATCTTTTTTTCATTTTATGAATGTTTGTCTTGTCCAGTCACACAGAGCTGTGACATATTATAAATGATTGTTGTGTAGTGATTGTAATGGTTATTGTGGGCAATGTGCTGTGTAGTGTAGTGTATCACAAGCCTAAAGTCTAAAATCCATCATTGCAGGAATCTGACTCCTAAAAGCCCGATAACGCCTCCTCCATGTCCTGAGGTAAGATAATACCCCTCACAAGGTGATACCTCTTATAACAGCTTTGCTCACTTGAGGTTTAATGGGAATCTTTGTGGTGCTTTGTGTGTGTAACATCTGTCCCAAGTCAAAAGAGCCAGTCTCCTGTGAGCTCCCACGTCTTTACTGAGACCGTTCCAAAGACCACCTCTTTTCCTCGGCTGTCCTCTCTGCTCCTCTTGCCCCTGAGCCAGCATGAATGACATCCTGGAGCCCACTTCCCCTGCGACAGGCCTTAGCGGTCCAGCTACCTGCGTCTCCAAAGTAGAGTTGCGTGTGTCCTGCAAAGCTCTGCTGGACCGAGACACACTGAATAAGTCAGACCCCTGTGTGATTCTCATGGTGCAGTCCAATGGACAATGGACAGAGGTATGTTTTTTTTTTTTTTTTATCTTTTCTCTGACTGCAATAATACAAGCTGATATCTTCTCAATCAGCAACTTCTTAATCAGCATCATGGAGTTTTAAAAATTAATCTGCAATCTCTTGTTAATCTGCAGGTACAAGTTACTAACTGCATAATTTAAGAGAGAGGGAGAAGATATTCAATGATCAGACAGTTTAGGTTGATTCGTAAGAACATGCAGAGCTGCAACATGAGAGGACATATGAGACACGTGTTATTTATTTTGGGCAAACACTTATATGTGATAACAAAAGAGAAGACAATCTTTCATCGTGGCAACAAATCAAGAAGTCAAAATCAATTAAGACAAAAAAAAGTATCTAATCAATAATGTTGGAGATGTATGAAGGGGATGGTTAGATTGGTGTGTGTGCAGGATGAGGATGAGTGTGAAATACACATTTTCTTTTTTTTTTCTATTTTGTTGGTTGTTATTGAATTCATTAATTATTGATATTAATGGTTTTTTGTTTCCTGTTGTGACATTGGTGAAGGTTTTAATAGATATTTGATATGGGGGTGGGATTTTTTAAGTTTACACTTCAACCCACTCCCTTTTGGACATTATTATTGTATATATGTCTTTTTTGTTTGTTTAAAATGTTTGTTCAAAATAAACTTAAAAAAATTACAATGCTATAATTCAAAAGTCATGAGAAAATGCTCACATTTTTGCATTAGACAAGTATGGTGTGTGAAATATCACACTCTTCTCCAGCTATCCCAAAAGTATACTGTCACGTGACCCCAAAGTGCAACCAGTGAAACTGATTTGTTAATGGTTTAGTGAACTTGCAGCTGTTTTTTTCCACTCTTTTTTCACTCAGCAGCTGTCTGGTTTACAATTAAAAGTGTTAAATGTGTTGTGCATTCGCAGCGAGACAAAAGGAATAATCTGTCACCAAGTAATAATAATGTTTTTCCAAAGGTCTAGCAGGACAAATAGTTGGATGCTAATATGCAGGCTAGATGGCTGGTGTTCTAACTGAAAATGTTTAGTTTCTATGATTGGTCCCAGGCTTAGTGTGTGGGCATAAGGTCTCTCATTTTCTTGTTAATTAAGTAATTTAGTTCATGGAAAAGTCAAAATAAGAGCTCTGTATTAAATAGAGCATGTGTTCCATGTGGCTAAAAATGATATAATAAAGATTTTTATTTTCTTGCTACAACCTTTAATTAAACAAAACACAGCTTTTAGAGAGTGAGTGTAACTGTGCCAAATGCAGACCTCTTGGGAGCCATTTGTTCGAAATGTTCAAATGTGATGTTTGGGCTGAATAAATGTGGTTTGCAGAGGTGCTGTTTTGAAAGGCTGAACACACTGGTTAATTGGTAGAAGTCATGTAACAGATGAGGTGACTGACCCAGGTTAAGTGTAGCATGAATACATGAGGGGCTATTCTTAGTCCTACCAAATTAAGCAATTTAATATTCCACTATATCACTGGGATTATTGCACCCCGAAGACATTACATTGTTATCACTTATTTTCTGACGCATACTACCATGTCCTGTACATCCGGCAAGCCTTGACCAGCCTTGGCAGTGCACACAATTGGCCTATCATCTGCTGTAAAATGTCTCTGTGCGGGGAGGAAACTGCTGTGGAAATTATTTACTTGCGTCAACAGTTGAGTAAGTAGCTAAGCCCACTCACCAACGCCCTCCTTTCTCTCTCTCTCTCTGAGCTCATGTAGAACTGCTTCAGTGACATAGAAATGCCATTTTTGAACAGTGTTGGTGTCACTGCCTTTTTGACAATACCTTACACCTGATAACACATATTAACTGGGGGCTAAAGGTCAGAATTCTGACAAAGGCTGTTTAATTATTTACTATGTATATAATTCAATCAGAACGTTTACCGCTAATGTTGTTTCAGAACAAGAAACAAGCAGAACTGATTGGAAACCTTTCAGTTTCCATGCCAGGGATCTCTCTCTGGTTATGGCCCTAGACCAGCAGAGAACATGCATCACACATTTCAGCATAACCTATTCTCTGCAGCACTGATTAGCTTTCATCAACAAACACTCATCTGGCTCAGCTCAAATCTACCCATCCAGATGGCACAATGAGGAGAGGAGAAGGCAGGGAAAGACAATGGCAAAAATGGTGATGAATGGTGCTGATGAGATGTTTTGGCTTTTCTTGTGATGTTTGCCAGTGTGAAATAATAGCATGGAAACTGATTTAAAAAATAGTATAATAATTTCCCTTAAATAGAGACAAATAGTCACATTGTTCTAAATTTATAAGTGCAGCTTCGGCAAAGCTAAACAAAACCAAAAGCATGTTTTTTGTTCCAATGAATGCAAATGTTAAATGATTAAAGGCTAGCTAACATTGAAGGAGTTCTTACATTCAGATGCATAATAGGTTTGTACCAATGTAATACATATGACATGAAGACGCTCCCATTTACATCAGAAACTATTTCATAAAGTGTATTGCTTTGGTCCAGGGTCAAAAGTGAATTAATAGCAAGTTAGTCTGATTCATAGCCATTTTCATTTGATGAAAGTTGTCTCTAGTGGTGGTAAGATAAAAATCCCTCTGTCCACGGGGCACAGGCGGTCACTGAGTTGTGTAATGAAGATGAAAATTATATCAATTGTGTTTTACGGCTTTCAGAGTAATCTGATCTCAGAGCTCAGTTCACCACCTGGATAGATAACCTCCGTGTGACGTGTTAAAAGGCCTTTTCCTCATTTATCTTCAAACATTAGGTAGTTACATCACCAGATTCTCAAAGTGGATAAAAGCAGCTGTGGAGTTTCCTTCTTTATTTGATTGTTTTGATGCTAACCTTGCATTATCAGATCAGCCTTGAATTCACATATAAGGGCTGACAATCTTCATCTTTTTCTTGATTAGCCCTTGGGACAAATTGGACAGCAAAAAAGTGAGCTGTGCAGAGTTGTGTGCAGCTTAATCCTACATCATGAGCAGACGGGACCTAATAGTGTTCATCTTTTACTTGCCATCAGTCAAAAATAAGCATGGACATTTCCTTCATGCTGAGATAAAATGTCAGAGCCCTGCAATCTTCCCTTATGTAATTTTCTTGACTGAAGCAAAACAACGTTTGCCTTTTTGCTGTTCATTAAAGGAAAACATCATGTACCCTCAATGGAACTGTGTGCATTTTATTATGGTATAGAATGAAATCTGTGAAAGGGAAAGCTTATTCCCAAATCTCAGATGCACTGTAATATAATAAACTGAATAGTGAGAAGGTTACTAAGTGTGTTCTCTTTTTAGCTGGACAGGACAGAAGTGATCAAGAGCAACTTGCACCCTGTGTTTGGCAAGGTTTTCTCTCTGGACTATTACTTTGAAGAAGTCCAGAAGCTGAGGTTTGAAGTGTATGACATACACGGCACTCACAGCATTGGGACTCGAGACGATGATTTCCTGGGTGGTGTGGAATGCACTCTTGGTCAGGTACACGCACAGATTTTAGACACAAAATTATGATATACTTCTAATTATGATATAATTTTCTATAAATAACATAATATCCACTATGTTACTTTGTGTTACTAAGTGACTGGGGCACTATCTTGTGGGAAAACATCTTTCACCAAATAAACGCAAACCTCTACACACCTCTATAATATATTAAATATATTGCGATGTCACAGTTCCATGTGAGTTTGCAGCTGTGCAGTTGCAGACAGAGTTCTAATGTTAAAAATGACAAAAAATATGTAAATACTGTACTTTTTCAAAATCATATTGATCTTGATTTGATAAATAAAAAAAAGTGCAACTGGCAGTTCAAGAAGATCTGCTTGAAATTAGACAGACAAGCAATAATTGGGAAACTAATGTTTTCTATTGACTTTTCACCTTCTGCTAATCTCCAGCAAGCCATTTTAAAAAACATAGCTTTTTATCAGAGATGATCCAGTAAATGCACCTGCTGTTGCATGTGTAATGTCAAACCAAAGTGGTGACTCATGTGATGAATCACATCTTTGAACATTACTCTTTACTTCTGAAGGCTATGACTACACTTATATTGTGCTAATCCTGTTTTTGCAGATTGTGGCACAAAAAAGGATGGTAAAACCTTTGTTGCTAAAGTATGGAAAATATGCTGGCAAATCCACCATTACGGTAAGCAGTTTTCTTAATTTTATGTATGAGAATGTTGCTCTGGTGTATGAATGTGTGTGAATGTTGCTCTGGTGTATGAATGAGTGACAATGTCGCTCTGGTGTATGAATGTGTGAGAATGTTGCTCTGGTGTATGAATGTGTGTGAATGTTGCTCTGGTGTATGAATGTGTGAATGTTGCTCTGGTGTATGAATGTGTGAGAATGTTGCTCTGGTGTATGAATGTGTGAGAATGTTGCTCTGGTGTATGAATGTGTGTGAATGTTGCTCTGATGTATGAATGTGTGTGAATGTTGCTCTGGTGTATGAATGTGTGTGAATGCTGCTCTGGTGTATGAATGTGTGAATGTTGCTCTGGTGTATGAATGTGTGAATGTTGCTCTGGTGTATGAATGTGTGAATGTTGCTCTGGTGTATGAATGTGCAGATGTTGCTCTGGTGTATGAATGTGTGAGAATGTCGCTCTGGTGTATGAATGTGTGTGAAGCGTTGCTCTGGTGTATGAATGTGTGAAATGTGCTCTGGTGTATGAATGTGTGTGAATGTTGCTCTGGTGTATGAATGTGTGTGAACGTTGCTCTGGTGTATGAATGTGTGAGAAATGTCGCTCTGGTGTATGAATGTGTGAATGTTGCTCTGATGTATGAATGTGTGTGAATGTTGCTCTGGTGTATGAATGTGTGTGAATGCTGCTCTGGTTTATGAATGTGTGTGAATGCTGCTCTGGTGTATGAATGTGTGAATGTTGCTCTGGTGTATGAATGTGTGAGAAATGTCGCTCTGGTGTATGAATGTGTGAATGTTGCTCTGGTGTATGAATGTGTGTGAATGTTGCTCTGGTGTATGAATGTGTGAGAATGTCGCTCTGATGTATGAATGTGTGAGAATGTTGCTCTGGTGTATGAATGTGTAAGAATGTCGCTCTTGTGTATGAATGTGTGTGAATGTAGCTCTGGTGTATGAATGTGTTTGAATGTCGCTCTGGTGTATGAATGTGTGAGAATGTTGCTCTGGTGTATGAATGTGTGTGAATGTTGCTCTGGTGTATGAATGTGTGTGAATGTCGCTCTGGTGTATGAATGTGTGAGAATGTTGCTCTGGTGTATGAATGTGTTTGAATGTTGCTCTGGTGTATGAATGTGTGTGAATGTCGCTCTGGTGTAAAAATGTGTGTGAATGTTGCTCTGGTGTATGAATGTGTGTGAATGTTGCTCTGGTGTATGAATGTGTGAGAATGTTGCTCTGGTGTATGAATGTGTGAGAATGTTGCTCTGGTGTATGAATGTGTGAGAATGTTGCTCTGGTGTATGAATGTGTGTGAATGTTGCTCTGGTGTATGAATGTGTGAATGTTGCTCTGGTGTATGAATGTGTGAGAATGTTGCTCTGGTGTATGAATGTGTGAATGTTGCTCTGGTGTATGAATGTGTGTGAATGTTGCTCTGGTGTAAGAATGTGTGTGAATGTTGCTCTGGTGTATGAATGTGTGTGAATGTTGCTCTGGTGTATGAATGTGTGAATGTTGCTCTGATGTATGAATGTGTGTGAATGTTGCTCTGGTGTATGAATGTGTGAATGTTGCTCTGGTGTATGAATGTGTGTGAATGTTGCTCTGGTGTATGAATGTGTGAATGTTGCTCTGGTGTATGAATGTGTGTGAATGTTGCTCTGGTGTATGAATGTGTGTGAATGTCGCTCTGGTGTATGAATGTGTGAGAATGTCGCTCTGATGTATGAATGTGTGTGAATGTTGCTCTGGTGTATGAATGTGTGAGAATGTCGCTCTGATGTATGAATGTGTGAGAATGTTGCTCTGGTGTATGAATGTGTGAATGTTGCTCTGGTGTATGAATGTGTGAATGTTGCTCTGGTGTATGAATGTGTGAGAATGTCGCTCTGATGTATGAATGTGTGTGAATGTTGCTCTGGTGTATGAACGTGTGAGAATGTCGCTCTGATGTATGAATGTGTGTGAATGTTGCTCTGGTGTATGAATGTGTGAGAATGTTGCTCTGGTGTATGAATGTGTTTGAATGTCGCTCTGGTGTATGAATGTGTGTGAATGTTGCTCCTGTGTATGAATGTGTAAGAATGTCGCTCTGATGTATGAATGTGTGTGAATGTTTCTCTTGTGTATGAATGTGTGAGAATGTTGCTCTGGTGTATGAATGTGTGAGAATGTTGCTCTGGTGTATGAATGTGTGAATGTTGCTCTGGTGTATGAATGTGTGTGAATGTTGCTCTGGTGTATGAATGTGTGAATGTTGCTCTGGTGTATGAATGTGTGAGAATGTTGCTCTGGTGTATGAATGTGTGAATGTTGCTCTGGTGTATGAATGTGTGTGAATGTTGCTCTGGTGTATGAATGTGTGAATGTTGCTCTGGTGTATGAATGTGTGAATGTTGCTCTGGTGTATGAATGTGTGTGAATGTTGCTCTGGTGTATGAATGTGTGAATGTTGCTCTGATGTATGAATGTGTGAGAATGTTGCTCTGGTGTATGAATGTGTGAATGTTGCTCTGGTGTATGAATGTGTGTGAATGTTGCTCTGGTGTATGAATGTGTGTGAATGTTGCTCTGGTGTATGAATGTGTGAGAATGTCGCTCTGATGTATGAATGTGTGTGAATGTTGCTCTGGTGTATGAATGTGTGAGAATGTCGCTCTGATGTATGAATGTGTGAGAATGTTGCTCTGGTGTATGAATGTGTGAATGTTGCTCTGGTGTATGAATGTGTGTGAATGTTGCTCTGGTGTATGAATGTGTGAGAATGTCGCTCTGATGTATGAATGTGTGTGAATGTTGCTCTGGTGTATGAATGTGTGAGAATGTCGCTCTGATGTATGAATGTGTGTGAATGTTGCTCTGGTGTATGAATGTGTGAGAATGTCGCTCTGATGTATGAATGTGTGAGAATGTTGCTCTGGTGTATGAATGTGTGAATGTTGCTCTGGTGTATGAATGTGTGAATGTCACTCTGATGTATGAATGTGTGTGAATGTTGCTCTGGTGTATGAATGTGTGAATGTTGCTCTGGTGTATGAATGTGTGTGAATGTTGCTCTGGTGTAGGAATGTGTGTGAATGTCGCTCTGATGTATGAATGTGTGTGAATGTTGCTCTGGTGTATGAATGTGTGTGAATGTTGCTCTGGTGTATGAATGTGTGTGAATGTTGCTCTGGTGTATGAATGTGTGAATGTCGCTCTGGTGTATTAATGTGTATGAATGTGTGAGAATGTTGCTCTGATGTATGAATGTGTGTGAATGTTGCTCTGGTGTATGAATGTGTGAATGTTGCTCTGGTGTATGAATGTGTGAATGTTGCTCTGGTGTATGAATGTGTGAATGTTGCTCTGGTGTATGAATGTGTGAGAATGTTGCTCTGGTGTATGAATGTGTGAGAATGTTGCTCTGGTGTATGAATGTGTGAACAATGCGGTTTTTGGCCCGGTCGTGAAACACTGGACCAGCTCTATACCAAGCCAGGACATCCAGTGTGCACTGGGGCGGTTTGCAGCCAAATGTGAAGCGGCTGGGATGAGGATTAGCACCTCCAAGTCTGAGACCATGGTTCTCAGTCGCAAAAGGGTGGCTGGCCCCCTTCAAGTTGGTGGAGAGCTCCTGCCTCAAGTGGAGGAGTTTGAGTATCTTGGGGTCTTTACCGGTCGATCTATGTTCCTACTCTCGCCTATGGTCATGAGCTTTGGGTCATGACCAAAAGAACAAGATCCCAGATACAGGTGGCCGAAATGAGCTTTCTCCGCAGGGTGGCGGGGTGCTCCCTTAGAGATAGGGTGAAGATCAATCGGGAGGAGCTTAAAGTAGAGCCGCTGCTCCTCCACATCGAGAGGAGCCAGCTGAGGTGGCTCGGGCATCTGTTTTGGATGCCTCCTGGACGCCTTCCTAGGGAGGTGTTCTGGGCATGTTCCAACGGGAGGAGACCCCGGGGAAGACCTAGGACACGCTGGAGGGACTTTGTTCCTCGGCTGACCTGCGAACGCCTCGGTAGAGCTGGAGGAAGTGTCTGGGGAGTCGGGGAGTGCATAGACTGCTGCCCCCGCGACCTGGCCCCGGATAAGCGGTAGAAGATGGATGGATAGATGGATTTTTTTTTATAGGAATATTTTTATATATGTTTTAATCATTTTGAAGCAGATAATGACAGGGTATTGTTGGCTGGAGAGCCAGTCTTTCGGCCAAGCAGTCATGACTCCATAGTAGTCCACAAGCTCTGTTACCATACAGCATCAGTTATTAATTTATTTTAGGTTGAGCACAAAATGTTTCGAACCTTTCCACCACAGCATAGACAATAATCCTTAACCCATCCCTAATTGTAATAGGGCATTTCACCTTGTTGCACCCTTTATGAAGCCTTTCCTTTGGCCCTGTCAAGGCAAGCAGTTTCATAAAAGCCAAGTTTTCTCTCTTGCCAGCCATCACTGTCAAGCCCTGTCAAGCAGCAACTGTAGCTGCAATGACCTGCAGCTTTTACCGCTTCAGCATCAACACTGTCTCATGATAAGTGTTTGTTAGTTTTTCTTTCAAGTCTGGAAGAAAGAACAAACTGTTTTGTGTCAGGAGCGTATAGCGGTATTTACTCTGCAAAACTTGATGTTGCCAGTGATGGTCTTTTTTTTAACCATAACTTAAAGGAGAAACAAACATTGTATCCCTTTTTAAAAGGAAACAATTACAACAATACGTTTGATGTATTGAATGTTCAAAAACACAAACCTGGAAGTGCATTTAGGCAGAGTGGGTTAAATGCCCCATTTTATGTGAGGAGTTTAGAGTTTGCATGTGCTACTGTCCATAGGAATGCATGTACAGATAAATCAATGAGTGTGAATGGTTGTCTGCCAGTGTAGGTTTCTAACTGGTGATTAAGAGGTGCTTAACTGGCTTCAGTCCCTGCGACCCCTAAATTATTAGTGTTAGAAGATTAATGAATAAATACACCAGCTGATGTGTTAACCAAGTATTTGCTATGGCAGCTTTTAATAAAAGTATTCTATCTACAGTACTGTATAGAGTGTATGCTAAAGAAAACATATTTGTTAGGGGCTACCAGAAGGTTAATATGACTTTCCATTTCACTGTCTTACTATACTGTATATCATATGTTTACATATACAGTACATATAATTTTACATATATTTCCAGACACAAATGTAAAAAATAAAGAAACATATTTCCTTTCAGGTACATGCTGAGGAAATTTCTGGCAACAACGGATATGTGGAGCTCTCATTCTCTGCCAAGAAGCTTGACGATAAGGTGAGGAGAGTGCATGTTTGTGATGAACCAACCATTCATGCTTTATTTGATACGTGGTGCACACCATGAGGGCAGGAGTAGTAATACTGTGACACTGTATCTGATTCTGAAATCAGAGACAGCACAGCAGAGTAGTGACACAATATTTCCAAATTGTATATTGTTGCATTGAAAATATACACACTCTTATATAAAATAGTACAATGCGTGTGTTGATGTTGTAATGTTTGAAATCTGGCAAAGCACTGCAAATAATTAACTTTAGGTTAAATGCAGTATTTTACAATGAGTGAAACTGTACACTGTCTCTTACAAGTAGTAAAAATTACATAAAAAGCAATTCGGTCTCATTTTTAGACTAGATACCAGACTGACCTTAGCTGCTAACACTTTCCTACTGTCAAATTTTGCCCAGGGCATATTTCAATCTAAAAATCAGCAGGAGATTATATCCACTTACAAGTCAGGACAGCAAAAGTCACTTTCTGTTCTCCAGAGAGAGTCCTCAGTCTGTCTGGCTCCTTGGTTAACCTCTATTTTAGTCTAAATTGGTACAAATGTTTGAAGATACCACAGCATGTGTGCTTTTAATAATTATAGTTTGCAATTTAGACACACTCAGCCAGGAAATAGGAGTGCAGTGATCATACAACTGTTCCTATTTCCAAGCCTGTCTTCACCTGTGCTATTTGCTTTAGGTATCCAGTCCACTTCTCTAGCTGTAGTAAGGTATATTTTTTTGAACAAAACTCGTTTCCCTGCTCACATATCCTAAAACATAATGCTAACTTTGAACAAATGACAAAATGTGTTTTTGATAGAGGATGTTCAATCTGTTAATTGAATCATACTTATTATTATAAAAAAATAAGATGTCCTCATCTGTTAAGTTGATAACCTCACTGATTGATATGAGCAGTGTTATCTGTCATCTCACCTTGACCTGCTGCAAATGCAAAAATATGAGACAAACAGCAATGACTGTTAATGCAATAAACATTATGATTTGAAATGATTTACATCACTGCTCTTGTTAGCCAGCAGATTTAATTTTGACATTACTGTCCGATCAGTCCATCCTGCTGATGGCACTGGCTACTGGTTGTCATGACAACAAAAAGAGGATGCAATATCTCTCATTTTGTGTCTGTGTGCGCGCCTGACCCTTAGGAGATGTATCTGGGTAATGTGGTATAATCTCTTTCATTGGATATACACACAAAGACCTGTAGACCACTACAAATATACCCACTCTTACTTCTTACACACCTCAAATCATTTGTTTTCCTCTTACTGAAGAATAAATTGACGTAAACAAACTCCTCTATATTAGTGCAAATAAGCAGAAATGTTGCAAAATGGGGCATGATTCAATTTAGTGGACTATTGCTAAGTCTTATGCTGCCAACCTAATTTAAATGTATGACCTTAATAACAACTATGTTCAGGGTCTTTTGTGTCTCTTTTGGGAAAGTGAAGGAACACAAGAAATCTGTGCTTTTGGTTCAGTTGGCCCACACATTTATATACTGTATTGTCTGTAGTCTGAATGCAAATGTTTCCCAGGTCACACTGAACAGACTCCTACTCAACTGACATCCTGTTCCTATGTCTTCAGGATTTTTGGCAAGGAAGGTTTTTCATAGTGATTCACACTTTTTTGTCTAGGTTGTGGTGTCTTTCTTGCTTCTTCTCTTGATACTTGCTGCTTGTCAATCTGGGACTTCCAATCTAGCAATATTCAATGCACTGTTCTTTTGCCAAAATGTACAGAAAATCTCTAGAAACTGTTCATTCCATATAGTATCTTGACAAGAATTGCCAGTTGTGGCCATAAATTCTATCTAATTGTGGAGAAAGGAAAATTATTACAAAATGAGGACATGACTTTTTCTTCAGCAATGTCCCAATAAGTCTCTAAATATGAGGCAACCTGATATTTTACAGGACCTCTTCAGTAAGTCTGACCCATTTTTGGAAATCTACAAAATGAATGACGACAAAACAGAGCAACTTGTACACAGAACTGAGGTGAGTTCTATTTATTCTATTCATTAGTAAGCAAGCAACCTATTATAATTTTTTTGTTGTATTGCTAACTTTCTGCTTAATATCTTTGCCTTTGACCTTTGTTCAAACCAGGTGATTAAAAACAACCTCAACCCTGTGTGGGAGCCCTTCAAAGTGTCTCTAATATCACTGTGCAGCTGTGATGAGGACCGGAAACTCAAGGTAAAGGGCCTGTGGGAAATTGACCGAGAGCCATAGAAACTTCAGTGTCAGTAATTCTGGATCAAAACGGGCAGTCTGATTCTTGTTTGATGAAAACGAGGAGGAACTAGAACATAGAGATCATACACAAGATACACGTGGAGGTAAATGAGGTGTGTGCATACATAAGCAGTGTAGTAACAAGTGTTGTTTTTGTCACACAGTGCCTAGTGTGGGATTATGACTCCAGGGGGAAGCATGACTTCATCGGCGAGTTCTATACCAATTTCAGGGAAATGCAGAAAATTTCCAGTGGAAATAAGGTCAGTGAATGAGAGGCGGAGCAAAGTGGAGGAGACACAGAACTGTTTCATCCATTTCCAATATGCTGCGCTCATGTTACACTGCAGAAATCTATTACAGTCATGGTGCTCAAAAGCACATTACAAAGATTTATTGCCAATCTCCCACAAACTGATGCTTCTGCCCTCTTTTAACCCGTCTTTTTAAGGTAACATGGGATTGTATGAATCCCAAGTACAAACTAAAGAAGAGACATTATAAGAATTCAGGAGTTGTAATCCTCAATGACCTGAAGGTAAAATATGCTTTGTAACTCTACATATTTGTTCATTTTTTGCAGATATTTTAGTACTTCATTATGAACGAGCAATGTTAACAATTTTAAATTAACAATCATATGTAATAACAGACTGTGCATTTTGATTGAGTATACCAAAAGTTTTCCCATAGTTTGCCCATTGCACACAGCAGATTGCTTTAGTTAATACCACTTTAATCAGCAGATGCTCTAGGGCTATAAAGCAGCTGAGTATGAAAGCTGGAGAGTAGTATTCACCCAAACATCCTGTCAGAGCTTTTACTTTTTTTTTTTTTCTTTCTTTTCCAGCTCCACAGAGTGTACTCCTTCTTAGATTACATCATGGGAGGAATGCAGATCCACTTTACGGTAAATTGAGAAGTGAATTTAGTGACGCTTCGTTGTTGTAGAGCGTCACTGGCCACACAGGCTTTTGTTTATTATCAAGCTTTATACAGGCAATACAACTTCTCCTTTGTGTTACATTGCATTTAAGGTAGATTTATTTTAAAGAGTGGATAATGTTCAAAGGTTGCTTTTATATAGATTATTCTTGTTTTCATGTTCAACTTTTGCCCTTTGGTCTGCTCCTTGTAGTGCTATTATTCACTGCATGACTTTATTAAAGCACAGATTATTAATCATGAAGACTGCTGTGGTAGCTCTTTGTTGAAATAGCCTTCCCTAGAATTGTTTGTGGGTTTAAACAAAGTATGTTCCTTCATTTGAATAGATCATTTATGCTGTTATGTGACTTTTTATTTAGTCATAGGTTAACAGCTAATATTGTTGTTTGCTTCACCAGGTTGCTATTGACTTCACAGCATCCAACGGAGACCCTAGAAACAGCTGTTCATTGCACTACATAAACCCTTACCAGCCCAACGAATACCTGAAAGCTCTCATAGCAGTTGGAGAGATCTGTCAAGACTACGACAGGTAGGTCACCTAAATGTTTGAACTAAGGTACTTTTTCTATTGATGTCTTTTGAAGAGTTTTGTGGGGACTCTACACTGTGAGC
This sequence comes from Perccottus glenii, assembly GCA_024416835.2. Taxonomy (NCBI): domain Eukaryota; kingdom Metazoa; phylum Chordata; class Actinopteri; order Gobiiformes; family Odontobutidae; genus Perccottus; species Perccottus glenii. Next base: position 16,237,484 of record CM044548.2, on the reverse strand, counting down.
GCACTTTGAAGGATGAATGCGTAGGAGAGGGATTAAAGGGCCAGAGAAAGAAAAAATGAACGCCCGCACAATGTCTGTAAGTTCTAATACAATCATCGAGTTGTGATGTTGGTGCACTAGACCTCATCAGGCAAAAAATGCTGGCTACATTATTTGTCTCGTGGAACTCTTACCTTGAAACAAGCAAAAAAAAAAAAAAAAGACAATAGAAAAAGTCACAGGGCATTATAATTTCTGGTGGGGTTTGCTACTTTGATGTGGAGTTGGCGCTGTTCTGCTGCTTCCTGACCAACTCTCAGTTCACTGCAATTTATTTTCAGCAGCGGCCCACATTCATCACAGTCTTCTTGTTTATTGTCCACATAATTTGTTCTTAACAGTAAGGTCAATCTAATAAGTCTACTGCTAAGAAACGGTTCTTCCTGTATGTATCTGCCAACCTGGAGCAGTTAATGACTTATGTATGAGGCTGATCTGGGGCCTCGAGGTCTCTGCCTTGTACTGCAGTCAAGGACACTAACATAGAGTATACTGTGGCCAAATGCTGTCAGACACACACATGGTTTATTTTGATTTTTATTAATATTCACATCGTCTATCACAAAGATGACATGTTGACTTTAATGTTGCGAGTGACGTTAATACCAAATGTCAGCTTCGTGCCAAGTTTGGAAGAATTTCTACAATTTATGAGCTGCAGGTGAACAGTATGTCTATCCATGAAAAGTTTATCAGTATATGCTGCATACAAAAAGAAAAAGTATCTTTTTCATTTAAAAGAATTTGGCTTATTGTCTTGCTCCAAAAAGCATTTATACTGAAAAACAAGAGTCTGGATGAAGTTTGATATATTGTCTCAAATGCATTTTTCTTGTTTTTAAATGCTTTGGATTAATAGATGACATGTTTTGACACTTAATGAGTTAATTCAGAAGGCAAACTATATAATCAAATTACTGTTTCTTATCCTCTTTACATCAGCATTAGGGTTATTTAATTATGTGGTATTATTCCAATCCTAAGAAATATATAAAAATGTTGATTACCAAAACATTATATCAATAGATACAATGCTTTGATTAGACCTTGGTTAAATTGACATTGTTTGACAGAGAAATAGCAGTTTAGGAATTAGTAATGACACATACACCTTGACTGAGCTTGTCAAATAGTGTGGAGTAGTTCTTAAGAAATGGCTGTAACACTCGTATATACTTCACTAGCTCTTTAGTCGCTGCTGTTGCTGGTTGTGTGTGCTTTCTCCTCTGGATAACTGGATGCTACCGTTTCCTCTTAGCATCCGTTGCAGCAACTGGTCTTCTCCAGCGCACATACACTTATTACCCTGAAGTAGAACTGGACACATGCAGAGACAGGGGCTAACACTGGGATAGCAGCCACTTCAGAAAGACAAGGGAAGCATCATGGGTGCAAAAATAACAGCATGTTGTCAAATGGGATGTAAAGACTGTGGGAGTTCAGTGTGAAGTCTGTTATGGAGAAATCATTAGACGCTCAAAGCAACCGGAAAAGTGAGAGAAACCACATTATACAGTGCTTTGTATTGAGTTTCCACATATATTTTCCACACAGACACACTGGTGCCTTCTAATTTATGGCAAATGAGTTATAAACGTTCTCTTTAAGAGGAGAAACCCTCTCATCTGTCAAACTAATCCAGATGAGGATTAACGCTCTGACTACTTCTTTTATGCAGATTTCTTCCATTGAATACTATGAGAGTACTTTCTGGCTAAATATAGCAACCCAGAGATAATTTTAGAGACATAAAACCTGTCAAAAATATTAGCTTTATTATATAGTGTATATATGTATAGTCTATTTTAGTTTATTTTGTTTTAGCATAGTTTTATTTTTACATATGTATAGTATCTGTTTTATCTTAGAATCATTTTAATTACATTTTTCTTCTGGCCAGGTTGGCTTTTTACTTGGCTGTACCCCTGCTGTTGCAAATGCAATTTCCCCACTGTGGGACTAATAAAGGTTTTCTTATCTTATACATTTTACAGTGAATGTAGGCAGCCATTCCTTTCAAAGGTGTTTTGTTATTGGTGTAAAACGTGGGCATACACTCAGACCTTTTAGCCTTTAGTGGATATAGGTGATGTGGGATGTGAGTGCATTACGTAGCTTTTTGTGTGTGTGGGTAGAGTTTACCTCACAGAGAGGCCTATTATACTGGGCACAGCTCTCACCACATTTCCAGGAAAAGTGACAAAAGAAGGACTACCTCGTAGTTCACAGCAGAAGCATAAAAGGATTTGCTCTACCTGCTCTACTGTGAGATCACCGATCTCTGAAAAAAAAAAACACGAGAACCCCATTCATTAAACCACAAGGTCAAAATGGTAAAAGAATACATTTGTGTGGCAAGAAGTGAACATCATAAATACCACTGGTTTAAGTTAATGATCAGACAAATACATCACACTTCATTCACGCTTTTAATTAAAAACGTTAAACCTCAATATTAAAAAACCTAAATGTGATTTTTTTTTTTTAATGTTTTTATCAAGATATGTTTTGGAAAGTTATGGCAGTTAGTTTTTGGCCTGTCTTCAGTCAACTGTAGTTTCTGTATAAACATTTTTGTAATATTGGTCAGAAATAGCAGGAGATCAATTCAATTCAACTTTATTAATCCATTCCCCAAGGGAAAATTTGGTTGTTAGGTCTCTTCAAATTGGTTGATTCAGACTTTATATGCCACAGACTGATTGATTGTACAGTCTCCTTGCAGTCGGAAAAAAAGAGTTCTTGTGGCATTCCGTCCTGTAGCTCATTGATCTCAGACGTCCACTGACTGCTCTCTGTTGTTCAAAAGCCCAATGCAGATTATGCTCTAGCTAAGTTGTTCAGTAAACACTGATCTGATGAAGAAGGCATAAGTTGCCCGGTCTGTTCATGGAAACAGTCCCATTGATAATGTTACAGGCAGTGTCTGGTACAGCTCTTGGTTGAAGATAACTGTAACCATGACGATATCTGACTCTCTTGGTACACAATAGGTCTCAGTCAAACTGCCACAGCTCCACACCCTGACACAGATCTTCTCTTTAAATGTAACATGTCCACAATAGCACCATCAGTTGCTTAAAAACAAGGCAAGTCCCCCTCCCTCACTTCTCCCTCTTGAGGCATTTATATCTGCTCTAATCAGTTAATGAAGACCAAGTTCATCAGCGGATAAGTTCCAATAAGTTTAGGGAAGGTTCTCTGTATGATTAGGAATACTTTGTCAAAAAAACAAAAAAACAACAACCATAGATTCTATAATTACAAGTTGTAAGACTGCTGATGTGGCCTTCATGATATATGATCAGAACTGACGCTTGTTCAATTGGGTTGGCTTGTTGTTGTTGAACTACTGTAAATATTAACATAATTACTGAAAAAGATACACATAAATTCTATGTCATAGTGAAAACAGTGTCAAGAGTCAAAGTTAGTTGCAACTGAGAGTGCTCCAATCATCACTCTGTCCACACCCTCAGAGTTAATTAAACACTTTGAATCAATAAGTGCACAAACAACTCACTAATCAGCATTTGTAAACACACCCAAAAAAAAAAATACAATGCTTATTACCAGTGTAAACCTTTCCTGACATTGATACACCCTCACCCTTTATTAAAGGTGAAGATCTCCAGCAAGTTCAATTTTGTTGGATCAAAGGCAGATTGATAAACTCGTTGTTAATGGTGGTTTTACGTACATTTGTTGACACCCCTGAAGACATTAATGCAGTAATGTAAGAATATTATGTAACTATTAAAAAAAGCAAACACATTAACATGCATTGATTTATAAGAAACCAACTGTCAGTGGAAATTCATCCATCAATTAAGTTGCACAGTGTTGACCTGTCATTTTTTTCTTGTTTTTCTGTACACGATGACGTAAAAAGCAGCGTGAGTGTAATAGTGACAGTAATAGTCCAAAGTAAAAATTCAGAAGATTAAGACTGCAAGAGGCTCTTTAAACAGGGGCAAACACTAGCCACTTGGGCAAAGAAACACATTTCAAATTGTAATTCAGGCTTTTAACATTTATGAAATGCAAACAGGCAGGAGGTATGTCCTTGGGATTGTGAACAGATGGATAAGCTGTCAATATTTTCACATCACTGTAAGATGCTTAAAAAGATTAAAAGTTACAACAATGTGAGTAATTATTTATCTTTTATCATTTCAGTGACAAAAGATTTTCTGCTTTGGGCTTTGGTGCCAGAATCCCTCCAAATTATGAGGTAAAGCATAAAAAGATTTTCCATACTCTGACCCTTTCTCCACAATATTAGCCATGCTTTATATTCATATACTATGCTAGCAGATTTCTGTGACATTTTTATGACCTAATTTGCTATATTAAGAAGATGTGTTCTAAATTACTTAGTGTTGGGCCTTCATTTATATAAGAACTCAATAATGTAGAGCAGAAAGCGTACAGCACATACTACAGGTTGTGGCAATTTCACAAGCCATGACAGCAGTTATTCTTTTGATGTAATGTGCTAAATGCCATAATTTCAAGATGTGTCCCAGTGTTTCATAATTTAGCCTCTGGTAACTTGAAGAGTTCAACACTTTGATTAAAGCACTTATTTCCTTTTCCTTTGGAGATACAGTAAATGTCAAGCTCAGGGCTCTTGTCCATTTAGGTGTCCCCAGACACATCCAGATGAAGCATAAAGCAGACTACAGTAGCATGACTCCCACAGTGTAAAAAGGTAACAGAGCAACCATTTTAATGATAGTCATTAGTTACACCACTGCAATTTTTGTTATATCCTGAGTCACTAAAAAAGACCAATTTTCCAGCTTCCCATAAAGAAACTACAAATCAGTTATGTGAGGATTCCATGGTTTGTCACATTTAAGCCAAGAATAACTTGATAAAATTATTTTAAATGGAGCTGGAGAGGATTCAGTTGTCAATGATCTGGCTGACAGTTGGTGCTTGTGAAAAAAAAAACAGTTTCTTGAGAGGGGAGGCATCAAGTAAGGGATTTATTGTGTGCCAAATACACAGCTTTGAGAAACAGCAGAATCAATCTGATGCTTTGGACGACAAGAATAGACCACATAATAGATGAGTACAGTCTCATATCATAAACCACATATTAACAAAATGCCTTGATATATTCTTAATTAAATAATAACATTGACCAGGTTTTATATGAAGTTTACAGTTCACTGTGTTAACATAGTCATTGATCACTTTTTGTTTTTTTCATGTTGTTTTTTCCAACAACAGGTGTCTCATGACTTTGCAATCAATTTCAACCCAGAGGATGATGAATGTGAAGGTATGAAGAGACTTAAAATTTTCAGAATAATCCTCAGAAGAAAAAGATCCAAGTATTCCTCTATTTGTACAGTGATAGTGTTGTAATAGCTATACATATCTTGTTGTTGTGTTTGCTACTATGTGTGACCTAATACTCCTACTGTTGTAACCATCTTCTTTGACTTCCAGTGCTTTAGTACCTGTCTTGTTTTCTCTATGTATGAAAATAGAAAACATGCCTATCAAATACTGTCAAAGATTTCATTTCATCTGTTGATGCCATATTCTAATTGTCAGTCTCTTGTTTACCAAGATGGATGCTATCACTTCTCAGTCATCTCTTGTTCTTTCTTTGATTAGAGATCCAAGGAGTGGTTGAAGCATATCAGAACTGCCTTCCTAAGATCCAGTTGTATGGCCCGACCAATGTTTCTCCCATCATTAACAGGCTAGCCAAGCTGGCAGCAGGTGATGACAACATTAAAGACGCCTCAGTAAGTGTCCCTTGCAAATATATAGTAGATGTAATCAGGGTTTGTTGTTGTGCTTCCAGCTGAGTTTTTCTGAGTAAGTAGCCTCTGGTTCACCTCACTGTTTGAAGCAATAATGCCCTACAGCACAAGTGGAAGTGCTCCATTATAGAGATCATTAGCATTCTCTGAATTATGAATTTGAGTGAAAAAGCTTTGTAACTTTTGAATGTGCTGCCTCACCTATTTTTTTGTTGTTCTTTTGATCAGTGGATGATGGAGAAAGTGCATAAAACCTACAAAATACAAATGTATGTTTTTTGTCCAATATGTGCAAACATACCTGTTCACAAATCCTGGCTTTTGATTTAGTCCCTGCCTACACATACACGGATATTTTTACTTTTCTTTGCCTTTTGTCCACACGTAACAGAGTTTTCAGGCTGCAAAACGGATACTTTTTTTAATGCTGTTGATATGTGTATTGCACATGCGTGTAACAACTACAACAACCACAGCAGCGTGTCTATTAGAACCAACATATCACTGCAGAACACGTTACAGGTCAACTTAGCATCATTACATCACTTCATTCTGGGGCACACATTAGCTGAAATATAAGGAGAAATCCAACTTTACAAGTATAAAACTCATGTTTACAGCCTGGTACAAAAGATGGCTCTGGTCTCTAGAGCTAAGTTTTTCCTACATGACAACTAAAAACAATTAAAAACCCTAAAAAAACCTTTTTAGGGTTTTTAATTGTAAAATTTGTTTAAACCCAAACAAACTGCTTGGTGTATTTTATTTCACTTTAGCATAATTTTTTTAATTCTTTTTTATGTGTACTAATCATTTCTAATTTCAAAAGGCATATTGCCCGAGGCTCTTCTCATTTACTTTTATATCTTTTACCATATTTTTTTCCAATTTCCTTGTTTTGTGTAAAATAATTTGTTAGAAGTGCTCTACACATAAAATTGCCTACTCAGTGAAAGCTTTGAAATCATTCAAGGCAACATTAAAGCTCTACTTCAGACCACACAAACCACTATCGCTTTGTGGTGTTAAACTGGCCCAAATTAACATGGAAATGTGCTTTCCTCCAGCGATACCACATTCTACTCATCCTCACTGACGGCGTGGTAACAGACATGGCAGACACTCGTGAAGCCATTGTGCGAGCCTCCTACCAGCCGCTGTCCATTATTATTGTTGGTGTGGGCAACGCAGACTTTACAGACATGCAAATCTTGGACGGGGATGATGGAGTCCTACGCTCACCAAAGGGAGAGCCTGTTCTGCGGGATATTGTGCAATTTGTGCCCTTCAGAGACTTCAAAACGGTCAGTTCGTCTGTCACTCTTCAAATGTTGCCTTTAAGTTTTCTTTTCACCCACCCTCTGTCTATATAGTCATGCCACAAAAATGTTGCATTTTCTTGGGTGACTCCCTAATCCTTTGTTCTTTTAAATGGATAACTACAAGGTTTGCTGACAATGACAGGTCTAAAGATGAAGGAGACCCAGTTATGTCTTTCAAAAGGAATGGTGGCTGACACGTTACTTCAGGGTTATTTAAGTTTTCCATGTGGCCTTCATAACTATGTGTTGAAGCCTGTTGAATGAAAGGATGATACAAAAAAAGTATAATACAGAAATGAAAACTGTGTGCAGAGTTCTTTATTGGCTTAGCAATCCAGGAAAAGATTATTATTGGATTGACTTCTGTGTCTTGTCTTAGGCTTCACCAGCAGCGCTGGCCAAATGCGTCCTGGCAGAGGTTCCCAAACAAGTAGTGGAGTACTACAGCCATAAGGTCATCTCCCCCATGTCTCCAATACGGGACTTATCTACGCCCATCCTCAGCCCAGTGGCTACAACCCCAACAGAATAATTACCAGAGCAGATTTTGACCACAATACCATCATAATGAACCAGACTTATTCCTTGGTGTGACTTGTTTCTTCTGTCATTTTTCCCTCCTATCAAGAAGTTTACACAAGAGCCGTTAGGCAGAAGCTGTGGGTTATATTTCTCTGTGCAGTGTGGATCTGGGACATTTTCCATTCAGCTGCTTCACCACAAGAGTCCTCGAGGATTTCTCTTTGTTTTTTCAAGCATGCAGGCCAATGATTCATGAGGAATGATTCATCAATCAGTATATTTTATCCACTGCCACCAAAGTAAGAACAACCCCTCTGCCTGTCAGTTACTCAAGTCTGGATTTTTGGATTAGTTAATTGATTAAAAAAGTAACAGTGACATAGTCCAATAAAAAATAACAAATGCTTAAATTAATGTGTACTGGAACAAACATGATCCTAAACCAGTTGGAGTCACAATCCCAAAATATCCTCATAATAACAGTCATGTTTGTGGCTATGTTTATCTTGTTTACAAATTAGTGTTGCCAGCTTAGTGTAAAAATTAGTTTGTCTTGAATACTTTTCCAATGCTTTCTGAGTGAACAAAGCAACAAAGACATATTTGATTTGTTTTCTCACAACACATGACTTTCTTAGCTGTAGCTCTTTCACTCCATTAATAACAACCGTACAAGGTTTACACTATAGTAAGGTCACCATCATTTATGCCGATGATGTTCAGTGTGCTGCTCTGTAATTGTAGGAAGCAAAGGGCTGTCTTTGTGGAACTAAGCTATGAGCATATACAGGGTTATATTTCTCTAAGGGAAGATGAATAATCACAACTTCTTCATTCCTCGCTGATAAAACATTCACATTCCCCCTGAGATAAATTGTCACTGTTCCCTTGGCCAGCAATCATCTTATGGCATCATTTTGTTCCAGCAGTTTCATTTAAAATTGTCCTTTTAATGTGCAATAAAGATTTGTTAGATGTTCTGGACCCAACTATTTACGTCACAAGCCTTTTTATAGATTTACTGGTGTAAAAGGATTTTAATATCTTTAAGCCTAAAATGAGGTTTACATTTCCTTGAGCTGAGCTGTTTAACTGCCCACAAAATATTACAAAAGACATTACTAATGCTAAGTTTTTGCTTTGCTAAAAGTTTTTGACGTTGGTATTTTAAGAATATATTAACATAACTTTTCAGACAGCACAACACTGACACAAGATATTACACAGTTCATGCCAAATATAATTATATTTGATCAAACTAAATGTTTTCAACCAAATTTTTCATTGCAAAGATATCAGCTTGTCTGTTTATGCAGTAGGTGCGAAGTGTTTATAATTTATAGCATTAAATTAGTTTTGTAACAAGGCATAATGAGGCCTAACAGTGGATACTTTATGAGTACTGAGTGACAACAAAAACATTCAAAAGTTTGCCCCTTACAGTGCACTGTATAATAAGAACAAGAAGTCGGCTGCATAATTCACTCTCTCCCATCTGTTTAACTGATGACGCTGGTGCTTTGTATATTTGCTGTGTGTTCTGGATTTATCTTTAATAGCGTGTTGTAACCTAAAATGCTCTGTTTTGTGACTCCCTTGGCCACACGCTACGCTGCTGCTGTTATGAAATGTACTGGAAGCCAGTTTTGTTTTTACAGTACAGGACGCACAATAAATCTGACTTTGAATTGTCCTCCAGAGCTTTAGCAGATACACCCGATTCCCATGAATGCCCTTACACAGAGAGCTGGACTCTGAACTCCTTTTGAAGATCACTATTGATGCTTCTCTGGTCGCTGTGGATTACAGAATGAGACCTATTGATACTGCAGACCCACCATGAGACCCACATTTGGAGCCATACTTGAAGTCTCTCGAATGTAGATGATTCCAGGGGATGTTAGCTTCACCACCAAAATTAGAAAATCTACAGTATGATGAAAAATGCAAGAATCTACATATACATATTGCATATATACAGTATATTGTGTGTATGAAGATTTTGTTTTATTTTAAACCAGTTTGTTTTCATATGTTCACATTTCATGTGTAGAGGGACACTTTAAGGTTTACTGGTTACAGCATACATTTGTTTTTCTCTTAGACATCATTTGATAGCATAGAATAGAATACTATCAGATACAGGCAAATAAATGTATACCATAACCACTCAACTGCTCATCACACAAATATGATTAATGTCAACTTTCACTTTATGGGGGTAAAAAACTAAAAAACAGTATTTGTTTCCCTTGAGGACCAAAAGCTCATATATTAATATCCTAAAGGCATCAGCACTTGTGTGAGTTGTGCCATACATGGCAATTCCCACTTTAATCCATTACCTGTATTACCACTTAGCCTCAGGTTATGAGCTGCACCAGCTCAAATGTATCATTACACTGTTCTCTGAACATTTTTTAATAAGCTGTGATTTTTACAGTGGATAGTTGCGGCTCATAAACCTCAAACGAATCCCTCGCTTTTCAGTTTTTACATTTGACAAAATATACTAAAATTATTATAATCTTCTATTGGTTTAGTGACCTCACATGACCTCATCCTCATTATTATCTTGAAGCCTCTATCAGTGCAGTCATGTTATGGATCTTAAAAGTACACATACTTTATTTGTTCTGTACTGGTGGCAACAGTGAGCTGAAACGTCGGAGAGGACGAGACCACAGTTTTTGTGGCCATCTTACATTGTGGGATTAAAAAAGCTGTGAGAATTCACAGAGCTGCGTATTTCCCTTATCTACGGCCGCACTATTGTCAGACTAAATTACCCAGTCATAGGCTTTGAACCCAAAAGCTGTATTGAAATCTCCCGTCCACCCTGTGTCTTATCCATCCAGTGTTAATCAGAACAACGTTTACAGCACATAACCCAAATATGCAACTAGTACAACTGCAGGCTGTGGCACATGGGCAAAAACAGCCAATGGATTTATACTATCTGATGTTGTCAAAAAGGACAAAAGGGATCTCTTGCATGTTTACTTTCATTGTTAAGCTGTGCTGTGCAGTCATTTCTTTTGGACTTTATGATGATATGCAAGCTTGCATTTGCACAATCCTCTGTTAATGTAGTTTATGCTCTTTGTCTTGCCGTTATATGTAAATAAATCTCATCATTAAACTACAGTTGTCTCAGTATTTATTTTCTCTGGAAAATGATTCACTGATTAGCCATTATAGCCAAATTGTGACCATTCAAAACGCATAACTTTTTGTTATTTTGTCCTTTTTGTTTAGCACAAAGTTTACCATTTTACTTTTTTTTTATCTTTGTACTGCCCACTGCAGACTTACACAACCCAACCCAAGTGCAACAGTGTTGGTGGATGGTTGTTGATGTTAGCCATCATCATTTTTTAAGTGACATGTCTTTACACCTTCAAATCTTTACCACATTATGAAAAAAAATCATTATTAAATACAGCATACTCACTCACAGCTCTTATGATTACAAGGTAAATAGTAGTCTTGTAAAGTCGCTATTATGTCCACAATGTTATGGCTGTTTTTTTTTTTGTATAATACTGATAAATACAGTGACTCCGACCTTGTGTCTAGCTTCAGGTTGGACTTATAATACAACTAAAACACATCTTAGTCCATCATGTGAGTGATACAATGATGTTCGTAATGAAATCAAAGTTGTATCCCCTCATGTTAAGACTTGTGATGAGAATTGCAATAAAGAGAGCCTACTCCATTTTTTTTTATCAGTAAGTTCCTTTCATTTAACGACTATTGTTGAGAGCACTGGATAACAGTCGTTTCCATGGAGACGTCTACTTGCAGGGGGACAAAGACCTTCATTTTTTTGTCAGATAGACAGTATGTTTGTCAGTAAATGACAGAATGGGCCACTTGCACATCGTAATAAAAAACAAGGAGGAGCTTGTGCCGGTGTTTGGATGCTAATAAACGTAATGTCCAGTAAGCCTTTACACACACACTCTCTCGCCCCTTTTTTGTGCCACGTCGGCTGATTTATGATCACAATTAAAGAACACTCATGACTGATTAACATTTGCTGCCAATAAAATGAACAGCAGACATCAACCTGGGGACAGGATACTGTTGTTTAGTGCAATCAGCTCATTGCTTCCTGTTTTAGATTACCTTTAATGCTTTTAAACTCAGTTGGGCTTTCTTGGCTCGAGGGTGGAACTTGCCGGAGGCTGTAAAACAAAACAGACAGGACCAAGGCTTCTTCTATTTCTGGTGGCTGTTTGCTTGTAATAAGTAAATGACTAATGAGAGATAAAGAATGGGAAGTCTCACTTGTAATTAGCTTTCTCCTACTTCCCTGGGAGACCGTACATACCTTTGAAATGCCTGCAGCTCTAGTCTTCTCTGATGTTGTTGCTTACATGGCATTTTGATGCCTAGGTTGTTTTGTGAATAACACGCACAGCCCATATGGGCCTGTATGTAGACACACCTGAAGAATGAGGGGAGATAAGAAGACATTCTGGTAATGAATGATGCTTTTCTGATGAGCCCCTCAGCGGCTTGTGTAAAATACACAACATAAATGAATGTGCAGATATTGTACAATTATTATTATTGTGCTATTTGCACAGCTGCATTGTGGCCACCTCTTTGAAAATCTCTTCAGTTGCAAATCTTGTTGTAGGGACAAGATACATGAGTGATGTGGACCTATACACAGGCTAAAGGAAGGTGGATGTGACAAAAAAGTTAATGTCCCAATTCTGACTTTAGTTAATTATTATCTTTTTATGAATTAATAGTGGAAAAAAAGTGGAAAAGTAAAACAGAAAATTTTATTGTAATTTATTTATAAATATATCTCAATAACAGTTGCCTCAATGGGCTTTAGAGACTGTAATAGACAACACCCTCTATCATTAAATGGTTCATCAGTGTGGAAAAAAAAACATTAACAGCCATGGTGAAAATAGAGGAAATGATGTGTGTTATTATAAGGAAGTTATGCATATTTGGACTCCCTCACTTACTGCCCCATTTACATTCTCATTATTTTTACACATTCATTTTGTAATTATTGTCATTCACAAAGAGAAACAATGGCTCCCACATAGTACAGGATAAGTTTTCTCTCAATACTGGCAGTTCTCTCAATACTGGCAGTTCAGCTCATTATACTGGAAATTATGAGAAAATACTTGTACACAAAATAATTATTTAAATTTCTAATCCATTTGGTTCCAGAAACACATGTAATAATGAATCTGTCAATGTAGATATAACCATTAGCATTCTGTTCTCACTTTACTAACTTAAACCAATGCTCACAACTGCGTAAAGAGCTTCAGGATAACACTCCCTGTAAAGCAGCCAGCCTGCTTATTACTTCTACATGTCCAATATTAATTATTTTAATATTTATATTGTAATAACCATGGGTTTGTTTGACACCATCTGCTTGGATGAGTTTGTGTGATGGTAGGCGCTGGCATATTTAGTGTGATTTGGACTTGTTGTTTATACAGTATGTGTCTCATTGCTCTGCTAGCATCTTGTTCATTTCCTGGCTGACAATACCAGCAAAGTGTGTTCCAAACTGTGTCACATATAAATGATTTTTATGTTACCAAATTAGTGTGATCTTTAGTAATAATGCCTTTTTGTGACACAATCTCTCCTGTGGTCTATAGAAAGAGTCACACTGGAGTGAAGAATAATAGAGGCTGACACTGGAGTTCACATTTTGACAATTTAAAACACCCCAAGCAGCTGAATATTGTAGTTACACTGTACACCCAGTTGAAATATTATTATATTCTGGTTAGTTTTGAGGGGCTTTTGTTTGCTGTAGTGCTATAATAATCTACTTTAAATGTGTTTATCCCAGTATTGCAGTGTATTACTCCAAAAATCCCAACATAACATGTGGCCATGATAGCGCTGCATCTTGTTTTCAAGTAAAGTGAATTATGCTCGTGAAGCATTGTTAACCTTCAGTTCCTGCAAATAGCATATATCAGAATTGGCAAGGCAGGATGCATAAATGTCACAAAATGATCAAAAGTACCTGTTATTGATGAGCACACCAGTATGCAGTAGCAAAAGTACATGAGCAGTGAAGCTGAACAAACTAATAAACTAAACCATATGAAGTCCACGAGACTTCCACCTCAAGCTCTTCTCATTTAAGACTGTACATCCTTGTGACTACAGCACATTGTGTTGCATAACATAAAGATAATGTATTTCCTAAACCTTAAGGCTTGCTGTAGCATTCCACAGTGCAATATCTATGTCATATTATATTATGTTTAATGTAATATTTACTTTTAGCTCGCTAACAATGAAGCAAGAAGATTACAAGAATGTGTAGAGGGGGCGCTGTATTTCTATTCTACAATGATTGTCAATTATGAGCTTAGCAGGTTACTGTGTACTCACAGTTGTGTGTTGGAGGTACATTAACAGTTGTAAGGATTACAGTATAGTGCAAAATGTAACTTGACAATATAATGTATGTTTATGCAGTTTTGTTTGTGGAGCAGGGTTAGATTTGAGCATATGTATTTCTATAACAGGGTTGTGGTTATGATCTTTGAAGAACAGAAGATATAGTTATATCCAAATGTAAAAAATAACCATAGTCATGACTTTTTCATTCAGTTATTTTCTTTGCCTTATCCTGTTACAGGTTATCGGGGGCTGGAGCCTATCCCAGCTGCTGTGAGCATGAGACTGGGTTTACCTCAGAGATTTGTCAGTTAATCACTCATAGGGCCATATCTTCTCAATCTTAGCGCATGCAGAGACGCAGGCAGGGACAAGATAGCTGCCCCAGGCACCATATAGCATTGAAAATACCTCCATTTTGATCTGCACCACCCTTGCGCCAAGCACAAGATACAGCTCAATGAGACAGACACTGACAGACAGTTTTTCACTACAGGTAATTTACCCCTACATGTATGTCTGTGGACTGTGGGAGGAGGTGGAGAGAATGCAGGACATGCAGACTCCTGCCGACCCTACAGATTAAACCTGCTGTTTTCCGACAAGTAATAGGCAGAACGAGAGCCCTGATGTCATTTTGTACTCACCACTGAGGTCACAGAGGACCTCTATATTCTGACATCTGCCTAAAAATAACTGCACTTGTGTTGCAAGATATTCTGCAAGGCTAAGAGCTGGTGAGTGAATACTACTTACAATCTTTTGTTGAGCAAACAGTCTGTAGTTAATCCAGATTATAGGGGCCTATATGTTGTTACTGCTAGAAACATTTGCATATATCTAAATATGAATTAGGACTCTTTAACTGAAAAATGATTGGTCTGTGTCTGTTATTTATGTTTATCAGTGAGTAGAGGAAGCTTTATACAACATAATGAGTGGATGAAAATATCTCTTGAATAGAACTGGCATTTGGCGAATATTTTATGGACAAGTTAGGGGTACGGTACAGAATTTAGTGGGATTCATAGGCTTAACAGTAAACAACATGTTATTATAATTGCAGTTTTAGTCTCTTTTTTCTAAGCTCTGTGTCTCTTTTGATAGGACATTATGCAGCACCCACAGATAAGAGGCAGCCACAGAAAATGTCACCATTATTTGCTTCCCACTTGCACAGTCCAACACAGGCAAACCCTGAGTAGAAAAAAGCCATCCTGTTACATGAACACAAGCAGCAGATGAGAACAGACTTACCAATACTTGAAGCAAATAAAAAATATGGATTAGGTGGCTTTTTGTTCTAAAATCGGTCTCTGTGGCAATAGTCAGTGACATACCTAGATCATGTTTAAGTTTTTTCTTTTGTCGGTCAACTTAAAAAAAACAGAGTGGGTCATCTTATCAGAAACGACATTTCTAATAGCCAAAAGTGCTCTTATGGGACTTTGAAATGAATGTCAATGTTTATCTGAAATGCTTAATCCTCCGATGTTATTTGTCCATCAGCAACCCTGGATGGCAGTTTTTTTTTCTCCCCCTGCCTGTAGTCACATTGCATTTTTCCAATCTCCTCCAAACATTTCCACTTGTGTCAACAATACCTGCCATTTTAACTCCATGCCAGATTGTTTTTTATCTCCAATTTGTTGCCTTTAGCACCGACGTTTAATCCTCTTGTTTACTGTTGTAGCTTCTTCTGCCCCTGTCTTGTCCATTGCCTGTCCGTTTTGTTTGTTCTGCTTCTTTATACGCCTACTTACATTTGTCTGATGGAGTCAGCACAGTGCTCTCTACCAATTCATTCTCTCCATTATGTCTTCTCCACTCTCCAGTGCTAAAATAATGCCTGGTATTTGTGTCTTTCATTCTTTTGGCCCTCAACAAAATCTAATGTCCTCTGAATTAATTAAGAGTTTAATAAATTAAATTCAACACTCAAAAATGGTACTGTTCAGATGATTGTTAATTACTTTCCCACTTGTATGTGTTAATGCAGTCTCTGAGCAGTTTTCATTGACTTCGTGGTAACATCCTCCGCATGTATTGATCGACCACAAAACCTTTTCACACTTTGCAATAGAACTCTAAAACAATGCTGAGACACGTTTAAAAACATTATACCATCCAATCATCAAAAGCTTAATCTCTTTCTGTTTCCAAGTTCTGCCACCTCTGTCTGTGTGACTTCTTGTTTTTGTTGTTAGAGTGTAGGTTATCTCACTTGAGTCAGACGACATTTTGAAGACAGTATTGATCAGCGGTGACATTCAATCGGTGGACTCCTGAATCATTATAAGAGCATATAAGCATCTTGAATTAGCTTCTGTTGACCCTGGAAATTCCCGGTTCCTAATCTTAATTGTGATCTTCTTTCTTTGGGGCTTAGTATTATTAAGGACAGAGAAAATATGGGTGGAGCATTTCATGCCCCCAGTGTTAAAAATTACAAGCCAAGTTCTTTAATGATCATTTCTCATCTGTTCTTCCCTACAGCTTTGTATTTTACAAAACCAATAGTCTTACAAAGTACCTTACTGGCAAAAGCAGACTTCTGACAGTTCTATCTTTTCCGTGTCTGTTTGAGCCTAGTGCGTGTACTATGCATATAAACAAGGACAGAAAAATAATACCAACAAACGTAAAAAACCTGATGTGCTTTTAACATAATCACAGAGACTGGTGTGCATGATATCAGATTTCAGATACACTTCATATTTATTATTAAATCTCAGGTTTCCCATCTATTTCTCAGTCACTGTCATAGATAAACAGTGTGTTGTTTTTGTGGTTGCCTTTGTTTGTCGAGTATGATACAGTTGTGCTGATAAGTTTACATACCCTGGCAGAATTTGTGAATTTTTATTTTGTTCATTTTTCAGAGAATATAAATAATAACACAAAAACTTGACCCTGATCAAAGGTTTACATACCCCAGTTCTTAGCACTGTGTATTGCGACCTTTAACATCAATGACAGCTTGAAGTCTTTTGTGGTAGTTGTGGATGAGGCTCTTTATTTTCTCAGATGGTAAAGCTGACCATTCTTTTTGGCAAAAAGCCTCCAGTTCTTGTAAATTCTTGGGTTGTCTTGCATGAACTGCAGGTTTGAGATCTCCTCAGAGTGGCTCAATGATATTGAGGTCAGGAGACTGAGACCAGTCCAGGACCTTCACTTTATGCTGCTGTAGCCAATGACAGGTCGACTTGGCCTTGTGCTTTAGATTGTTGTCATGTTGGAACGTCCAAGTACGTCCAATGTTCAGCTTCCGGGCTGATGAGTGCAAATTTTCCTCCAGTATTTTCTGATAACATGCTGCATTCATCTTTTCCTGTGCCTTTGTAGTTCACACATCCTCAAAACATCAGCAATCCACCTCCATGTTTCACAGTAGGAATGGTGTACCTTTCATCATAGGCCTTATCGACTCTTCTCCAAATGTAACGTTTTTGGTTTTGGCCAAAAAGTTTAATTTTGGTCTCATCATTCCAAATTACTTTGTTCCAGAAGAACAATTTTCATGGCAGTTGTGGCTGAAAGTTTTGTTGGTCTACCTAACCTTTAAATTTTTCACTTCTTAATTAGAGTTTGAACACTGCTGATTGGCATTCTCAATTCCTTGGATATCTTTTTATAACCCTTTCTTGTTTTATACAGTTAGATTACCTTTTCCCACAGATCCTTTGACAATTATTTTACTTTTTCCATGACTCAGAATACAGAAATGTTAGTGCAGCACTGAATGAAAGATGCATCTGTTGCACTACACAGGTTATATACTTTCTCTTTCAACTCACGTTTAAACCCTTAACCATTGATTACAGGGCCTTTGAGGCCTTTAGTTTAAAAACTAAAGGCCTTAACATTTTTTTTACACTAAGTGTAATTAACATGTAAAACTGTAGAAAAAATGTAAAAAAAAATACACATTTATTTTTTTACAAATAAAACTGTGAAAATAATGTGGCAACAACTAAAACTTGACCTTTCTGATTGAAATGAGGTCTGCATGTTCCTGTCCTCTTTTATAATCCACCTTTTACAATAGCCTCTTGTTGGCTAATGTTATTACTGGTCTCAAAGCACTTCAGTAAGTTCCAGGATGTTGTGTTAGATAAGGTAGCGGTAGGTAAGTGCACTATATTTCACAAACACGTATATTTATTTTCCATGTAATTGTGTTTTTTGTTTTCAATGCAAAAGGTTCTCTTTGTTGTCGCGTTAACAATGATACGCCACGTGGCGCTGCCTTTGCTTGTGCTGACTCACAAAGATGTTACAGCATGAAAGTAGAAGCTGAAACAAAATGGCCTGACGCACACAACATGAAGAATGAACATTGAATGAATGAATTTCCATTTATATTGATTCACATGTACTGTATATTTATTTCATGGATGATTTGCTTTGTTGGTAATTGTCTGTTAAAACTAACAAAGAGGACATCAATAAAATCCTTGCAAAACAATTGATTTGCTGCAGAATAATATTGATTTATTTTGCTGTCCAAATGATAGAGTATAGAGCGTTTTCACAAACCAGTGCCGTAGAGCAGTGTGTGTGTGGGAACTTCAGAACAAGATATTTGGTTTTATTGGCCATTGACGGTATCAGCCTCTGTCTGCAAACTTGCAACAGAAGTGCAATACATCAGAACTGACAAAGTGGAAAAGTACATCCGTCACTGTTTTCTCTGCAGAACAGAGCGAATGATCGTGTCTCTATTAATCACAACTGGACTTATCACAGTGCAAATAAATGTACTGCCACAAACAACATTACTGAAGGGTATTTGAAAAACAGATTTCTACCAAATGGAATAAGTCTCAATTTGCAAAGTGCATGGGTATAAAGTTTAGGTGCACAGTTGTTTGGGTAAATCAGATTTGTGTGATCAAAACAGTCACTCTCAACCTGCCAAGACTTGGTAAAAGAGTACTGTAAAGTGTAGGAACTGGAAATTTGGACAAATATGTCAAAGTTTGGTGCCTGTAAAGAAGGATTAGACACCACACTATTGCAATACATAGAGCAACTTTAAGAAGCAGTAAGTCTTTTCATAAAACACAGCCATCACTGTCATAACGTGTCCATGCAATAACTCTTCTGACTGCAGTAAATGTGTTGATCTCCAGTTTGTGTGGAGCAATTTGCATGGAGCTAGCTAACACAGCTGTCATACTATAAAAAAGTTATAAATATGGTTGGCCCAGTCGGTCAAGGTTTTTTTGCCAATGTTTAATTTTACTTTTCATATTAGTCCCTTGGAAAAATGGTAACTGCAAAAGAAACCACGAAAGAATGCTTCAGGCTTCAAACAAAATGTGTTAAAATAAGAATATGTTAAATTAATAGAAGGTAGCTATTTAGAGGGATGTTATGTTGATATACATATATATGTTGTTTTATCTACATAAGGTACAGCTCCACTCAGGTCACGCCACTGCACACGTCTGATCATTTATTCGTAACTCTCGACCTCAATCTAACAGCGGTAAAACTGCAATTGTTTTACCGCTGGTCACTTTCCGACGAAACCTGCGTACACTCACCACCTCCCGCTTTTCCTCTGCTGTCTCTCCACCACCACGAGGAGCTCTCTCTTTTAAATATCAACACCGCCACCGACACTCTGTGCTATACACTTACGTCCTGCTTGGACCACTTATGCCCTCTAACATCTAGACCAGCCCGTACATCCTCGTCTGCCCCCTGGTTATCCGATGTTCTACGCGAGCACCACGCCAGCCTCCGGTCAGCTGATAGAAAATGGTGCAAGTCAAAAGATCCTACTAACCTGTACCTACCAGACTCTCCTCTGTATTTTCTCTGCAGATGTCACCTCTGCAAAAACTGTCTACTACCATTCTAAGTTAATCAACTCACCTGACTCGCGCACGCTCTTTGAAACCTTTTCTGTCCTCCTTTGTCCGCCTGCTCCCCCACCTTCATCGGATTTAACAGCTGATGATTTTGCGTCTTTCTTTGTAAAGAAAACGACTGCCATCAGCAGTCAGTTCTCTGCGCCACCACCTGTCGAGCTCATCCACACCCCTGATATGTGTTTGCTCCCCTCCTTTTCTCCTCTAACTGAAGCAGATGTTTACAAGGTCATTAGTTCTAACCACCCTACTACCTGCCCGCTGGATCCCATCCCCACACATCTCCTTCAGGCCATCTCTCCATCTGTCGTGCCTGCTCTCACCCACATCATCAACTCATCTCTCTCCACTGGGTCCTTCCCCACAGCTTTCAAAGAGGCCCGCATCACACCACTACTGAAGAAACCCACTCTTAACCCTACACTGCTAGAAAACTACAGACCGGTTTCCCTCCTTCCCTTCATTGCCAAAGCTCTGGAGCGAGATGTGTTTACTCCGCTCTCATCCTTTCTCACACGGAACAACTTCCTGGACCAGAACCAGTCTGGCTTCAAGAGCGGACATTCCACCGAAACGGTACTACTCTCAGTCATCGAAGCTCTGAGACTGGCAAAGGCAACATCCAAGTCATCTGTACTCATCTGACTGGATCTGTCTGCTGCTTTTGACACTGTTAATCATCACATCCTCCTGTCTTCTCTCAGTACTTTGGATGAAGGACCATCACCTGCAGCTGAACCTTGCAAAAACAGAACTGCTTGTGATTACGGCCAAACCAGGGACCTGCCATAACCTCTCCATTCAACTTGGCCCATCGACCATTACACCGTCCAGCACTGCCAGCAATCTGGGAGTGGTAATTGATGATCAGCTAAACTTCACAAGTCATGTTGCCAGCACCACCCGTCCTGTAGATTCATCCTCTACAACATTAGGAAAATTAGACCTTTCGTATCAGAGCACTCTACACAAATTCTAGTCCAGGCTCTTGTCTTGTCCAAACTTATTGCACTGCTCTACTGGCTGGACTCCCTGCCTGCACAACCAAACCTCTGCAGCTGATCCAGAATGCAGCAGCAAGAGTGGTCTTTAATGAACCAAAGAGAGCACACGTAACTCCTCTATTCATTAGGTTACACTGTCTCCCGGTTGACACACGCATCAAGTTCAAAGCTATGCTTTTGGCCTACAAGACCACCACTGGTTCTGCACCCTCATATCTTCACTCACTAGTACAGACCTATGGTCCTACCAGGTCAAGCAGATTCTGTAGCCATCTTTAAAAAATGCCTGAAAACACATCTCTTCCGTCAACACCTGACTGACAAACACTGGATTCTACTTCCTTTCTATCGATTCCTTCTCTTAAAAAAAAAAAAAACATTCTTTCCTATCCTTATGCTTTTGTTACCTTGTGTTGTTAAAATTGCTTAAATTGTTTTCCTCACTTGTAAGTCGCTTTGGATAAAAGCGTCTGCTAAATGACTAAATGTAAATGTAAATATACAGTATATTGTGGTCTATTGTCTAAACAGTATTATAATGTGGATGTGTTTTATATTCTACACATTATATTACGCATGTGACTTTCAAAAATAATCTTTCCATACAAGCTACTTCCCTGTGATGCAAGCGTGTGAAGGGTGCAGAGT
This sequence comes from Perccottus glenii, assembly GCA_024416835.2. Classification (NCBI taxonomy): domain Eukaryota; kingdom Metazoa; phylum Chordata; class Actinopteri; order Gobiiformes; family Odontobutidae; genus Perccottus; species Perccottus glenii. The sequence goes on along the minus strand of CM044548.2, from coordinate 16,215,864 downwards.
TTCATCTGTGGGAGGACTGGACATACTGTACATAAAGGTATCATGCGGTGTCATTGACTGAAACTGTAGAAAGCATATTCTACAATGTGCACCAGGAGACACAGTCCTTGTGTCCTTTCGATTTTTTTTAAGCAACCAGCTGAGTGCAGGAAACAGACGCATAGATTTTCCCCTCATCGTTTAGCCTTGCAACTTTTTAGCAAAGCAAACTATCCCAGAAGGTTAGCTTCAATATGAACTATGTTTCTGCTGCCTCTCAAATAATGCTGCTTTGGGCTATGCTAAGATTTGTGATATGAAGATGTTTGTTTAATTAATCCCTACAGCATCTAATCCATTATAAAGGCTCATTTCTTCAAGTAAGTGTTAACCCATTCGTCTCAGTGTAGATTTGTAATGGTATAATCACCGGGGAGAGCAAGAATAAAGCATGCACACGCACATGCACACTGTGGCTTATTGTCCATTAGGGGCTTAATAATGGCTCTGTGACTCCATTAAGTGTTTGCCCATGTGTATCCACTGCTGAAGTACGAGCTTTTTCTGAGACTAAGTTGCTGTTTTGATTGAATGGGAGAGCTCTTCATACAAGCCAGCATTTATTGTGATTTTATTTACCCCTTTATCAAATGTCAGGAACACCATTTTAATTATAGAATAATCTCTAGGCCACAAGAACAATATAGAGAAACAAAACCCGGTTTATCAAAGGTGATGTTTGCAATAAAAGGTACAATTATTAAGGCTACATTGATTGTAAACAAGAAATGTAATCGTTAAGTTTCTTTCTGTTCAATTTAAAAATCAATTCTGCTGCAAATGTGTTGCCAAATAAAAATATTAGAACTGGCCAGTGTTGTTGTCCGATTAGTTAAATCTCCCAAACACCTGGTGGAGAACTGTTTTGTTTTGTCGTCCCATGAGATTACAGCTCATCAATGGCCATCGTATTGTGTTTGTTGATACTCTCTGCCTGAGGTGCACCTAACAAGCTGTCCAAACAACAACAGATACATTTTTCTTCTTAGTAACAGCTCCCACTGGGGATTGTAGTTTTGTCAGGTCGATTCCACAAGTTTTGTCCTTATTCTGCAACTGCTAAAAAATGCCTCCAAATAATCCCACAAAAGATACATATTTACTACAAGGGAAACATTCAATAAGAAAAACAGTATCTGTGAGTGTTTTGGTATATTGATAATTAATTTTAAAAACCAAAGGAAATGTTTAGTGACCCACGTTTTAATATCACCATCTTTGGTTTGGATAATTTGTGAAGATAGATCTTAGTGTGTTGTTGTTAAAATGGAGCGCCTGAATCATAAAAACACCAGTCAGTGTTGACAACGAGGAGCAGAGTCTTTTCATTTTCTTTTTTTTTTCTCATTGCACAATAGATGTTTGGGCTTAGCCTCCGTTGAATAAAAAGTCTAAACAGGATTTCCTCAGTAACAGTGCATGTATTTATAATGTCCTTATGTGTCACACTTTCTATTCTTTCATCATCTTCCTGAAAACACAGGATATTTGTTCTATATTTTTTTCTCCTCTGGGGACATTTTATAGATCATATTTCTGGTTTCTCTGACTAATCAATCAAATACAAGCAGTGGAAGATTCCTTTTTATCGCACAAATGAAGATGAAGAAGTAACAGTAAACTAGGCCAAGCACAGAAGCTGCTGACACAGAAGGTATGAGATTGCTGCAGGTTTACACCTTGTGGATTAAGTTTCATGCTTCCACATACTCCATGACTAACATCCTGAAAAATACAATCACTGGGCTCCAATAACCATGTTTATCTTTTTTTATTGGTGAATGGTTTCTTAATTAGCCCTGACTCGATATATAACTTAAGAAAATAATTGAGTGCATTTTAGGCAACTCTCTTTCATGTCACTCTTTTATGTATATATTATCATTATCACTACCAGGTGAATCAGTTTACACTACAAAACCCCTTATTGTTAACAGGATGGGATGCAGATACAGTAGTTAAAGTTATATTCTGTGAAATATGTCCAGTGTAACATGTCATCTGGTTGTCAGTACCCCAGGACTGCACAAGTAAACCACACTTGGCAAGCTCAAGAAAGTGTCTCTATGGGAACTTTTAAAGCATTTTAATAAGCAGTGTTTTTGCAGCCGGGATTGTTCAATAACGTCTGGCCTGTAAAACAATGCCGTGCAGTCAATATTATTGACCGGCTGCAGGTCCACTGTGTGTTGAAGATCACATGTAGAGTAAGTTCAATAATGCCGGTGCGCTCTATCCGCCTTATTGAGCACCTGAGCAGATTAGGTGTCACTTGTAGCAGACAGGCTGGTGTTTCAATGCTAGTGTGTGGATAAGTCACATTTTGTGAGCACTAAGTCTCATGGCAAACAGCTGCGGTATCAAGCATTTGGGTCAATTGTGACTGGCAGAAATGACATGTTATTCAAACATGAATAACATAATTCACAGCTGATGATGAAAACAGGTCAGTTAGCATCGCACATGTCCAGATGAACTCCTTGTCCAGATAAACTTGTCCTCAGGGAACACAATGACCTCTACAGTTCACCTTCTCATATTGACAGTCAATATCTATAGCCTATGGGACCTTAGGAAATCAAATCCACAAAAATGTGGACATAAAGCAATCTGTCACAGTCTTAATATAAAGCTTGTCAAAAAGATACCCCTTTATGAATACTTGATGCTAAAAGGTGTCCCTCTGCGAGTTTGTGGTCTTTGACTGTGTGAATGTTATTTCTTGATGGGCAGGATAAGGTCAGGGAGAAGCCACAGTGTCAAAAAATATCCAGCTGGGATAAACTTGACCTCAGATCACAGCTATAAACACACTGCAACCTGTAGGGAATAACAAACACTCTCAAAGGGCAAAGGCTGACACATATATAACATATAACGCAGGTGAGGTGCCGCAAATAACATTCTTAAAATACTAAGTGATAGTTTCCTTCACCTTGTCTTCAAGTTACTTGCAATCACCTTCAAATCAAATCTTTGAGAATCAAGATCGAGAAATCCTCTAAAAAGACAGTGCTGTAAGCAAGAAAGCAATACTAAACATTTTGATCTACTGTGCCCTGCAGTGAGATTTAGCAGCTGGCATCAAAAAGCATTGAGCTTTAAAAGATTTAAACCAGGAAATGTGTCATCTGATGAAAAGGCACTTTGTTGTTGAGATACTTCTTTTATTGGATAAAATCTCTGGTTTCTTTTGACATTTAATCTACACACTGATACACCAGAAACACTCAGTTCATTGATTGAATGACAGATTGGAAACATTTTCAAGATTTTAGAGATGATAAGATTTACAGTTGCACATTGTTTTCTTTGTAAAGCACTCTGACATGCTATAGTTGTCTATAAGCTGAAGAAAAGAGGAAGAGCTTGTTAAAAGATACATTGTCAAAATTAAAAATTAATGTTTGAAAAGGATCTTTCAAAGACACACACACCAAAGAAAACCCCAGCGAGAGGTAAAGGTGTTTAAACTTCACTCACAATTAAACAACAAGAGTGTGACAAAATAGGAAACAATATAAGCCTAAAATAAAATAAAAATCCAGTGTTGCACCTTAGAGTACAGATGTACTGACAGTATAAAATTGCCATTTGAAGAATATACATTAATGAAAAGTCAATGCATCATTACACTGGAACATCTATACCTATAAAACATTTACCTCTTTTTCATTCTGCATATATTCAGGCCAAGGTTATTGTCAAAAGAAACATAACACTTTTGCCGAATCCTTCAAGCCTCCCTCTGAAGTCTCCTATTATGCTCTCTCCTGCACAAACAGCTTTGCTCAAAGGACTTGGCACCTCATATCCATGTGGCTGACATCCCAAAAAGTCTGACTGACTGAATGATGCTGCTTCACCGTAACTGATTCCTGTGGAAAAATCATGATTCTGTCCATTTGCTGGCATGTCTCAAGACACAATAATGCGAGTTATATTTGTACAGGGCAGCAATTAATTAGATAATGAGTAAATGTTCCTAATTTTAACAAAACTTTAAGATGCCCAGTGCAAATTAAGGCTGGCTCATGTTCTCCTCCACCTCAGCTCCTTGGAAACAATAAAACATGTTTTAAAGCAATTTTTTAGGCCTTTTTGCTTTTATTTACTGCAGGTTGTCAAGAAACAGGGCGAGAATAAGGGGGATGATATTGGGCAAATGATCCATCCGAGATTCGAACCAGGTCTCCCGTCTTGCGTATTTGCGAGTGCTCTACCAACTGAGCTGGTCAGTGACAGACAGCCCATTTCTAATGTTTGCATTGTGAAAATGCTTACTAAATTTACCTTTCTTTACCTATACAATTGGAATCAGATTAATTCTAGTTTACATTAAGACTGTCCAACATGCACCGGGAACAGGTCTGCACCCCCCACAGGCTGCCCATGAGGAACACAGTCGAATGCCCTCCAGATCCACAAAGCCCATGTGGACTGGTTGGGGAAACTTCCATAAACCCTCCAGCACCCTGGAGAGGGTATAGAGCTGATCCAGTGTTCCACGACCGGGACGAAAACTGCATTGTTCCTCCTAAATCCGAGGTTCAACTATGTTCTCTCTAGTACCCTGGCATAGACTTTTCCAGGGAGGCTGAAGAGTGTGATCCCCTGTAGTTTGAACACACCCTGCCGATACCTTGACGGCATCCCTTACTTCCACCACCAGGTTTGGGGATTGCTGCCAAGACAGGCACCGGGAACTTTACGCCCACAGCTCCAAGCGGCATCAACAATGGAGACAGAGAACATGGTCTGCTTAGACTCAACGTCTCCAGACTCCATTGGGATCTGGTTGAAGCTCTGCCGGAGGTGGGAGTTGAAGATCTCTCTGACAGGTGATTCAGCCAAACATTCCCAATAAACCCTCACAGTACGTTTGGGCCTTTGGAGTCTGTCCAGCTTTCTCCCCCGCCATCAGATCCAACTCACCACCAGGTGGTGATCAATTGACAGTTGACAGTTGACAGTTAACCTCTCTTCACCTGAGTGTCCAAGACATTCGCCCAGAAGTCCGATGAAACAACCACAATGTCAATCATTGACCTCCGGCCTAGGGTGTCCACCAGTGCACGTGGACACCCTAGGCCGGAGGTTGATGCTTGAACATGTTTGTTATGGATAAACTGTGACTAGCAAAGAGGTCTTACAGAACATTGCTCGGGTTTGGAGTTCCTCACAATCAAGCCCCTCCATGTGTCAGTGTCCCTGCCCACGTGAGCTTTGAATTCCCCCAGTGCAACAATGGAGTCCCCGGATCACTTTCCAGCACAACTCCCAGGGAACTCCAAGAAGGCTGGGTACTCATCTGCACTGCCTTTTGCCCCGTAAACTATGAGAGACGTGTTTATTGAAGAGTGTCATTCCAATACTGTGATACACCTATTCCTGAACCGAAGGTGCATGGAAACAACACTCTTCACCGGGGGGAACTCCAACACATGGCGGCTGAGCTGGGGAGCTATGAGCAAGCCCAGTAAGCCGCCGCCTCTCACTGTGGGCAACTCTGGAGTAGTGGAGAGTCCAGCCTCTGTTGGCCTCCAGAGCCCAAGCTGTGTGTGGAGGTGAGCCCGACTATCTCTAGTCAGTACCTCACAGCAAGCTCAGGCTCCTTCACCCCCAGCGAGGAGACATTCCATGTCCCTAGCTGTTGTGTCCAGCAATTGGGTTGCCGAGGCCCCCGCCTTCGACTGCTGCCCAATCCCATTTGCACTGGCCCCTTATGTCTTCTCCCGCAGGTGTTGGGCCCATGGGAGGTCAGCCCCACATCACTAATTCGGGCTGAGCTTGGCCGGACCCCGTGGGGTAAGACCCAGCCACCAGGCGCCTCGCGTCCGAGCCCCCACCACTGGCCTGGCTCCAGGGTGGGGCCCCGTTTGCGCGATACCAGGTAACATTTATATTGAAATTTTTTTTTTAACTAGAATATAGTAAACTAAAATGATATTTGGTTTAATATGTTGTTTGTAGCACTGATGAATCACAGGTGCTGTGGAAGTGGATTGACAGTAAATGGAGGGGATGAAAGAGAGTTGTCAAGTGTGTGACACATGGGGACACAGCAGCAGCCAAAAAGCACACTTCTTGCTGTGCGCCAGCGTGTCCATACATTCAACACAACAACAAGTGATGATACCCACATCCATATTCATAATGACCAAACCACTGCACCACTGTGTGAATGATTCATTGATCATCTCATTATAAACCCGCCTAACCCGTGTTAGGGGAACATTACAAAAAAATACAGCTACAACAGCAGTGGATTAATGGCAAGTTCAGTATTAGACAAAAGGCTTGAAGGTACAAAATGAGAAATTTACAGCTGTGTTGAAATATCTTCATTTAAAGTTTATGTCTGAGGAAGCAGAGCCAAAGAGTGGCAGTGCTACTTGAAGCTGGTTGGTGGTCCAACTGAGCACTCACTGCTTTTGGAGTAAACACTGAAACACAGCGTCCAAATGACATGACATGCCCCACAGTTTTTCTGCATGCATGCTGTCAAAATACCAGGATATTAAGTAATCATGCTAATGAATGTTTTTTTTAAGGGCTATATATATATATATATATATATATATATATATATCATCAGAGCTTTCCATAGAATAACGTAGGGGGCATCACCTCCAACCCATTTGGACATTATGGTTTGGAGGTGAGACATTATGAGACATTATGGGTTGGAGGCCTGACTCAGTAAAAATAGAATGACCTCTTTATGGGCTCTCAAAGCACCAGCACCAGTCCCAACAGACAGAGCAATGGGCTTGGGAGGAGTCTCTGCCCTATCACCAAGCCAATTTTCCCTGCACACTGGCCTCCAGAACACCTCAAAGGCGATGTTTATTGATGTGCCTGAATGTATAGCTGTGTGAAGTAATAGCTAATTGTTATAATTTTGAAGCACTCAATATTCAAAGAGAACATACAGTATACTGACAATTGCTACCAAACTGAAAAACAAACACATTTTCAACTTTTATCAGTTGTCTATAAAAGAGTCCAAGAATATTATTGTGCATATTCCCATGTTCCTCTCATTTTACGCTCTACGTTGAGCAATATAGTAATTTCAAATGGTTTTAATGTTTTGTTTAGGGAACAAAGAGAGCTCCATATACGTCCGCACAGCAAACTCAGACGTTGTGTTCTCTCAATAGGTCTCACTTTGTGTAGCTGTGAATGTAAAAAAATACAGATGGACATGAAATTCTGTATTAGAGCATCACAAAAATGCTACTTCATCTAAATGAATGTGTTAAATGTTTTTTTTTTTTTACTGAATATGCTCCTTTGGTAAGATAAGAAAATCATCTTTTCAATATTCCTCTACTGCAAATTGAAGTAGGCACATGATACTCAAACAGAGCATATATGGCTAAGATGTACAAGTTTTATACAAAACCAAAACCATGTTATGGTATGGGGGTATGTTCAGCAACCAATGCTTTAAGTGAAGATAAACAGAATCAGAAGGGAACAGGAGGAAGTGAGCTCCATCACTCATTGCAAACAATTAAAACTACAGAGATACAGAGAAACAGAGAAAATACAATGACCAGGACTGTTACAGTTAGTATACAGATCTGGATGTGGCATTTTTCCCAAACGCATTTATCAACATATGCATTTGTCAATTTAAATAGCTAACAACAATAGCTACAAGCAGAAGTGGGTAGTAATAAGTTGCATTTTGAATGAGATCCTCTGTACCAACACTAAAGATAGACTCATAGAGGATTAATGTGGCCATTAAGAGTTTAGGTAATAGACTAAAATATTGATATGTGTTCCTTCTTTATCCAGCGTGAATACAGTTTGTTTTGCTAATGACTCCAGTGTGTGATGGTCACAAATCAATGATGACCTTTGCCCTTATGTTATAATACTGATTAAAATTCAAGATTTAGATGACTGCACCAGTGGATTGCTGTGTATTTTTGTTTTTCTTTCAGTGACATTTTATTAGTTTTAGCCACAATCAGATTAGGTGCGTGATAAATGAAGTGATTCTCTGCAAACAGACAGGTTTAATAAATGTTCATTACCCAGCCTGACAGCTGATCTGGGATGTACACAGCTGGAGGTGTAAACATGACATTGAATCAGCAATTGCAGGATTCCAAAGATGACACTAAATTAAATATCTTCCCTATTAGGACATAGTGTTTTGAATTTTCATTGTTTTCCATCGCAACATCAGCTCAATGTTGTAAAGGCCCCTGAAACCATGAGCCTGAAAACATGCTGCAGAGAATAATGTGGCCGTGATTCTAGAAGGTCTTTTGAGTCACTTTTCCTCTCTGTCAGCTCATTTCAATTCACTGCAAGGCATAAAAGGTTGACGCACATTTGAGTGACGACAATCTAATAAATATTTCTGCACAGCCAACAGGAACAAGTGATTAAAGAGACGGTCGTCAACTGAGCAGACAGACAGTGACATGACAAACAGTGGTTTGTGAATGAAGCAAAAACCTTCTCCTTTGAAAATGTTTAGAAAGCTGCATGTTTACAATTATTTACAAGGTTTAGTTATCCTCTACATCGTTATTTGCTTTTCATTGCAAGTGAATGATAACAATAAAAAGTAGGGGAAATAACACTGGTATTAATATAAATGAAATAAAAGCAATTACAGAGCTTGACTTAATAAGTGAACTGCTGTAGTGAGCCTTAGGACTCTGTATAAGTCCCATAAAGTCCATTATTTGTAGACTACAGCCTGCCTTTATAACTGCTATGCACAGAGTAGGCATTAAAGCAAAGAACAGAGAGAGCCATCTCAAACTGTGAGGCAATAAAACACACTGGAGAATAAAGCCACATACATACTTTAAACTTCATCACGAACCCTCTGAGCACATCAAAAGTAATACAACGAACAAGGTCAGACAAACTTTGAGAAAAAGTTTGCATTTGTGTGCAAGTTATTTAGATATTACAATAATATATTATATAACAATAAAAGGTCAAGCTTGTTTGTTAGTAGTAATGACTAATGACTTAAACAGCAGTTCAAGTAAACGTAGAATACTGTATATTCTGCTGCAGTCTACTACATTATTCAGAAGAGGAAGAGCAGTTATTATTACAAGAATGTAGTTGAACAGTTTGAATGTTATAATAGGGATAATATTTGACATTCACAACTACAAATTTTATTTAAAGGCTAAAGTCAGTAAAAGTTGCTGTGAGCTGGGGGAACCATGATATGTGGAAATAGCAGACTGCTTTCATGTAAGGTCAGTGAGGAGCATCTGGCTTTATAATAAAGCTTCTTTGCTGCTGACTAACAAGGCTTTTCTGAATTCTGTTGACAAAAGTGCAAACACTGGCAAAAAAATAGCAAGATCAAATCAATGGATGATTTTCTGGTCAGCAAACTTCAAGGGTTTAGCAAGGTAGCAGTAAGCCTAAGGTTTGTCTAGTCTAAACTTTGTTATTTTGTTTGCCCTTGCTTTGTTTCAGAATTTAGCATAGGATACTGACTCTTTATCAGTATCCTATGCCATATACAGTTACATATACAGCAAAGTAATGTAACTGTATATGGATTATTATGTTCTCTTCTATAGTCTTAGGATTTGTGGGTCAACTAGACCTTATAAACTACATTTTTCTAATCATTTCAAAAACTAATTCAACTAGGAACCATAAGGAACTTCCATGGATCCGGTGATCTAGCCTTACATTGTTATGTCCTGGTTCCCAAAAAAATGTAATTACATAATCAGACATTGGTCACATTATGACAAAACCACATTTCTCACGCTTTGTTTCTTTCATTAATTAGCTCAACCTAGATTTAAAAATAACTAAAGGCTTTCTGCACCACTTCACCCTAATGCACTTCCAGGAAACAATGCATTTTCAAAGAGACAATTTACATGAAGTCTTCAGGCACACCAATTTAAAAACCATGATGAAGCTCACTAGGACACACTAAGTGAGGGCTGATATTCAATATCCAGGCCTTTTTAAATTAAAAGGAAAACAGCTCTTATGCAACACTGATATTGAAGCCTGGTCGAGATATTTCTGTACATGGGAGAGTAGCAGAGGAACTATGACATACAAACATTGTGTAACAGGGTCAATATGAGCTGCTTAAATTACTCCTTTTTTATTCTTGTAGATGTAGAGCAACAGCATTATGTGTCTGTGCACTGTGAAAATAAATATGACTTTGCAAATGAATGAGACAAGCTAACCAACTTACTGCAATCCGTATACCCACAGTGTATTACTTCTTTAGTATTACTTCTTATAGATAAAAGATTTTAGTGTGTACATGCAACCGTCTAAGAAACATTTTGTAATGAATCAATGACAGTTATTTTCTTCTTCTTTTTTACAATTTAAGTTATTTTTCTTGTTTAGTTTATGTGATACACCACTTTGTTGTATATGTAACCAGTCCACCAGAATTTGTGATTGTTGCCATTTTTCAGAAAATATTATTGATAACAAAAAAAACTTTTTTCACTCATAGTTAGTGGTTGGGTAAAGCCATTTATTGTCAAACCACTGTGTTTACTCTGTTTAAATCATAATGACAACAGAAACTACCCAAATGACCCTGATCAAAAGTTTACATACCCTGGTGATTTTGGCCTGATAACATGCACACAAGTTGACACAAACAGATTTGAATGGCTACTTAAGGTAACCATCCTCACCTGTAATCTGATTACATCCTTCACCACAAAATAATAATAAAAATAATAATTTTCACAAATTTTGCCACATTAACTTAAGAGCACAACTGTACCTTTTACACACAAAGGGGATGCTCTTTTCTTTAGAGTCTACAAGATGTACATGTTGCACAAATTGGATATATCTTATACACCTCTTTAATAACTTTCCACCTGCCAGACTGCTTTTATCTGCTGCCAAAGCCCCCTTATCAGTAGTTACACAGTGAAAACACACATCATACAATCACCTATCACACTCCTCATTTGTCTCTCCTAAATAGCTTGTATCATCCCTCACCAGAAGAATTAGTTGCCCACACACATATAATACAGATCAAATCAATGGCTAGCATTGTGCACATCAGGATGTGCTCTGCAGTAGGTGGCCAATGGAGGAGCCCACCCACTCACAGGATATTTAATTGTAAGCGTGTACAACTCTATCATTCTCTTGCTCTTCATTTCCACATGAGACTGGCTAACTTTCACATGCACCTTTGAGCATACGTATATGTACAGGCCACTAATATGTGTATAAAGTTAACATCTGAAATACTGCTATTTCAAATTGTTTGTCCTTAATGGGGTGTGATTAAAACTGTTTAAAATTTCAAATTTTTTTTTTTGCATAGATGAGAATGAATCTGGGAGCATCTTTCAATAAAATAAAAAACTAAACAAGAGTCTTGAAACTGTGCACTATCTCAGAGTTTCAAAGTAGGACAGGCGCTTGCAATTCACTGGAGGGAGACTGTAAATATTAACCTGGGTATCCCCTTATTAGGATAAAGAAAACACATATATCAAACACAGAACGCTGTCAGGTTTCCTCTGGGGGATGTGGTCACAGCAGCAGAGGTGTGTTTTAGGCCACTATATATATATATATATATATATATATATATATATATATATATGTCAAGTTAGGTAATAAAGTTTTGCTATTAGAGCACTAGCTACAAAGTTATTCCCTTTTTATGCTGATCAGTAAGTAGGCCTAAAGGTCAAATCCAGGTTTTTTCCGACTAACTCTGAAGCTGTGCAATACAAGCAAAGGGCTACATACTGTATTATTTATGGACACATTACAGGCCTAAATGTTTTCCATTCTCATAAAATACTGCATATTGTAGGCTACCTTTGAGAAAATTATTTTCAACAGTATTATATACTGTTGAAAAGAATTTATGTCCAAGAGTAGCCTACACTAATTCATTTTGTAATAAAAAATAAATAAAATAAAAACTAAGTCAGTAAAACAGCATTTTTTTCACTGAGAATAAAGACAGCCATGAGGCTAATGCCTTTTGAAAAGGTTACCACCCAGCACTGATTGCAGCAGGTGTGAAGCTGATTGTTAGACTGCAGTGGACTATGGTGCTTCTAGTAGCTATACAACATTTTTGATTGTATTTTTTTTTCTGTACTCTATGTCTGGTCGCACTGATGGCTCCGTGAGTAAAAATGTATCTCAACTTCTCCTCTCCTGAAGACTTCAATCTGACAGCCACAGACACAAATAGATCACTGGAGCTCAGTCACCGCTCCTTTAAATTTAGCGTCATAATCGCCCTCGGCGTGATGATCACTTTGGGGAATATTGCAGTTCTCCTGGTCATTACGTCCTCTGTGCCCGGGTGGTCGAGAAACTCCCGGTACTTGCTGCTGTCTCTCACCGCTGCAGACTCTGCGTTTGGACTGCTGGTCATGCCCTTAAATCTGTGGGTGAGTCTGGTCAAGGACTATACCGAGGGCCCAGATGCTCTTTGTCACATGGTGGCCTTTTGTAACGCCACGGTCTACTCCACCTGTATGTACACACTGGCCACGATCAGCCTGGAGCGATACATAGCAGTGTTTTACCCGCTTAAATACTCCTCCATTTTGACCAGAAAAAGGACACTGCTCTTGATAGCCTTTTCGTGGTGCTTCCCTCCATTTTTGCTGCTCCCAATTTCACTCCCAACTGGCATTATCCAGGTGCATTTTTCTACAGCTTCATTGGTCTGTAATCCATCCTACTCCACAAACGTGTTTTACTCCCTCAGCCTGACAGCTTTGATTTTCTTCCCTTGTTCCATTATCATGACCTTCTGCAACCTGAGAGTGTGGTGCGCTGCCAAGAGACAGAGACTGAAACTGCGCAAATATGAGTGTGCACGACGCAGCAGGCACAATGTGGCATCCAGAGTGCTCGTTCCCGTGATGGCAGCATATTATACCTGTTGGACGCCCTGTATGGCTGCTATGATCTACAATGGTAACTACAATGAACGTCCGCGTGAACAAATGGTCACTTTACTGTCAATCGCTCTATTGTATTAACAACCAAGCGATACCAGCACAGAGGTAGACTATAGCTTACTTCAGACAAGAAAATGCTCACTGATGCTATACAGTGTCCTATAAGGTTCAAACATAATTTGAAACCTATGCAACAAGAGGAAAGAATTAAGTTTGTAGTTTTTTTTAGTTTTTCTCCTTTTTTAATGCATGTGTATCTGTCAACTGACAATAAGGCTCTTTTTTTGTGTGTGTGTTCATTATGGGACTACACAAAAAAACATGACCTGCTGGCTGAATGTTGGGCCGACAATCTTTACTCTTGTCTACACACTTTTATAATATTTCAGAAATGTATACAACTATTTCCTTCGAAAGGAAACTCTAATGAGGCTGGTAGGACTACAGGATTGAAGACGCATGATAGAACTGTTATTATATGACCACTTCTTTGAGCTGTACCCACTCTTTCTGGGTACGCAAAGGTTATAGAGCACAGCTCATTCCTCATCCTCAGTTTCTCTGATGGTTACTATGGTGTTGTCAAGCAGTTGCCTGCTACCTGTCCTCACCTCACTCCTGTGTTTGTCTTGCAGCAGTCTCAGGGAGAAGTGTACCAGAGTGGGCAGAATTTGTTGTGGTGTGGCTGCCAACCTCCAATGGCTTCCTCAACTGTATCTTCTATTTCTGGATAAACCAAAGTTTCCGCAGGAAATTCTACAACATCCTGCAGAACCTAACCCTGGCCTTGTGCCCAAAGCTGGCCCACATCCTTGGGTGCTACTCTACTTCGCAGACACAATTTGTGTCAGCCATCCTGAATAACAACACCAGTGTTTATGGGCGGTCCGCCAGCGTATCGTCCACTAGCACCTTACTGTCCTTGGCTTAGGACCTCAGGATCAAAAAAGGAGCACCAAGACCATAAAAGACATGCCAAGGAACTCCACCAAAGACTTCTGTTTCTAGTTTGCAGGTCTGCCTCTGCATATCAGAACATGAATGGTAAGAAATTTATTTGCAACACACAGATATATGGCATTTTTGTAACAAAACCTCCTATAAATTCTGTACAGTTTAAATCATAATTTAAATTTTTTTTTTTAGATTTTTATTCATTTTCAGTCCATTTGTGTTCTGTTGAGTAGAACGTGTTAACTATTAACTGTATAAATTATTCGGATTTTTGTTTTGTTTTACTCGTGTATGTAAATCTCCAAAATTGAATGCACTGTAAATGGTCTCTTAACCCATCATTTTAGTAGTTTTATAGTCAGCCACCAACCTGTGGTCCATAAGCACCTTGTGTGAAGCCACTATTTTAATGATAAAGCTGAAATGTGTTGCTTAGGTCAACATTTCTTACTTGCTAAATGTTGGATATCCATCAATTAGTTCATTACAGGGAACAGATATTGCAAGTTGTTTGCAAACACTTTGAGATTACAAGCTCTTTGAAGGATTGTGGCCACCTAGCTCTCCTACTGCCAGTTGAAGACCTTTGCATATAACAGCTGGGAGAAGTTAACCTTTCAAGTCGTGGTGTTTCATGTACCCAAGGAGAAAAGCAATTAAGCAGCTACACTGTAGAAAGGTCACCACATTTGTGCCAACAAGAGATAACTTGGGTAAATACTGATGCTTTGGATGTGATTGTGAGCCCATAATCTATTTCCCCCTATGTGTCATAAAGGTTGATAAGTGTACAAGTCCATAATCAAAAAAATAGTTTTCCCAAAACGGTCATGTTGCTTTATGCTGCCAATTTTAGACTTTGTGCCAGGGATTTTTGCAAATGACTGTTTGTGGCAGCAGAATTTGTTATAAAAAAAACTTTGCATGAAACTGTAATTATTTTTGTAAAGTCTGTAAATGTATTAATATTGAAACGATCTAATAAAGTTGTGCCTTTTTGAATTGACTCTTTGTTACAGTACTACACAGGTGAAAATGTTTCCTTATATTTATTTTTGTTTATTGCAATTTCATAAAACGTATGATTAATGAGTTAAAAAAAAAGCCAGACTTAGCCAAAAGGCTGCAAAGACGCACATAAGACGGCACAGTAACAGAACATGGACAGTTCAACACAAACATGAGACAGGACAAACCAGGTCATTACAAACAACTGAACTGAATGTCCAAGAACAATAAACACATTAAAAGCAGCAGTGATTTATAACAAAATACAAATGGGTTCACGTTGTTTTGGGTCAAGAGATACAAAACATCTACCAGACAAAAATAGTTATTTCAGTGCTGATAAGTGTATGTGTTAATCATCCTCTGTTTTCATTGTTTAGAGAGTTAAATTCTCTACAGTAGAGCTTCTCGCAGACCAGGCCGAATGACCGAAAGTGCTTTTACACAGCAGAATAACGCAGTCTCCTCTCACAGATCCTCTTGTGACACACTCCGAGGTGGTTCTTTGACTGATGAGAGAGGAGCTGGGGCTAAATCGTGCGTTACCTTATAAATCAGGCATACAAGTATTTCTACAGATTGTAAAAAATGTAGTTAAATAACGAGTAACTGTTGACTTTAATACAATTAGGACTTTAGGGCACAGAGTAGCACATGTAAGGCTTTTTCTGTGCAATGAAAAGTTAGGTTACATGAGTTACAAAAACAATTTTAACTTTGAATTCAATTTCATTTTTATGATGAAATGTGTTGAAAAGATTAATGTGAGAAAGGTTTTGCCCAGGATAATGGTACTGATAAAGAATAATTGTTTAGGCTCCTACATGCTAAGGGAACAGCTGAACTGCTGAAGGGGGGAAAGAAGCAGTATTTTCTGAACTATAGCTGTATAAAGTTTTTTATGCAAATACATATCCATTGTATAGCAACAATTTCGAGAAGATACACGGGATTACGGCTCATTTATTAGCTGTAGCAATGAAAGAAAAGTTTTGAATGTTTTTTGTAACATCTGGGGCATTTAATGAAGCTTTTAGGCAGTGGCCAGTGCCGTATGATCCTCCTGGGACGTTCCTTTGCAGAGACAAGAACATGTTTTTTGCAGCATTGTCGGTGTGTTGGAAGGTCTAGAATCTAGTACTATCAGAGCCTCTTTTACTCATTTGACTTCCTCCGATTCTGCCAAACTCAAGTGCTACAGGTAATGCAATTTTCTATTACACTGTTTGTAAAAATAAATTACTTAAAGTTGATAAAACTAGAGCTAACATCATTTTCATAAAGATCTATCCATTAAAAGTTTTAAACATATTAAAATTTCAACCTTTCAAATCTGCTCATGGTAAATGTATTCTATGGATAAGGTGACCTTTTACACATAAATATAAGCACCTTCATGTTTATCCCTACAGCATCCATGAGTGCTCTTTTAGGCTTTTGAGATTTTTGCAGAGCCTGTCTCCTAGGACAGTGGAGTGTTGTGCATTAGCAGCCTCAGCCTCTCCTGGAGGATCATTCCTGATAGAAATAACGAGTGGTTCAGTCATGGAGAATGATGTCGGCCTGATGGCTTCATATATACACCCACTGATACAATATGCTGTCTCATAAGAGCCCATCATTATGCCCAGTCATAATTGCCTACATAACTCTCTGATGCATTTACAAGGATTTTGAAGCTTGGAAGATAAACAAGGACACATTTACTTTTTGTAGGAATTATCACTATTATTATTCACATTATTCACAAGTAAAATGTCAAAAATCCTTTAAAACATCCAAATGTGCTATGCATTTGACATCAGCAGATGTAGAAAAAACACCTACATATTTATAAAACACTAGTGTGCTTAGACTTAATCACATTCACAATATATAATTTGATTTGATGTAATGGTTTGCTTTTTGTAATTGTGGAGTTAAAAGTGATTTGATAGCGTTTGTTGGGACACATTAAAATTCTTATGGTTGCAGTGCCATCTTGTGTTCAGACTGAGCATTACATGATGCAAGAATAGTTCAGCAGGATTGTGTTGCACATCTAACCTAGACTAAATGTGCTTGCTGTGGATTGCTGGTGTTGTCAAAAGACAGGGAGGGGAAGAGGGGATTGCTATCGTCAGTACAGGCATGCCTAAACAGTTGGGAAGACACTGTTTGAGAGACAACATATTGAAGTAATGCATGAAAAATAGGAAACTATAAAGTATGGGTAAGAACAAAAGAAAGGGCTCACTAGCAAGATAAACCAATTAGTTACCAAAAGCTTTGAGCCAGGAAGAGAGCGTACTGTGAGGCACAGGAAGAAGGATGGACAGAGCAGTGTTGAATTATTGTTGTTGCTGTTTGACCCTCTGTCAGGGCAATGTTAAGATCACCAGAGTGTTCAAAGGAGGTGCTGCATTGAGAATGGAGCATCTTTCAGGTGGTTGGTCACGGTGCCCTATCTTGGGAGAATTGGACTGAATGGGTGACAGAACGACCTCGAGCTTTGTAGGCTGCCCCGATACCCTCACAGATCCAGTGTGCTAAACGCTGGAATGTCAGTGGGGCCCCAACCAGTGGTCCCAAGGCACACAAACGATTGGTCCAAACCATTAAAGCTCGCCATACGCCAGGGGCAGACTGGGAGAAAAAGAGGCCTGGGTGTTCCTTACAGACTAGACCACTTGGTCAACTGCTGGGTTTGTTTTGTGAAACTTGATGGAAAAAAATAATATAATAATGATTTTTATTCTATTATTATATCAACATTTGGCCAACCAGGCTTGTACGCAAAACTGAATTTAATAAATACAAATAAAATGACCAAATAATTCACAGCAACAAGAATATTTTATATTTTGACTCTCCAGCATCTTTAGCATCTGGCTGAGAATGCATTAGCATAAAAGCCTCCAGGTGCTGTTGTGAATGAGAGCACCTAAGCATGTTTTTGATTCATTTAAGGAAAAGCTTCTTTCACAAGCTCCCTGTGTTATAGACAAGCCGAGCACAAAGTTGTATGCTAGCCCTATGATGATGCATGCATCTGTAGGACGTTGTATTGCCTCAGATTAGGGACAAGGTGTTTCCCTTTTGATAAACTGAATTGTTGAACTAATAATAATAATAATGCATTCTACTTATATAGCACTTTTTAAGATACCCAAAGACACTCTACATAGTCCATTATTCATTTACTCCACAGTCACACACTGGTGGTGGTGAGCTACATTTGAAGCCACAGCTGCCCTAGTAGAGAAGAGTGTGACAGCGGGGCCAAGGGCGGCAACACTGCCACGGGCCAACCGGCCAACCCAGTCCGCCCCTGCTCTTATGGTTAATCTGTCACTCAGTCAAAAAGCATTTCCATCATCTGGAAAGAAGCCCTGTTACACCCATCTTTAAATCTGGATCAAAAACACAAGTTGCCAACAAGGCCAATCAGTCTCTTGCCAATAGTGTCTAAGGATGCAGAAAAGTGGATAGCAAACCAACTGGTTAAACATTTGGATAAAGGTTTCACCCCACTGCATAGATTACAGTTTGGTTTCCGGCCCAACCACTCCACAGACACCTCTACAACTCTACAAAAAAGCAGATAAGGTATTTGATAATAAACCACAGTCGTTTCACCTATGTTCAATTTTAGTTTTGAAAATCTCAAAGTAGCTGTCTTCTTTATAGATCAATGAATGAAATGGCCTCCTCACCCCTGGAGGATTTTATCAAAAAGAGAACCAGCGAGACTAGTACTAGATGAAATATACAGTGTTACATTGTACTTAATGAGGTAGATACAATGTAACACAATGTGTAAAAAACTGTAATAACATGTAACTCTACATAGTACATACATACACTAACCCTACTTACAATAATATTGTAGGTACACATAAAGTACATATTATGTAAGTACACATAATTCCATTATGTACTATGTAGTTACATGTTATTACAATTTGTTACACACGGAGGTAGATACAATGTATCAAGTGTAGTGTAAAATAAAGTGTTACCACACTTTTAAATAGGTACATTTATAACAAGCACTTTAAATACCTATGGAATAGGTACTTTAATATGCACTTTAAAAGAAGTATACATATAACAAGCACTTTATTAGGCACTTTTAAAATAGGTAGATTGCATTGCATCAATTGTACCTTAGAGTAGGTATTTTTTTTTATGACTGTTCTATATTAATTAATAATATGCACTGAATGAGGGCCAGAAAGGCTGGGTAAAAAACATTTTACATTAGAAGACACATTTTTTGTTGTTTTTTTATTCCAAAAACAATATGCCAAATTAAATCAGTTTAGGTCTTGGCCAATCTTGATTTATATAATCTAGCATAGAGTCAAAACCTTTCAAATGTTTTTAATACAACACTATTTAGACACAACTAATACTCTGTCAATCCTGCATTAAAAGGTGTAAAGTTTTCAAGTATCACTTTATTCAGAAACTTGTTGGCAATAGAAGTAAATGTAAAATAGCAAAAAGAAGAAAAAAAAAGAAAATGCAGCACATTTTATTCCAAAATTATGGAATTTGCATTTTATATGGCTTTAATTGTTGTAATTGTTTCTGTAAACAAGCAAATGAGAAAACTGTTTATACAAAAAATTTATTTTCAGCATGCACCTTTAAGCCCTCTTATCTGGAAGAACTGAAAAATTACTAAAGCCTCTGTTTCTCAAAGGTGTGGATACAAGAGACTTCCTTTAACCCTCAGTGACAGCTTACAACTTCCTTCACCCAAACATGACATGTATATACATATGACAAAAGGTACAAGCATCAGGAGGTACAAAACGGCATTGTGATTGAGAAAGTTTAAAAAAGAAAGATCAGAGAACACACAGTTATCATTGCAATGGGGATTTTCAAGTTCACTTTAAAGTACAAGATCTATGTAATAAAATATTGTTTATGGTGACACACTCATTTTAAAGTTAATATGCATCTGCTGATCAAGCATTTAAAACAGAAAAGAAACACAAATCTTAATTCATCATGAGTCTGAATCTTATAGAGGCAGATAAATAGGCATGAGCATAAGGTAAACAAACAAGGCCAATTGCATAAGTTAAGACAGTTTAACAATTAACAAACATTGTGACAAAGATGCACCAGCCAATGAAGACAGTGTTTTGCTGTCTCTACAAACATAAGACATAGAATTATAAAAACTGCTCCTTTGCTTCTCTACTCAGAATTGACACTCGTACTGTATACACTCTCATATAGTTCAGTCAAAGGAGGTTTTGGTCAACATTTCAAGGCCTTTCAGATACAAAGAGCGAGATGAACAAGTACATTTTAGAACTCAAGAGGACTTCTGTTCAAATATAAAGTAACGATATGCAACACCAACAACAGCTGCAGCAACAGCAGATATCAACCAGGTGGACCAGGAAGTGCTATAAGACAAAACAGAAAAATAATGGTGAGACCAAAGCATTATTACACTGTCCAGTCTAATCAAAATACAATGATCGATTGAATAAGGAAAGAAGGGTATTTGATACAATCAGTGGGAAAATAATGATATGAACAGTTTTATCAAGATGACTCACCTGCTTTCCCCAGCATCAGAGACGTTAACTTCCTGGAAAACATTAAAATACGTATAAGTATATTAATGGTTTTGCTAACCATTAGACTTTAAATCTCTGTAGGTCATTAGCTCTTACCGTTGGGTTTTCTTTTTTTCTATCGTCCTAAAAAAAAAAAAAAAGGGAAAAAAAACTTGATGAGGATATGGTGCTCACATGGCGTCTTCTTATGCTTTCACCATAGATTAGTTAAAAATACCAAACCCAAAACAAGAGCCGCCCCCAATAGTTTCACACAAAACAGTGAACAGTGTTTTTCTTACCATATGTAGATCTCCAATGTAGTACTGCTGAAGCATTTCTCTAGCATCTGTGGAGTGACCCACATCCTCAAAACTCTCTGTGGCATTTGCGCCTGCCTGCTCCAGTAATACTTCCTCACCACCTGGATGCTGCAAAATAGGGTTACACCATTGACCCCTTTTTTTTTTTTTACACAGTCAATAGGTTACACACGGATAGCTAAAATTTATGACTTTAATTTCACTGCTTATCTTAACATTTCAGCTGGATATATATATATATATATATATATATATATATAACCATCACCAGATGAAAAGACACAATCTAACACAAAGTCTAAAAACGTATCCCTCATAGCTGTATTACTACACAGACTTACTGTATTTGTATGGCTGGGAGCATGTATGTATTCTGGGTTGGACTGAACTAAGCTAAGCTACATATTAACACGGTGACACGAATATTCTATTACCCGTTGACCCAGAAGGTCTCTCTACGTTATCTCAGGTTAACTCAGGGCTGCTAGAGTAAAGGTTATTTCGACATACACGAATGATTCTAGGAAGTAGTCCGAAACGTGGGCTTAGGTTAAATTACACCAATCTGCAAGTAGTACTTAATACCGTGTAATTAACACATTGCTTACCTCTTCAAGGAAACGTGTGATGTCGTATACTTTGTTGTGTATGATGAGCCATGTGTCATGGCTCATATTATGTACTCGTATTTCTTCTAAAGTGTAATACTTAACATCTTCGTCGTTTTCCACAACACTTTTGTCACAGTTGGGTCCACTGTCTGTGTTTAAAAGGTTGTACTTGACTTCCTCTCCCATTATAACGTTATAGCAAAATGTTCCTACGCAAAGTGTAGTTTGAGAAGCTAACCGTTAGCCAGGTATAAATAACCTCTAGCTAGCAGTAATTTTACCCGTTTAATCCTCGTTTGAATACAAACAATATTGCTAAGAATAAGTCCGAAAACGGGTAGACAAAAAACGCAATATTACTGTGTAACAAGGCGGATTACAGAATCAACCAACCGGCCCGGCAGATCCAGGTACATGTATTACGGAAACATCAGCAGACATGTGAAAACAACCAATGGCATGCATCGAAACTGAGCATCGGGAGAAATCACCATAACCGACCAATGAAAACACGCGCTTTTGACTGGCAACCAATCATAATCGACCACTTGATGCTCGCCAGAGTACGACCTTTGCAAAAGCCGTCAGCTGTGCGTCATTGTTGCGCATGGAGGGGGGTATTGCTAGTGTTGACGGGTTAAAGAAAAGTCTTTGATATTACATTATGTAATATAAAGCAGTCTATTAACACGTAAAAGTAACCCTTTTATAACTTTCATAAGTA
Organism: Perccottus glenii; assembly: GCA_024416835.2. NCBI lineage: Eukaryota > Metazoa > Chordata > Actinopteri > Gobiiformes > Odontobutidae > Perccottus > Perccottus glenii. The sequence goes on along the minus strand of CM044548.2, from coordinate 16,193,685 downwards.
TTCTAGTGTGTACATTTTTCGAATTATATGCCACCAGCTACGTAATTAGTGGAGTTCCTGATAAGGTGCAGGTTATACATGCATGTTGCTGATAAGTCAAGGCACACAGAACAGGAAAATATTTGACAACTGTAGTCTATGCTATGTTATATGTCTGGATTTCACAGAAACTTAACAATGATAACTGGCTGAAATCAAAGACACTTTAGACACATTAGCAGACAATGTTTATGTAGAATTTATGCAGGAATAAAAGTGAATAATACACCAGATGTGTTGGTTTTGAATGTAAAAATGTGGAGGTGAATACAGAGAAGGATATAGCCATGGTTTTACTTGAACTGCCTGTCTATGTTGAGGTTAGCCCTGTTAGTCTTAAAAGACAAAAGTAGGCTTACATAAGTGATTAAAAAGATTGTGTTCCTTGCTTTTGCTTTTTAAATTAGATTGTTTATTGTCTTGCATCGTACTTCTCTCCAGTTATCCAAACATTTGTTGTATTCAGATTACTGAAGCTTACTGCTTGATGCCTTGCATAATACAGATTCTCTGCATATTTGAGAAAACAGGCCTAGGCTATAGGTGTATGCCACCGGCAGAAGGGTAACCTTAGCTCTGTATGTCTGCGAAGGTTCTCAGTCATCCAGGACATCTTGAAAAAAAGGTTAAAGTAAAAGCATCTGGACTCAGTTTTCAAGGCGAAGACATGTCGTCTCTAATTCCAAGAGACTTTATCAATTCTGAGGGATCAGAATTGATTGTAGACTCTGAAAGTGTAAAAGTCTGAAAAAAGATAATTATTAACAATGAAATTATTCAACAAAACAAACAAACAAAATACTGTATATATTGCACACATTTGCTTCTCTAAAACAACTGCAGTTGGATAGAAGGCGATATGACAAAACTATATAACAGGTTGTCGAGGGTATTTCAAAAGCCAGAGTAAAACTAATTTATTTTATTACTTTAATTTCTGTATATTATGCTCTGCTACTACACGTGTAAAGCATAGTTTGTAGTTGTAAAGCAGAAATAACAGAAATACTGTTTTTGAGCAGAAGAGGGCAGTAATGTCTCGACAACTTATGTGACGAACAGCCTCCAAGGAACAAAAAGAAGAGGAGGACTTGTGGGATTGAAATGGCCGCTTCCATTGCTGTAAACATTTGCGTTGTGTTTACGAACCATCCTTAATACTTAAAATTCATTCACTGAAAGTCAGAGATTGTAAATATATTCATCAATAACTTACTGTATTATCATATGTTGAGCAAACGGTACACTGATGTGAGGATATCTGCCATTTCAACCTGACGTGATACGCAGACAGTATTCTCGGCTAACTAGCTTGTTGGTCTGCTCACTAGCATCTGTATCAGGTACGTAAAACTTTAACTCAGATTTACCGTATTGTAGCGTACGTATTTCGGACTTCTTGCTCAAGCGGAATTAATATAAGACTAAATTCTTAATTCCGAACTGCCTGCCCAATCATGCATTATCCTATATCAATAAAATCCGCCATTAATTTCTCATAATACATTAAAGTCTCTATTATCATCCCACACTTTGAAATAACTTGGTCAATGTGGAAGTGGATGCATGTGCCAGTATATCCTTTTTTATTTTTTATTTCTCGTTATTTTTTTCCTCTTTGGCAATAGGCCTGAAGAAGTTAATGAAGCTACATTAAATTAAAGTTTGTTAGCCTGGCCAAGATCGTTAACTAACACTGCCCTTGATATTCAACATTATAATCCTTAATTACACATTTCCATTATTACCTTACTTGTTACTGTTCCTCCACAGATCATGGATGACGATGAGTCCATGCACAGACTTGAGGGAACAGACCCATCTTCCCAAGTTGGTGGACTGATTGTAACGAAGAAAAGTGCTGCTGCCGAGCCTCATGTATTTCGGGCGCCTACCCCACGCACATCTCTGTTAGGATTGGACTTGTTAGCTGCTCAGAAAAGGAAGGAGCGTGAGCTCAAGGAAAAAACAGAAGGCTCTGAGGATGAGAGAAACAGAAAAAAATCTAAAGTGTCGTCCTACAAAGACTGGGATGAAGGGAAAAGTGATTCTGACTCTGATGAGGACGATGATGATACAGCCAAAGATACCAAAAAGGAAAGGTAAGGAAACACAGTTCTGTTCTATTTTGAAATAATAAATACATTTTTAGGGAAAACTAGTTTTTCATTATTATATAAAGATCATTCTCATTACAATCTTTAAACATATGGCTTTTCCTTTTAACTGAAAAGTTGAATACATATGTTTGAAAACACTGCATAAACCTAAGCTCGTGTAACACATGTGTAGTGTATTAGATTTGGTTTTAATCTTTTATTTGAATTTATTTATTTTGGTAATGCAGGAAGTATCGTGTGACTGGATCTGAGACTCCGTCTAATCCTGGAGGGGTGAGTGAGGAATTCCGTCGCCGACACCAACAACGTGAGAAAGAAAGGCGTGAACATGGAGTCTATGTGTCGTCAAAGGAGGACAAGAACCGTGATAGAGAGAAGGACAGAAGCAGAGACAAGCACAGGGAACGACGCAGTGAAAGAGGTAAGTTTACTTGGAAAACTGTTTTGATTGGTAAACTTAAGGAAACACGGAACCTCTATTTAGTAATTGTCTTTTTAGATGACAGAGAAAGCAGTCGAGGTCGCTCAGAGCGTGGAGATCGCAGTGAGAGGAGTGAACGCTCACAGAGAGATGGTTGGTCTGAACGACTCAGTCGTGGTAGCAAGAGAGATGAACCACTGACTCCTCAGTATCCCTCCAGAGGTATTCTTTATTCTTTGGCTTGTATTTTGGATAATTTTTTTGTCTGCCATGTAAAGCAGTTTCTTGAATGAACTACTGCTTCCCCAAAAACAGATTCCTCCACACCTTCCCGATCCAACTGGGAAGAGGATGACAGTGGTTATGCCAGTACACGGCATTCCCAATGGGAATCCCCTTCTCCTGCTCTATCTCATCGAGAGTCGGACCGCTCTGAGAGAGGCCAACGATCTGGAAGAGAAAGTGAGAGGAGAGACAGGTAAATGTCTTTTAATGATTGACCTTGCACTTGTCAGTCTTGCAACTGGCACAATTGCAAAATCTTTATGAAATTTGATCTTCACACAATGGGAATCCTTTTTGTTCTCCCCTGTCTGGCTAGAACAATGTGGATGTGAATGTAGCTGTGAATCAAGGTCCCTTTGTTTGTATTTGACCATTTTACCTTTGGGAGGGACATTTTTGAGTGTTTAGCTCCCAGACAATAACAACTCATTAAAGAAAGAAAAACAAAACTGAATGACAGATGAGTTATTAAAAAAACCTTTATTATATATTTTTAATTGATGAGCACTGATGTGAAGGGATAGTAGACTGGGTGAGGTTGTATACAACAATTTGTATTTAATGCCCTTAAATAATATATTTGCTCTGTGCTTAGGTCAGTCAAAGGCCGGTACCCTGATGACACACCCCTACCAACCCCTTCCTACAAGTACAATGAGTGGGCCAATGACAGAAAGCACCTTGGTTCTACCCCACGCTTATCTCAAGGAAAAGGTATGATTTTGTATAATATAGGACTACAGATGGAAATCAGCTGTTAAGCTATAATCTGCTATATATATATATATATATCTGCTTTGGCGTAATGCACATTGTCACTGTCCTCAAAAAAAGAATAAAACGTAATGTAAATTTTATTAAATTTCAGCGTTTATATTAGGTGTAGCATATCATAATTTTTTATACTGACATAGTTCTCCTCGTACAAAAGGTAGAAAAGAAGATGGGGAAAGTGGATTTATGTTTGATAATGAAGACGAGAAAGAACAGTGGGAGGAAGATCAGAAGGTGAGTGCCTGCCTAAAAAGTTATTCCTCATTGTGAACATTTAATCTATTCTTTCAGTGGTTTATTTATCATTTGTATATTTTTGTAGCAAGCAGATAGGGATTGGTACATGATGGATGAAGGCTTTGATGAGTTCCACAACCCTTTCACTTCCACGTCAGAGGAATATGTTAAAAAAAGAGAGCAAATCCTTCAGAAACAGACCCAGAAGAGAATATCTGCACAGAAACGACAGATCAATGAGGTAAACAAAAGCCAAATTTTGATGTGTAGTTTATTTTCTTAGTAGTGCATCACGTGGGCTAGATTATGCAAGAGGTTGTAATTTTTTTTTTTCTCAGGATAATGAGCGATGGGAGACCAACCGTATGCTGACCAGTGGTGTCGTTCAAAGGTTGGAAGTGGATGAAGACTTTGAAGAAGACAATGCAACTAAGGTTCACTTGCTTGTCCACAACTTGGTTCCTCCCTTCTTAGATGGCAGAATAGTTTTCACTAAACAGGCAAGTACGAATATGAAGGATACAAGCTTAACATCTTCTGTTAATGTGTTTGTAAATGTGAATATTGTCTCTCTGTTGCAGCCAGAGCCTGTTGTCCCTGTAAGAGATCCAACTTCTGACATGGCCATCATCTCTCGCAAAGGCAGCCAGCTTGTCCGAAAACACAGAGAGCAGAAGGAACGCAAAAAGGTACATTAAATTAAATTTAAAATGGTAAAATAGTTTTTTAATTGAATGTTTTTTTATTTTTTATTGTTTTTTTTTTTTCCTCAAACAAAATTTGGAGGTCAAACTTTTTAGGTATACTCTTTTTACTGTAGGATTTATAAAAATGTTTTTTTATCCAAGTATATAAATGTGTATAACAATGTAAGGATGATATCCATACTCTGCTGTTGAGAAATGTTAATAGGGTTTGTTGGTCCACACCTGTCAGGATGATAATGCCAGTGCTGTCTGACTTAAACATAATTTATTCACAATTATGTTAACTAGTCAGTCAATGACATTTCCGTTGCAGACAACCTGACAAATGTTCTGCCAAGTGCCTTTGTATTGAAAATGTGTACCAAACTTCTTATAATATGATATCATTTCACTATTTATGTTCTCAGGCGCAGCACAAACACTGGGAATTGGCAGGAACCAAGCTTGGGGATATTATGGGAATTAAGAAGAAAGAAGAGGAAGAGGAGTCTGGAGCCAAGGTTATAGGTGAAGATGGAAAAGTGGACTACAGGTGATTGTAAATGTGAAAAGTTAGAATTTTATTGTTTTTTGTGGTATATATTTATGTTTGTGAAATTTTTTATTTTTTTATTTATTGTTTTTTTTTTCACTGTCAGAGCGGAGCAGAAATTTGCAGAACACATGAAAGAAAAAAGTGAGGCAACCAGTGAATTTGCTAAGAAAAAGACTCTTTTGGAGCAGAGACAGTACTTGCCAATCTTTGCTGTGCGACAACAACTCCTTAACATTATAAGGTTTGAATAGAAAGACTGACGTTAAACTACATTTACCTTATTCTAAATACTAAATGTTATATGATGATTGAATAGATAAATTTGTCATTTGCAGAGATAACAGCATAGTCATTGTTGTTGGGGAAACTGGAAGTGGGAAAACCACCCAGCTAACTCAGTACTTACATGAAGATGGCTACACAAGCTATGGCATGGTGGGCTGCACTCAACCCAGACGAGTGGCAGCTATGAGCGTAGCCAAGAGAGTGAGTGAAGAGATTGGCTCCAACCTGGGAGAGGAGGTAAACAGTTTTGCACAGCCATAAATGATTAATTAAAGCAGTGCTTGTTTCATGTGCACCAAAAACATCTAATATTAGTTTAGATTTTTCATTAAAACAAATCAAATCCAAGGTTAAACATATTAAACCAAAACGCAACACTGCCATCTAGTGTAAAAAAGAAGTTGTTGACCCAGTACAGACTAAATAAATTTCTGTTCTGGAAAAAAACAACATGTAATTAATGTAAGCAATTTGACCTACAGGTGGGCTATGCGATTCGGTTTGAGGACTGCACATCTGAAAATACTGTGATAAAGTACATGACAGATGGCATCCTGCTCAGAGAATCCCTCAGAGAGTCAGATCTGGACCATTACAGTGCTGTTATCATGGATGAGGCTCATGAGCGTTCTCTTAATACTGACGTCCTGTTTGGGCTGCTGCGTGAGGTCAGTACTGTGCTACCATAAACATCTAGGCACCCTACCTAGTACATACATGTAATTATGTGAATTTATATTTAAATACACTGTATTACTCCTCAAATTGATTTTTTTTCTGACAATGTTAATTCTGCAGGTTGTTTCACGGCGCACAGACTTGAAACTTATCGTGACCTCTGCAACTATGGACTCAGATAAATTTGCGGCATTCTTTGGCAATGTCCCTATATTTCACATTCCAGGAAGAACATTTCCTGTGGACATCTTGTTCAGCAAGGTTTGTTAGGCATATTCAACTTAAATGAAAGCCAGTACTGTATTGTACTTCACTGCAATTAACAATATTGTTGCTTGTTTATGATATGGTCTTTGTAGACGCCTCAGGAGGACTATGTGGAGGCCGCAGTGAAACAGGCCTTGCAGATCCACCTGAGTGGCTTAATAGGAGACATCCTTATCTTTATGCCTGGACAGGAGGATATTGAGGTTTGTGACAATATTATAGTAATAGTATAGTATATTATATATTATAGTAAGTTGGACAATTCGAGATGTTATGATCATGTGTGTCATGTCATGTGTGAGGAATGTTATGATTGTAGAAATTGAATAATAATAAATGTTTTGTGCAGGTAACATCTGATCAGATTGTGGAGCGGTTGGGGGACTTGGATAATGCTCCTCCCCTGGCTGTGCTTCCCATATACTCACAGCTACCCTCTGACCTTCAGGCCAAAATCTTCCAGAAGGTTCATATTGGCTACATGTTTGCAGTATTTACTTATAGACATGCTCGGAAAACTATTTAAATAACTTTAAAATAACATGTAACTTTTTCTTATTAGGCTCCAGATGGTGTGAGAAAATGTATTGTTGCTACAAACATTGCAGAGACTTCCCTCACTGTGGATGGTATTATGTTTGTGGTTGATTCAGGATACTGTAAATTAAAGGTACACAATGCACAAAAAACACTCTTTCACAGTTTGGCCAATGTGTGTCCCAGATTGTTCTTAATCCATGTCTGTTTACAGGTGTTTAACCCTCGCATTGGAATGGATGCTCTGCAAGTGTACCCTATCAGCCAGGCTAATGCTAACCAGCGTTCTGGTCGAGCAGGACGTACCGGACCAGGACAGTGTTATAGGTAAATTCTTGAGAATATTTAGTAGCTTTAGAACCATTTCCTTAACTTTCTCTTTCCAGCCAGTCAATGCTAAAAGGAGAAATAATAAATCACTGTTTTGTTTTACACTTTGTTTTAAATTGTATTTTTTTATATATAATCTACAGTAATATTAAATGAAATATTATGAAGTATTAATATAAATATCCATTTGCACATTCAAAATAACACCATTCATCCCTAAAATCTCTGCCTCTTTGTGTTGTCTTTTTTGTTCAGACTCTATACTCAGAGTGCATATAAAAATGAAATGCTGACTACCACCATCCCGGAAATCCAAAGGACTAACCTCGCCAATGTAGTCCTCCTGCTCAAGTCTCTGGGGTTCAGGATTTGCTCCTCTTCCACTTTATGGACCCACCACCTGAGGACAACATGCTTAACTCTATGTACCAGCTCTGGATCCTAGGAGCTCTGGACAACACTGGTGAGAAGCTAGTGAATATATTCATAAATATTTGACTTTATTAAATATTCTGTCACATTGTGTAATAGTATTAGAACCATCATATATTGTTGGACCATACGTCATTACACCGTCATTTATTAAAAGGGAGAAAAGAGAGAAATATACGTATGAGGTTTTAGTTTCCCACTCTGTGCTACCTCTGTTAGGTGACACCAGAATGTATCATCATTAAGAGATGGTGCATTGAGGACTCAAATGCTGCATAAGGGCTGGAGGCTGTGGTAGTGAGGATTAGCCTGTGAAGTAATTGCCTAGTAACTGATCTTGTGTTTGATTTGACTGGTCGGGTCTCATTTCTGTCTCATCCTTCGAGATTCCAGGGGATTTAGGGATTTGGGATAAGGAGAGACTTTTGATGATTCCCTGTATGGTGTGTTAACAGCAGATTATCGCTGATTACGGCTTACCTGCCCCAAACTGGCTGCTCTGCTTCTCTGGTTTTCCTCCTTGTAAGCTTCTTAGACTGTGTTGTCTAATCATTTAAATCAGAACTGGCAACGTTTTGATCTTAGCCTTTTTTCCTCACCGAGTATTCTCAACTGTCAGCAGTTTGCCGCCCTCTGTCATGCTGAGAGATAAATAAGTGTCACATTATGCTGACTTCTTCTCCTCACACCATCAGGCTTTTTATGGGAAGAAGTTAGCACTAATGCTTGTCCTTTCTACATTCTTCACATCTCATGCACTTTTATATCCGCACATCTAATTGCCCTCTCTTGTCCTTTCAGGTGCATTAACACCGACTGGGCGCCTGATGGTGGAGTTTCCTCTTGACCCTGCTCTGTCCAAAATGCTTATTGTGTCATGTGACATGGGCTGCAGTGCTGATATCCTTATCATCGTGTCCATGCTGTCTGTGCCAGCCATCTTTTACCGGCCTAAAGTATGATTCTTTTGCATCTATCAGAATGGTGTGCTATACAAATGATGTTTAATGACCACAGTTCTCTATTTTTGTCCACAGGGCCGTGAAGAAGAAAGTGATCAGGTGAGGGAGAAGTTTGCTGTCCCAGAGAGTGACCATCTGACATACCTCAATGTCTACATGCAGTGGAAGAACAATAATTACTCCAGTATCTGGTGCAATGACCACTTCATTCACACCAAGGCTATGCGCAAGGTCAGTATTCCAGTGCCTGTCCTTAGCTTTCTCAGATAGGAATGGAGAAATCTAAAAAGTGGACTTTATATTGGGCTATTGTTATATTATGTAGATTTGTCATGTTCCTGATTCAGCATTGCTTTTTGTGTAGGTGCGTGAGGTGCGCTCACAGTTAAAGGACATCATGGTGCAGCAGAGGATGAATTTAGTTTCTTGCGGCTCCGACTGGGACATCATCAGAAAGTGTATCTGTGCTGCTTACTTCCACCAAGCTGCCAAGCTCAAGGTACTGGGGTTTTCAAAGTTAATGTGCTACACCTTGTGTGCATCTGGTTTTGGTGTAACTGTGTAATTACAGGCTTGTGAACTATTAAATCAAGCTTCTGCATTTGACTTCTAAGCAATTGTAACATCGCTGGTTATGGTTTATATTTATTGTCTCGTTGTCTAATTGAGGTGTAGAATACCATTAGCCTAGCTGAGATGTGCACACAAACAGAAATAAACTCAACACAAAAGCCAGACATACTATAATCTGGGATCAAATCCAGAAAGACACAACTTCAATTACTTATGTACACATGTGTTTGCTCCCAGGGCATTGGTGAATATGTGAATGTGAGGACAGGCATGCCATGTCACCTCCATCCAACCAGCTCCCTGTTTGGTATGGGATACACCCCCGACTACATCATTTACCATGAGCTTGTCATGACGACCAAGGTAAAAATCTGTTTCCCTGGAGACTTTGTGCTGAATATAAAATATGTTCATCCATTTGTGGTTGAGGTTTAACTGGCCTATCGGCTTTTTTCTCTGCAGGAGTATATGCAGTGTGTGACTGCAGTGGATGGAGAGTGGCTTGCAGAACTTGGACCAATGTTTTATAGCATCAAACATGCAGGAAGAAGTAGACAAGTAAGAAGTTAGAAACATGCTTGTTACAATATGCCTAATTTGTGAGGATTTCATTTCAAGTCTGATTATAACCCACTTAAAATACCAAAAGTTATTTAAGTTGTTTAAATTACTGGCTTTGAAGAGGGATCCTCAGAGCCCTGACCTTAACCTCACTTAACACCTTTGGGATAAGATGCATCCGAACACAAGGTCTTATCCCCAACAGGCCATAATGTGTGATTACACTAAAGCTCTTTTGACTCATTTAAGAAAATACCTCCTCATTTCAGAACTTTCAATATGACCCTTATTTTAATTGTGTGTAGGTATAATCTTTAAATATATTTGACTGTTCGCATAATGAACAGTGTTTCGTTTTTGCACAACTCTTTTAGGAGAACCGTCGTCGTGCCAAGGAGGAGATCACCAACATGGAGGAGGAAATGGCCATGGCACAAGAGCAGATGCGAGCACGTCGAGAGGAGCAGGAGAGGAAGAGCAATATAGGCAGCGTTAGGTATGTCTTCCGCCATCTTTGCTCGACACACACCAGGCATTCAACAACAGTTTCCCCATGGCCCTCAATTTCCATAGTCGAGATAGAAACGTTTAATTTACCTACTGCGCTGCCAATCCATATCATTACCCCTCCCTCCTGCACTCTCTCAGCTACACCTCTCTCACTCTTCATGATGAGCTTTTCTCACCTTTGGTCCCTGCAGACGTGACAAAAAGAAATAATATTGACTCTTGGCTGACCCCTATTACTGCAGCAATTTAAATTGTGCCATAGCAGAGCAGAGAAAGGCAGGGAACCTTAATTTTCAAATTAGACCAAAAAATTAATTTCACACCCATCTGTAAGTTTTGCAGACAGAAATAATGTTATAAAGATATATATACATGTATAAAAAAAGAACTTTAGTGTTAATTAATCAGCTGAGTTTGTGTGAGTACCAGTGACAGATCTGCTGAAAATGACCACACATGATTAAGAATTTGATTTAAACAGAGAGGTTGAGGGTGTAATAATGAACATCTTCTCTTTGGTTGTTGCTGCCCTGGCTTCACCAGTGACTTCTCTGAGCTTAGTGTAACCAAGATGTTTCACTGACTCCTTCATGCAACTCCTGCCAATCAATGGACTTACTGTAGGTGACTGAAATTCTTTACTGCATGACAGGCTCGCTTACGTCACTAATACACAAGCATATAGTTGTTCCACTGCTACATTGTTTAAACGTGTGTGCAGTGTTGTTTTAAGGGGAGTCCAATAATTTTACCTGCAGAGAGTGGGGACACAGTGATAGAAAGGCTTGCTGTTTGTTATTGATACTAGTGTGTGTGTGTGTGTGTGTGTCACAGAGTAATAAGTAGAAGTATGGACAGTGTCAGTGTGTCACATAGCTGTAATTAAAGATGATAGATTGTGCTGTCAGAGGCGTCAAGCTCAACATCACATCAACACCCTTCAAAGACTCTAGTCTGTACCTGCTTTGAGTCAACTGCTGACAAAGAAACATATAGTACTCAAAAAGAGGACTTAAATATTGGATTGTCATAAAAGTACTTATTTTCTTCCCTTGTTTATTATGATTTAGGGGCCTGAAAATCTTAACACCAGGAAGAAAAGAAGAAGCCCCCATGACACCCAGAAGAACTCCTGCACGCTTCGGATTGTAGACATCTTTTGAGACAGCCCACCTCAGTGACTAATCTAAACAAATTACCACAAAGAAGGGATCACATCAGCATAACAGATTTACAGCTGTTTGGTACTCAACGCTCAATCGAATGCAATTCCCTTTCTTACCACTAGAGTGTGAACTTGTATAAGACACAACATAAAGGCACAAGCAGTGATTCGGTCATGATTTATCAAAACGCTCTCCCTCCAATTTTTATTCTGAAAAACAAAGCAGTTTCTTTGATAGACTACTGTTGGTTTTCTTGTATTATTTAAGGGCAATAAAGAGAATAAAAACATTGCCACTTTCATTGTACATTTTACATCTGTATGCAATCAATATACAAACAATAGTTTTATCTGAATCTTTTCCCATGCTGATATGTAATGTCTATGTTTTACTTTTTGTGTCCATTTAGTAGATTTTGTACTACTGAGGCCTGCACAGCATGTGTGCCACCATGAAGTGCTTTTCTGCAATCGGAAGCACTGCATTTCTTGTGACATGAATGTCTTGGACTATACAGTTTGAATGCAATGCTTTCTAATAATCAAAAACATGTTGGTTACTGTATTTGTCCTTTGAAGTGCCCATGACTGAGAGAGTAAAGTCTGTAGGTGCTGTACACTTCTCTGGTTCTCAGATGGGTTAAGTTTTAGAATATTTTTTTTTCTGTGGGTAGAAGAAAGCATACAAACCCAGATGGATTTGCATTTAGTGTTAACCTTTTATGTATGAAAATAGTAGCTGTTGGCAAATGGTTATTTCTTTTATTGATTTGATGACTTTTCCAACAGTAAATGATTTCTATAAAATCCAACAAAACTCAAAATTGTGAAATGGCTCTTGTTGACCAGAAAGGGCTTTAACCCAAAAACAGAATACACATATCTAACTCATAATGTAAAGGGTTAATGATTTAATATCATTTGCATGTACTGTATATATTATGGTCTACCGGCATACTAGTGACCTATAAGCCACACATAAAATAAGCAGGCCATAATGAAATTACATAAGATTGCCTGTGTTGTCACTTTCAAAATATGCATGTTTTTAGTGATTAGAGAGAAAAGGCCCTGGTCTGTTCGCTCCTTCTCAAATGCTCGCACCCACAGATGTCACACATCTACATGAGTGATCCCAGGACTTTGAAACCCCTCAGCTGTAAAGACGTTGATACGCTTTAGATGAAGAGCCAAGCAATATGTGGGTCTATCTTGTTTCTAGCTTTATTGAAGCTGTATGTAAATCCTCAGGTCACAAGACTGTTGAACAAAAGCTTGGATGGTGTTCCTCTGGCTTCATCATGGTTACGCTGACATTTGTTGAAGTCTCTTAGCAGAAGCCTCTTAGTAGCTGGTATCAATTTGGAAGTAAAAGACAAAGAGAAGCTGTTCTGGTTGTGATTTTCTTTAAATGTACTGTGAGCCAATGTTTCCTGTCTTTGGTAAATTTATGTGCAGCAATTCTTTCTTGTTGGTCAGCCATAGTTTTTTTTCACTGTAACCAATATGCAAATATGAATGTTCCCTTGACCCCTCAAATCTCCAAGTTGCCTTGATTGAATATGGCACGCAGAGGAGGGACGGATATAATGGACTCCGCCAATTTTAATGAGACAAATCTCAGCTACGGGCTGACATTTTGAAATAGTCCTTGTGAATGACAGTGTCAGCAGTCACCTTTACAAAAGCTTTCTAGGGAAGGTCCCTGTAATGACGGAGGGAATTAAAATGCCCTCCAAGGCACTAGTGATAGGAGCTATGGGATTAGGGTATGAAGCCACGCCTTCTGAACAAGCTCTTGTACCACACCCCAAATAAAGAAGCAGAGCAGAATAGCTCTCCTCTAGTGACTGCATATAGTCATCCTGGGATTTCATAAAGGATCATATTGAATGTTTGTCGTTGACCACTACAAGATTTGTGGAGATTAGCTGCCCCTCACATTAAGTGCTCACACTTTCATTCTGGCCTTTTGTTGTGTGTCTGGTGGCAGACAGGGACAAGCTCTGCTGTCATTACAAACTTAATAAGAGCACAAGTGAGATTGATGAGAAAAACAGAGGCATCAACTGCGCTTTTAATTAACTCCGGTCTCATAATGGTGCCGGGACAGAGGCAAAAAAAAAAGACATTTACTTTCCCTTTCCACCCCTTTCTGTTTTGTTGCCTCTCTCACCCCCAATAATGAACAGCCTTCTGGGACCCAATTACATCCAAGGTTGCATTAGGAGCACAGCAGGCCCAATAGAAACTTCAGCTGACCCCCTCCTCTCTCTCCCTCTAGTCTAGTCCCTGTTACCCTGCTGGAGACGGCCTTCACTTGATTGAATTTTGAATGTTGTGTCCCCACCAAGCCCCCCCACCTCTTCTCCAGACCCCTACCATCATCCAGCTCTGAAGCCTCATACAGTTTATGATGGGCACAGGAGACAATGTATGCTTGTTGTTGGCTGTCCTTCACTCGGTAACTACTCGCACTGACAAAGTGGCTTTGGAACTTGCTACTTCACATTGGTTTTTAAGGTGTGTTACAGATTATATATTCTTGTGAGGCCTGGTGAAGAACAACTGCTGAGAGTTGATGTACAGACATTCTGAATTGAATAAGCACAAAAATTGCAGGTGACATCTATTAAAGTAACTAAAATTAACATTTTCTTTTATAATAATAACCTTCAAGGCTTAAGGTATTTCAAAAAGGCCACACAATTTATTTATACCATCTTGGTGCCGGGTTAGTCTACCTGTAACCTGTGTTTACAAATGAATGAATTTTTTGCAAAAACAGATAAACGTCATTTTAGAAAAACAATTAACTGTGGCATGTAATTTTTTTCTTTTCATAGTGCTGTTTTTAAAGTCCAAATTCATGGTGGTTTGACTGATATAACCTAGAGTAAATAAAAATAAGAGTTATCTGCTAAACTCTTCAAATGATAATATAACCCTAACCTTATTTTGCTGTTGCCAGTGGTAAAGTTTTATGTGATACATAATTATAGGCCAGGAGAACTATATATTTGAGGTGCTTGAGACAGTGAGGCCTATGTAAGATATATAGGCTCTGTCTTAAGATAGAAACAGGGTAGTTAGGGTATCAGAGGTATCAACTACTATAGGTGCTGTGTAAAGAATGCTGAAAACTGATTTAGCTGCCATGTAAGGTTCGCCCACTACAAGTTTAACTAATTATGTGTTTCATTATAATTAGTTGCATTCAATTTCACAAAAAAATCACTAAGTAGATATTTGGTTAAGTTAGTAAATGTCAGAAATCCCTGTAATTGCAGCATCCAGTTTTTCATTGTCCATTGTCTCATTCCTAACTAACTATACTGTAATAGCATTCTTGGTCTACCTCCCTGTGGACTGCACGGTTACTAAGAGCTCATCCACTATTGCTTAGGGGTTTTATTTTGTTCTAGAAGAAAGACTTTATACTGTCAAACTCAGACATCCCATGTGATTGAAGGCCGATGGGCATGGAACTCTCAGAGCTGCCCTCAAAGCTGCAACAATGCCTGCTTTCACGCAGCCAACTTCTGGTGGGTGGAGTGGAAGAACAAAGGCATACTTGTTAGGGTTCACATGCCTTTATTATTCTTTTATTTGGCTGCAATTTCTTGTCTATCTGCCCATATTCATTAAGATGTTGGCCGTGCTGGCTTGTGCAGAGGTTTAAACAGATACAGCGCTCTATTTTATTTTATAGAATTCAGTAACCAACAGAGGACACAGCTCATGTCAGCTCATTATACACTTGATTTACATGGAATTAAAACAGTAACATGACTTGACCTATACATGGAATGCAATAAATATGCAGCTACAAAATATTATAGATACAAAGCACAGTTTACTGCTGTTTACGGATGGTTAAATAATGAGACTATAAAGTTCACAAAAAACTTTTGTACCAATTCAAATTGAAATCACTTTATTAATTGCCATAAAACCTTAATTATATCACGATAAAGAGATTATGATTAGGAGATGAACTAGGAAAGTTGTCTCACTTTGGGTTTACTCAAATTCTCCATGGTTTGTATTGTTTTCATGGGAACACGTAAGGCTCTGAGACTTCTCTCCGCTTCTTCTTCTTCTAAACACTGTTGTCAGTACTCATCTAAAGCACACGAGATACTGTTCAGACAACACATGCAATAAAACAGATCAAAGAGCAGACCGATGACTAAAAACAAAAGATCACAAGATTCACTTAACTGTTTTTGTGAACATTTCAGTAGAGTAGCAATATATATATATATTTTTTGTTATGTTTTTTTCTTTTTTGGCTTTTCCCCACAGGGGTGCTGCAACCCTCTCCATTTACCGGTCTTGGGACCGGCACAGATGGACTGTGGCTGGAGTTTACCTGTGCCACAGAAAAAAAAAAAACATGTTCAGATTAACATTCAGTGTTAATGTTGATTGAAATGTTGACTGCCTCTTACAAATGATGTTACTGTTACTGAACTGACCTGTGCAACCATTCAGGGGTAGCTGCTGTGTCACTAGCACCGGCTGGATGCACAGTAGCTGTAGGGAGACAAGCTCGTCTATCAGCTTCTGCAAAATCACAAGAACAAACATGTAACAATGCTGCCTAAATCCCCAATCAGCTGCCACTTGTTAAGCCCTTTTCTGTGTCAAAACACTCCCTCATTACATGAATGGACAAAGAGGTTTATAGGTTTTTCATTAGAAAAACAAGTCTCGAACCAGATGTAAATTCTAACCAAATGCAAATTGGCGGTGCTTATTCTGGCCGCGCTCGCACAATGTCCCAATCCCTCTTAAGCTTCTTGTTGACCGCGTCTGCCAGCTTTGTGTACAATTGGCTCCTCAGCTTTTCCGACTGCATCATTAATGTGTGCCCTTTTGTGCTGCTCAACTCCAGCGGAATAAACAGAATCACATGTGCAAAATTATTTTCTACACAGATAATTAGCTGAAGAAACCATTTCTAGAATAAAAATGCACCTTGGTAACGTAAGAACTTTCAAGCATGAAGACAGGAGAGGAATGCCAAGGGAAACAAGCTTATCAAATAAAGCTTGAAAATGTGCAATGAGTGAAATGAGTCAATCATTTTAATATGGGATCGGAGCCCTGGAGGAAAATAAATAAGCAATCGTCACATCATGCAGGGAGAACAAATGAGCATGGTACACAATTAGGCAGGGTCACATTCTGCCAGAGCTCTGAGCATGGGACACACTAATGAGCTGTGTGAGCAAGGGTGCGGGTGAGTGTATGTCGGTTTGTGTGAGTCTGTACAGGAAGGGGAAGATGAAAAGCTGATCCCAAAGCCCTCAAAATTCTGATGTATAGACTAAGACAGCCAGACATACAAAGAGCGATTGAGGCAAAAGACAAAGATAAAAGTACGAGTGGCTGCTGAGGTGGGCTATCAGTTGACTTGGCATCTGGGGCAAGTGGGTGCATAGGCAGACAAAGCAATGGGCAGGTACAGCAGCCCAACAGACAAAAAGAAGGACCAACAGCACAGAGCTTTCAAAGCGACTCATAGTTATTAACTATTCAATCACATAAAGGAAAGCTGAAGGCGTGAAAGGTTGCGGACCGAAGCACTTTTGCTCAGTGCATTAAGAGCCTGGTCCGGCACTCTGGCTGGGTGAAAAAGAAATAGATTGCCTCCCAGGAAGATGACGGCTCAAAGGAGTTGGCTTTTCCCCCTTAATAACAGCAATCTGCTGTGAAAATCTAATCCCAAGTACCATTTACACAAAATCTAGATAACTTCTGCTTGGAAAGGCATACAATATGAATATTTCATTCACGGATATACAAATAAACACAACAAGCACCCCATCAATCAACAGATGTTCTCCAAGAAAGTTAACTGGAACAGAAAATTGCTAATAAATAGCCTACTGCTACAAATGCACGTTGTAAAACACACACAGTACAAGTTTTTTGTCATAAAATATTTGACTGTACACATGAAAACATGATCCATTTTCTTATAAAAGGAAACTCTTAAGTTAAAACACTCAATTAGACAACTCATGTGAGACAACAACAAACCAAGCATGAACCCTCAGTCTAGCTCCATCTTTGCCATTAAGGCCAGATATGGATGCACCCTTTAAGCTCACTGCTCTCCTTCTCGCTGGCCTAATTCCCACTCCTCAGTGGTGGATAAGAGGGATCAAAAATCCATCCATATGTATGGCCCAATATCTGCAAGGGGAAGTCGGGTCTCAGCCTGACCAGCTTTCTCAAAGTACTGGTAATGACACTTAATGAAAGCTGGGGAGTTGGGGAAAGCCTGCATGCAAGTTCCCCCAGCCAGCATCCAGCCCTTTAAATGCCATAAATAAACAAACACTGCATGAAAATGGATCACTTTTTGTTTGGGCCCTCTTAAGACATTTTCTTCTGTTTATTATTATCTTCTAAAATGCTATTTTTCTTTTTGAACACTTCCCTTTTTTCAGCTCTGTAGGCTTCACTTCTAAAATGGAAACTCATGGCCATGTTGTATCTCTGGGAGACCTAGAATCTACCCGTCAACTTTTGTCTAACATTTATTCAACTGATCTGCAACATTTTGTGCATCGTTATAACAAGATAGACAGACACAAGAGTAGCTGCCAATGTCAAATTTGCAGAAATGCCCTGCCTGGTGCCACTTTGCAAACATATCATAGTGGCTCTTTACACTGTTTTCTGTAATTAAACAGCTTGTGCAAAGCCTACCCTTCCACCATGATTTTTATTTGGCCTACTTCACCAAACAAAGGCACAAATGTTCTTCCTGTGATGTCTGGGCTGGAAATCTGAAGGGTGGGGGGAATGACATGTGGTTGCAGTGATGCCTGTGTAAGGTGGTGAGCCTTAAAGTAAACAGAGCAAATGAGGGGATAGAGAGGCTCATCTTAGCACAAGCCCCTAATCAGTACAGTCAACACATGGCAGATTGGCTTCAGATCTTTTTCAAATGCTTTCCATTGGCCTCTGTCCCTCCACCATCAACTATTTTATCCCTTCAACCAGGACCAATTTCCCTTCTTTCCATTTGAGAAGGATATCAGATGGGAATGTATTGGAGGGAAATGCCAGGTAACACATACTGGGCTTAGTATAAGGCAGGCTGGTGTTGAGTGAAGGAAAAATGAGGCAGCTTCCACAAATCACTAATTCTCAGGCAATATGGGAACATAAATATGAATTTGTGTTCCCATGGTGATGTTTGAGGGACATTGAGATTGCAGTAAACACAAACTCAAATAACTTGTCTGTGTGTCTAGCCACAGGACATGGTGTCCTTGGGTTATTTCTGGGAAATGTTGTCGGGTTCAACTGCGCCAAAGAGGTGAGACCATCTCCTCTTGTACCCAATGTCCTTTGATTACTAAATCCCAGTGCCACGCCTGACATTTCCCAGCTACCTTCCCAAATGTGTCTTTGGTGTTAACAAGGTTTAGCCATCAGCTGAAGGTGGGCCATAGAGAACAGCAAGGACGCAAGTTGGCCAGAGCTGAGCAGATTTCACTGGAGGTCATTGGAGGACTGCTATACATCTTTGTATGTAAAAGAGAGTCCCTGCTCTGTTGCATTAGCAGGAAGACCCAGAGGCATGACCCAAGGGGGCGGCAGACTTCAAACACTGATGTACAGGCTGTTCAGGGCTTTTAGGCTGCTGCTTTTACAGCTGAAAAACACAGACCATTAGTCACACAAACACACTGTGGCCTATGCTAATCCCAGAACAAGAAAAATCAACATGACAGTCAATAAAATCCTGGAAGTTATGCTGCAGCTTTGCTTTCAGTGATACTGTCTGTGATGTTCTGGTGAGTGTTTGTATTGACTTATGTTTCAGACGAGCCACTCCAGAAGCCCTCAATCTGAAAGCGCACTATGTCACTGACACCGTCTCTGGAGCCGTCTGGAGGAAAAGCAGAAAGCATGCAGTCACAAACACAAGGCTGTATAGATGTGCAGGTTTGAATCTTTGCCAACACAGTTTAACACAGCAAACGGATCAGAGCTGAAGTCACCAAACTACACTTACAAGGCAAGAGTCTGCAACATTTCACTTGTAAACTTAGAGAATGCATAGAAAAGAACAGCTAATAAGGATACTTTGACTGTGTCAGCATTAGGTGGGTGGATGGATACTCAAACAAGAAGGCAAGATTGGGCTTTCAAACACTGTAGAGACCGAACAAAGAAGGTGAAACTTCAATGAATGTTTAAAAGAACTGCGTCTGCAACTTTTGTTTTAGGAAAGTTTTGCCATACAAGTCTGCTTCTACTCAGTAATACAATTACAACTGCTTATGCACCAACATGGAACTCTTTACATAGACTTCTTTTATTACTATAGATTTGAGCTATTCAGTGTTAGCAGAAATCTTTTACAATGTAACTCTTCAGTGTGATTGTTCAATGTTTTATCTGAAGATGGGGTAGATATGGACATATAACTTTACATTAAACTGAGAAGCAATGCCAGGATTTTACAATAGAGCCACTACTAGTTTTGGAATGAGACTTATCTCTTATTTTAACATATTGTTGAATTTTCTGATATTTAATACATTTCTCATCAAAATCAGTTTAAGATGTCCTGAACCCAATATGCTGTGTGTTCTGCAGGTGGATTGTGATGTACAAAGAAGCTGATGTTTCCTTCATACACACACACACACAGATATTTGAGAGGAAAGCACATACAAACAACTCTCCTCTGTCCACTTTTTCTTTCCTGCGAAGATGGATGATCTTTGTGCTTTGCTCTTTTCTTCTCAGTGCCAGTTTTTCGTTTACTAGCCTGCAGCAATGGTGGGATGTGATAAAATTGTGCATTAGCTATTGTTGGGATAGAAACCAATTATTGTGCAAATGTCGAGTAACCTTGGTGGCAGTGTTTCTGTATATTAAGGTCCAGGACCGACTGGTTGACTGTCGAAAGCATCTTGTGGACAAAAGGATCTGCCTGACCAAATGCAAATCCCACCATGTTGGACTGGGAAAGCAAGAGAGGGCACTAGGAGTAGGAAAGAAATGATATTTTATAGAATTGGTCAATCCCCCTTTTAGTACATTTTTTTTTGCTTACATGATGTTCTATTTTACTAGCTGCTACTAGTGCTGCTACTAGTGCTTTCACAGACTCAAACTTTAAATGTAAAAATTCTAATGACTATATAAAGCCTGTTTGCTCATCTGAATGCTGTCAAGCCTTCACTTGTTTGAAGCCAAGATTTCACTGTGATTAACCCGTTTCACTAATTTGCATACTTTGTCACATTTTAATAATTATTATGAATTTGCCAACTGAGTTTATTAATAAGAGTAATAAAAGTAATAAGAGCGAGAACTTGATTTAGATCTCTACCATTTCTTCTGCTTAAAGAAACCCTAATTTTAAGAAAGGGTGGCATTTAAAAATATTCTAGAGCAGGTTTAATTCACCATCGTAGACTGAAATAATGAATTAACCTGTACAGGCCTGTCAGTGTCTACACTGTTGTGTCCCTTGTTCCCTCAGCTTCAGCCCAAAGCCATTTCCTGCAAGTCAGGGAGATGGAGGCTGAGCACACACCAGCGCCATCACAATGACCTTTCCGCAAGCCCAGGGAGCACGCAATGCAGAGGAGAGGCAATAAAAGTAATGAAAGAAGCAAAGGCAATTAAAGTGGTGTGTGTGAGGGGAGCGTGGCAGAGATGAGCCTAACTGGAGGCGGCCCCTGGAATGCACTACAGCTCCATATCCTCCATAATCCCTGTGTGATCGCAGAGCAACCCTGGTGTGCTCCCAGTCTGTTATCCTCGCACAGCATTCACCGGCTAATCCGTACAAAAGGACAGCCATGCACATATACTGAGACACACACACACACACACTTATATTACAGTCTTTCGGAAGCACATCAACTGCCCTTAAAGCAGTCACAGTAATTATTATGACCTGAATGCAATGTGTACTGTGCCACAAAGTAGACAACTAAAATAAATCACTAACAACAAACACATTAGGGCACAGACACATGCACACAAACTCAAATGTGTTTAGTTTGAGAAAATGAGTTGCTCTCCTCCCGCCCTCTACAGTGCAGTGTTTCCTTGCAGCCATTAATGCCCTTTCTCTGATGCAGCCACACAACTAACAGCAATTATTTCTAAAAGCAAAAGTGAAAACAGACAGGATATGCACAAATACACACAGCACAAAGTATTTTTTTTTAGTTTGGCTGTGTGGGAGCTGAGTAGGTGGCAGTGTCTTGGACTTGAAGTTTACTGACCGCAAAATGACAAGGATGCTTTTCCTAAACCAATTAAGAGGCAGCAGTGCTGTGACATTGACAACACTTAAGGAGGCGGACACCAGGCCTTAGAGATGATCCAGAAATGTGCAGAAGTCACACATACACACAGAAAGACTAATATACATTAACACAATCATGCATGCAAAGTTACACATTGTATAACAGACGCCACCAGTGGCTAAAAAATATTGAGATGGACACAGAGAATTAAATATAGGTCTGTGAGACCATAGGTTCACAAATAGACGTCATTATCTAATTAGTTTCAATAGTACAAAGAAAGAGCAAAGCTACAAGTTTTTTCTTGGTAACAGAAACAGATCTTGTCAGAAGTGGACCAATAAGGATCAGTTTGACCTCTGGAGGTTACTATTCAGCTTTGTAGCTCTAGCTAATGACCACAGTGTTTTGTGAAGGAACCAGTGTTGTGCCCATGATCACCTCTAGCCATTTTAATCTTAGATATGGTGTTTTTTTTATGGAACTCCAATATCATAGCTGGGCTTAGGGCTTGTAGCGCACTGGCTGGTTAGACTGCTGTTTAGGGAAAGATTGTTGGTGTGTAACTAGACCTGATCAGTATCATTCTGTCCTCAAATGCACTATGCTCTGTGCAGTTTTAAGCATCAGAATAAAGAAAAAAAGTATCTATATTATACGTATATACCCTGCTCTACTCTACACTCTGCACGGGCTGCAGGCAATACAAAATACTGTTGCACACCGGCACATCCAGGCTTTCCTCCTTCTACAAAATGAGCAACATAATGTGGCACAACTACAGCACCGCTAAGTAATTTTATTTCTCAAAGTCACACTGTTGACATTAAGATTTTCTTCTTCTGCCCATCCATCTTCAGAAAGAGATAATGGTTGGCTGTCAGTGATGTCCTCATCTAGACTAATCAGCTCTGCCATCTCCTGAAGCTGCACAGGTCTGTCACATGAGACCAAGTTTCCCAGTCACGTACCATCTTAACTTCGCTTAAGATTTAAAACACAGATGAATGATACACCTTATATGCATGAAAGAGCTTAAATTGGGATTAAAGAGATTAATTTGAGATGTTAACTGAGACAGAAACTTTTTCATCAGATTTACCTAACTTTGTAAAATATGTCAAATGTGCCTCCATTTAATTTAGTAACAGATGAATGCTTGGTAAATTGCTGTGCTTCAGGCTCGTGGTGCTTTGGTTGGTCTAGAGTCATCTATCGTCAAACCTCATGACTTGTAAAGATCTGACAATTTCTCATGGCATCCTCTGGGGTTAAAAAATAATTACTAGTTTTGAAACACAAATTCTGACTGAAACTAATTGAATTTCTGCATGGCTGGAGGGTTACTCTGAGTAGTGTAAAAAGGTTGTATCAAGACTCCTATCACAGGACAAGCATAACAACCCCTTTTCACAGATGTCAAGACGACCTTGGAAAACCATTCATATCATACCATGGATATCATGGGACTGTCAGTCTATACTCTCTAGTGCTGAAGCCCTTAAAATCAACACAAACCCAATCAACACTCTTTCAATCACGTATTTAACTATCTATATAGAATATTTATGATGCTTGATTTATGGAGATTTGGAGATATCACTAACTGGACTAAAAACCTTCCTTTAAAAAAAAGCGTATTTTAACTTAATTTAATCTATGTCCATATCATTTATGGACATTCATTCATCGTTTTTATAGTTGTTATACTATGTTTACTGCATTTTAATTTATTTATTTTCATTCATTTTATGCTGATTAATTTTTATGTTGCACTTTGAGGTTTTGTTTAAAACAAAAAGTGCATTACAAATAAAATATATTATTATTATTATTATTATTATCAGCTAAGTAAAGCTGTATGTAGCATTAGGTCACAGACTTTGACCAGTGATCCTGGTTACCACACGCTCACATGGGGTGGACTGAGGTCACCCTGCAATTAAATTTGACCTTTGACTATAGGCTTTATTACTGAAGGGACCAACATTAGAGGTGATTCAAATAAAACCCACACCTGCATAACCTGCCTAACTAAGTGAACTGAATCAAGCAAATCAAAGGTAAAAGTAAACCTTTAGCTCCATGACAAATTGAAAAAAGAACAGATTTAAAACCTGATAAGATTGGAGCAGATAAAACATGCACAACCAAACCAACCATGTGTTTACAGAGCACTACACTGAGACACTTACTTCAATCAATATATTGATGTTTTGTAATAGGCTCTAAATGACTCAGGTTAGAGAGTGCTGCGCAGAAAACCTTTGCAGTTTTTCTGCAATTCAGGAACGTTAAAATAAACAACACAGGTGTACACTGAAATCCATTAGCATTGATTCATTAATGATTTACAACTAGCCTTGATTTCAATTAACTATACTAAATGGATCTGATTTGGTTTAAGCTGTGTGCAATAGGAATATTAACAATGGTTTAACATGAGTTCTAAACATTTTTTTTGAGTTTATTATTGACAAATTTTGAATAATTTAGTCATTTGGTCTTGATATTTATTATATCATACCTTCACATCAAGTTATCCTGTTTATAAAGAAGTCATTTCTAGATCAAGTTTTTTATAAGAAGCCAAAAGTGAGTGGATGTTTGAGTACACACTGTTTTTATACTTTAAGTTATGTTATATTACTCCAATGTTACTGAGGGAGAACAACAGAGACATTCAAAGGAGCATAGTTTAATAGTGCATTAAAAGTGAAAATGAGCTCCCAAGACATGCACTACAGCTGCCTTGTGTCTTAAGTCAAGAGTATGCTTCTTTACAAACCTGCACAATATGTTTGGTAAATAACAAAGTGTTTACCACATGTTGCTCTGCTGCAAACTCTGCCTATGTATGTGTGTCTAGGATACTGTGAGAGAAGCCTGCAGCCTTTACGATGCTCACCTCCTTTTACATCGACAAGTGAGGTGTAGTAACAGCTAATCGATGGCTAGTGAATTCCCTGTGTCCCCCCCTCACCAGGCTGATCAATATTCCAGGCAATTAGAATCCCCTATCTGCATGGCTGTGAGGACCTCGGGGTGGCGTGCCAGCCCACAGACACACAATTTAGTCTTCAGCCTATCACTTAATTACTAAATCCTCCCTAATGCCTATTGGCAGGTGGCGGGCGTACTAACAGCAACCCCAGTGGCTGAGTGAACATGAGACCTTTGGCAAGGTGCTGGTTAAGATGCTCCCATCTCACTTTATCCGGCCAGTTGAACATCTGTTTTTACACGAGGGCTTCGACCTGAAACAATCCTTATATTGAGCACCTGGCCCACACACAGCACAAATATGATTAGTGAGGAATTGCAATAAAAGCGGGTGGACTTGGAAGGATGATCTGGTAAAAGGATTTATGACAGTAAGCTCGCAGACTGACTAATTACTTGTGGGATAGTACTGTTAAAGCATTACACTGTGTGCACAATTATTATGCAAGTGATTATTTTGACCATATCATCATTTTATCCATAATTTCCAACTCCAAGCTGTATAAACTCAAATACTTATTGGATTTAATGCATTTCAGGTGATGTGTATTTGTGTAACGAGGGAGGGTGTGGCCTAAGGAGATCAACACCCTACGTATTTCAAGGTGTGCATAATTATTAGACAGATTCTTCTCCTCTGGAAAAATGGGCCAAAAAAGAGATTTAACTGACTCTGAAAAGTCAAAAATTGTAAAAAAGTCTTTCACAGAGATGCAGCACTCTTGAAATATCTAAGATATTGGAGCGTGATCACAGAACCATCAAATGTTTTGTAGCAAATAGTCAACAGGGTCGCAAGAAACATGTCGAGAAGAAAAGACACAAATTAACCGCCATATTCTACAACTGCAACCTACCTGGAGTGTCAAGAAGTACGAGGTGTTCAGTTCTAAGGTAAGAAAGGCTAAACCCGACCACCTCTGAACAAGACACATAAGTTAAAACATCAAGAATGGGCCAAGAAATATCTGAAGACAGATGTAACCTTGACTGTGAATCCTTATTTTACTCAAACCACTTCTTAGCTTTTCTAAGACAAACAGCATGCAAAAACACACAAAAACAACAGCAAAAACAAAGCATGCCAATTTGCCGTAAAGCCATTATAATCTGACATTAGAAGTGCAGTTGTAACAGTGTCTTGCCTGTTGACCTTACTGAAATCTCTGAAATTGTGTATAATTAAAAAGCTAACATATATACAGTATATATACAATATATAATTATTTATTTTCAGTGCAGATTCTATCCCTACCTTTATCAGTATATGTTAGGTTTAAACACATGGAAATTTAGAAAGTGTTAGAGTGTGGTAGTTATTATAGTAGTTGCAGTCTCTCGATTAAATCTGAGTGTCACAGAAAAGGCCTAGGGCTGTGACTTGATGGGCAGTCTCTTAGCAGGTGGTTGAGGCAGCTGCTACACTACACATACAGTTGACAGTTATCACACTATATATTAGAACAAGCACTGGAGAGTAGCTGACCTCACACGAAACCTGTCACTGTTAGTCCCTTTTATGGAGCAGTCTCTTGCTAATCTATACCATTTCAATCATTCTTCCACTAAAATGGAATTTTGGATTTTAACGGCCTACTTTGAATTATAAAAACTTGACAGACTGATACAAAGGAGAAAGAGGAACGCTGTCAACTTTCACGCTGGACTATTTAACTGTGGGTAGCGAGGCAGCAGCTGGGCCAAGGAGAGGCCACGCTGTGTGGACGTGTAACACTGCTGCCAGACTCTGGGTCTCCAGCTGCTTCTGCTCTGTCTTCACAGTACTTCTACACAGAGCTCTCTGTGTTTTATCAAATCTATCTGCACCTCATGCAGAACCCAACACTCCCTCTACAAATGTCCAGGGAGTAGGACTAAATGAATGAATTGGGTGAAGGCTTAATGCTTAACACATTTTGCTGCCACTTGGTGTTCCTCTGGGCATGCTGCAAGTATTGTATCAATAGTTTGCTTCAGATGCGTTATCTCCAGCTAGCCCCTAACATCAACCTCAATGCCCAGTTTCCTGGAAGAATAAAACAAGAACGCCAGAACCAAAACAAGACCCTTCTAAGACTTCTCCGTGAATAAAAGTACCTGACGGACCTTTTTTTTTTTTTTTCGAAATGTCTGTCAAGCTGTTACATAGCCATCTTTAAGCTGGCTGAATTTGGACATCTTGACTCTGTTGACACACCCTTGCATGATGCATACTCAACTCCTGGATGGCTTGAGTGCACTGCTCCAAGGCCCTGGGGAGAGCCTGCCAGCTCAGAGGTCTACACATACACACATACACACAAAGCTGTCACTTTGTCACTTTTCTGTCACATACCTATGGAAATAAAATTGCCTGAGGTAAAGTAATGATGGGAGCCTGGAGCTTCACAAATCCCTTGAAGGACAGAGCAGAGAAGCACCTGCCATCTTTCACCCCCAAGCGATTTCTCCACCTGCTGCACTGCATTCATTTTCCTGCTGCGCTCTAATTTGATATTTTCTCTAGGCTGACATGTGTTTCAGACAGACAAGGAAGTGTCCTGGGTCAGGAGAGAACAGCTTCCAGACAGGTGTCACCTCCAATCGGCACGGTCCTTTCTCTAATGTGTTAACTATTCAATTAACCAGGAGATCACACTGAGCAAGTGCCAGCACCTAATTACCTATGAGTCTGAGGCTGTGAAAGGAGTAAAATACAAATGTGTGTGGTTGACAGGTCACACGTCATGTTACTGTTAGGGCTTCTTCTTGCTCTGAAATACCTCCATATTCACTTTGAATAGACTGGTGGAGTGGGTCGATGTGTGACAATGAGGCACACCCACCTTGTTGTGTCATGCTCAGGCAACCTTTACCCTTTTCAATTTTGTGGCACAAACCAAAAAACAAAAAACTACTGCTTTTGGTATATTATGTATGTGTGTTAATGAATGAACCATGGCCATGTTTGAAAATGATTCATGATGCCGTGTGCCCTCTTTATCTCACACATTACCATAACAAGAGTCACTGAGCTCTGCTTTCACAGCTCCAATGTTGACACCCATCAAGACAGATCTATATTTCATGGCCACTTACAGATGTATAAATAGCCAAATGAGGGCTGCTAACCATCTATAAAATGGCACTAAAAGGTTGCCAGAAGATGGCAAGTGTCATGAGCCCGTTGTGCTGGTAATCAATCTGGGGCAAGGGGAGAGGAGAGCAGGGTAGTGGGCTGTGTTACGTGGCTGTGAGGAAAGGCACAACGCTGTACAGAGAGCAGGGCTGTAAATCACATCTGCACAGCATGCTCGCCCCACTGACACACAGCCACTTTAACTGACATGGGGCTTGCTCGACAGCCTGATGAATCACCACACTACACTCCATTAAAGGCAAACGGGCACGACAAGCACTGACATAACAAACAATTAGTTACTGCTGTGGGTATGGACTTTACATGTGCAGGCGTTGCAGGCTGATGGGCATTCGTTTCTGTACTGGGCACCGAGGTCCCACATATACGTAGCTATGTTTATCACAACATAATTGGCTAAAAGTATAACTGATCTTGTCCAAGTCAAAACACAAAGTTCAATATCACATTTTATCAAATATAATCCAAAAAAGTCTGAACTAATGAAGGCTAAAAATTGTGTTTCTTCAAATTGTATTCATTATGGCATGGATTTTATATAGTTGTTTTTCACCTACTAAGCACTCAGCACTTTACATCAAGCTTCCATTCACACACACCAGTGACACAGCTTGAGGCAAGGTGGGTTTAGTGTCTTGCCCAAGGACACAACAACAGTATGAACTGGGAAGAGCAGGAATCAAACTGCCAACCTTCCGGTTATAGGACATTCGCTCTACCACTGAGCCACTGCGCACTTTAGGGATTGATATTTACTAATTAGCCACGGCTATATGAAACTTGTGCCTATTACATAGACTTTAAGTAAAGAGGTTTCACTGATGACTATGAGAGACTTGCTTACTTACTAAGTTATTGTATTTCTAATGAAGGTTGGTCAATAAGGCCTTTAACCAGCAGAAAATGCTGAGATGAAGAGAGCAAGATGAAAGATTTGGGATTTGTTGACTCAGTGGGCAATGACTGTGAAAGTGGTTAACTGTGTAGAGTGCATCACCTCCACATTCAGTCAGAGATAGAGGGGAGCCCCCACCAGACCTTTGGCTGTCTCAACTCCTCCATCAATGCTCTCCACTCACCTCTCCCTCAGCACAATTTACACTTAAGTCTCTCAGTAGTTGTAGTCCTGCTGTATGCACAGTGTTATTTCCAAATCCCGATGGACCAATAAATGTCAACCAAAAATCCTACAAATATATGCTGGCAAAAAATGTTTATTTGGCTCAGTGCGTGATATGATTGCAGTACACTATGTACATTTACAGGGGACATTTAGATAACTTTGAACATCTTGCTGTTATGTAGCCATGATAATTCCCTTGGTTTATGTCATTAACAGAAACAGCTGAAAACAGTGGTTAGCAGTAATAGACTGTATAGAGTAATAAAAACAAATAACTTTCATGGTGATTTAGACACTAATGTCTACATTTTTAAAACGCCCCACTATGTGTTACATGTATGATGTTGGTAACTATCTGACCACTTCATATTGAAAATCCATTATTGTTTCACATTCAGTATGGACAAAGAAAACATTAAGGAGAACAGTTGTATTATTGTATGTTCAGGCTATGCTCTCTGTACTCCACTTCATTTGTTTAATGTTATAATGTGACCCCAGTCACATATTCAGTGGTCACACTTTGACCTTGCTTTGCTGATATGGCAGCCTTGGTGCCTCCTGCTGGTCAGGGCTATTCATGGGTTGTTTGTGTCTGCACGCTGACTGTTACGTGTGTTTGCATTGGGCCAGGAGGTGAGGTACACCAAAGTGCTAGCACCAATGGGGATTCAGAGACAGACAGATGTGTACCTACTGTCTTTGTATAGCCCCACTGGCACTTTATTGACATGGACCCTAGTGTACATTAAATCATTAGAGCACAATATCCAGACTGGATAATATTGTTTTTCCTCCAGCTGATGATGCATTACTAAAATAAAGATTGTTGTAACAGATGTCTCATGGGGTAAAAAATAAATCTAATAAACTTGTAACATGGTGGAGAAATATGCGCTCACAAACACACCCACATTCGTGAACCATTTCAGTGATTTATTTACTCTCTTTACTCCAATTGAGGAAGGCAGCCAGGAAAGCAGAGAGGAAATGAGAGTGGGAAAGAGGGAAAAGCAATTAGTTTGCATTTAACAAGAAAACATCATTAAGGTCTTAGTACTAATTGTGTTGTTTTAAGCTAGTGAAATCTGATAATGACTTCATTAGAGATGAAGTGAAATGATGACTCCCAGAGTAGAGGAATAAATACTGTGGGGAGGAAGAGTTTATATAAGAAACTGTGACAGACAGACTTAGAAACAAAAAACCTGTTGAATTACAGTTTAAAACTATTACAAACACAAGTGGTTGAAAAATGCAGAGGAAACAGGAAACAGAAAAGACTTAAAGAAAGATGCATCTGTTTTCAGCTAACTGTGTGTGTGCCCTCAAATGCAGAAAGAGACTGCTCAAGAAGGGCTGAAGTCTAATCCATGTGGCAGCTTGCTGCATGGCTGCATACATTACTGCATCAATCAGTGCTAAGCTGCAGTGTAATCTTCTAACTCTGTTTCTCTCACTACCCATCACACAGACAACACCCTATGGCTATTTGAGATGAGATTTGGAGCTTGAGAGAGTGAAAGGGGGGGAAGGGTGTTTATGGAGCAAGCCACCTTCCTCTTCTCCTTTCCCCTCTCCTCCATGCGGCCCTCTGATTAATTTCCAACTAGATTGCTTGGCCAGCAGTATTATTAGCATAAAATTTCCATGGATCAAGCTTGCCTATGAAACCCTTTCATCAAGTTGCTTGTCAAACACAAAATTTTAAATCTCATTTTGTTTCTAATATCATTTTCTTACTGAGGGTGTGATTGGGAGGATGGGGGATGAGTGAGGACAATCTTGTGGTGGCGCGCAGATTCACAGGATTGTTATTCCAAAGATAAACTGAGTCATCAATCAAAATTAAACAGAGGATTAGGTTTGGAATGAGATTTCATACAAGCAGACACACATATTCATGCCCTTACACTAATACATGTTAAAAAAAAACAGGAGCCAAGGTCAGAGCAGAGGAGTGCCGCTGACCCTGGCCTTAAACAAAACATGTGGACTCAGCTAAACTCTTCTCCTCATTTACAATTCAGCAGTAACCCTGTCACATATCTGCATCTATCAACACAAAACACACCACAAACTCATTAAATGCTTGTCACTGTGCTACTTTTTTGACAGCTGAA
Source organism: Perccottus glenii (assembly GCA_024416835.2). NCBI lineage: Eukaryota > Metazoa > Chordata > Actinopteri > Gobiiformes > Odontobutidae > Perccottus > Perccottus glenii. Next base: position 16,162,575 of record CM044548.2, on the reverse strand, counting down.
CCAATAAATAATTCCAACAATTGTTATTTCTACAAAATGTGTAACATTTTGTGTAAACACAAATGTGTAGCGACTGGTGCGTCCCCAAAGCACCACACTGCCATTAATTATGGAAAAATAAGGAAGGCAAACATGGTGAGGGGGTTATTTTTTATAAAGATCCAAAATCAATGCTATTTAATCAATTGCAGCTAATTAAAAAGACTATATTGTGAAACAATCAAGGTACATAAACAAGATTAAAATTAAATGAACTGTGCCGAGAGAGGCAGACTCTGATTAAATGATTCAAATTGTCATTCTGTGGCTGTGCACTCTCAGTTGACACCTTGAAGAACAGAGTGTGACCGCTGTTATGAAGCGCACTTCAACTGTATCTTTACCATGATTCATTAAGCAAATGCACATTCTCAACTTTAAGGTTACTATGGATTTGTCATGGTCACTTAAGTTTTATTTTACAAATGAAAAAATGCAATTATTTCCTCCAGCATGCCGGATTTACTTGTGTGCTTTTATTTATGATTGGGTTAGAGAACATGTTTACTTATTGAACATTACCACATTTGTGAGGCATCTTAAAACTAATAAAAAGTATTGATATTCATTCTTGGTAATACATTAGGACAAAGTTTCTCCATTTATTTGTGCTTTTTAAATGCTTTTTAAGATTTTTATTTCCAGGTGTGAAACCTTTTTTTTTTCTCAGAAGTGTTCCTCTGCCTTTTCAATTATTTAAAAGGTTTGGTGCAATGTCTCTCTGTCACACCTTTGCCCAAACAGTTAGGTTCTGGGGCAACAACACATGACATAGAATTAGTCTTATGCTTCTTTTTACAGTGTTGCTACTTCCACTTCTAAACGTCAATTTGCTTGTCTCACTTCCTGTTTGTCAACCTCTCTCCACTGACCTGTCTGCTTGGATGAAAATGATGTTCTGCAGTGAGTCTAATCTGCTTTCATACACACAACTGTATAAATAAGTGCAAATGTTTATCCAGATGCTTTGTATGCAAACATGCATGCTTTTATATACACACCGATACACTCATTTCATGTTCAGTGATTCGTCATCACTTATCAGGAGTAATTGTTACTTGTTTGTGCAAGTGTGAAATTGAACACAATCCACTCCATGTAATTAAAGAAAACACAGTGAACACACAATAACACCAAGAGGCCAGGAGAGTTGACAGCATGAACACAACCAAAGGCAAATGCAGCCCATTATGTCCTTTTTTCATCTACACTTCTGTTCTAACCTGTAGAGTCTGTTCAAAAGATTGACATCTTCAATGCATGTTACTCAGTCCTCTAAACAAGATAAATTGTTAGTTTGGGAGAAAAAACATAGAATTAGTTTTATCCTTCTTTTCAGTGTTCCTACTTCCACCTCTGAACGTCACATTGCTTGTCTCGCTCTCTGTCTGTCTACCTCTCCACTGACCTGTCTGCTTGGATGAAAATGATGTCCTGGCTGCAGTGAAGTCTAGAGAAACACCTCACACAGCAATTACTAACAAGCCTGATGTGCCAGCCCTTTCCTTTGTGTGGGGGGGATAGAGTGGGGCCAAGTGCCCTTCAGCAAAAATGAATTTTCCAATTTCAGTTAGTTCTTCCATGAATAAATAAACAAATGAATAATTGAAAGAAACAACATAAATAAATAACATCACAAACATCCACCGGTACTCATGAGTATTCTTGAGATAACTTGGTCTGCATGCTAATCATAAAAACAGTACATGTTGCAAGTTGAGATGCATTATTCACTACTCCGCTCGAACTAAAATGAAATAAATAGAAATTTCAAGGAACTCAAAACATCCTCCTAGCATTGAAGTGACAGGCCCTTCCCATTTAAGACACAAAGGACACTTAAAAACAAATAACTGACCAGTCAGATGCAAAAACAGCAAAGCACTGGCAGCATTGACAGGATTGCCAAAATGTTACCAAGAAGTTAGAGAAGAGAAAATATGCCCATCAGTTTTAGCAGTAAAAGTACAAATCAAAGACCAGAGCCCAGCTTTCACATATCACTGCATGTGGCATAGACAACAACAAGTGGAAGCAGAAGCCATTAAGAGACAAACCATTCAAAACAAAAGATCCACAACGCTGGCTGCAAGCACAAGTAAATACCTAAGTCCAAGAGAAACAAGAAGGATCTAAAATTAGTTCCGGCAAATAAATCACCTTTTCTAATTATTAGGACAATAAAACATATAATGTTATATTGAAAGAGTGTGAAATGTACAAACCCAATTCAAAAAAGTTGGGACACTGTACAAATTGTGAATAAAAACAGAATGCAATAATGTGGAAGTTTCAAATTTCAATATTTATTTATTCACAATTTGTACAGTGTCCCTACTTTTTTGGAATCAGGTTTGTAGAAAATGTGAAATGTAGAAATGCCATCTGTGGAGAGGTTAGGTTAATGCACACGTTTTGGCTGCAGGAGATTGGGGGCTTGAATCTTCAGAGGAGCAACTCCAAGCCACAGTACCAGTTTGTGCCGGTCTCAAGCCCGGGTAAATTAGAGAGGGTTGTAGGGCACCCAGCGTTAAAACATTGCCAAGCTACTCATGCAAACTACTTTGCTGTGGCGACCCCTGGATGGTGATAAGTCGAAAGGCACTTACTTACTTACATTTTGGCTATAAGAATGGTATAGTGAAGATAGTGTTGTCTGAGTAAATAGTTCAGATGCTTTATAGAAATGCACACAAAAAGTAGGTCTAGATAGCTCCACTTTCACTAGTCGGCAATGCAATGAAAAGGTGTCTACTTTTAACTAATGCTTTATTCAACCCAAACAGTGCCAGTGATATTGAATAAAGAGTTAAACACTAATTACATGCTAATCGTATTGTATTAGAATAGAACAGCAGATCAGCAAACACAGGGGACGTTGCCCTTTGTCTTATGTGTGGCTGTTTGTCCACCAAGCTTATTAAGGGATTCTGTTAACATGCTTCCTAAGCACAAAATGTTAATTAAAAACACAAGGCTAATATGCATTTTAACGCAACACTTTTGAACACCAAGGGGGGGAAAAAAATCCCATCTCTTTGGTGGATTTGCTGATTGCAGTCTGATGCAGTGCAGAAGTTAATTAGGAGCCTGTGATCTGATGTGATGAGGGGGTGACCACATGGCACGCTGCCACCAGCCCCCCTCCCTCCCTTTCAACACTGCAATCACCCAGAGCCTGCACGTGATTACTGCAGGAGACCAGGCCTATTCACCCCACTGTTTGAAATAGTTCTCATCCAGATTAAAAGTCGCTCCCTGCTACTATCTCCTCCTTCTCTCACTAAAGTATGGTTCAAAGTCTTGCTCTCTGGGGCAGAGGGTTTCAGCACCTAGAAGGCACCTTCCAATCCCAGAGATTGCCATTTATCTTCAGGCAAGGACCACTCTGTTTGAGGAGTCAAGAAAATGGTCTGTAGTAATGCTTTGACGCAATTATTTTTGTCAAAAATGACTTTGGGTTAAAGTATCCTTTACCCACATTCATATTTAATATTATAATAATTCATATTATAATATGAATCATGGATGATATAATAATAACTGGATTGTAGACACAACATCAAACGTATGCCAGAGTATTGACAAAGGTGAGGATGCACTGGCTCACAAACTACAAACACTTGAACAAAAATAATACACTTTTTTAACAATATTAACATGCCGATTAAAAGCAATGACATCGCTGCTTGCCATAATTTTCCTAAAAAGGAAAATGGGAAGGTGAATATTATTGTTCACTTCATTAATCACAAAAGCAAAGTGGAATTGCTCAAGGAAGCTCAAAAAAAAGAAAGGAACCGGAGTGTACATAAATGAACATTTGACTAAAAGAATGCTGAAATAGCACGACAAGCGCGTATTCTCCAAAGACAAAATAAAATACATGCAACTTGGACTAGAAACTGTTAAGTTATGAATAATGAAATTGCGCCAAAATCCGCAAAAGTCCTATGGATAAAATAACTTCCATACAGGAATTAAAATCCAAAATGGAACAAAACATGACACTGTTTGGTAAATAATAGATTAATGTGACAACAAATACTACTAAACATGACTGGTCTCCTCATACAAGAATCTGGGCCTGCTGCTGGACAACAAGCTGTGCTGGTCAGTAAGCATGGACAGAGTGTACAAGAAGGGGCAGGGCAGAATGTATTTTTTAAGGAGACTGACATCCTTTAATGTATGCTCTAAACTATTGAACATGTTCTACCAGTCCATTGTTTTTAGTGTACTTTTTTATGCTGTAATGTGCTGGGGTAACAGGGCTAAGAAGAGGGACACTCAGAGACTGAACCTGCTGATAAACAGGGCAGGTTCTGTGATGGGACTGTCCTTAGAGTCTGTGGAGACGGTGGTGGAGCAGAAGACTCTGTCTAAGATCAGAGTGATCCTCTCCAATCGGAACCACCCCTGTCCCCTGTGTTCTCCCACCAGAGTAGCTCTATGAGCACCAGACTCCACTCACTGAGGAGCTCAACTCGTTTGTTCCACGAGCCATCGGACTATATAATGCAGCCACTATTGGGAGAGGGAGGCGAGGAGAGGAAGATATGTGATGATCATTGTTAATTCACTTTTTACTGCCCTTATATGGTTAGCAATGCACTTTTATAACTTATTGACATTTTTTATATCTTTGTGATGTGTGTATGTGAGAAACAGACTGCCGCACAATTTCCTTTGGGATCAATGAAGTGTCTGTCTGTCCATCTGTTTGTCCGTCTGTCCGTCCGTCTGACAGTGGCTCCGCATGTTAAGTTTTTGCACTGATCCACAGAGAAGCACTTGCGAGTAAATGTCTTAAGCCAAAGCTTTGCAATGTTTTCCAAACTTCAGTTAAGATATTTAATTTTATTAAGTACCGGCCAGTACTGAGTGGATTGCAAGCCTTGCATATTTAGCCAGTATTTTTGACAAGCTGAACAGTTGCAAACCTGTTCCTCCAGGACCCAAACACAAATGTCCTTACACTATCTGACAAAATTACATAATTTAAAAGAAAACTAAAGCAATGGGCGTTGCGCGTGGATGAAGGCTGTGTTGATATGTTTACTGAACTTGATGATTACATGGACAACAACTTCTCACAAAAGATAAGTCAACCTTTGATTGCCTCTTCCACACAATACCTGCCAGTGGCACAAAAGGTTGCCTTGTCCCCTTCAGGTTGGTGGAGAGTTCCTGCCTCAAGTGGAGGAGTTCAAGTATCTTGGGGTCTTGGTCACAAGTGAGGGAAGGATGGAGTGGGAGGTTGACAGAGGGATCAGTGCAGCTTCTGCAAATTATTTAAAAAGAAAAATATTTTTTTAAGTATGTTACAAGACTACAGTGTTTTGTGTTTTTGTGTTGTATATGTGAAAAATAAATGATGTGTAAAAGGGTTGGCGCAATAAGGCTTGAGTCAATACCTTTTTGATCTAGTAACTTTTTTTGTACCATGATTCATTTCCATTTTTTTGTTTGTTGTTAATTGTTTGTTTTTTATTTTTATTTTTATTATTGAGACCGAAATAACTAACTAACTAACTAACTAACTAACTAACGATATCAACTGTATTGGCCTTTAGTGTAAAAGTGTACTACCAAGACATTAAAACAACAAACATGTCTCAAACAGCTCTGATAACTTTTTACTAAAAGACACTCAAGCAAGGGACCATTTTTATGAAGTGACAAACTCTCTCAGTGACAGGATCAGCCCATAAAAGTCCATACGAATGAAATGAACGAGTGTTCGCTGAGTGTGAAAATATACTGCAGCACGCACCTTTGCAGACCCTTCTATTAATCAACCTGTCTGCACTTTGTTTTGAGAGTAATCTCGTCCAACCACCAGAGAAGCACTCAGCAGTAAGTGGCGCTTGGCTGTGCTTTGAAGGCCGTGGTTTATTGCCATCCCAAAGCACAGCAAGACTGCGGTATAAAAACACATCATCTCAGCGCTCAACACTTGCGTTGGATTACACACCACATACACTGTGATCTACCATGGGCCCAAAGACCAACTTATGTACTCCAAGTCAAGTCTGACCATCACACAAGTTATGGCTGTGCTTTCCTTTCATCAAGTCCTTTGCTTAGCTCTGTCCATGCAAAATGCAACAGAACAGTTGAGATGAAAGAACAATTATGCATTTTATTGATGACTTCATTCAAATTCTTCTTTTTTTTTCTTCTTTTTACTTATTTATAAAGACCAATCTTTTGAAACACTATGCACATAAAATTACAAAACATCATCAAGAAATGGAAAGTAACTTTATAGTATATACATAGATGTTTAAAGATAAGCTACAGCACATGGTGATTTGTAAAATATTTACAAGCACCTTTGAGAAAAGGTCAGTGTAGCCTTATCACCCATCCAACAGAAGTAGAGAAAGGTGTTATTAAAAAGATATCAGTTTTACTGACTTCTTAGAGTGCAGGTGAGGTTGAGGTTGAGGTGGCTACAGCGACCGACAGTATGTGCCAGAACAATGTGTGTACGTTGCTTGTTGACAAGTGAGAACTTGTCCTTCAGAAGGTACATATAAAACCGCTTCTTGTCTATGAAATCTGGACTGATTTCAAACGTCATCACCTTGAAAACTGAGTCCAGATGCTTTTACTTTAACCTTTTTTTCAAGATGTCCTGGATGACTGAGAACCTTCACAGACATCTTCTTGTCTATGTTACAAAGAGAATATGGTGATACAAAAACATGCAAGTCATGTGTTATGAATGTTGTTATTTAATATATTTTGTATATACAATATACATACAATATTATATATATTCACAACAACAACAACTTATGCCCTGTTCTTATCTTAACACTGAACAGAATAGATGGCCATTTTAAACCATAACAACCAAGGCACAGTAACTATCTTTATTTTTCTTGCATGCATCAAGTCAAGTGAAACAGAAACTTTAACCAAACAAAGTGCTTTTTTTGTTGTTACTTGACCTCCACAGAAATCCCTTTTTTATTAATTCATAAAAGGGACAGAAAGTGCAACTGAGTTTTAAGGCACAAATGAATAAAGTGCTGAAAGGTTTGATGTACATCGTTGTGGTCAGAGAGGAAGTGATGGGGGAAATTTAGGTTTGTGGAATAACATGAAAATTTAAACACTCCTGTTGAGAAAAGGTTGATAAGAGTCTTTTTACAATCAATATACTGGATATACCAGCAATGCACAAAATACACCAAAGCTATACAAGTTTCCAGTTGCCTGTTCCCACATGCACTAATTTGGGCATTAGGGCTTATTGATGAGTATTGAAATTATGCAAAGTATACTATGACTTTCACTTTGACTGTCTATCAATCCAACTAGCAGGATCAAGCCAGGTGCAAAGATGTATGGTGACACATTGTGACATAGTTTGTTTTCAGAATTGTATCTATTGCCTAAAAGGCATTTTGTTATTTTATCACAAACCAACCTATATTTCATTCAGATAACTTAGAGACAGCCCTTTTTGTTTGATACTTTTGAGCAGAAACAGGGAAGGGTAGGGCGAGTAGATATCAAGGTTATTCATGTTATTCAATCTAAAATTTCCAGATGACACACGGTCAAAGCGTAAACCTGGTCAAAGGAAGTGATTGCTCATAAATGGGTGACCTCCTACTTTTCACATTTTTAAAAAGATGACACTACTTTAGACTTTCGAATTAACACTCAGAAGGTACAAGTGAATTGAACATTCATCCTTCAAGGACACAAAGATTGAATGTGTTTTTCTACAGATGAAAATGCTTTTGACCTACATCTTAAAGGTAGCATATGTGGCTCCTCCAAAGGCAGTGACCTTTTTCTTCCCTTGACAAGAAGAGGTTCAAAGGTGAAAGCTTGGAGGCCATCTTTCATCTTTTTTAGCTTTTTCTTTGTAAAAAAAAAAAAAAAAGAAAGAGCAAACTGTGCATGTATACATGTAGTGGCAAAGCCTTTGACTCATATTGAGGAGAAATGTTACACAGTTCTATGTGTATCCATATGTGTGAGGCAGACCACTGACCTTTCATTGCAGCTCTTGCTTCTCATTCTCAAGCGTGACTCTGGCTTGTCTCCACCTGTAGCTCACAAACCTGCCGCCTCCTGCTCAACACACAGCCAGAGAAAGAGGAACAAGGGTGAGGAATACTGAGGATTGAATGAATCTGTTTTAAAGGTGTCAGCACACCTTACTTTTGCATAATACATCTCACACCTCAGAGATGATCCATTAGCAGGTTACAGCATGAGAGTGGAGCAATATGCTGACGAGATACTGCAGCAGCCACTCACAAATACACAGTGGCATAAAGTATTGTGGGCTCTTACAGTGGGATTAGAGAGTGGGATCCTCCCTTTGGGCTATAGTCTTATGTGGCTGCATTTAACTTACTTTTACTCAATCATTTCCAGGCTCTAACCTTACAAAAGGGAAAAGTGTGAAAGACAAACTGTGTGGGGAAAAGAAAAAAATGTGAAGATGAACAGGGATAGAAAAGCAATCAGAAAAAGAAAAAGGGAAGCTGCCACACCCTCTGCACTTCCCCGACACTGATTTATAATTTTAATATCTCTAATTTCCACAGCAGCGCCCATTTTCCAAATGTCATTTTCCAATTTATGTCAAACCGTGTGACCATTTTTCTTAATACAGCTCATGACAAGCTCGGTTGCAAGGCGGATATGCAATTCAGATTGAGTGTTTTACAGGCACAGCAGCAGACACACTGGGTGTTTGTGTATTTGTCTTTATCAGTGTCTGCTCACTATTTTGGAGAGGAAAGACTAGGAGCATTACACATGAGGGAAAAATTGGTTTCACGGCAAAATATGTGCCTTCAGGGAACAAAATTATAATTCTGTCATGAATCTAATAATTACAGTTATCATAAGAATTATGATGGTAGTAACAATAATGTATTAAAATATGCATTAACACTAAGAGCTTAAAATGAAATGTGAGCCAGCTTCATGACCATTACATGAATATTGATGTTAATTAAAACAGAACCTCCCTTTTTATGTAACACTCTATCTTGGGCCACTAGTGAGCCACATGCAGCACAAGTCATTAATGGCGGTTTTACCCTCGAGAGGACACTGTGGAAATGGTTGTGCGATTCGGACAGGGTCAGAGAAAGAGGTATCAAGTCAACAGTGGAGATACAGGAAAATGTAGTTGTTTCTTTTTTTACACTACGCGTTCAATTGTGGAGAAGAATTTGAGCTGCCCTTAGAGCTAAGAGCCACACAAGAAACACAGGCGGGAGGATTTCTGGATGTTTGGCAGGAGCAGGAGAAGTTTATTGACCAACAGTACGAGACACTCAACGTATGGAATAACTAGTCTAGTATACTTTGGGAATACTTAAGACTGTATAGCCTCGTATTGAGTCAAGGTTTATGCCATGCCATGGTCTACTAAGAGCACCTGCCCAATCTGAAACACAGGCAAAGACACTACAGCTACAGCCTTGGTGCTGAGCAAAGGCTTCTACTATGTCTCACAGGGCTAAATCAATAGACACGCCCAATAGAAGTTAAAGACATTTAAATAGGTAAAGATATTAAACATACACAACTGCAGAGGCCTCCTGTGCAGCCAACCATTTCCTAATGAGAGTTAAAGTGATATTTTTATTTATTTGATTGGGACAGTGCATGTTAATGAACATACATGAGACACAATCACATGAACGTAAACATGGCTGTAGCCATTCTTACACCAGAGCAACAATAACACATTCATACACCAGTGCTGTGTCACTGGAGGCAAGGAGGGTTAAGTGTCTTGCCCAAGGACGAGCGGGAATCGAACCGCCTATACCTTCCGGTTGAAAGACGACCGCTCTACCACTGAGCCACATACACATTTGAATTATCTGTTGTTTTGTATTCATTCTATATTATTAATAATAGCATGTCTATAGAAGCCCTTTCTCTGATGAAACTGTAAAATGAGCCTCTAAAGAGACAACACATTGGCCACATAAAAACCCCCAAGGCGTGTTGTTATAACAACAGTAAACACTGCGCCAGAGAAAGTCCAATGGTATAGTTTTTTTCAAGTGTAGTGTGAAACCATGAGTTACCAAGCCAATCAAGGACTGGCAGAATTTAGGAGACATTGAGCAACACGATTATCCATAAATAATAGTTTAATAGAAACATACTTAACTTGGTCTTAAATAGAGCAAAGACTTTAATCAAAAAATAATGTATTAATTTATTTATGACCAAATGTCATTGTCAATGTCACTGAATGTCATGCTAAGATGTTGGCCTGACAAGGTTCATAACTTAATCCTGTATTTAAAGTTGCTGTTGCTAAATACTTACATACTATACAGGCATTAATAACATTAATAAAGATGAAGGGCAGACATGTGATAGTGGTGGCTTCTTGTGTTTAGGCTGAATCTCAACAATCTCACCCCTATTCCTGTTCCCTTCTCTGAGAGACATGCTGATCGACTGTCTGTGAGCGGTGGCCCTCCGGAACATGTTCCCTATCATTCCCTACAATTTAAAAAAGGGTAAAAATAAAAGGAACAAGTTGTCGGAAATGAAATTCCAATTCATCCAGTCCCTTTATATACTGGTGCAAGAGCCTGTCGTTGAGAAGGAAGGATCAATAGTGTTTAGACAGCAGGGCAGATTTTCTAAGCGCTGGATCAATAGGAAGGAGAGAGGAAAAAATACCCAGGCTTTTCTTTGGCTGTTGTAGTAAATACGAACAAATCAGTGGCCTTAGGCTAAATGGATTGACCAGCTGTTTCCGAGTTCTGTAAATAAAGATCCATTCCAAGGTGTGTAACTGAGGCCCAAAGGCGAGAATGCCACTGATCAGCTTGGCCCTGGATGGCCTGTCTGCTGCCAGACAAGTGTCATGAGAGAAGCAGTGGTCTAGAGGAAGAGACGGTGGGCCTAGAAGACTCTGATAATTAACTGACATGTTACAAAACTGGTTAACACACACAGTCCAAGACATTTCCCATGATTCTTATTTTGAAATTAATGGGGAAAAATTGAACCTTGTTTAAACAGTAAGAGTAGATTGCATATGCAGGCAAGTTAAATATCTTCATTACTATCAAAGAGAGGAGGGAAGTAAACTATGAATGTGTCTGTGAAGGTTCTGAGTCATCCAGGTCATCCTGAAGAAAATGTTAAAGCAAAGGCATCTCACCTTCACCTTGAAAAGTAAATCCATGAGCCTTTGCTTGACCTTTCTAAACTATGAATGATTACCACAATCACAAAACTCATTGGTGAGTTTGGATCCAAACTTAAATTGTTCAACGAAACCATTCCAAAAAATAAAGAAAACACCTCCGTAAAACCTTAAATTCTAATATTAAACAACAATATACCATAAATAAGATTTTTCTGTTGGTTCTATGGTTGTTTTCTGAATGTAATTTATAAGTGACACTTTGCGCATTAGGCCTGAAACAGTTTTATAGATATTCTGCAGCAACTGCACAAGTGTATTGTAGACAAATGAGCTGTTTGTCTACAATACAAACAGCTCATTTGTATATTGCAGTCACATAACTGACACAAAATCTTCACAAGAATACATAAACAGAATAGCTTGCCATGTTGGACAACTCATTTGAAAGAATTTCTTTATAGTAATTGGGGCCTTGTATGTGTGTTTCTAAGTGCTGCTGTTCTCTGATTAAGGTGACCTTAAATTTTGCAAGTAAAAATCAGGATGAGCAGCAGAGGTCATTGGCTTCCTGAACACATTACCTTAATGATGCCATTCCTTACGCCTACATTTCAACACATTTAGAGATGGTGCAGTTACATCTAGTAAGACATTCAAATGTCTCCCTCAGTTATTTACCCACAGCTAGGTAACCCAAATTAGGTGTGACAGCGCCAACTTGGTTCACATACACAAAACACACAAAGAAGTATTACATTACAAATTCAGATTACAGGTTCCTTGTTTCTTTCTTTGAAAACAGCTTTCTATCTTGGTTAATTAATAGGATTTTATATAAAAAAGTGCTCATTATGATGCTATTTTTGATGCTTTGATGCTTTTTTTTTTATGTTTTGTTGTAATTTAGATGTCCATATTCTCCCACTGAGCAAATTCTTAGATGAGAAAAGGACTGCTAAGGGTGTTTATGCTCGAGGTTTCTAATATGTAACACAAGGCACTTAAGTATTCGGGTGCCTGAGGCTATTCTTAAAGTGCTCTTTACTTTGAAAACACAGGTGCCCTCCAGGGGTTGATGGTGGTGTGCACGTGTGTTTATGTATGAGGAGGGCAGATAAAGCAGCAGCACTGTTTAAGACCAATGCAATGTTCTGAATAATATATCTATACATCATCAGTCCATGTCAGACTTTGATTCAATGTGGTGGTCTTGCAGAACCCACTGTGGTATTATCTTCAATAATGCAAGCCAGGATTAGGTGCTAACTCTCTTCTGATAAATATGAGCAGATCAATTAATCCCACTGACATTTCCCCTACAGCACACATATATAAGCCCCATACGGCTAGGGCTTGTTCACTTTGAACATGCTGCAGAACATCATAAAATAAAGTAGTAATATTTTTTTAATGTAATAAAGGTAGGAATGCATCAATCACCAGAAAATAAATATTGGCCACAAATGTGGTATTATGATTTGACATAATTTACAATATAATTGCCATTCACAATGACCAAGCAAAGAAATGGATTACACCATATGAACTACATGAATAAACATGCAGCTCATGTGTAAATCCATCCTGTTCTATATTTAAGGGGAAGTTGTGCAAAAAATAAGCTTGTCATGTATGTTTTACAGTCAGTGAGAGCACTGATGGCCAGGCATCATGTCCATTTTAAAAAGCCCAGTCCCACTTAGCAGATCTTGGCTAGTCCTGCAGCCAGTGACCTTGGTAATGAGGAGCAGCTGGTACAGCAGTCATTATGCCTGCTATCTCCTCCTTCAGGAGCCGTCCTTTATTTCCATAAAACCTTTTATCCACTTTCTTGTTGCTGCTATACAGTCCTATGTGAACTGACAGCCATTAATGATTGCAGCAGTACAGCAGATGTCATTACACAGCTTGTGTCATCAATACGTCTAAAAAAAGAAAATTCATATTTCCAGTGCAAATATATTGTTTTGGTTGTGTCACTATAATGTTGTTTTAATTACCCTAGGTTTGACAAAAAGGCTGTAAAAGAGAAGAAAGAGATGAGAAGGTGACCCAATTAAAATCAAACTGAAACTTAAGTCTGGCTTAAATCTAGCCTATTGAGAAAATCCATAAGAATCTACCTAAAGAGAACAAGCATCAAGCTTCATCAGTACCTAAAACATCCTATTTATACTATAGTATTCTGGCTTAATGAAAGCCTCTCTCTTCCGTTCCCTGCACTTCCCTGTCAGTTTTCCGTTCATAAATATTGTCTTATTATGATCATTATGAGTTTATCTTTCTCCCAAAATATGCATATATAAGATTCAGAGCCAATTACCAGAATGACAGGTGAAATGTCAACATGCAGAGAAGAAATGAAGGGTTGCCATGGTGATATTCTCAAAGAATCAGACTTTGTATGTATGGTCATGTGACCAATATCTGGACTACTGCTACGCCCGAGGCCCACCACTGAAGGACACGTAACCTCAATTGCAGTCAGCAATCACAACCCATTCCAGCTGAAATGATGTGCTCTATTTGTAGGTGAGTCTCAAACTGTGTCTATAGCTACAGACTAACCAACAAAAACTCAACTCATTTAAATAACAGAAATATTATTCATCTGTCCCACAGTTTAAAGTATTTTACAGCACTAGCTCAGAAAGTATGTGTACAAATGTGTGCGATCTGAATGGCGTCCCACTCTAATCTTTATTAAGAACATGGGACCTGAGACACAGGCTGAGGATTACTGGTTGGGAATTTAAAAATGGAACTGGAAATTAATTGGCATGGCTCAAAAGTTAATTAGAAAAAAATATTGCACAACTATACCATATCCTTTTAGATTGGGCTTTTTACAATTTTATTTAACCTTTATTTATCCAGGATAGTGCAACTGAGATTACAAATCTCTTTTGCAGGGGAGTCCTGGCACCATGTGTGTTTGGGGGGGGGACTATTGTACATGTCTTTAGTGTCAGGGGAACCCAGAGTTCCCGGAGGAAACCTACACAGACACAGGGAAAACATGCAAACTCGAACCCAGGACCTTCTTGCTGTGAGGCAGAAGTGCTAACCACTCTGCCACTGTGCCATCAATATACTCCTGTCATATAGGCTTGTTTATACACTCACCTAAAGGATTATTAGGAACACTAATACTGTGTCTGACCCCCTTTTGCCTTCAGAACTGCCTTAATTCTACGTGGCATTGATTCAACAAGGTGCGGAAAGCATTCTTTAGAAATGTTGGCCCATATTGATAGGATAGCATCCTGCAGTTGATGGAGATTACACCACCACCACAAGGCATGATTGATCCATGTTCTCATTCTGCTTACGCCAAATTCTGACTCTACCATCTGAATGTCTCAACAGAAATCGAGACCAGGCCACATTTTTCCAGTCCTCAACTGTCCAATTCTGGTGAGCTCGTGCAAATTGTAGCCTCTTTTTCCTTTTTGTAGTGGAGATGAGTGGTACCCGGTGGGGTCTTCTGCTGTTGTAGTCCATCCGCCTCAAGGTTGTGCGTGTTGTGGCTTCACAAATGCTTTGCTGCATACCTCGGTTGTAACGAGTGGTTATTTCAGTCAAAGTTGCTCTTCTATCAGCTTGAATCAGTTGATCAATCTCCTCTGACCTAGCATCAACAAACACTGGATGTTTTCCCTTTTCACAACATTCATTGTAAACCCTATAGAAATGGTTGTGTGTGAAAATCTCAGTAACTGAGCAGATTGTGAAATACTCAGACCGGACCGTCTGGCACCAACAACCATGCCACGCTCAAAATTGCTTAAATCTTCTTTCTTTCCCATTCTGACATTCAGTTTGGAGTTCAGGAGATTGTCTTGACCAGGACCACACCCCTAAACTGAAGCAACTGCCATGTGATTGGTTGATTAGATTCTTGCATTAATGAGAAATTGAACAGGTGTTCCTAATAATCCTTTAGGTGTGTGTGTATGGCAGCAAGATGCATTCAAAATGTGACAGTTGACTTCAAACTGATACAAATCTACTCTGCAACTAAAAAGTGCTCTTTGTGTCTTTGTATTTGACTCATTCAGAGGACCAAGACTACTAGAAAGTGTGCTTGAAGATCAGACAGGGATTATATCAGCTTCTCAAGTAAAGCACAAGAAAAAGCAAGAAGGAGAGTGGAGCTCAGTGGCACTCTGTTAAACTGTGGCACAAAGATTTCATCAATATGTTTATCTTCTTCTACAACTAATTAAAAGTGATTCAGAAGTAGAATGCAACCCACATTAATGTAGATGTGCTGCTGATAATGGCAGTAAAGTGAAGCTTGCAGACCAAATTTAAACAAATAAATAAATAAGCTCAAACAAACGGGAAGAATTACCCCACCAGAGCAATTATGGATCTAATCAGAGATTTCTGCATGAAGGTAAAGCTCTCCTATCTCGGTCCCATTTGCATCATAACACAGTGTGCAATATTAATTTCCGAGTTTGCTGCTTATTGGAAGTGTGAAGTATGAAAAGCCATTAAGGTCCCAAATAGGAAAGCAATTTGCTGTCACATGGATTCAGCTCTATTAAAAAGAAAAATCTTGTTAACCATTTGGAATTAGAGTCATTTGGCAAAAGGCATTCTGCCGCACTCCAGTAAAATAAGTAATTATGCTCCGCTTCCTTCTATCCCTCTCTCTCTTTCATTTGCACAGGCGAAGAGGGGCGTGGTGGATAGGGAGAGCGACTGCATGCAAAGGTAATTAAAGTTGTTGGCTATCTGTTTGGTTAATGTAGGAATCAGGCCAGCTGAGAATCTCGGAGGCAAGACAAAATGAGAAAAACATCAATTTTTCTGTGTCTACCAGCCCCCAGGCTAACTCTCATCTGGTCCATACATCACCTATTCCAGTCCTGCAATCCTCAAGCCAAAGAAGAAACTAGCTATATAGAAAAACTTGTACTGACTGTTCCTCTGAGCTTATCTTGGTTTCATTTACGTTCCAACTGAGTAAAATCTCATTAGCAGCTCTCAGCTGTGAGTAGTGTACTTTTTAAATTAAACCTGTGCAGACTCTGATATCTTGCCCGATTACATTCTAAGTATCTTTTATGCATTTCTCCACAATGTTGCTCCCTTGCACATTAACTTTGTGCCTTTTCACATTTCAGCACTTTTTAACACCCCAAACAGAACATCTGTAATAATACAAGGCAGGACTTTACAATTTATCACAAAATACCGTTATCACAATTTCATAATGTGCTTGAACTGACACAATCTTGTGAAAGTCCAGTCGCCTGGCCAGCCATCCTAATTCTTTTTCTATTCTGTACAGAGAAGTATTCCGGTCCATTTCGATTCAAGTTTGATTTCCAGGGTGCAGGACAACAACAATAAGACTAGTTTCACTTCTTTATGAGTTATGAGCACAGCTGGAAGACTGGCTCAATGAATGGGGAAAGCCTACAGAGCACACCGTTATGATATTGGGCTTTAGAAAAAAATGTATTTGTGTTGAATTGCATCAAAACAGACAAAATGGGCTAAAATGTAGGTCACAATGAGTTAAGCAATTATCTTTTAATTTTAAGTATAGGCTTTGTGGCTTTTAGACCAAGATCAAATTTAAAGCTACAGTTTGTCTAAATAGACTGCTCATTAAACTAGGGTTTTAAAACTAACATCGCTGAATCATGTGGAGATTTGGTGTTAATCCATCTTTTTTAGTTTAATTGTAGCAAAGTAATTAGTTGTGCGGTGTAGCCAACCTTCTAACACCACCAGAGATACTGTTGCAAGTTTAGGATGAATGCAACAAAAATCCAGCAATCAAGGTACATAGTCCCATGTATAAAATCCAACCCACCAAAGTGGCTAATGGAAGTGACTGCATTGCCTGCCAAAGCTGAAATCTACCCGCATCTGGCATGTTGGTAGGTGTCAAGCCCTGTGCAAACTGTTCAAACGGCACTGCCAAATGACTTTGTGTGTTGGGACCCAATAAAAGTGTGGAAGGTGCAAGTGGCTACTAGATTAGACACTTTTTAATTCAAATTATTATCTCAAATTTCTTGTCATTCTTACATTTAAAAACAAGCATATTACATGTTTCTGTTTCGGACAGCTTTAAAACAAATAATGTGACAACTTCTGCTCTCATCCCGCCTGCCAACCTGTCTCATTTATGTGAACAGTAGCACTGACCCACGTTTAGCAGTATTTTCTACATGGTGTCATGACCTCTTAATCGTTATTATGAGGGCAAAATGGCTAACCTATCCATTGCCAGCTCAACACCATTCACTTCTCCACAGGAACTAAAACGAAGAAGAAAAAAAACAAAAAAACAACGATTTATGAGATGGCATATATGGCCTCTAAGGTGTTTTATGGTTGGACTTGCAGGGCCTATTTAGGAAGCGCTGCATGCTCTGTCCTGACCACAGGTATTGATCGTCGGCAATGGCCGTGGTGAGGCTGACTAGTTAAAACCCTGCATGTGCCCTCACTGGGAGATGAAAATGAGGCCTCTGTGTGTAATGATGTGTGTATGAACAGGGAGAGGAGGCCACAGAGACAGAGAGGAGGAGAAATTAAATCATTCCTTTGCTCTTTCAGAGAATCACTGCAGCCGGCCAGGCTTGGGTGCTTAATGTGGGATCTGTTTTTGAGAGGAAAATTAAAAAGAGAGAGAGAAGGAAGTGAGAGGGAGAAAAGAGGAAAGAGAGATAAATGGCTGGATGTGAAGGCGGTAAATGAGAGCATCCTAATGCAGGGAGCAGTGTGTGGATGTCCCTAATGGGCTCGGCTGATGTGAGCTGTCTGGTAACTGACCACCACTGTTATATCGAGCCTACCCCACACAGGCCTTCCCAGCACTGAGACAACAGCTCTCCATGCTAATTGGCAGAAAACGATGGTGCATAACAAGTACAGAGGAGACATTGGTCTAATTTTAGAGGGGGTGAAACGATGGATGAAATGCTTCTAATCATATAAGGCATTTTCTTGTCTGAGACTGTGGCTTACTCTCCCTCTCTCACACAACAGGACAAGAACTGTTGGGGTAAGTGCATTTGGAAAGCACACAAGTTTGAAGAGAAGTACACAACACACCTGAAATACCCTTACACAAGTTAGTTAGCAAGCAGACTAAATATTAAAAACATCTACTCCACACTTACTCTTTTACTTAACAATGAAGACGGACAAAAAAATGCTCTGCACCGCTGTGAATACAAGTTTTATTCATGGACTGCATTTGTGAAAAGTCAGTGAAATGTGTGAACTGGACAATCATACAGTGTCAAAATAACTGTAGAAATGGGCGTCGTTCTCAAATAAAGTGACATTTTCTACACAAGCTGAATGAAGCAGTTTATACAGAAGCTAATGTAGATAGGTGTGAAGATAGGGCTGGACGATATGGCCAAATTTTATATCACGATATATTTCTGAATCCTTTAGTCTATGTTGTGATGTTGCAATGACAATATGAACAATATAAAAGCCTCTGTGTAAAAACTGCCAATAACGCCCACAACAGATGTCTGTACCGACAATCTTCTGAGGTCAAATTCAGTTGGTTAAATTAATTATAAAATTATAAATAAATAAATAAATAATAAATTAAAATTAAGACATTTGCCAAGTCTATGAAAATTAATTAAAAACTACATAATATTTTAGAAATAAAAAGAAAAATTTTGTAGCTAGAATTTGCCACGTTGGAGATCAGCCTACTACTGCTGTGCTGAGCACTGGTTTCCATAATTCTGCAGTCTATTTATTTTATCACAAAAGTAGCCAATGGTGTTCAGACACACAAGATTATATTAGGGCTGCCTGCCAGTGACAGAATACTGTTATGCTGTATTATTATAATATATATGATTATATTGAAATATTGAAAATGTGTTTAATAATCATATCATCGAATTGAAAAACAAAAAATGCATACAATTGCGATATATATTGATAATTGAATTATTGGCCAGCCCAATGTAAAAAGTAGTACTTGAACAATTGACAGAAGACTATTTTTAAATAAAACAATCAATGAACACTTTAGTCTATGTTGTGATGTTTAATAGCTGTGGACTAAATTAGACTCTGTGTATGACCCCATACTCAGAGCTTCCCACTGACCACTTCTAATGCAAATGTAGTTGGTCCTGGTTAATTTTACTTCAGCAAAGGACACCCCCATCTTGCAAACATTAAGACATTTCCAGTAAAATTAATTAAAAGACAGATTAAAAATAAATTAAGAAAAATGTTATGCAGAATGCTTGCGTGCACTTCATAAATCACCGGGGCAAAGCCAGGACCTGGCTTTCCATAATTAACTGCAGTCTATTTATTTTATCCTGGCGGTATAAATTAGAATTCAGACACACAAGATTATATTAGGGCTGCCTGCCATGCAGAACTGCTGAGTGCTGTGAAATATATTTTAGTCTGCACCACAGCTGAAAGATGCACAAGAATTGAAAAACAATATGCAAATGCATACAATGTGTAAAGATAATAATGTAACAGCCCAATTAAAAAAGTAGTACTTAACAGTGCATAAGGAACCAGAAGATAATACAATAAAACAATCAATGCAACACTGAATGTTCATTCAAACTAACTGTTTAATAGCTGTGGAGTAAGTATAAGTGACTGATGTATCCCAAACTGACCACTTCTAATGCAAATGTAGCCATTACCTGTTCCGCAGTCAGCAAAGGACACCCCCCACAGACATACGTACATGTGCTTCTTGACGTTCTCTCCTGTAGTCTGTACATGCTTCTCAATGCTACCATCAGAGCCACACAGTGCCTCCCCGTGGGCACCATGCCCAGACTGGCAAAAAGCCAGACCTGGTCTGCACACTGGACTGGCAAAATGCTTCCTATCTCTCCACACTCCTGACTCCCCTCACATCCTTTCAACAAAATGCCTCTAGGCCTCTTCCTCAGCCTTTCTCTGTCTTTAGTCTGCACCACAGCTGAGAGCAACACTTTAAAAATATGCCCTTCAACCGGGCAACCACTACCACTGACAGAAACAAATCAGGCTTTCACACATTTGAATTCTTGGTTATTATGCAATCACACACAACACATAGAGGCACTGAAGCAGGTATCAGGTGCATTTGATACAAAATTATAAACATGCAAAGTAATCCCTTAAATGTTTTCAAACGCTTGCAATTTTATGAAAAGAGCTGAAATTTGACCTTACACTTTAGCTGATATTTTTGTATACTACTACACTTGACCTCTTTTTAAATGTTATTACATATGCATAATGTTATAAGATAAGAATATACACAATTATAAGAATAAAATTCTTATAACACATAACCTTTCATTAGCTTCCAAAACTAAATAAAGTCAACTTTTTATCATTTCCTTTTCCTACTTATGGCTGATATTTTTAAACTTATTAGGAGTAAGAGGGAACAAGTCTATGACCTACAATAGGTACAATAACAAAATTAGATAGTGTTTTTTTTTTTCCATTGTCCCAATGTGACAGTATCACAGTGAGAGCCTTGTGTAACATGCAGCTCCAAGCACAGAATTAAATCACCAGCAAAGAAAATAAATATATACTTATTATGTTCTGCACACTGCATATATTCTCATCTTTAACATATTGCACAGGCAGAGTGCAAATGTGCAGTGCAGCACACAGGCAAAAACATGCTATGAAAAATGACAGGAGGGAGGGGTAACTGCGGACCTGGAATATAATGGTGCGGAGAATCCGAGGAGAAATAATCATACCTAGTGGTAGGGGGAGAGGGGCGATGGGAGGAGCAAGAGGAAGATGAGTCTGTGCCCTGTAGCGGGGAAATGATGCTCCACTGCTCTGCTGTTGGTTGCCTGATTCCCCAATAATGCTGCACAAAGCTGCCTTCAGCAGAGGAAACAGCAGGCAGTGTCTAGAAATGCATTCCCTTTTTTAATGGCATGGCCACAGGAGACAAACATTGCTGTTTTAGTCTTTGTGAGCCATGAAAATGTTAAGGATTGATTGTAATATGCCACTAAAAGCAAGCAGAGTGAAAACAAAGCATGTTATAAGGTGAATATTAACAATCAGAGTAATATTTTATTCCCATAGGTCTTTCTTATTTGACGTAAAACTAGTCTGCAGTTTCCTTTGAGGCCTTTAGGTGTCTCTCTTTCACTTTGCATCGCTGAAACTGTCTCTCTCTCTTTCAGTTGAGCTCCTCTCCCATCTACACATAATATATACACCATCATTTGAAAATGGCAGCTTTTTGAAAATTCACCTTGATTATCAGACATTAAAAGTGACTTCTCCAGAGCTGAGTGTCTGGCTAGGGGGATGGCTGCAGACAGCAGAACAATGCAGCAGGCTTGGTATTAATGCCTAGCTGGGGTGTGCAGTGAGGAGAGAGGAGCCAGCCCTTTGTTCTCTCCTACAGCCAATTATTTTTTTTACGTGTGCCTCTTTTCAGAACAACAAGAGAGAATTTAATTTTAATGCACTCTGGAAAAACTGTGAAAAAACATCTACAGTATTCTTAAACTAATGGAGCTTAGCAGCAATAGTTAAGTATATACGCACACATTTTTCTATGAGGCATACATAGATGACAGGGACAACAGGAATGACATCAACACAAGCACACACACAGCATGAATCGCTTCATGCAAAATGCTAAAACACATACCGTCTCACTAACAACCTCATGCCAAAACAGAAGCATATCCAGCCTCATGCTTACAAAAGAAATGCCAAAATAAAAAGAATGACACCAAAATAAATTCGCTGTTATTTCATTATATAGCATTATGGGACTATGGTGGGCTGCGAATTAACATGTGCATACACAGGGCAGGGAAATAAGACAGCACACTATAAAAATAGCAAGGATTCCTGATCAAATGGCAAAAAAAAACAGGTAGGTATGTGGCCAAATATTTTTCTAATTGGAAGGGCACTTTATCTTGCTGTCAGAGAAGCAGTAAAAAGCACTGCTGTTCCCAGAAGGAGAAGAGCACAGCTTGCTGGCCTTTTATTAGTGCGGGAGCTCTGATATATGCCTCTGCTCTAGGCTTTCATCTAGAACCTGCACACATAAACACACACATACAGAGAAATGATACAAAGTAGGTATTCTGAAAAGGCCACTACAACCGCTGTTTTACATTTCCTCTCCTCTCTTTTCTAAATGTGCAATAAGCATATAGTCCACAGAAAATTACTGCCACAAGATTCAACAACAACTGATGAAGCAAATTCAGAAACTAGAAGTATTTTGTGGCAATAATGCATCATTTGCAAAAATACAAAGAATAGAAATCCATAAAAAAGGTGTACAGAGCAAAGAAATAGCTCAGTGCTACCAGACATTGTAAAACGATGAAGTCACTGGAGAATAGACAAACCTAAAATACAGTGTGCACAAACAAGCTCTGTGGCACAAATTCTTAGTTATGCAGTTCATGCAAAGCTGGCTTTTGCACACAAGCACTGCAAAATGGTTTATTCAGACAGACACACAGCCACCAACACTGTGACAAAAAGACAAAGGCATATACATGAACACACATCTTGTGCAGCACAGAGGCTAAATTAAATTTTAGTCCATGGGCAGGCAACTAAACTGCTTGTGTGTGCGACCTTCTCTGCGGCACAGCAAAAAGCAATTCTGTAGAAAATTAAAGGGCAGAATCCAGCCAGTTTATAGTTCTCACTCTATTCTCTTCTCAATGAAATGTTTGATTAACAATCATTTGGCCCTTAAAGTCATGTTCTTAAGGCAGCTTGTGTGATAAGAGAACTCAGCCAATGGAGCCATATATCCATTTATTTATCTTGAAGCAACAAAACATTGATTAATCACAATGCCAATTTTAAGAGGTATAAATAATTATATGTTAATATGGGTTTGACTACATAATTCAGATATATAAGTGTATATGTTGTTTGATAGCAAATGGTTGTATTATTACAGATAATTATTGTGACATGCTTTTTTGAGAAAATTATACCTAGTAAATACACCTAGAATACATTTAGCTTGAGCAGTTTCTTTCCAACTTTCCAAAGCAGTAGGAAAATCTTGGACAACTCTGTGTTGTAAAGAGGTCTTTTTCTGGATGGACAGGAAAAGATAAGAATTTTTTTTTTTTTTAATTGATCACTTGTTATATTTACACAATATCAGACAGTTCATACTATGTTACTGTATAGTTGAACTGTCTGATATTGTGCATTTAACATTGAAGTTCAGAATATATATATATATATATATATATATATATATATTTGTGAATACAAGTTTAAATTAATATACATGCTTTTGTTTTTCTGTAATATAATGCTGTCATGGAGGTATGTGTGCACATTTACATGCATATGCTGACCTCCTGGACCTCCAAGTTCACAAAGTGGTATCACCAAAGCATCTTTCTCCCAATTCAATCCTCCATTCTCTCTGTTCATCTCTCCTCTGGCATCTGGAAGTAGTAATCTGTTCCTGAGCCAGCGCTGCTGGGATTAGGTGACTGGAGATAGGATATATACGTCATTAAAACCAAGAGAACATTGCAGAGAGATAGACAGTCAACAAAGGTGACACACAGAGAAAGGAAACAAGCATTAAAAATCCAAATATGTTCACAAACTCAAGCAGAAATGCATAAAAGAAAAATATGATGTGTTATGTATAAATGTAATCCTATGCAAAATGCTGGTGGCAGCGAAAAATAAATACATGCAATGCACTTTCTGTACAATTTTTTAATTGTACTTGATGGGACACGACACATTGTGTACAGGACTTGACATTAACACCTGCCAGCTTCACCCTTCAGCTAAGGCAGTTAATGCAGTAAATTCCACTGGCCACTTAAACAAGACTATATACATTAATTATGGGGTTTCCACAATTTGTGTTGGCAAGCTAAAAGAGCCCCCCTCTGATGGGACCAGTCCCTCCCCCGAGCAGTGCACAACTTATTTCACTTTCCCATTTTTTGTTGTTGTGGACAAAGCGCTCTGCATCCCACAGCTCTTTTTGTCAATACCGCTCTGACTGGCGCATACTCTCACGCAAGATATAGAGCAGCACGGGGGTCATGGACCCTCACAGACAGCTGCACACGTGTGACAGAGCAAAACAAAAGCTAGTGCAGTTAAGTTGAGGTAAGAGATGGAGAAAGGTAGTGTAGGCTATATTTACATGAGTGAAAATCATGAAAAGTTACAAGTGTTGCGCTCTCTTTAAATGTACAATATTTTTCACAAGGCTGTTAACCAAATATTGTCTATTGGTGGATTTTTTTCACAGACAAATCTAAAGGCCCTCCCTAAATTTGACCCATTAAACTGATGGTTATTTATCTAAAACCAAATGAAAGTACAGTGCCTTGCGAAAGTATTCGGCCCCTTTGAACTTTGCGACCTTTTGCCACATTTCAGGCTTCAAACATAAAGATATGAAACTGTAATTTTTTGTGAAGAATCAACATCAAGTGGGACACAATCATGAAGTGGAACGAAATTTATTGGATATGTCAAACCTTTTTAACAAATAAAAAACTCAAAAATTAGGCGTGTTAAATTATTCAGCCCCTTTTCTTTCAGTGCAGCAAACTCTCTCCAGAAGTTCAGTGAGGATCTCTGAATGATCCAATGTTGACCTAAATGACTAATGATGATAAATGGAATCCACCTGTGTCTAATCAAGTCTCCGTATAAATCCACCTGCACTGTGATAGTCTCAGCGGTCTGTTTAAAGCGCAGAGAGCATCATGAAGAACAAGGAACACACCAGGCAGGTCCGAGATACTGTTGTGGAGAAGTTTAAAGCCGGATTTGGATACAAAAAGATTTTTCAAGCTTTAAACATCCCAAGGAGCACTGTGCAAGCGATAATATTGAATGGAAGGAGTATCAGACCACTGCAAATCTACCAAGACCTGGCCGTCCCTCTAAACTTTCAGCTCATACAAGGAGAAGACTGATCAGAGATGCAGCCAAGAGGCCCATGATCACTCTGGATGAACTGCAGAGATCTACAGCTGAGGTGGCCTTTATGGAAGAGTGGCAAGAAGAAAGCCATTTCTAAAAGATATCCATAAAAAGTGTTGTTTAAAGTTTGCCACAAGCCACCTGGGAGACACACCAAACATGTGGAAGAATGTGCTCTGGTCAGATGAAACCGAAAACGAACTTTTTGGCAACAATGCAAAACGTTATGTTTGGCGTAAAAGCAGTGGTGGACGAAGTACACAAACCAAGTACTTGAGTTAAAGTACAGATACACTAGGTAAAATATTACTTCAGTAAGTACTCCCTTTTAACTTTCACTTGAGTAAAAGTACAAAAGTATTTGCCTTCAAATGTACTTAAGTATCCAAGTACTAGGCTATAATGCCCTTATAATTTTTGTCAGTTTCTTGCCCCCTTTAGGTGCCAGGAATTATTTAAAAAATACAGATTTTTGAGATCCAAATTTCAAAAGGCTGTGGTTTGAAAATGATAAGAGATAGAGTCTTACTCTAAACTAGAAAAATGTCAGACCTGACCCAAAGTATTTAAGTAAATAAATTTTAAGCATCTAATTTGCATATAATTTGCATACCATGACATTATATATTGGCGGTTATGTTTTTTTCAGTACATACACACTAATGAACATATTAGAATAGTTTTTTTTCTTTTTCTGAAATAAAGAATAACTACAACTTCTAATAAACCATAACTAGTAAAACGTATGCAAATAGTTATGAGAAATATACACATGTACTGTATGTGTGTGGTTGCAGTTGCTTAATCTTTTCTTATCCATCCATGTGGCATAGTTAGTAGTTTTTTAGAGTGTGGGACCTCTCATAAAGCACAGCACACAGCCATCACTTTTATTACGATCGCTGCTTTGATTAGTGCATTCTCGCTGACTATGTTTACCCCTGCCTCTTCCTCCTCGACTGCGTAAAGTGTCAGGATGACCAACACGTATTTGTTCCAAACAGCTGTCAATAGAAGCCGCATTATTCCCAAACTCCCTGTCACTTTCGCGGCCACGGCGAGTACACGCGCCCCGGCTTCTATCACCTGTGCTAAAGGTAAAGCTGCAGGTGCTAAAGGTAAAGCTGCAGGTGCTAAAGGTAAAGCTGCAGGTGCTACGGCGCTTCCCTTTCCAACATCCTTCACGACTAGTTTCCTCCCGTTTCTTTCACTGATGTTTGGTAAAATGTGGGAAAAACAGCGTGTGCTTTGTGAGAGACACTGAAAAAGGCACGAGCAGCGGCGCCGCTGTCCAAGTTACACACGCACTCACTCTCGCTCATTCTCACTTTCACTCGGCTGAAAAGACTCTAAAGGTAGATGTTCTCCCTCAGAATCAGAGTCAGCCATTACTAATACCAAAACTTCATCACAGGTGTATTTTTTATTTGTTATTTTCATGTTTATCAGCTCGCGTGTAGAGAATGAGGCTTCTATTGAGCCGGTCCTGACCCTCCCACTGAGACGCGTCTTTGAGGTCTTCTTCTACAAAAATATTTAACGGAAACACAAGGAACGACTAATTTTGCAAAATGTACTTGAGTAAAAAGTAAGATATTTGACGTTGAAATGTAGTGAAGTTAAAGTAAAAAAAATCACTTACTGGAAATACTTAGTAAAGTACAGATACTGGAAAAAACTACTTAAGTACAGTAACGAATTACATTTACTTTGTTACTGTCCACCACTGCGTAAAAGCAACACAGCTCATCACCCTGAACACACCATCCCCACTGTCAAACATGGTGGTGGCAGCATCATGGTTTGGGCCTGCTTTTCTTCAGCAGGGACATGGAAGATGGTTAAATTGATGGGAAGATGGATGGAGCCAAATACAGGACCATTCTGGAAGAAAACCTGATGGAGTCTGCAAAAGACCTGAGACTGGGATGGAGATTTGTCTTCCAACAAGACAATGATCCAAAACATAAAGCAAAATCTACAATGGAATGGTTCACAAATAAACATATCCAGGTGTTAGAATGGCCAAGTCAAAGTCCAGACCTGAATCCAATCGAGAATCTGTGGAAAGAACTGAAAACTGCTGTTCACAAATGCTCTCCATCCAACTTCACTGAGCTCGAGCTGTTTTGCGGAGGAATGGGCAAAAATTTCAGTCTCTCGATGTGCAAAACTGATAGAGACATACCCCAAGCGACTTACAGCTGTAATCGCAGCAAAAGGTGGCGCTACAAAGTTAAGTTAAGGGGGCTGAATAATTTTGCACTTTCGCAAGGCACTGTAACTACTTAGATTGTGAGCTCGAATGGTCAAATTACTTAATGTCCCTTCTAAAGCATGAATTAAGTAGGTTACTTAAGATATCCTGGATTTTCACTGTTATACAGGCGTCACTTTACTTTGTAGCACAGTATTTTAACTGTGAGAGTAGACTGCTAACCCCTACCCCATTGTTGCGTTCGCTTGCACGGCTCAAAAATAGAAGTAGGTTGGGCTCAGCCATTCTATATATTATTAGTATTAGATGTATAGATCCATATTGAGGCTTCACAGTATTTTTTGTTTTGAAAGTGGAACCCTGTCATTATTTTTCTTGTGTGTATTGACGGACGCATTGGGTTCACAGCGCCCCTCCCGGCCCAGAAGACATACTACAGCATTCTGAACAGCTGAGTGTATCCGTGTGAACAGATTATGATTACACTACCAGCCAGTGTTTGTGTTTTGAGGTTTTGTAAATGGGCTCACAATCTGATATGATAGACAACAAAAGTGAACAAAGGGTACCATTAAACAGCATGAGCAGATGCTTAGCAGATCCCTGGAGAATAATACTCTTTTTAGTTATAAAAAGTCCATTAATGTACATTCTGTGAAGTTTTAAATCTGTTGACTCACTTGCCTCTTGATGTGCTCAGTCCATATTCCCTTGAAGTATTCTGCAGCCTTGCCTTGAGTGTTAGTATGAAATTTGTTTAACTGCGTCCAGTGTTGGTCATCTTACAGTTACAAATTACTTCTCCCAAAAAGTAATTGAGTTAGTAACTCAGTTACCACATTTTAAAAGTAACTCAGTTACTCAGCAAAGTAACTGAAGTCATTTTTTATGTTCTATAAGGGTATTACGTTCTATAACAGCTTAAATATCAAAGATGTTTAAATTAACAAAGACACTGTATAGTATTTTAGAAAATTTGGTATTTATTTCAACTCAATAGATTGCAGTCTGCCATATGATATAAATAAAAACATATAAAAAATAAATATTGAAAATAAAATTAAATGGAAAAATTAAGTCACACAAACTTGTGTAAAAAGAAACAAAGGGAGACCTGGCCATTAAGTAGTGCAAATCTCTGTACCTGTAAACGTGGATAGACGTGGATAGTCTTTTTTCCTGGACATAGCATGTTACAGAAACATTCTTGCCTTTAATTTCAATTAACAACAAGTAGTGCCGGTACTTCCAGTTCGAGAACGCCACCTTTGAATTTCCCTGGCTCCTCGCCATTGTTGCTGAGGCTGTCTTGTGGTTAGTGATAGTCAGAGCGCGCAGTGAGACCGCGTCAGCCAATCATCATCGCTTTTGCAACGGTGTCATCATCCTCACCCCTGCTCTCTGATGGCAGCTGATGTGTAGCCAAAGCATGACACCTCACGCTTTATTCAACCATATTGTAGTAACGCCACACTTTACATTCTCAGTAACGATCACGGCGTTACAACGATGGGAAAAGTAATTAATTAGATTACTCCGTTACTGAAAAATTAACGCCGTTAGTAACGCTGTTATACTCTAACGCTGTTACTTCCAACACTGACTGCGTCATATGAAGAATAAAAAACAACAACACTAACGAAAATAATTTCAACAGTATAAAGACTTGTTTCTTCACTTCCAAACTATTGTTTCATTTGATGTGCATCAATCACTTGTCTCTGGACAGAAAGAAAAACTTTTTCCAGGGACATCATGGCCAACATGGGCAAGACAGTAGTGTCCATGGCTGACAGTAGCAGTAGTTAGTCAGTGGTGAAAATCAGCAATGCAGACAATGCATCACTGAGATCAGAGTTTGCCCATGAGCTTAGCTACAGGTGACACATACAACAACAATCAGAACGGGCCCAAGGGTGTACGGTTAGTAGCATCCATTTAGTTATCCAGTGAGTGAATGTGACAAGCTGCCTTATATCACACATATTACATGCTTATGCCATGAGTACTCTGCAAATGGAAGTAGTAACCCGCTAATGTAGATAACACAGATCACACACAAATTGAATTTGTCCTTTCTACAATTAAACTATACAACACACAAAATAATTTGACTACTTAACTAGCCATTGATGAGCTATTTTAATTTGATTGTCTAAGTACACATGATGGATGGTGGTCAGGGTTTGAATCTTAGGCCTACTGACATATCCTAGGCCTAGCATTAAGGTTTTACCTGACTGATGCTTCCGGCCTTCTGGCTCTCACTCTGAAGCGCTTGGTTTTGCTGCATGAAGACCCTCTTCTTCAAGAGATCCAGCTACCTCTCCAGCATTTCAGGTTGCGAATGAGAGATCTTTGCTGCTGAATGTCCAGCTATTGAACCACAAAAGGAGGCAGGGCAGTGAGAGGAGGAGAAAAATCAATCCAGTACACAGAGCCTATCCTCTTTGCGCAGACAACCTGTTTGTGTGGCTGAGTCTGGATGCACCATGGCTGCCCTTTCTTCTAAGCAAATAGTTTTATTTAAAGGTAATGTCTTTATCAAGAATAGTACTAATAAATGAGAGCTACTGCAACGAGACAAACCAGAATAGCTCTAAAGATTTTTAAGTCATAAGAAATATCTTCCATTAACAGAGAGCCATATTTTATAATTTCATTCATAACAGCAGGTCATGGTCATTTCAACATACAGTAGGTTCCCAATAAAATTATAAAAAAAATCTAAAAATTTGGTAATTAAAAAATAAAACATTAAGAGTACAAGTAAGGAAGGTACTCATGCATTTAATGCAAATTTGAAGTAAAATGTTGTTATCCAAGCTTCTACAGTCCATGTGTTGCAATATTTTTAAGCAAATGACGAGTTAAACTTGTCTTATGAGTACGGAGGCCAACAGTTGCTTGGGCAGCAAGTCCACTGACAATAATAAACAGGCATCTAATTAATACAACCTTGCTGTAGTAAATCACGAGAGAGACTGGGCTGAAGCAGGACAGAGAGAGAGAGTCCAACACTAAGAGAGAGAGGTAAAGGAGGGAGCTTGAGAGAAAGTAAGGACAGCAAGAGGAAGACCAACAGACCTAGCTTCAGGTTTGCATGGACAGTTTTATTCCAGAGTGCTTGAAGCTGCTGCAGTGTAACAATGGAACAAGATGGAGATCAAGACAGAAAACAAGACAACCATTACTGATGCATCTGAGCTAATATTCCTTCAAATCAACAAAGACAAGGATACAAAAAAGGTTGTTTCCATTTTTGTCCAGTTTGAAAGCATCGCTATCACCTCTTTGTAGATTTTTGCCCTCCTGGAATAAGTCAAACAAAAGAGTCTAGCAATTATGTCCGGATTAAAAATTCAAATTATGCAGAAATCCATTTCACAGAATCGCTTAAATCGTGGCTCATCCGTTAGCACTCTCTTTCTGTGTGCGATCCACACCGATAACACTAGTCTTGCTTTCTTTCCCTCACAATCGCTCCCTCTCTCTCTATTCTCCCCTCCTAAACTGATCAATACTTCATTTAAATCATGACATTAGCACACTACTACTGAAAAAGAGCGAGAACAAATACAAATGAGCGTCTTATGTGAAACAACACTGTAACGCATGTTTAATGTGCGGGATATTAAGATTTGTCGATATTACAATAAGAAAACATAACTATATGTGGCTTTGTGACTATATGTGGGACTGTTTTGATTTGAACTGCTGAGCCCCATAATGATCAATACACATTTAAATTCCGTCTGAGAAGAGCTATCACAATATTGCATCTCATCATAAAAAAGGCAAACACGCCATCCCAATTATCACTGAAAATGACTTGTGTCGAGGGGACACAAGTTGGATGCTGATAGAAGTATATATCATATTTATTTAGCACAATTTTTACATTAGCACCTGAGCGCATAATTGCCTAATATATATGCACACTCACACTTTTATCTTTTCACATAATTGACAATGAGCAAAATCAATACTGCTTTCTCATACTTCAAGCTTATAAGCTGTGTCTGCATGGGCTCATATAATAAGCCGTTCACAAAACCCCAAACGAGACTGGCTAATTTCCTGGCACTCTTTGAAATTGCAAGCAGCGCAACTGGCTAATCTTCCTGATCGTCATTAAACCCGGATATTTACCTGTACAGCATGGGAGTCATGGGCCTGGTGAGAGAGTCTGCATAACATTGGAGTCTCCGGCTAGTCTTGTCCTAAAGAGACGCTGGTCAGGTTAGGTTCTCTCCTTCTGAACATGGCCGAACACAGACGAGTACAGCAGAAAAGGGAGATGAGAGAAGGGCAGACCATGAGCCAAAAACTAGATTACATATAGACTGGCGCCAATGTCGACCAACGAGCAATTAGGCAGACGAGACTAAAGTTATTGATCGAGGGTTCAGGCTCTTTTCTCAGGGCTAACTAGCCCGTCTGAGGTTGGATGATGGCTGCTACAGCTGCGGACTGCAAAAGGAAGTGCAGTTCAAATTAAAGTGTCATTTTCTGAGAAAAAAAGCTCTGTCAGCTCTGCCAAATTTATATCTTTTATTGTCAGGAAGGCCTATCTTAATCTTAGTCCTTAATTCATATTTATATGTCTAAGGGCACTAAACATGGGTCTTGTTGCACTTTATTTAAACTAAGTAATTTTCTACGTTTTATGCTAAATCAAGCTAAAATGCATTTATCTGTGGCAGAATACAAATGCTAATATAAAAACCATATAACTAAGTGGAAATGTAAAATAAAATTAATAAAAATAAATCAATTGTATTTTATTTAAAAGGTTTAACCTAATAATAAAACATAACTGCAAGATTTGTGAGTTTAATGTCTTACGTTGGTTACAGTCAGGTCCATAAATATTGGGACATCGACACAATTCTAATCTTTTTGGCTCTATACACCACCACAATGAATTTGAAATGAAACAAATAAGATGTGCTTTAACTGCAGACTTAGCTTTAATTTGAGGGTATTTACATCCAATTCAGGTGAACGGTGTAGCAATTACAACAGTTTTTATATGCGCCTCCCACTTTTAAGGGACCAAAAGTAATGGGACAATTGGCTGCTCAGCTGTTTCATGGCCAGGTTTGTGTTATCCCCTCATTATCCCATTTACAAGGAGCAGATAAAAGGTTTAGAGTTCATTTCAAGTGTGCAATTTGCATTTGGAAACTGTTGCTGTCAACTCTCAATATGAGATCTAAAGAGCAGTCACTATCAGTGAAGCAAGCCATCATTAGGCTGAAAAAACAAAACAAACCCATCAGAGAGATAGCAAAAACTTTAGGTGTGGCCAAATCAACTGGAACATCCTTAAAAAGAAAGAACACACCGGTGAGCTCAGCAACACCGAAAGGCCCGGAAGACCACGGAAAACAACTGTGGTGGATGACCGAAGAATTCTTTCCCTGATGAAGAAAAGACCCTTCACAACAGTTGACCAGATCAAGAACACTCTCCAGGAGGTAGGTGTATGTGTGTTAAAGTCAACACTCAAGAGAAGACTTCACCAGAGTGAATACAGAGGGTTCACCACAAGATGTAAACTATTGGTGAGCCTCAAAAACAGGAAGGCCAGATTAGAGTTTGCCAAACAACATCTAAAAAAGCCTTTACAGTTTTGGAACAGCATCCTATGGACCGATGAGACCAAGATCAACTTGTACCAGAGTGATGGGAAGAGAAGAGTCTGGAGAAGGAAAGGAACTGCTCATGATCCAATGCATAGCACCTCATCAGTGAAGCATGTGGTGGTAGTGTCATGGCGTGGGCATGTACGGCTGCCAATGGAACTGGTTCTCTTGTATTTATTGATGATGTGACTGCTGACAAAAGCAGCAGGATGAATTCTGAAGTGTTTCGGGCAATATTATCTGCTTATATTCAGCCAAATGCTTCAGAACCCATTGGACGGAGCTTCACAGTGCAGATGGACAATGACCCGGAGCATACTGCAAAAGCAACCAAAGAGTTTTTTAAGGGAAAGAAGTGGAATGTTATGCAATGGCCAAGTCAATCACCTGACCTGAATCTGATTGAGCATGTATTTCACTTGCTGAAGACAAGACTGAAGGGAAAATACCCCAAGAACAAGCAGGAACTAAAGACAGTTGCAGTAGAGGCCTGGCAGAGCATCACCAGGGATGAAACCCAGCGTCTGGTGATGTCTATGCGTTCCAGACTTCAGGCTGTAATTGACTGCAAAGGATTAAAAAGTGAAAGTTTGATTTATGAATGTTAATCTGTCCCATTACTTTTGGTCCCTTAAAAAGTGGGAGGCACATATACAAACTGTTGTAATTCCTACACTGTTCACCTGATTTGGATGTAAATACCCTCAAATTAAAGCTAAACGTCTGCAGTTAAAGCACATCTTGTTTCATTTCAAATCCATTGTGGTGGTGTATAGACCCAAAAAGATTAGAAAAGATTAGAATTGTGGATCAATATGTATGGAGCTGACTGTATATATTTATACAGTATATTGCTACAAGAAAATTATTTGTTTTAACGGTTAAAGCTGGAAATTCATGTTGAAAGTCACTAGCTAGCTAATGCAGTATATTATTATTTTGTTTATGACAACAATAAATCATATGTTGCTGGCATGACCAATGATTGTAGCACCTTTAATTAAAAACATTTAGAATACCTATTCACAAATAACATAAGGAAGAAGGAGTGAAAACACATTCAATATTTTGATAAATTTATAAAACACAACTTGCAAAGAGAGGTGCATGTTTTACATTTTTACAGTAAAATGCTTTGTTTAAAAAGGTTTTCACGGATATTTTGACATTAATTTGTGTTCATGTATGAATGGCACATGTATACATAATAATAATAATAATAATTTTTGAATGTTATGTTTGAAAGAGGATGTTTTGTTTTATATATATTAGCAATATTATTGCCTTTACTAACTGAGATTAGACTATTTATTAGGAGCACTGAAACAAATGTTACACATGCACGTTCCATTTGCTGTGCATGCACAGACAGTGTGTTAATGTAGCAGCATCACCAGGATGAAACCCAGCGTCTGGTGATGTCTATGCGTTCCAGACTTCAGGCTGTAATTGACTGCAAAGGATTAAAAAGTGAAAGTTTGATTTATGAATGTTAATCTGTCCCATTACTTTTGGTCCCTTAAAAAGTGGGAGGCACATATACAAACTGTTGTAATTCCTACACTGTTCACCTGATTTGGATGTAAATACCCTATTACTGCCTATTCGTTCCCAAGTATGCTAAGTTACGCACTCTTTACACTTTTGAGAGATAAGAGAAAGGGCCTAACATGTCACTTGCCCATGTTTCTACATATTAACAAGCATGACTCCCTCAATAGCTTTATATGGTTTATAGTGTTGAAATAAAAAAATTAATGAACGCAAAAGTACACGGATCCTCATGCATGATAATAAAAATTTGTCTTTCCTGGCTATTAACATCTATTTTTGCTGAGTTTATTGTGTTTATGAAATTAAATTCTGATATTTTAAAAGAGAAAGTTACTACAATTAAAGGGCAAGATTAAATCTGTCTCTGAAGTGATTGTTCATTCCCTACAGGTTCCACTGCTTCTGCGGCAGAAGGACACCTTTAATATTTGGATGTGCAACGTCACTCTGGCTAAATCCCTAGCAACCACCATAGCAACATACTCTGAGCTCAACGTGAAATGAATGGCAAGTTCCCCCCTGCCACCAGCAACATAAAAAGAGAAAAACACTGTATGGTTTACAAGTCAAAATTACTAAAATAAAGACGGTGTACACCATATATAATTTACTCATAAATGTACACATGGGATTTGTGTGTGATGTATTTCACAAACCACTAAACAATTTTATGTAATAAAGGACAAAGGAATATCTTTTCAGTCACTGGTCAACTATTTTGGTATTTATTCCTGCTGCACTGCCTCTTTAATGTACATTTATTGCCTATAGCATGTCAATACGTCTAAAATGAGTTGTGCTAAGGGCTGTCTGTACTTAGGTACATAGGCTTTTGTGTTCTGTTTTAAAAAAAAAAATTATAAATAAAAAATTATGTAGTATCAAATTGTACTGCATGTATGTGTAGAGCAGATTTAAAACATAGTAATAACCACATTATGCCTGCCCATTGCTGAGGAAATATGTGCTTTATTACAAAAAACACCTAATTCAAAACACTAGTACTATCATAACTATTACTTAGTCAAGGCAACACACTCACAGTTATTATACAAGTGTTATCTAGCTGCTGTATCCCTGACACTAAAGCTGTACAAAAGACAACCTACATAGAATTCATTCAGATAAAAAAAAATTAAGCCAAGAGAAAGCCACAATTTGATTGCATGTAACTTGAGTGCCTAATATGATAACAAATATTTTATTCCATCTAACATAACAAATCAGAAAACAAATTAACAAAACTGAATACACAACGTCAATTCAGACAAACCGGACAGAATTCTTACTTTTGATTGGATGAGACATCTGTCACTCAAGATATAAAAGAAGTAAGTATCTAACGTTATTGCTTATACATGTGTTCATCCTTCATATTCAATCTAAGAAAATAATGACAATTTCCAAGCAAGGCAAGCGATGAGAAAGTAGAAATCATTCTACGCTACTTTGAGAAAGTATATTCATATGCTGTGATTTTGGATATGC
Source organism: Perccottus glenii (assembly GCA_024416835.2). Lineage (NCBI taxonomy): Eukaryota > Metazoa > Chordata > Actinopteri > Gobiiformes > Odontobutidae > Perccottus > Perccottus glenii. Next base: position 16,126,475 of record CM044548.2, on the reverse strand, counting down.
TGAGAGGCAAAAAGATAAGTCTGCGATCTTTAAACAATATCCACAAAAAGGACAATGTTTGCACATTCATACCATGGATGTTTGAATGTACCACCGCAGCATGCTGTACATCCTGTATATATTGAGTGACAGATGTGTTGTCCAATCAGCAGAAAGAATACTGTCAACAAACAATATCTACCTTTTCCAGTTTGTCTGAATTGCTGTTGTGTTTTCGGTTTTGTTAAAGCGACACTATGTAAATTTTAGCCACTTGGGACACAGATCCCTCTACAGACTGTCTGTGTAGTTTGTTTTCAAGAGGAAACTATCCAAAACTGGCAAGTTTGGAAGAAAAAAAAAAGACAGATTTTCTAAAACGGTAAGGTAAGTTTACTGCATTTTGTACAAATAAGTTCCAGTAATCAGCCTATTTCTGCTCCCTCTGTTTGCTCACTGCTAAGCATGCCGACTAAGAAGAAGTCTGTGCATCCCAGTGGCATGGAATTATATATCATTTATATCAGAGTTTTCTGTCCATCTGAGGGTACTGTGTCAGTAAAATAGACACGATTCTACTAATCACGTGTCTAAGTACCATGAAATCAATACAAGAATGTATATTTTTGAAATTTAAAATTACACAATGCTACTAGCTTAATGTTACGCAGTGTTAATTTAATTCGGTTTTTTTGTTTGCGGTTTTGTTGATTTGTTTTCTGAGTTGTAATTTTGGTTTTGTTGATTTGTTTTCTGATTTTTTTAACTTTGTTTTCAGTTTTGTTATTTTATTTGCTTCCCTTCAATTCAAGCACACAACAGCTTTTTTTTTTTTAACACAACTGCAATATTAACATTATTTCATTTGGCTTTTAAGGTGCACACATGCAATTGGTGGGCTGTATTTAAAACTTTCATCTCATTCAATATGCACCTACCTACCTAACAGGAACAAAATGTTAGCTTCAATATTCGATTTCAAAGGATCTCAAATTGTCTGCAGGCTAACAAGGGCTTCTTATTTTCTCGGGGCAATGCTAAATCAAATTAGTGAAAGCAATGTTAATTTCAAGCAGCATTTCATTTAAAAGGAAAACATAATCAGAAGCAAAGACTCAATGTCCTTCTGAGTAATCTAATAATGCTTTGTTTGTTTGCTTTAATCACATTTAACAATTAAGAAGCAGAGATGTGGCTAAGTCATGTAGACAGAGGGATTTCATAATCTCCGTGTCATGGCCATCATCTCATTTCCTGCCGTTCTTCACAGTTTGGTTTCAGGGATGGGCGGTGTTTCAACCCTCAGCTGATGTCTTGAAAGGTGCTCTAGCCCCGGAATGGGACTGCTCATCTTTTAAAGAAAAGAAGGGTTCAGGTGTCACTTTTAAGTTGCTGAACTACTCCCGTTCCTGACAGACATGCTTATTAACTGTGAAGTCTTTGCCCTTTGTGGCTACGAGAACTTTGGAAGAAGTTGTGAGCAGAGTAAGAGATCAGATAACATCTTTACAGTATTAGGTTATGAACAGAGCGATTGGTTTCTTTATGGCATCATTGGGTAAGAATGCAATAGAAACAGTCTCTTTAAAAAGAGAAATGTGCTACCATGCTTTACCTGTCTCAGAAACTTACTGCAGCATTAACTAACAATCCAAGTCCATTTTGAAGTTATTCCAGCGCTGTACAGTAGAAGTAAATAACATATTCATATAAGCACATGCATATTCATGAGACTTTTGTTTAAAATTGTTCAAAGCTAAAAAGGGGGTGGGGGTGGAAGCAGGAAGTCTGTTGCACTCTGTCTTACATCACAGAGAAAGTGTGATTGGCCACACTTGTGTTATTTACACATTTATATTTATGCAATTTAGCCACAAGTCATTGATGAATGCGAAGGAGCAGGTGCTTTTTGCCCAACACTACATTACTAATATGGTCTCCTCATAAACAAGACTGGTTTTATGCTATATCAGCTCAAAGTTGCAGGCTGCTGCTAAGAAAGTAATTTTAATGACTTTGCAAATATTTTCCTAGGCAAAATAGTAATAATAGTTTTGTGTTAATAATTATGGCCACTTTACTGAAATATGGGGTGTTTGAGACATTTGGTGCTAGTTATTCCCCTGTTTTCCTGTCCTTATCATGAAACAAATGAATATACTAACGGCTCACAACAGAATCCTTTCCCCCACCAAAAATAAAATAACACATTCTTCATCAGTGCATTTGATCACTTGAATGAAATCAATCAATTGTGTTCCGCTTGGCTTTGCTCTTCTTTGCTCGTCGTTTCCAAATCCAATCTCTTCCATGTCATCTCAGAGCACATTTATAAGGGCCCAGCCTCTTGATTATCTCCCTCCCGCGTCTCAGCTCCCGCTGCTGCATGCTCCAACGTATTAAATTAAATGAGGTGTCTGTCCAGGTCACCCTCGCCCCAGCCTCCCCTCTGCGGATCCCCCCACTCTCACTGCTGGTAATCAAGGGAGAAGACCCCTCCCTGCTGGTTTTGTGCCAGTCAGGGTGCATAAATTTGCATTAATAAGTGTTCGAAAGGACCTGCAGTGAATGCGGGAGGGAGCAGAGCCATCCCTCGATTGAAAAAACACAGAAATGGAAGAGAATTCTGCAGTTTTAAACTGAACACCCACAAAAGGTTACATTTCTTTGTCGTATTACTGTCTTGCTTTTCAAGTCCATTTTTACTTGCCATAGCCTAGCCTGTTTTTCCACCGGCCATCTTGCAGACACAGGCTCTAAGGAGTAAAACAGTGATGGCTTGGGTTCTGTATAAATGAATCATGATGAGGCAATGTGAACACTGTTAACATAATCTCACCACAACTCAAGCTCAAAAATTCTGCAGGGCACTAACATCTTTGTTGTTCATCAAAAATTTATGCATACATAATTATTTTTGCAAATGCAAGCCTCTGTATGTGTAGCTACAAGTCTGTGGCTGAGGCATTTTTAGCATTGGCTTTATGAAGGCAAATTTGATTCTGGAAGATCTTATTAGATCTTAATTACCTTGGGGATACATACAATTATCTTGTCATAATACAGCAGTGAATGGATGATGTGTTTTTATATTGATAAAATTTGTGTATTCAGTTGACTGTGAATATGTATGAAGGGCTGTCAAAGCAGGAAGCTGATGTATAGAGTTCTTCTTGCTCCTCTTTCCCCTGCTCCATCGTAATCATCTGTGACAGCTATGACAATTACAGGAAAAATGATTGCTTCACTTCATACCGCTGCTCCCAAATTTTAATTGCTTAATGCATCCTTTTACAACAACAGAACCTTCTGGACTATTTCAGCTTGTCATTTTAGCCTGCACCCCACCCATCTTTTCTCATCTCCTCCGCTGCCACCTAATTTACTACAAAGTTTGTTCTGGTAATTAAAGCTGAACGTCATGTAGACCCTAGTTTGAAAAAGCAAACTGGCACAATCCGCCAGTAACTATTATTCCTTTAAAGGAGATATCCAATGCCCCTTTTTCATTTACTAACAGTTCCTTGTGCACGCAGTTCCCCATTTCCACTTTAGGTAGAAACATGCAGAACTACAATTAGTTGTTTTGGGGTTTTAAACTTTTATTCTTGTTAAAATGTTAAGTGCCTCATCGATTCAGCCGTACATGTTTGACCACAAGCATAAAGAGTCCTAGGAAGAGACTCGGGAGAATGAACGTCTCACAATGGTAAGGTATCAATGGGCAAAATGCTTAGTTAAAGACACAGTTTCCTCCTTTATGGCACTAGTAATATAATTAGCAGCTGTTTTTGTCTTTGTGCCATGGTAAATTTAGGTTACTGAGGTGGTACGTAGCTACAATAGAAGGCATATAATGTATAATTTCTATAAAGTCTATGTATGTAGCAGCAATATTTTTGTCTTGATATTGTGATATGTAGCTACTGTTAGCCTGGACACTACACCAAGAACTAGAGTAAACTCTGGTTGTGATGAGCAGCGCCGGGTGGGGGCAGCTGCTGGCTGCTCCTGACTGTACTAATTACGTCATTACGGAGAGACCTGCTAGGACGATTAGGAGTTAGTTAAGTTCCTCAAAGTGAAGCAAGTGGCCAAAGCTGGGAACCCCCTCCACTCTGCAAAAAAAACACAGGAGGAGAAGCAACTACCCCAGACCAGCATTGCTCTTCACAGCCACAGATTACTCTTGTTCTCGGTGTAGCCACTAGGCTAGCAGTAGCTACTACCATATTAGCAAATGTATTAACTTAATCAAATAACAACTGTCAAATACCCTCTGAAATGCATTACAACAGTTAGATAGAAAATAACACTGGAGCAACATGTCACTTGTTTACATGTCAGTTTAAGGTCGTATAACCGCGATCACTGGCTCTGTCAACAAATAGCCTGACCAGTTGACGTTCCTACACACGTACACACTACGCTCGGAGGCGAAAGCCTGCCTCCTAAGCTTATACCGTCACAGTCAAAGATTTTGAGAAACCAGTTGCTTTATCACAGCTGGAGAGACTCTGTCCGATAACCTATGGTTCCCTGTGAGTTAAGCAGCAGCTAGAAAAGATCTATGTCTAAATGGACAGTAATTTGTGTTTCTTAGTAAAGTAAGCATACCATTTTTACTAATAAACAAAACCAGACCGATATGAACTAAAAACTCGGAATCTCCCAGACTTCTTATGTGAGGCATGATTAGTAGAAGTGGTGAAGAGAAACGAAACTTGACTGTGATGTATTTCAGATCACACAATTGAATAAATTTAATTTAATTGCAACTGAGACTCTCTTTAATTCCATGACAGTGTCTCTCTGTCTCCCAAATCTTTTATTGTGCTTATCTTTATTATTGTGATGTTATTCCAATAGATTGCCTCCCAAAGCCTGAGGTAAAAAACCCTCACTTTAAACTCAGCAGCCTTGAGGTTACAGACATCCACAAAACACCAGACTCGACACATTTATAAAATTCCATCCAGAATACAACAGGAATAAAGAAATCAACCATTTAATTGGTTGTGGTCATTATAAGCATTTCAAGAGGGCATTTAAAGTGGCCTTGCAGTGGGGACTCTGAAGATTCTGTTAGGGGAGATAGAAAAGACAGGGTGGGGACTTGATAGATGGCCATGGATGAGTGCTACAAACTACAAAAGCCAACACACACAAACATTTAACTGTATCCCAGCATGGTTTAATACCTTTGAAGGCAGTGAGATATACATTTATTACTAAATCAGGTTCTGCTCATTAGTGTTGTCACAGAACAATATTTCAGTATTCAATACCAATAGCCATTTTTAGTACCTACTTGGTTCCAAAGTACCAGGACTTTTGACAACACTACTGCTAATGCATAATAACTAGACAGGATGATAACACAAATACAATTATTAGATTTTTTTTAACTTCTTTTGAATAGACATTAAAAGAAGTACGGCATGAAGTTGCTGCTTAATAGAAACAAAAATAAATAATACTATATGCACCTGAAACAAATAAATTATACATAACGCATGGAGTAACATTTTGATTCGACATTTTATACCTCATTGAGCTCACACTAAAAATAAAGACATTTTGGTGACCTTCAAGTTATGAGGCTCAACAGTCAGTACGTTTACATGCAAATAGAGAAATTTGAATTATTCCGTTTAACATTAGAGTGCTTGTTAAACCAGCAAAGATACACTGCCACTGAGTCTTGTTTTTCGATTGTTTTTCCCTGTTATGATGTCAAACCTTTTAAAAGCTAGTCTACCGTAGTTTAGGATTTGTTAATGTGCTTTCAGAAGACGCAGTTGCCAAGGAACGTGTTTATGTTGATATATATAAATTAATCAATAATTACTCTTCAATTAGTTGAGTTTATTAACATTTAACACCACAATCAAGTTAAGTTTAGTTCTTTTCTCTTTTTAACAAATCCCAGAGCACACAAATGCAGCATTAGTCTGAGCAGAGCACTAGGGACACAATTGTTAAATTCTTTCCTGTGCATGTAAACTCAGACAAAGTGAGAAATCCAGCTGAAAGGTGTTTAATCGAGCTTTGACCACAAAGCTCTGCATGTAAACGTACTGGGTAAGCATAGGCTTTCTTATAATACAAGACCTTATTAATAATGTATAACCTTTTTTAACAAATAATAAATGAATAACCTCATTATAAATAATAACAACAATTAACTGTCAGTCTTGAGAACATAGTCAAAGTAATTTTTCTACAATTTCTATGTAGTTTCAGCCTGTTTAAAGAACAACAATAATGCAGGCTTCATAATTTTCACACACACCATGTGCCAAATTGGGAATGTGATGCGAGAATCTCAACAAGGCTCAAACTTGGCATACCACTGAGACCTAATCAAAACACAATTCTGTTTGCTGGCAGACACATTCAGGCCAGCACAATCACTCTGCTCACATTTATACTCAGGCTACTCTCTCATTTTCACTCAAATGTGTTAAGCGGACCTGCACATATTCATGCACACACTCACGAGAAACATTAACTTCCAGTCACACATGGGAAAACATAGTCTTTCCAATGCAACACCGCCATTTCAAACTACCAACTGCTGCAAGGCCAAGAGTACATAAAATTGTGCAGTAAAATAGAGGCCTTATCTCTGATTATGGCCTATGACTTGAGTTTATCTCCATTATACAGTGGTCCATTTCAAAAGCTTCACCTTTCTTTGAGCTTATTGGTATGGAGGACACAGACAGGAACTGTGGTTGCATATGAGGATCAGCCCAAAAGATTCACCAAGTGGGTTTAGCCTTCTCTCCTAATTCTCTGGCCTCCTGGACAGACTATTTGCAGTCCTGATCGACTCCATACATGCACTCAGGTGTGACAGCATCACGGCTGACCAGCTTCTTTAGGTCAGCATTCTCAAAGCTAATCCTCGCAGATATGCTAAATGCTGACTACAAGCAAATAACTGCTATTGGCTGGTTCTGCCCAAGTCCCTGTAATGTGGCGACAGGTGTCTGGAGATAACAGTATTTGTTTTCTCTTGATTTGATCAGTTGTGCGCAACAAAATACAGATTATACTGAAGATAACCGAGATTAGGTTGATCAGCCGAAATCATTGTTAATAAAGCATAGATAACATTTTTGGTTTGGTTGGTTTTTTTTTTCATTATTCCTATTCCACTATTCTATTAAGTGATAAAACATTTTTTCTTAAATACAAGGGGGAAAAAATTACAAACACTCAGTTTAATGGTGCGCTATATGAGTAAATGCTCACCAAAAAACAAAGACTTTTGTGAGCCAAGTGCTCAAATATGTCTGTTGCTTCATCAGGTAAGACATACTGACCTTCAAGCATTTTCCCATTTATGAACTTCTTTTGAATTTGGCACACTATCCTGAGAGAACAAAGGACGATGAGCTGCCAAGGCCTGAGCTGTGTTAAGAGCCATATAAAATACTCTTGACTTTGACAGTAGGAAGGCAGACAATGGATATGCAGGCGGCAGATAACTTGATGGCATGTTAGTGATGAAGTGGTGAAGTTGACTTAAAATCCAGAAAACTCCATAAAGAAAACAATATAGTCTGTTCCTCAGTACCATCTGGGAGGGCTCCCGTTGAAAGGGCAGGTACTTTCAATGACTACCTGGTCAGTGACTGTGGATTTATCAACCACAGTTTTATCCGATCAGAGCAACGCTATTTTGTTTATGTTTGTAACGGTAAAATGGTCACTACATCTTCAAACCTTAAACAAGTGCCCAGACCTATCAGTCACATCATTGGACACACTGAGACGTAATATTAATAGTAAATATGCTTAAAAGTAATGTAGGAAAAGCAACAAAATTTATTTGAAAGTTCAAATAGTTAAGAATATAAAAAGCTGCAATTAAATAAAAGGAAAAAAAAACACCAATAAAAACATTTTTAAAAACCTTTTTAACAAAGATTTAAAATCATCAATGAAACTGCAGTGGAAAACACGACCCAAAGTCCAAAGTCTTGAGCACGTGGGGCGCAGTGGCTCAGTGGTGGAGCGGTCGTCCTTCAACCGGAAGGTAGCTGGTATGATTCCCGCTCTCCCCACAGTTCATACTGTCGTTGTGTCCTTGGGCAAGACACTTAACCCACCATGCCTCCAGTGGTGTTCCAGCTGTAACATTGGTGAATGAAACCTTAATGTAAGTCGCTTTGGATAAAAGCGTCAGCTAAATGACTACATGTAAATGTAAATGTAACATAAACACGTACCATGGAATAGGATTATGGATTTTAGTGAAGCTTTAGATGTTTAATTCCCAGACAAATCAAGGTATCAGAATCAGAATTACTTTTATTCATCCCCAAGGGCAAATTCTTTTTGTTACAAACATGCAACCGACCAGTGCAAGAAATAGAAATCAACTAAACACTGTTGACACCAACACACCAATTGCAGTGTGGAAAGCTCAAATATCCATTTTTCTTCATTTATTTTTTTCTTGTCTACTCTGGTCTCCCTTTGAAGCACCTTTCTGTTGAGTAGCACAGAGGAGAAAGAGCCAAACATCAGCGTCTGCTTACTGGGGCAAGTGAACATTTGAAATGACAGAGGGTGACGTTGGCTTGAGTGCTGGGGAAGATGCCTCAGAGCTAAGTGAAGGACCATTAGGGAGACAGTGATAAGATGCATGAATGTAGACAGGGCCACAGAGTGTTCACCTTGAACAGTCTGGTGTCATCTGCTGAGGAGGGCTATCACACGGTGAGAGCACAGCATCAAACTCCAATCAAACTTCACCACAGCTGACAGTAAAATCAAAACCATGCCTACACACACTGAAAGGTGCTATGACCTCCATGCTCTGTTATTATTCATGCGCAGTGACTAGCTATTACTCTGATGCCTTCTCACTTCATTTGGCATTCCAGTATTGGTCAACTAAGCAAAAAGCTTTCAAGAGCTACAGTTGCACTGAAAAGTGAAAACTCTTGTCAAAGGAGACACTCTTACATCAAGACAAAGGTAGAAAAGCAGGCAAATGCAGTAGAGATTAAGGTAATATAAACTGCGCTATACTCCACTGCTATATTGTTACAGTATTCATGTACAGGTAAAGCAACAACACAAATAATGAGTAAAACACTGACAGATTGCATGGTGAGACAAATAATGTACATTATACTTAATTATGTATGCAAAAAGGCTCAAAAGGGAAAAAATTGCATGCATTATATTGGACATTGCATGAGAGATTTCAACACCGAAAAAGCTTTCTGTATGATTGTGGTTGTGTTTGTAGCTGTATGCACGGTGCTGTATAAGCAGAAAGATGACCTTGGCCATACATAACCTTGTTAGCCGCACTAGTGCATGGATAAAGAATCAGGCAGGAAATGGTTTGTCCCTTAGAGATCAAACATATGCACACATACACACACAATAGCAGTTTCTACATTTGTTTGCTCTGTTGAAATTTCTTTAATAATTGATGCTGTTAATAACCAGCTCGGTCTCTGGGGTGCAGAGCTGTCTTGTTCAAACACAGTGTGCATGTGTGGAGAGAGCACAGAAAAATTGGACAATGTTTAAACAGTGAGGTGAAAGTGTATATCTTTGTATGTGTGTGTGATTGCAGTGTGAGATATCACAGACTAGGCACATTGACTGATGCGCTGGTTCAG